>OU896717.1:29751622-30951622 GCA_918026855.4 Phaedon cochleariae
AAGTGATGAGCACAATGATATGACAACAAACCAGAAAAAAACGAAACATACGCTATCACTAGAGTGACATATAATAATTATCCAAATGATCAGCTGATTGTTGATGTAGACGTTCCCAGAAAATCCCCCAGTGGGACGAGTAGTGAACAGGATATTGGCCAGCAAGGGGCCACAACTCGTTAGTGCTCAACTCGTTCTATACATCATACCATCACAAGGCCATCATCGTATTTTCAACTGATGGTTACTTAGCATTGAGAAATCATCGGACATCACCAATACACCGGCATCGACACTTTCTCACACTTGCCTGCACTAGGCCGGAATTCTCCCGGTAGTTCAATGTTCGCTGAGTTAATATATCCTAATCGTAAGAATTGTGAAAAAAGTAATTCAAAATTAACAGGACTCACCTTTCTCAAATATGTTAGGTTTAGTATCCCATTGATCTGGCACAATTTCACAAATAGGTAGGAATTCTATACGAGCCACAGAAACACAAAACACGACCCAGCACTTTCAACTTTTCATTAACAACTGAACGAATAGAAATAAAATAAAATGGCATATGAAAAATTCACCGCGTATTATGAAACCTTTTCATAGTATTAATGTTTGGCGTGATTGATTCATGGGTAGGCAACATTAATTTGGCGCCTGTTTTGGAAGTTGATGTTTCATTTCATGAAATCAACGTTTAGTGTTTATTGAAACAATGAAGACCATTCATTATTTCCTTATGTTTGTTGTTGATTGATCTATGACGAAAAGTTTATTGCTCCAATGATGAAAAACTTAGATCAATAAACATCAAACGTTGATTCAATGAATTTTTTCATCACATGAATAAAAATAATGATTAACTTTTGATGTTTTTCGTTCATTGTTCAATGTTGGCTCGTTCATTGTTTCAGTGTCTTGCGGTATGAACCCATCATCAGAAATGATTGTAATAATCATCGATTCGTAATATTAATGTTCAAAAAATTGACGACCGCCGTTCATTAATTTTACGTACAAAATTATTTTCTGTGTAAACACTGCAGATTTTCTAATCGAAATAAGGAGCCGAACGATTAGGAGGAAATTGAGAACAATTGAATTGTCAAGTTCAAAGGTACACTCGACATGAGTGAGTTCGGGTTCAGCACGTTGCGCGTTCATTGAATAGTGTATAATGCATGTCTATTCCATGTGTATGATTCCAGAATCCGGGACTATTGTTCGACGCATCCTTCGCCTAATCGGGAACCTTCCGACCAATTTACACTTTCTGGATATCCGGATGGATATACATACGGGGGCTGGGCTTATCTGGTAGTCGAGAATTTTCTATTTGAAACTTTGCGTAATGGGGGATCATTCATATACGGAATATTATTAGTTACTTGACTATATATATCGAATATTCATAGATGAAAACCCAGAGTCATCTTCACATTTCAACATTTATTAGAATGATCGAAGATCAATCATAACGAAACTTGTTTCGGGCTCATATAAGCCCCTCATCATCCAATAGGAAGTATCAGAGTTCTATAGAAAAATCGGTATTGACTGGTAAAGAGATTTTCTGCAGGTCTCCAAAGTGACCACGAAGGGGTGCGAAGCCTCAACTCAACGGGTTAATCTCGCGGGGACTGCCAAGGGAGGAACAATTGTTGATATTTCAGAAGAGCATCGTTCATGAAAATATCTATAGAATAGAGCCAGATCGACAACTTTTCTACGGTGTTCCAGAGCAGTGAGTGAGTTTGTGAGCGAGTCATCACCCACGAGCCGAATTGTCCTTTTCTGGACAGAATCCAACAGTTCCAGGGTATGTTTTAGTGCTGCACTTCAAATATGAGAACAGTATTCCAGGACAGGTCGAATCTGTGCGCCTTATATATCATAAGCATAGCTGACTGAATACCCTATATTTCTGTAATCATTTTCGGTAGACCCCCAGATTATATCGATGAAATCATCTCTCAATCATCTCAGACAAAATCTAGGATTGCGGTAAAATGCAGGATGTTTACATGATTTGAAATATGAAAATGTTGCTACTACTTTCTAGTATAAAGAGGCGGCAACACTGCATTATCAAAAATATTTCGAATGATAAGAGCGTATCCTAAATATACGCATGCATTTTTCCATGAATTTCTCCCGACTGATTCTCGGATATGAACATAGTGTATAAGCTAGTCGTGACATACCCTGTATAGAACTGTTGGAAAAGAGAATAAGGCATCTTTGTATGCATAATACAGTCGTTTCGTGAAATACTGATTGAATTAATTTTTCACCAAACTATACATTTGTGTGGAATATCAGTGGAACTGGTCTAATTCCTATCTCAATTTTCATTGATATTGAAACGAATATGCAGGAAGATCAACATTCGGGACAAACAATGATATCTAAATTATAAAATCCTCGATAAAATCTCACTAAAACAACGTTATATTTGAAACTACTCGGTACAATTGATGTGACTAGCACCCTCTATGAGAGTCAGATATGAAAACAAATGCGATCGATGTGTTATTTTCCAGAACATACTCATACAAAATGTCATTACAATGTTGCGTGATCGTGAAAAAAATGTATGAAAATTATTTTTTCTACACCTTGAAAAAAATGTTTCCTCCGATTGGCAGCAAATATTAATTTTGCTGACACATATCGATCAGCAAAGTATTACTTTTCCTGTCTAGGCAGCAAAGTGGGTACTTTGCTGCCTAGGCGGCAAAGTTGTTACTTTGCTGATTGATATGTATCAGCAAAATAAAAAATCCATAAATCGTTTATAATTTCCTTTATATTCCATCCGAGACTTCTCCGGCAACAAATTCAACTCTATATTTTTTGCCACCTCCCTTATTAATGGAGGTGTAAGTATACTTCCAGGTCGCTATCAATGTCCATTATATAATAATTTGAATATACCGATATTTTTTCGCACAACTGTCAGAAATTTCATGAATTGTCAAACCAACAACTGCGATTTCTATCAAATTTTATTTTAATTGAACACTATACAGGAAGAATAAAGAGATTGTGAAAATTGTAATAATTCGCAAATACAATATTCTCCCATAGCATTATAAACTCGATTATAAACAATCGGAGAAAACAATCGGAGAAAAAATAATATGTTCAACTCGGCAGCAAAGTAGATTGACTGCCGTGGCTGAATTCATAGCCGAGCGTAGCGAGGCTAGGAATCCAGCTACTAGTTTGCTGCCTAGTTAAACAAATAACTATTAGCGAGCAAACTCATCCTATTTAGCAGTGTTCTACCTATCCTAGTGACAAGGGCACCTCTTTACGTATGACCCTGTATAGTATCTACGTATTGAGTTTATGATAATATGAATTAGTAGCTTATCTTTGATCCCGTTGTCTTGTACATTCTATTCGTGGATCAATACCATATCAAATGAAAATTCACCCCATCAGGAACAAAAACCTATCCCCAAGTCGAGTAACGAAATCTCCCTCATAGGACTTCAAATATCCAAACATCAAAGTAGGTTATGATCAGAAGCATAATTATGAAGAAAATATATGGATTTATGGAAACCCATCATGAGGCTACTGGGATACTTGTGGCGATCCACAGTTGCGCCATACATTGAAGTATTATTGAATGAAGAGATCCCAGCCGCATCATGCATTTTTTTATCATACGTAGTCGATGATCTGGTCTTTGGTCTGGTAGTTTAATTTGATGATGTGGTTCTGTAAACATGAATTTCTGAGAGTAGAACACTCTCATTATTCCTCTCTATATAGTCTGAGGTTCTGCAGAATTGAAGCACTTCACTGAGCAGAGATGATGATTAGGTTTATAGTAGGAGAGTTACTATCGAGCCACTTGAAACTAAAAACAATGATAGTCAAAGCACAAATAATTAGAGCCGCCCAATGAATCAAGAATAAATCCACGTAATTTGGTCACCATGGTATCTCAGTTTAAACCTACCAATATTTCTCGAAGTTACTTTCTTGGATGTTTTCAGAATGGAAGAAGCTTTCAGAAGATCTGAACTCCCACGCAATCAGGATTGTTTTGAGAAAATTGTTGATGACAGTTCGATTTTTCATTTCTATTTCATTTTCATGAAATATTGATATGAAAAATAAATTCAGTTTTTATGTATTCACAATAATAACGCGAAAAATTGATTATTTCCATATGAATGCAAAGCAACAAAAAACTTTGAAAATCTTCAAGAGGCTCTTCGAATGACCCTTCCAGTTGTTCCTCAGTAAACACATCTGTGATAATCACAAACATATGCAGTCAGTTTCATTTATCAGATGTTCCACAACTCAATTTCCTCAAATGATTGACGTCAATGTGCTCTAATTTTTTTTCAAATTGTAGATAAAAAAACCTACATGATCTCATTTCTTTTGGATTTACAGCAATGTTCCCTAAAACGTGATATCACATTCACATAACATTCTTACATAATACTTATGATAACATCTTTGTAACTATGATGTTCACACAATATGTAGGCAATTATGTAAATTTTATATGAATTAATTAATGACGAATGTATCACCAACAAACGGACGTGAGACGTGTCAATAATCAATCTAACTGCAGTAATTCTCGAGTTCTCACAAACGAACACGAACGATAGATGATCGAGCTAGGTGCCTAAATCTTTCGAATCATTCCCATCGCGTGATATTTTGACCTTCGTGTTTTTTCATGATTATTTTTCTCAATAAAATTGTGCAGAATGAGTTTGGTCAGGGAGTTTTATTCTGGTCCACTAACAGCATGGCGTCAGCCTACTGTGGTCATTTGTATAGTGATTTAGCCTTTCAAGGATGTTTTTCTTCCTCCCAAGACCACGAGGGTCTCGTCAATAATTTCTACGAGCAAATACGCATGCACCCATAATGTATCACGTGATTCACTGTGACTGAGCTGACAATGAAGTTTGGAAATGGTTCGGAAACTATAGGCTCTCGTATCGAGCTGGACTTCCTCGAAGGTCGAAAGAGGTATCGTCTTGAGTTACAAATGAAATGGCGAAAATTCATTGTTTTGTTGTGTTATTGTTCTTTGAACAGCTAGTTGAGCCAGTGCCTTAAAAATTGAGATATCTTAGTTTCAGAAATTTGATTGGAACGTGGAGAACTCTAATTTGGTGAGTTGAATAATATATTCATTGCATGTTTGTCCGCAAGGCACATGGTGGTCGTTTACATTCATCAGCAAATCAAGGTGACTTTTCTTATAGGAATCAGCCAACTCAGAATGCTGAAAACATTTTGACACATAATTTAGGTATTGTTCTATGTCATTGGTTCAGATTACCAATATGAAATCTTCGATGAAATCCCTGCCTATTAATAATGTGATAATTATGAAGATCGAATAATTTTGCGAAACGCTTATTTGGCTGTGGCAGCAACTATCCGAAACGAATTATCAGTATTCTATTATAATGGACAAAGAGGAAATATAAAAGTGGCAGACTCAACATCTAAGAACATTCTACTGTAGGTTGGTGAATTTTCACTTTTTATCTTGTATTTTGTGTTCAATTAAATATTAATTAGTCTTGTTATTATTTTTATTCATATTCACAGAAGTAAAGTAGCCATGTTGCAATTATATGAGTGATACGTGAATGTTATCCAGATTCTTACGTCACATCGTCTACTCATTGATGTAACATATGATGTAACGTGATGCGGACATTCTGCACAGTGAATTTATAACCTACTTATTACCTGTTTTGTTTCGTGACTGATCAACTGAATTGTCTAATGTTCATGCGTAAGCTACGTAAATCTGTTTTCTGGGTCCCAATAACGTTTCCAAGATGCAAATGTGCAACTTCATCGTTATCACACTGTTTACACCTGTGATTGAACCCACTGAGCGAGTTCAATATTTATTTGAGTAAATGTACAAAACTCTAACTATCCCTTTCAGAATTTATTCGACGAGTTCGAATTATTATTAGATATGCGCAACTGAATGCCACCCAATGACAGTAAATGTAACTATGTCCATCGTCCTCTGTGTTAATGTCACCATCAGGTCGTTATCGGCCTGCAACCATTAGGAGGAGAGGACATCTAAGAGGGTTTCGGATGGACGTAATGTGGCTGAAATTATAAGTTATGACTGTCCATATTGGCTTATTCGCCTTATTATCGGGAGGAGTGATTGGCCGGTGCGACTGTGTTTCTTATCGTTGGTTAACATTTACTGATAATGAGTAAATGGTCTAGCTGTCCTTATTACTGTCAGAAAATTAACACGGTCTGTTGGTATTTACGAAACTAGTTATAGGAAACTCATCATAAGATTTTGCGGGAAATTCATTCTAATTTGCATTAGAGCAAATTTGGAGTTGCAAGGAAAACATTTGAATTTCTTGCATCATAAACTAACATTTGGTAAGTATTGATCTAATATATCATAGGAAGAAGTCATACTTACAGATAAAAGTCAGTCTGATACTTGTTAAATTATCCTGAAGCACTTGAACATAACTTTTAATGAACCAATGTTATCACACATATATAGTTTCGCATGACAGCTTTGAAATAACAACAGTTATGATTAGTAATGTGTTCTGAAATTGTATGTGCCAATAGGAGATGATGATGCTGTAGAAGTTGTTGATTTCTGGCGATCTGCTCCTGAAAGCCCTAGAATTTGAAGAAATAGTTCAATGTTCTTGTTCTTTCCGAGAGTAAACAAACGACTCACCATTGTGGGATAAGGCCCATATTGGTTCGTTCCAGGGATCATTTGGAGTGATTTTCAGATCTAAAATGGTATTATCAGTGTTGAGAAGAAATATTTCCTCCATTCACTGAAATTCATTTTGAGGTTATAATATTGTCATTCAGTCAATATTGTCGAGCCTGTCAGTCATCTTTTGTGAATAGGACTCAGACAGAATCTCACGATGTTGTGACCTATTACTATCGAAGAAAAAGGAGGACGTAGAAACATATTTCAATATGAAGGGAAGACACATCGACAAATCGAAACTAGCTTAACATATTCTTACTGAAGATGGACAACATATAGCAGAGTGGAATAATATTAAAATCAATGGGAAAGAAGATAACAACCAGAAGAGGAATCAAGGAATCTACTTGCATTCTTCTGAACGGAGACAATAGCATTGCTTCCTTTCCAGTTGATTCAGATAGAACATGGTATTCACTATACTGAACTCTGAAGATGGAAATTATGAATTCAAGATTAATTAATGAAAACATCCTGTAACTCATTTGATTGCAAACGTCACTAATTGTCACTTAGAACTGAGGAGTGTCAAGGCGAACACGAATTTGCTATACGAAAATCCATTCTTTATGTTGAAAACGGGAGCAGATATATTCCCGAAACGTCCAAAGATAAGTGAAAATTAGATTTTTTTCCTATATACCTTCATTTCTCTTTCCCAAACCTTTTTCAAAACAAATTGTCACTAACAAACTAGTGAATTTTAGGCTCTCTGATAGGAAAATTCTTCAATCGCAGTGACATTTTGGGGAAAATCATCTGATTTGGCCAAGCTACACGAATATTGTAATAATATTTAAATTTTCATTTCATAGAGATAGACAGTAAGTCTTACACAGCGGAATGACGATCAACTAGTGATGAATATTTCCTTTTATATGGGTTTGTTTCCGTTTCCCCACGTATTCTATCATGAGGTTATTATTCTTCTAACAGGATGTTAGGGTATGGCTTAGCTGCCCATCGGTTTCTTGTATCGAACGCAACTCAGGAGATGATCTCTCGACCTTGGTCACGATTCCCACAACGGCCAGGTCGTTAATTTTTTCCTGGCCACAGTCGACAGGTAGCCCAGATGGAGCCCAATAGTAACTGGACAAGCTGATTGGCTGAGGTAGGTACACCACTGAGCCCTGCTGCAGATTGTGGAGGTCCAACTTCTTCGCTAGGCTTCGTCTTGTCTTCGTGTTTCTTCTCGACATGCCTGTACACAAAAGAGGAACTTGAATAGGGGTGATTGGACCAGTGGAGAGGAACCTCCTATAGATCAAGGTTCTTTAAGCCATCATCTTTTTTCAAATCTGAATCAACTATCTCATCTATATGATATACCATTTTTATGAAATGCACATTAGAATTTTCAAAGTATCATTATATTCTGAATTGACTCGGCCGTTACTTTATGGAAATCCACAGCAAATGTAAACTACAAACGATAAGATTTTTACATAATATTCATATAAAGAATATGAAGCTCTTGTGGAAGTCTTCAATATGGTACCATGCGACAGCGGTTTCAGGGATCTACAGGTTATTGTCTTCTGTCTCAACATCTGAATATGTAAACATCCCGTTGAATTGTTGAAAATTGATGATTGCTATTATACCCAGGTGTGAGCTGACAAATTTTGATACACTTGACATTAATTCTGACACCTTTGAATTGATTCATGGTTATGATATGTTTGTTACTTCAAGCTACTTCATGATATTTGATGATATCATGTGATATTTCATGATACACACTGAATCATTTGGTCTCTAAACTAGTCTCTATAAATGTTGTCGGTTATGGTGATAAATAGGTCTGAAGGTGATATGGTTTTATTCAAGTACATTTATTAGCACTGCCATTTTAGGAGATATTTTTTTATCACTATTACAGGATCTTCTTCTGGGATATTTCAGGTACGTTTCCAATTATTTGGTTTTCTCAATTATCCAAGTACCAGTAATTATTTTGTGAATTTAGTGGCGCCCTCTGTACTTGAAATTGAAGTATCTACAACTATTCCGAAAATACTTTTCAGAGATTCAGTTCTGATCGAAATTATCCGGTATCAAAAAAGTAGGCCACAGTCAATTAAAAATTACTGGATTCACTAGAAGTTCGGCTGTAATATACATAATGAACCGCGTTATAAACCTCAATAAATACCCAGTTTGCAACAACGTATACACATTTTCTTAATATAATATCTACAAGTTCAACAAAATCACTATGATGGGTCGGACAAAATGAAATCGAAAGTCACAAACAGCTTTGCATTTTCCTCGATCTTCTGATTTAAACGACATGTGCGGCATGTTGTGACGTCAGGTGACACTGCTCTATTGCCTTACATTTTCAAAGTTGTTCAATAAAATCAACAACAATGTTAGATGATGGGGAAATGGCAACTATATTTCACTGGCTTATGCCACGTATAAACGCTGATGATGATTGATAGAAGTGCTTATTTCCTGAATACTTAATTGTTATGAGCCAAGTGAACTCTTGATACCTTCAGATCGAATTTGGGCTCTAGGCACCCAACAATGCATGATAGTCATCAGACAGCAATCAGAAGACCGTCATCTAATCATTCTTGACCCAACAAAAACCAAAACTAGCCCATTTAACTGCTCAGGGAGTTTGGTCTTTTTGTAAATTGAAATTGCAGCATCTCAAGCAGAAGGAAACAAACACTCTCAAACTGGAATTCCTATCAAGGTGCGAAATGTAGGTGGTTGTTTCTCCAATATAATATGAATTCCATCTCGTACGCTTCAAAAAATGAGAGAAATACTGCCTGTAACAAATTATTTGTTATTTATCCGACTATACAATGAGCGGCGTTTTATAACTTCTTCGAATCTCTTGGAAAAGACCGACAACAGTAGTAGAGGTTATTTAATTATACTTATCTATTTATGATTCTAGAATCAGTTTTATATGCATGTAATGAGTTTTAGCCCCTTCCTAATCCATGAGTACAAAATATTCATTCGCACAAAGTCCTCAATCCCCTAATGAAAAAGCCCTTCACAACCACGAACAAAATAAATAAGGATACATCTAATTCAGACCTTTTTAAATTAAAGCACGTACCTACATAACACATCTATCTGGCATCGCACATGTTCATCCTCGTAACAAACCACGAATTTGCATTCTATAAATCAAATAAGAGGCCAAAGTCTTTTCCGCGATATATTCAAAACGCAGCATATCTGCCTGGAATTTTAAAATCCGTTCTGCAAAGATGGCCACGTTTTTAATGAAATAATACCGAACGGACGCTTGTCCGAGACGAAACCTAAACGAATAAGCCAAGCCACGACCGGCCATGTGTGCAAAAATTACAAAGAAAGGGCCTTTCTCTGCAGGGGCGGATCCAAGGGGGGGGCCATGGGGCCATGGCCCCCCCCTCGGGAGCCTCATGGATATGTGAAAATGTAGGTATTTTGAATAAATGAAAAAAATAGTGTATATGTCTTCATAGCTAGAAACTTCGCGACAGATCTGAGGAATTGCGAATTGCTGTTTGGCAAATATGTTTTCGATAACACTGCCACTCAGTAATTTGCTCCAAACAAAAAACTTAGACAAAAAACAAGCTAACGATGTTGTTAGTATCACTCTTCTGACGCTTCAAAATAAAAGGGATGATATTCTAAATACTATCTAAGTATTTCGAATGAAGCCAAACAGAAATTGAAAGAACTGAATGTTGAATTTTCGATGCCGAGAATAACAGGGAGACTGGTTCATAGACCGAATCCTACAGTTTCCTCAGTGGATGACCATTACAGAATAACTATTCCATGCCAGTATTATCCTTGGTCTGAATGATAGACTATCAGAAAATAAATTGAATCTATACAACCTTCACCTTTGTGTGCCATCAATAACTAAAAACAAAACAGATGAGGTATGAGAAATATATTTGAACAGTTTCCGACCATTTTTGAGGAGAATGATTAAATGTCCTTTCAGAAGATCGTTTCTGAAATGTATATATGGACGAAAATGAGGAATACTTAGAAAAATGTACCAAACAATGGTATAACTGCCCTGAAGGGATGTAACAAACATTTGTTTCCTAACATAAACATTCTTCTGGAACCATTATGTTGCCTGCCTGCAAGTGTTGCATCTTCTGAAAGAAGTTTTTCAACACTCAGAAGGCTGAAAGATTGGATAAGATCCAGAATGGTCCAAGACAGGTTAATGGATAGGCATTGATGCATATTCACAGGGGCATCTGCAGCAGTCTGAATGTTGATGATATCATCCAAAGATACGTTAGGCAGAAGAATAGAAGACTGGAATTTGTTTTCTTTATTTTTTATATTCTAATTTTTGTCTGTTTCATTTGTTTTGTTTTTTAAAAGAAATATTTTTATTCACTTTTGAACCGAAGTTCTTCAAGAGAAATATTTTTTTATTCAATTTCTTTATCCAATATAATTTATTACAGAATTCTACATATATTGATGGAATAAGAATAGTTTGAACTTGTTTTTTCACACCAGTAATTTCGATACTTGAAAGGAAACTAGAAGATTTCATGTTCACTATAATCAATTCTTTTAATGAGAATGCATTCGTCTCAGAAGGTCACCATATAATTTCTCTTCCGCGCTACCTTATTGAGCCATGACTTTTTATGGCCCCCCCCACAAACATCGTCTGGATCCGCCCCTGTTTCTCTGTGTGTGTTTTGCGAGTGTGTTTGTTTTGTTTCTACGGTAATATTTCAGACTGCTCTGTGGGAACTAATGTAATTATTATCTAAACCGTACACACATATAAATAGCGGTAGTAGCGATTGAAGAAAAAAATTGCTCTTCCCATATCGATGGTATTTTGCGTTGACGGCTGTTTTTTATGTTTTGGAGCACAAGGAAGGATTCATTCTGTTCACGGCACTGAAATAATTGATGTTTGAAAATAGCATGCATCTCGCAGTCATCAGACAAATAAATGGCATACTGCGATTGTTGATTTAATGACATTATCTGTTACATTCCACAAAAGTTTTCGGCAAAAAATCGTTATTTTTCCTAACTGATTATGGGGGAATGTTAACTTGTTATACTTCACTGAAATCAAAAATATTCTCTATCAGAAGAAATCCATCAGAGAAATATATGATATATATACCAATTAAAAGAATAATAGTTATTTATTTACCATGCAATGACGTTATACAAGTCCTAACGCCACATGGGTAACATTCGACTCGAAGGCTTTCAGTAGGCATGGAATTAGTTAATATTTTGACGTTTGTTATATATAGCTGCATCTTATATATTAATTGAATGATGTATTTTAGTGTTATAGAAAAAATGGAAATAAATTCGATAAATTACTATAGGAATATCATAGAAAATGCAGTCAAGGCTTCAACTAATTGATTTCCAGAGGAATCTAGATTCATATACGCCAAGGATAATGGAGTAATCAATCAATGAAAGTTGAGAAATGAAATCATGGCTATAGATGAAACAGTGTTATATTGTCGTACTTTCGAGATTTGGTATGTAATTCAAATTGGTAGAACTAAGTTAGGTTTTCTTCGTTGATTTGTCGCTTGTATGGAAAGTTTCCCAAATCAATAGTTTTGGTTTAGTTTTTGCTTCATTCTTATTCGAACATTGAGGAGGCGTTATAAGTGTATTTATCTGATGGCATGTCATAATGACAACGTTATGTCACTCAATTTTGATGACATAAGGAAGCTCATTATGGGACTAAGTACCATAATGAATTCATTATTGGACTAAGTACCATAATGAATTCATTATGGTACTAAGTACCATAATGAAATTCTATAAGGAAAACATGTGATGGTTTGATCAAAAAAGTTTATTCAAAATGCATAACTATGTACAAAACTATTTATTATAAATGGTAAAAGAACAATTACTACAATTTGTAATATTAATATAATGGCAAAGCACAGCTCACTCACCTACTAATATTTGAAACTACACAATACTTACTCCTTTAAAAATAGTTGTCATTGTGACATGTCGAAAATGCAGTTTTTAATTTTTCGAAAATGTATTGATATAAATGCCATCAGATAAAATTTTGTATGTAATACGAATCATAAACAATCATTATGGCACACGCCGTGTTATCGGACTCGGCTACGCCTCGCACGACTTGTACCGAAATGATCGTCTTTATGATCCTTATTACATAAATAACTATTATAGCAACCATAGATTGAGAAGACTAGCAACCGTATCTAGGGTAAAATGAACAAATGATATACACGTGATACCTATGTAAAATATTGATCATAGTATACTGTACTGCTCCAGATGATGGTGATGTAGTTTCAACTCATCACTTTACTTCATAATCAATCCAACCACTGTATCTAGCACTTCATTTCAGTTCATTGAAGAGAAGTCCACTATTGTATGTATAACGCGCTATGTGATATCATTGCATTTGTACACGATAGTGAAGTATACTGAGAAGGATGTAATATGTCCATATATCAACTGTTGATTGATTTCGAGTATTTTTACAGTTTCTTTATTTGCGTGTGTATCTCTCTAAGAGCATCAACTTTGAATTGGTGCTGAATCCCATTGATTGATCATTCTTCTGAAACGAGCCAACTATACTTTCAGTATTGCTTCATCAAATGATAACTACCTGAATGATTCATTACAGAAACAACATGAAATTGAAATTCAAATTTAACTGTATCCGAAGAACTTCCATAACCTCCGAAAGTTAAAATAAAATTCCAACACCTACTTCCTGTTCCAATCTTCCCCATATACGCACGATGTTCTTCGAACATAATAGGAATTTTCTTCCGTACGCTCGAAGAAATGAAGAAAAAACGATTGTTTTATCAGGTGAGGCAATGGAATTGAAGGAATACAAATGCACCACAGTGTTTTATCGAAAACAATTGAGGAAGAGCCGTAGAAAAATATCCGATTTTCTTCACTGTAATTAGTTGGTGTTTCGATTGAAAAAAGTAAGTGAATTGCTGTTCTTTAGCGTATTTTGCCGATTAATTTCTCAAAAACTATAGTTTCTAGCGACCTGATAATGTTCTCAATCGTTTCAGCACGGCCTGTTCCCCATTTTTATCTGGGATTTATTGGCATCTGAAAATCTCTGTATCGTCTCTTGAAGCTTCCTAGATTTTTTGCGAGTTCAAAAATTAAAAATTTTCAATTCTCGGTTTAAAATTCCGAAAAAAATCAAAGAAACTGATTCGTAACTTGAGAACAAGATGATATGATCGAACATCCGAATTTTTCACAATAATTTGTTGGTGTTTTGAATGAATGGAGGTAGTGAAAAGGTAAGGTTTCTGTGAAGCAGCTTTTATGATGGGTCTGACATGATTTTTCCATGAAATATTGAAGATACGGAGCATATATTCTGCGAACTCTATATGGAAAGGAAGGTAGCACATATTTTTTTATCAGCGGCTTGTTTAGAGGAAAAACAGGTTTGCATTTTGATGGCGTTGAATTCAACCATGTTGCCCAGGTGATTTCTGCAAGGATTTATTCGACAGGTTGGTGATCCTCCATTGTCAAATGCAATATGGAAGGTAATTTTACCTGCAAGGGTGTGGTAGGAGCAGATGATTTCTCCCAACAGATTATTGATATAAGCTAGTCGAAACAATTTTGATATCGAAATAAATCTCCATAAAACGGCAGAACTGTTGCTATGAAATCAGACGATACTCCTGTTCATAACCTCATAGATATATCTGAAGAGAACTCGATATAGTAAAAGAAGAGAGTTAGTGAAAAAGTTGTTGGTGATCATGTTCATAACCTATCGGAAAACCATAATCGATGGACTTCATTGAAATCCTCACGCTTTTCGAGATATTGGTACGTTAAAAATTAAAATTCAATTTGAGATCATCATTTTATGTTTCAAGCAAGTATAGGGAGCATTCTATGTTGATTCTTATTTTCGATAAATATCAGTAGATAGGTGTTGCAATCATCGCAGAAGGCAGGTTTTCGAAGGTTTTTTGATAGCTTATGAACCCCACGTATATAAAGATTCCCTATGTTTGCCTTATGAAACTCGTCCTATATATTTATGCTCAACGTATGAGCAAGTGAATCCCAATTTGATCTCTGATAGCGATAGCCATATTGTCGATCATCTATGATTCCTGAACTTTCTGAATGTTTGATAAGCTCAATGTATCTGGGTTTTTCCTCCACTTTGGAAATAGTTGACAACAGTGAGATGGGCCTGAAGTTACACTGAGAAAATTTTTTCACCGTCACAGCCGATTTTTCTGCTGCTACAGCCAAAAACTTTGGCTACATAGAAGACAGCCAAAGTCTTTACTACTGCAAAAGAATGCACTTTACTGGCACCGTCTTCCTGTAGCAGTAGAGCTACTTCATGAAAAAATTACCTACCGTTGGTGCAAAGTAACATTCCTCTAGTAGAAGAGTCACTCTACTGTTGTAGGAAAGTTACTTCACTGTTGTAGGAAAGGCACTTTACTGATGTAGGGAAGTCACTTTACTGTTGTATGGAAGTCACTTTCTGGTCATAGTGAAGTAACTTTGCTGTGGTAGGAAAGCAACTGTACTTTCCCAAGAAAGAGGTTCCAATTTATTATTTTGTTATAGAAAAGTGGATCACTAATACAGGAAAGATATTTGCTGTTGTAGTATATTGTCTCTTTTAGAACAACAAATTTCTTGCCAAGTGCAGCATAGTGTTTTTATAGTCAGTGGAAGTCAATTTTCTTACAGTAGAAAAAATATTTGCTGGAAATATCTTTGAAAATATGGTACCTTCAGCCTGTCCAACAAAACTAGGATAAGCAAACTTCAATCAAACTTCTATATTTTCAATATTCGAATATCACTTTCTGATATTTTGTGAATTTGATTGAAGTTTGATTATCCTAGTTTTTTTTAGGTGAAAGTCCATGTTTTCGTCAAAGTTGAGTGAGTTTTGTTGGACGAGTGATGATTCTACTTTCAAAGAAATTTTTTGCAAATATTTTTCTAATGTAAGAGAATTAACTTCTTCTGCTAATTAAACCGTTGAAACTATTTCAGCCTAAGATCATTCATTCAGAAATTGAGGATTTTAATAAGGAACACATTATGAACAATGTAATAAAATGCTTTATTCATACTTTTTATCAGTCTTGAAAATCCTAGAATCTATAATGAATAAAAATTAGATTTCTTCGGAATGTCAGTAAAGGCAAATGTACTTATAAGTGTTTTTAAAAATTATCATCTTGCAAATTCACTTGAATTTGTGCTGTATACACAATACACACAACACACAACACACAACCAAGCACAACTATGAAAAGTTCAGTTTGGAAAAAAACTAACTACAAATAGGTACTACAACACGAACGAACCTTGTTTTACACGAACGTGCTCAAACCATGGAAGTATTTGAACTGATTTAAACAGTACCCAAATAGTACATGAACAAAACAAAAACACCTTTGTACACAATGAATCTCGCGACACTGTGACCGATGACCTCGACTCTTCCTCTTTGCTGTAACACTGATACGATATACGATGCACTTATGCACTGAGACACGAAAATGAAATGAACTAGTCTGAGAGATCGTTTTCTGAACTAAAAATGTGATGTCCGGTAGGTAACGATCTGCAGCAGTGGCACGTTTGGCAATAAATGAAATACGCACCAACCGACTTGCGATTTTGGCGCGTCCTAACCGCTTTCAGCTAAATTTTTTGCTGGGATAGAATATAACTTCACTGTTATTGTAAAGAAAATATTGATGATGATAATTTTCTCTGCTGGGCAAGCACAGAGCCTTAGAGTTATTATAAAGAAATATTCATGAAAACTTCTTTACTACGACAGTAAGATATCTACCTATCTCGGAAAAGTACATTTTCGGGGTAGGAGAAATAATTTAATAGAATTGCAGTTCTCCTCCTATTTTTTCTGTGAGAGCAAAGCGACATTACTACGATTGATACTTTTTTGGCTGTAACAGGAGAAAAAAACTCAGCAAAGAGCTTTTTCCTGGGTTTTTTCTCAGTGTACTGGGCTGATCATTCTTTCCTTTTTCGAAGACCTGATGCATTCAACTTCTACTTCAAGCAGTGTTCCCAGAGATGTTTTTTCAGCTGGCAATTTCCTGTTCGGACTGTGGTTTATATACTAAGTTATTCTTGCTCGGGCTGACTCATGCCTTCTATAATTTGTGGTTACAGTCCTCTAGTAGGTCATCCAAGAAGCTCGAGTATTCCTAAGAATTTCTGAGCAATTGATCTGAGGATCGTAGATTCCCATTACAGTTCCATCTAGACATTCCAAGCCATTCGTTCAATGCTTCATTACTTCTTCTTTGAGCTCAATATTCATGAATTAACTGTTCCTTTTGTCGCAACTCAGCCTAGTGGTGACGTGTTTCACATAGCTATACTTCTCCTCAATATTATGGTTTCTTATAGCACAATCTGTAAGTTGGTTGATTTTTTTAGAAGACTGTTATGAGTTTGTTAACAACCTGAGCCTAGGTGAGTTCCTTAACTTGTAGTTGTTATAATTGATTCACTTATGGATACTTTTTGTCAAGTAGAAATTTGATTCACGTCCGAGCATAATAACATGTCTCACATCGATATTCTTCGAGATCCCGAGGTCAATCTCCATCCAGAAACCGTACCTACCTCACAGAAGGCAAACTAACAAGGTCCTCATCAATCGTACACACTCGATAAACCCTTTATGTGATCGCATTTCAGCATCGCTCTATTGACCACGTTTGATGGTGCCATTCAAGCGTTACCGGATAACAAGCTCCGCGATTCAAATGACTAGCGGCGAATGATGTATTTTCGTGAAAAGATCGTCCAATTATCGAGGAAGTTGTCAGTATTTCGAGGATTCCATTTTATCAGATTCAATAGGTTCCAGCGGGATATTCGAGAGGAGATCTCCTACTGATCCAGTGGACCAGAACACGGAGAAAATATGAGTTTCAGAACATTCCGTTAGGGATGTATGAAAATCAGGGATTCACAATAACATTCAATGTCTCAAAGCATTCAGAAATAACAATTCCATCAGAATCTATCCACGAAAAGAATTCCACCATTTGGAAAAAGGGAAACAGCAGAAATTGAAAAAAACATTTTTTTTATGAATTTGAGAATTTCGTATACACTGTGTCCAAGATAAGAATGTCTATCATGGGGATCTCGGAAACCATAAGAGATACAAAGATGGTTGAATTAGAGAAAAGTTGCGCGTTCTTGAGCATAACATCATGACGTTTGAAAATTTTCGAAATGCCGAGTATTTCCGGAGATATGGCTGAAAAACCGAAATATGTCGATTTTGTTTTTATTTTTTTCTGACGTAATTTAAAGATTGCTAGGAAAACAAAAGACACTTTCTCATTGCCACTTTTTGAGCTCTACAAAATAGCGTTGAGAGATTTCCCGTACAACGTTTCGTTTCGGAGAAACCATCATCAACTTTATTTTTTTATATGGCCCGTAAAAAAAGTATACCCTGTATAATATAGCATATTTTTCACGAATACAACGATGTATGACACATGATAATTCTGCAATATTTTGATCAGAAAAACAGAAAAAAATAGTTATTCCGAACGTTTTGGTGTAGTAGGCGGTGAAATGACGGCGCTGAGTATGGTGTAGTATGCTATTATTACTCGTGTTTCAAAATATTGTATTGAAATCACATTATTATGGATTTGAAAACTTTATTTGAATACGTAGGTAGGTCACGTCATATATTAATTAATTAAACAAATTAGTTAAGAACTACTCACTAGAAATACAAAAAAAAAACGGAGATAACACCTTCTAACTGACGAATTGAAAACACTTCTCAACTTATCACGTTAAAAAACACGGCGGTAAACATAATTTCTGCAATACCCCTAGAGAAAAAAATCGAGCGGAGTGATGTCCAGCGAACGAGGAGGCCCAGAAACTGTTAAATGTGTACCTATCCATTTTCCCAGGAATCTGTTCGATAGAAACTTCTCTAGCAAGAACAAAGTTCAAAAACACTTTGTGTCAATAATATGTCAATTAAAGTATTTTGACATTTTCTCAGCGCCGTCATTCCACCGCCTACTACACCAAACTAAAACGTTCGAAATAATGATAAAAACCATTTTTTTCCTGATTCAAATATTGCAGAATCATGATGTGTCATACGTCGCTGTATTCGTAATAAAATATGCTATTTGATACAGGGTATACTTTTTTTACGAGCCATATAAAAAAATAAAGTTGATGATGGTTCCTCCGAAACAAAAGTGTCTTCTGTTTTCCTATCTCTCTTCAAATAACGTCAGAAAAAAATAAGAACAAAATTGGAATATTTCGGTTTTTCAGCCATATCTCCGGAAATACTCGGCATTTTGAAATTTTTCAAACGTCATTTCGTTAGGCTCAAAAATGCACAATTTTTCTCTGATTCAACCATCTTCGTATCTCTTATGGTTTCCCAGATACCCATGATAGACATCCTTATCTTGGACACAGTGTATAATGGTTTGTTCGAGTTTACCAAATCAACAGTCAGAAACCATCAGAAGCAATGAAGTGTTCGCGTTTTCTCCGGAATGTTTCGTATTCCGCAGATCACGTGTC
The DNA here is from genome assembly GCA_918026855.4 of Phaedon cochleariae. Taxonomy (NCBI): domain Eukaryota; kingdom Metazoa; phylum Arthropoda; class Insecta; order Coleoptera; family Chrysomelidae; genus Phaedon; species Phaedon cochleariae. The sequence goes on from OU896717.1 coordinate 29,771,067, forward strand.
TTCGTTCAATACGAACCAATTTTGTATAGTTTCGAATCGGTCCAAAGCAGTACGGGCCTCTGGGTGTATGAACTGCCCATGACTTTTGTGAATAGTTTTGGATAAGCATGCAACAGATTTTCAACCTCTAAGCGTCCTTATGTTGAGAGATACACTATTAAACAAGATGAAGAATGCGATTATTGAAAAAAATCCATCAAAATTATATGAACAATGAGCATATGAGCTCTAGCTCATCGTCCATTCTTCAAATTTGGATGAACGCAAACGTTTTTGAACTTGTTACCTGCTGAAAATGCACAAGACTAATCTTCAGAGTGGTGGTTCTGAATGAATCTTTATTCGGATCAGGAATTCACGGATCATTTTTGGTATATGTAGTAGTGATTTAATTGATGCAATGAACACAGCAGTGTATAGCATATGTCATTAAAGAAGGTACAACCTAATTACAATCTCAATTTATCTGAATTTCCTTTTTTTATGTATGAGTGTATAAATATTCGGGTGGAGGAGGTTCATGTTCAGACCTTGAATTTTGGGATGACATTTTATGATGACATCACCATAACTCTAACACAGCATGTTTTCAAGAAAGAAAGGAGGAAACAGGAAAACGGGAAACGCCGTTTTCGTTTATCTGGTTTCAAAACTATCCCAGACTCGTTTCGGATAGAATTTTATGCGCACCTGATTCTGCGCAGCCCAAGGAGTGTTTCAGTAATTTGGAACACGAACAAACCTATGGTTGCCTGTTTATTGAAATCGGATGATTAATCCGCACCATTGCTCTTTTAAGGAAAATCACGTGAGATCAATTGCTAAAAGTGCATCCCAAAAACTTGAATTTCTGTTTCGAGCCAGGAGCTATTCTACTTCCAGTCAGTTGCTTATGATCTATGCCGACCTGTCGTGGAATACATACCCTGAAACTGTTGGATTCTGTCCAAAGAAGGGCAATTCGTCTGGTGGCTGCTGCCTTGCTCACAAACTCATTCACTTCTCTGGAACATCGTAGAGAAGTTGGCGATCTGGCTCTATTTTACAGATATCTTCATGGACGATGTTCTTCTGCAATATCAACAATTGTTCCTCCCTTGACAGCCCCCGCGAGTTGAGTCTTCGCACCGCTTCGTGGTCACTTTGAAGACCTGCAGAACATCTCTTTCCAAAGGGTCCTTCATCGAACGAACAGCGAGGCCCAGGAACACATTGCTAAGGGAGGTGTTCCCCGAGGCATATAACCTCCAGGAATTCAGGAAGAACATCAATTCCTACCATATTTCTCTTGGTTCTCACGATGTTCTCTGAACATTACAGGATATCCCTTTTCGTGGGAACCAGGGCATAAGAAAAAAAAATTGGTCAGTGACAATTCGACTAGTCTTGTTTTACTCACACTCGGTTTGGTGCATGTTTGCATCAATGTGAGTAAAATCCGGCATGATATGAATCGACTGGTGAGTTTTTCTTGTAGCACGGTATTATGGTAGGTTATTATTTTGGCAGTTGAGATGAACAGGATACGAGTCACCATCACAAATATTTCACACCTGAGAATTGTAATTTATTCGATGAGCATTCTTAGGCGTGGCTGATTTTGTTTTCTGACAAGAATGTTTTTTTTGCAATTGCATTACCTCGTTGGTCCCAGCACTAGGACCAAACCCCATAAGTCGAAACTTGTGCGGGGTTAGATAAGCATACAAACACATACATCCATGACATAAGTATAGGATTCGACCCTATGTCTCGATGGAAGTCCCCATACGAACTCAGAGCCTTCACGCTCTCAACCACCGAGCCGCCATGTTTCCATTGATACATTTCTGGATCAATGATTTTTTCAAGAAATTTATCCTCTGGGAATGTTAATTCTACTTATATTCAGTTTAGGAATAGAACCTACGATTCTCAAGAAGTTCTCCTTGTTCCATACTCGATGTTCAGATAACAAATTCAATGTAATTATAAAAATAATGAATTTTTAACATAAAATCGAGTTTTTGCCACTTTCAAGAACACAAAATGTTCCTATCAAGTTTTCTTATACTTGACTACTTTCACATAATTGTTACAGAATCAGAAAGCTGTATCTGAATGAGAAAATATTGTGATTCTACTCTGTGAGCGCCGGTTGTCATATTTTTCCATATGGTGGATGGAAATATATTCAAAGTTAAAAGTTCGAAGCTCGTATTGAAATATCACAAGTTATTATTCGAACGTTTCTCCATGTTACGTTACCGATCATGATCCTATTCCGTTGATTTTTTTGTTCAAATTAATTAATTCGATCCTCCAGCTGTTCATTTCAAATAAACATGTATACATTTTTGTGGGCGTTTGATAACATGCAGAGTCTGCTGCTCTTTTAACTTGGCAAAGCTTTTCAGCAATTAATTTCTTTCGAATCAGGTGTTTTCAATACCTTTTAGGAATTGATTCTTCACCATTTTTAATTAAAGAACCGCCTCGGGGTGAAAAAATCTCTCTCTCTTTGCGACCGTATTTATCAGTTTCTGCCCTCTTCTGTTTGGTTTTTCAGTTCAAAGGATTGCTCTTTCTTTTGTCTTCTTTCAAATGAGCGAGATTTTTTGCTTAATAATTATCAAAAGGAATATGAATTGCGGAATCGTGAAACACAACTCGATTATGGGAATGTTGGGAAAGTTTGTGTTTTGTATATCTACCTACACCAGAACATGAATATTGAATTATTTTGATTTTCCCAGTTCAAATAATAAGGACCTTCCTTCAGGTTAGAAAATCCTTAGACTATACAGATATTCAGTCAGTTCCTCAACAAAATTCCTTCAGGATTTCAATATCTCCAAAGTTGGCATTCTTGAAATAATAAAGAGAGATAAAGAAGATAAAAGCACACCAAAACCTTGACAGAAAATAATTTCATAATTACAAGTTCATCATTTTTGATAACTTAATAATAAGAAATAGAATGAAATATCTTCGCTTCATGCATATTTCATCACTCGAAATATCCACAATACACCTTTTATAAAGGTGAGTAGTAATCTGGTCCCATTAACATGAAATCGTTCGAAAAGTTGCTCATCAAAATGGCTCAAGCGAGAGGTGGAGATGATCATGTACGTTGATATACAGAATCATGAGTAATGTTTGTCAAGAATTTCAATACAAAACATTGTTCCGAAGAGTATCCCGAAATAATGCGTATAATGTCAATGCAATATTATAAAGATGACCATTTCGATAGTGAAAATTCCATTGAAAAAGCAATCAACATAGTTCATAGTGTGAGAGATATGCATAAAAGATGTGGATGTTGTGGTGTACGGGACCAGTAATTCTGAAGAGATTTTAAAAACCATTCCCGAAGAAGATTGTGCATGGTGAATAAAAGATTTTTTTGAATTGAGACGCGAAAAAACATAAGAATTCTAGAACTATTCATAATCAACCTGAAATTTGAAGCTTCCAAAAACATGCTATCGGGTGGAGAAGTTCCAAGTTCCAAGAAGAATTCTCAAAATAGTATCGACGATATTCGATCCAATTGGATTCCGATCTCCCATTGTTCTAATGGGCAGATTAATCTTGCAAGAGCAAATCCGTTGATTCGAACGACAGAATCTAAGATGATTGTCATCAAAAATGAAGGTTTCGGTGTGTTTCACCCGCGAAAACAAAAAATATTATTATCTTCCGGGAAAGAGCACATAGAAAAAAAATCGAATAACTCATACAGATCTAGTCACTTGCAGTTCCATTCGCTGCTTCGAAATGTGAGATTGGTCGACTCAAGAAAGTTCTTACCATTACCATTCGACGGATGGAGCGCCAAGGTGCTGTACTTGCTGCCTGATCAAGAAAATCAATTATTCATTAATCTACTTTCCATTTGATCGAGACATTTTGATAAAATGATTCAGATATTGTATCGAGTTGCAGGTTGAGACTGAATGAAGATCGCAGAGTTGCAGAAATACCTGAATTATCGAAAATGTAACAACTAGAAATGAGTGCCATCAGAATTCAATCCGGCAGACTCAATACCTAAAAATTGACTGCAGTAAATTTGTTGTTGTATATATGGTTGAATGGTAGTGAATATCTCTAGAAACCAAATTTATGTTGCATGCAAGATGAAGAGAATATGAGATCGAAGCAACCAGAATGAATCAATACAATCGTTCAGAATGATTAGAATTATGTTTTGGCAGATGAACTCATCAAGGTTTTCCAGTCTGGTACGGATAATCCGTTCCATATCGGGTGAACCGTTTCATTCACAACGTGAAAAACAGAAACGATCAGAATGAAGGACAGCTAACTATTATATAGAATAGAAACCTTGTTGTGGATAAATCCGCAGAAGAAGTTTTCTTGAGAAGGAATGAAAGCGTTGAATGATATAGAATCGAATTTTTCGTCCCATCTTGAAGCGCACGAACGAGAATTCTTATGATTGAAAGAAATTCTTCGATTCATCAGATATTACTATTTGATTATTGAGAATGTCTGAGATTAAGCAGTGAATGAAATATGCCAATTCAAAGTATATCTCCTTATCTCTTGGAGCACTCGAAAGAAAATTCCCATAATATCCGTGAAACATCGTAATTTACCTAAAGAGGATAGCAAGAGGAGGTAGGTGTTGACATATTTTTTTTTAACTTTCGGAGGTTCATTCGCCCCTCAAGTGCAAATGCGAGTGTGGCTATAATAATATAATGAAACGAGTTGAAGCCCTACAGCCAGAAATGGCACCATTACCTGAATATCGATTGAACCCCTTCAGCTATCAGTGAACTCGATTGTTTTGGTCCATTGATAGTTGAAGTTGAAAGGAGTTCAGCAAAGAGGTATGGGGCATCGTTTACGTATTCATCAAATACGAGGGCAGTGCATCTAGAGGTAGCTAGATCTCCATCAAGTGATTCTGCATTGAAGACAACCTCTCGAAATACATTCATGTAATGGTACCAATTTCATTTGAAAGCAAAAAATCAAATGAAATAGTTGTTCATTTCACTAGGCAGTTGAGCATAGGGCTGGTTTCCTAGCCTCGTCTACGCCTTGTCTATGAAACGTCAGCCACGGCAATGTAGCTTTCTTCTGCCATTCTTCTAATTCGTTCCAATTTCACGCGTCCTAATGATCCATCATTTTGTGTACACCTTGAGTTATTGTCGATTCTCAATACCAATTTGATCCAGATTACTTAGATTATTTCATTCATCTGAAAATTCACGCTTTTGATTGGTTGTAACAGCTGTATTGATAATCGAACACACTATGTTATCGATTTTGTATTTCGGCACCTGATTGGCTACTTACTGTTTGAGTTTTTGTAGCATGACAGCAGGATATAAATGCTGTCATAATATATTCGTGTTCAGGGAATAAAAACACTACACTTCTATTCAAAACCCAATAGGCACTATCACAATTTGAATTGTCCTCACAATTATTATAAGACAATCTCTCTCTTCTCACTCCCTATGATGTACGCTGCTTTATCCATTCAAAACGCTTTAATGTATTGTTAGTTGCATAACATCCCTAGTACCTTCGATCGCGAGTGAAGAGGAAGAGTGAATGCGGGATCACGATTGCGGGAAACTCAATTGAGAAGGCTGTGGCCAGTTGTGAAGGAATCAAAGAAAACATAACTGTTTATATGTTGATAAATATCGTTACTAGGTGTGGTGTATAGCTTGAAAATGGACAGTGAAAATCGTTTCGGTAAATATAGTGTAGAAGAAATAAAGTATGTTTGGAAACAATTCACAGAATTTTGTGAACAGCGAAATCATCAGCTAAACGAAAATACATCTGATGAAAGACTTGCCAATATTATCACAGAATGGGCATTTAATATGCGGAAAACCGATGGCAGTGAGTATAAGGACATGGTAGTGAAAACTATTTGGAATAATACAGCTAAATTACTCCAAGAAAAATACTATCATGAATACAATCGAAAATTTGATCCATTCAAAGATATAACATTTGAAGTTGCTAGAAATGCCAAAAATACTAAAAGAAAACAACTACGAAATATTCCGGAAAAACGAAAAAAGTCATGTGTTTCATTTACATCGGAAGAATTGACACAAATTATCGAAAGTTGGGATGAAAATACTCCAAATGGATTACAAAGGAAACTGTATCATATTATAGCAGTGGAATTAGCTTGGCGGGGCGGTGAAGCATGCCGATGTTTGATTCATTATTTCAAGGAAGAAATAAATAACAAGGGAACACCAACTGGAAGACTGGAATATAACCCTATATTCGCGAAAACCGCACAAGGTGGATCAAAAAATATTGCAGAAAGTAAATGGCTTGTGTCAAATAAAGAAAATCAAGAAAATTGTCCAGTTCCTTTATTCAAGAAATTGATGTCAAAAAGGGGAGAGAACATTAAAACTGATCGACTATTTTTGACAGTTAATGGTAATTGGAATAAAGATCATAAAAGTCCTTGGTTTAAAAATATGCCAATGGGTATAAATGAAATAAGTAAATGGACCAAATTGTCAGCTGAAAAGATCGGTTTAGATACAAAAAACGTGAAAATATCAAACCATTCAAACAGATCTACAGCTGTGAGTCAATTGGCAAGTTCTGGAATTGGGGAACAACAGATAATAAAAGTTACTGGGCACAGTAGTTCAATGTCATTGAAACCATATTTACAACTGAGCAAAGAACATCATGCTGATATAATATCAAACCTCAGAAAAGAAGATAATATGGATATATCCACGACGGTTGCATCTAGTAGCAGTAATGACGAATGTCACTATGTCAAAATAAATAATTGCAATAACTGTACATTCAATATAAATATTAACAATAAATAGGTAGTGAAAATGGTTTATTTTTCATTCATGAAATAATCTTGACAAATACAACACGTGTAATTGATGATTATCGAAAATTCCTTCGCTTTTTCGAAACAAATTGTGTTACTTTTAGGCAACCACACTCGCGCTATGCGCTCGTGTGGTTTCCAAGCAACACAATTTGTTTCTCAAAATCGAAGGAATTTGTGTTTCGATAATCATCAATACACTTGTTGTATTACAAGCGAATATTGCATTGCAAGAAAAAATCTCTGACTAGGCAGTGAAAGAACAATATTTTCAGCCAATGCAGTGAAAGTACAACCTTTTCTGCCTGTGTCATGAAAGCCACTGTTGATGTTATTTGGGAAAGAAAAATATTTGTCTCAGATATCGCAAGATAATATGATTTATAATCTATCGATGGAAGAAAAGATCAATACTGCAGGGGTACCTGATACAGGAGAAATATGGGAAAGGATGGTGAAGGCAACGAAAGAGGTTCTTTATATAACTTCAAAAGAGCATCGCCCTTCAGAGGAACTGATTCATACCATTTTGTTGAGAATTGAAAGTAAAGTCAATCCTAGACTACTGGGACCAACCAAATATCGACAACATCCCTAGTGGTGATTAGTATGGACCGAAGAAATGGAAAGTAGCTCAAATGATGACGAATTGATCCCATTAATGAATCTCTTCAATCTCTACAAAGGAGATCGAAATGGCACAGAATATCGGAATCCATGCGAATAAGGGATGTTGTATAGCATTTCTCAACGCTAAAGCAAAATGAAATTGGACATTTGCAAGAATCTCGAAATCATTTCCGTGAACAAAAAGGAATCTGGATCTTAGGAGTAAAAACAGCAAATAGGACTTTCAATCGACCTGTCAATCATCTACTTTGGTTGGTTGGTCATTAAGTATTGAAGGGTATTTCAGTTGAAGTGACTGGGATGTCAAATTGATGAGATTGATTGTCATAAAGTTTTATATGAATACTTCCATTGCTTCTTCGGTTCAGGTTCACATTTTTTTTGCATCACTACAATACCGACTTGTGCAATCATCATGACCATAACACTCGAGAAAATATCTACACCTGCACCTACCAACATTTCCGCAATTTTTATCTGTTTTATGGAAAACGTAATAAATACACCACCTACACAACACGAACAAGTACTATGCGGCATTCGCCTGTATTGGTGGTATAAACACCAGAATTAACATTGGGTGAAACGACGTAATGCTAACACGGGTAGGCACTAGTCTTCTTGACAGGTGCGATTTTTCCAGTCTCGCTGTCTCAATGAATATTCAGTTTCTCAAAAAAAATTCGAAAACGGATTAGTCATGAGCCATATAAATGAACTGAATTCAGCATGAGCAGGTCGATGAAATTATGTTCGTTGACCTATGGAAATTTATGATCATGAAATTTTATTGATCAAAGTGAGCGTTTTTTCAATTACCTCAATACTTTAGTTTTGTACTCAATCTTCGTCATCATTCATATAAGTCTTCGAAACTAGATTATAATTTTTCCGGTGGAGAGTCCTTTACATATATATTTAATAATCATCCTGCATCGCTGACGCAGGATATTAGTTTCCAAATCAGTTACCATTCCTCTATATCAAGTATCGGATTAACGAGGACCGCTAAAAGGATTGGTGCGCGTACTGACCCTGGCTGGACTCCCAATAAGACAATAATCCTGCAGGTCCTTCGAATTCGGAGGTATTAGGGCTACTCTGTTGCCGACGATATCATCAGTGGCGTCGTGAAACACCCATATCAAATATCAAATGATAATAATATCTTGTTTCTCTATAGGCTTACCAGTAAGAAAAACGAATATGCACCACCAGGCGTAAAGAAGCACTTCACCGTCCGGATTGACGGGCGTAAAGTGGCTCTTTACCGCTCGCTGACTACTTTTTTGCCTGGTATATAGATTACACGTGATGAGCATCTCTGTATAATTCAGGACATTCATATTTCAGTAATGATGGTCTATTATACACGGTGGGTCACGGTGGATGGCCTATTAGAAGTATCTGGAGAACGAAAAGACAAAACATTCTGAAAATTGAGATGCTTTGATAATTGAACATTCTCTATTCGTCTAGAATGTTTTCATCGATACAGTGTGGCCACTTCTATAAGAAACAACTAGCAACTTTGTTATTGCGAACGGAACACCCTTCATTTTATTGCATTTTTAAATTCTTCCTGAGGAGCTGATTCCATCGATGTATCATACTTGGGGTAGAGCAGAAATGATTACAGAGTTATAGGATATTCAAAATCTAGATTTTTCAATTTCAGGATTTTTTTGTGTCGAAACTATTCATTATTGATCAAAACGGCGTACATGTTCCTATTCCAACTTTCGATTCACTATCTACTGGAATTTAATTGAAAATTTTAACTCAAGATTCAGAATTCTGATCACCCTGTATCTGTTCCAATTAAATGTCAGGAGATAGTGGATAGAGAGTTTAGATAGGGACATGTGAACCGTTTTTATCAATAATGAATAGATTCGACACAAAAAAATCCCAAAATTGAGAAATCTCGATTTTGAACACCCCATATCTCTGTAATCATTCCTGCTAGACCCCAAGTATGATGCATTGATAAAATCAGATTTTTAGGAAGAATCTGAATATTCAATAAAATACAGGGTGCTCCATTCATAATAACGAAGTTGCTAGTTGTTTCTGATAGAAGTGGCAATACTGTCCCAGACGGCACCTCATATTCCTGGAATATGCCTACTACATCCAATTTTCCAATGAATATTGCATTATCCCTGGAATATTCCATGAATATGTGCTTGATCTAATATCCTCAAAGAATATTCCTGGAATATATTTTTCGAATATTCATTAGATATCCCCAAAGAATATTCCCTGAATATGTTTATCGAATATCCATTGAATATGCTTTTCGAAAATTCCAGGAATATTTCAAAAGCAGATTGTCGGAATGTCGACCTATGCCGAATGGACACGACACGAGTCTGTCGGTCATTGCCTTTTGTTCCACATTCCACAGTCACCTAGTGAAGGACGTGATATCGACATGGACGCGAATATGCCGCGATTGTTTTTATTATAAACAGACCAGAAGAGCATGGAATTATTAGTTTGAGCAGAAGTGCTAGAATGTGTATCGATTACTGTGAATAGTGTTGACATCTAATATAAAGTTTCAGACGTTTGAAGTTATAGTAACAATTCAAAAATGGAACATTAACTTAGGATGCACTTCTCTTTTGGCCGCCATCAAACTGAAGTGGATCAGAAAGGAGACTCAATGGCACTCAATACCAGTATGAGGTATATACCTTAGATTATACATTAATGGATTCATGTACAGAGTGTATCTATATAACATCTAAAAAATGAAAGGGGTGATTCTGTGATGAGAATGAAGGTATTTGATATAGAATTTTTTGATAACCCTCTCAACCCCGGATAAGTTACACACATCCGAAGATAAAAAAAAACATGGTTTTTATTTTTTAACTTTCCTGTATATTTAGTTAAAGACACGAAACTTGGTAAATATCATGTGTCAATAAAACTACACATTTTGAAATGTTTTACACCCTGAAGTATGCTTAGAAGGGGTTGAAATATATTAATTTACAACTTTTAAAAACACAGCTGAAAAGCCCAATCCATTCACTTACTTATTGTTGGTCTCTGGAAAAGCATTCGCCATGTGTTTTTTTTTTAAATTGTTTATAAAAAAAAAGTTGTAAAAAAATATCTTAGGCGTTGAATATTTCAAGCCCTTCTAAGCATACTTCAGGGTTGAAAACATTCCAACATGGGTAGTTTTAATTATGAATAATATCAACAAGTTCTGTGCCTTTAGTCATATACAGAGGAAATGAAAAAGAAAAACCATTTTTCTAATTTTGAGGAGGGGGTGTTACTATTCCGTGAAGAGATTTTTCAAAAAAATGCATACCAAACGCCCACCTCAATTTTCATCACGAAATCACCACTTGAAATTTTTTTCTGTTATTTAGATACACCCTGTAGATGCATCTGATTTTTTCCAGTACTCACCTATATCTACCCATCTGTCAAATGGAAATCCAGGCAATACTCGTGTTGTTGAAGATACGACAAACGTGACAAAGAAATTAACAATAGATTGAAATCAGCTCTGATTAACTCAGATGTTGACAAATTCAGTATCTAGTTCTTTCAACTTTTGTAGCACGCTCAAAGCAAAGGTGAGTGAATTCAATCAATTTTTATATTCTAGTATTTGCTATGTTATAATCATTGCAGATCCTGTTGAATTCATCACCGCTACCGTTCAAGAGAAGAAGAAAATCATATGATATGATATATAAAGTGCAAGCTCCAAGTATTTTACAAACCTACATCCTGTTTATTGTTGATTTCTATCTTCTACATAATAAATTACATTTCATATAGATATTTCATTCTATTAATGATTGAAAAGCATATTCTATGCATATACAAAAACATATTCCTAATATATGCCACCAATCTCTTTTGGAAGATTCACAGATATTCCTGGCATATGTTTCATGGTGACTTTGGATATTCGTGGAATATGCATATCATATGTTTTGGAGGACATGGAATATCCATGGCATATGGCAATATCCCAACGCAATATGCATAGGATATTCATGGAATATGATTGTGCCGTCTGGGGTATCGATGAAAACATTTTAGACGAATAGAGAATGTTCAATTATCGAAACATCCTAATTTTTAGAATGTTCTGTTCTTTCGTTCTCCAGATACTTCTAATAGGCCATCCACCGTGACCCACCCTGTATAGTATTACAGTTCCCTTGATATTCCTGGAATGCACAAGATCGAACCCAAAATAAGATATATGTGATGACATTAATGAGACATTTTCACTTTCACCAGTTGGCCTTACTAAAACGTGAGGTCAGTGACAAGGTCAAAAATCCTAAAATATTGCCGGATAGCCCTAAAGACTATGGCCACGAAATCGTGGGTTCGATTCCCAGCAAGGGCAAGGAATTTTTTTCACTATTCAATTCAAGGATTTATCGATATCGTGAATTTTTGGAGCATCGGCTGGAGATAGTTCTGCAAGAGTCGCTGTTGCGTTCCAATTAATAGTGCTACTCATTAAAAATTGGCGCATGGAGTCAGTAACAAAGCCTACACAGAACACATAGGGAAAAATTATGATGATGTGGTTGTGAGCATCAGAGGAGAAATAGGATAGAGTATGTAGGTGGGTGTGGAAAACTACTAGCTGAGCATGAGAGCATGCCAATGCTGCTTAGTGGAAGCTCCGACACAACTTTTAAAGAGGTAGGTAGCAGGCCTGCCACTGCAGCATACGGTAGTGAGTACATTGACAGCCAACAGAACACAAACGAAAAACTCTGAAAGAGAGCTGATGGACTGTATCTGAAAAAAAGGTTGTTAGCCAGCTTTCTTAAGCGAACGAAATCACTCATCACACATATTGGGGCTCGTAAAAAGGTTCCATGAGGAACTTGATGCTCACGTGCTGACTCCTACCAGTACCAGTATCGAGAGACATGAGCCAACTTACGTTTTTTCAATTCTGATGTAAAACTTTATGAACATTTCTTAAATTGAGGAAGAAGAATATATCGTAGGAAGATGCCAATAAATGACAATAAAAAATTCCAGCCCACATTGACAGCGAATATAAAAGTCTACGCCTATTTAAAAAAATTTGGCTGAGTCGACATGGTAACGTTGATTCCATCAATGATATTCCTCATGCTGCCATGATGTATTTCTATCGTTCCTGGAAGGTGAAGAGGTATTCAAAATGAAAAATCAAAAATACCGGTCGTGCATAGAATGTTCTTTGTATTTCTGGCTCATCTTGCTTTTATTATCCTTGGCGTGTTGATAGCACTCGCTATCGCTCGGGCTCTAACTTATACACTGCGGTTCATACGAGCCTATTTCACGCCCTCGATACATAAATAGGTATTACCCACTTCGACTAAAATTCAATTTTTCATATATTTTTATATATTTGATAATTCATTTTCACAGAATACTTTTAAAAAATACCTATGATAGACAAGGACCTAGATTGTAAACAAAGATTTCAGACGATGGATATAAGGTCACGTGCCAAAAACAAAGTATTTTTGAATCGCATTTTCTGAAAAATCTGATATCAATTCACCTAACTCGAGTCATATATATGCGTCATATCAATTATTGTAAATGGTTCTCAATAGGTCGGTACATTTTTGTAACTAAATTCAAAAATCGATAGTTCTTTGAGTTTCCTCATGACTCGTAATGTGAATAATTCGAAATGTTTTCGAGTGGAACATAATAAGTAAACTTATTGTTGATAGTCATAGTCCCTATATCCAGGCAACTCCTGATAGCATTCACTTTCAGTATATATACCACGATTCTCTAAGGTTAAACTCAAGGTGAACTAGTTTGTTGGTGGAAGTCTTGAACAAAATCAGAGTTCAGCATTTGATATTGAGACATGTGAATTTTGACTATCATCAAGTCTGGAATCCAGAAAATATTTTCATTTCAATGTAATGCATAAAAAGTACTTCATAATGTATGTTAGAAGTGCAATCTCAAAGTGGATTGATATCTTACATATTTCAGGAGTAAGGTAAGTGCTAGTAGCATAACAATACCTCGAAGTCAACTCCACATTATCCAACTATCAGGATAATATAAATGAAAACATGTTTTGGATCACTTTACAAACAAAAAGAAAGGATATTGAAGATGAACAGTGACACAGAGGCTCAAAAATCATATAGTTGATTGAAATGATACAAAACAAATGCCACAGGTTATTACGAATGGTTTGACACTGGTTGGAAATGATGAAACTGTATGTCAGCATAATAATATCTCAGGTACATACCTACTCAGAGACCTACTCAAAATCTATCTCAATAATATTACTCAAGACTGTGATACTTCATGTTTCAAAAGAGTAGTTCTAGGATCAGGAATTTCCTAGGTATATATTATTTTGGCATTTGGTCATTTCTGATAAGTGAATAAAAATTTCCTGATTTGGTATCTCAAGATTCATGTCACTTTAATATTATTTATAATGTCTCGTGTATTTATATGTAATTCTTGAAAATATCAAGTTTTTCCTTCTGTTGTTTCAAATTGTTCATGCTAATTTTGGTAAACTCTTTTTCTGGGTCTGAAACAGAGAATATGTTGGGAAATATGATATTGAACATGAAGTTTCCATATGTTGACATTCTGGAACAGAAATAGGCAGGTATTTAGCCAAATGCACATGGACACCTTGTACAAACACACATTCACCATAAACTGATGAACATGAACACCAAACACACATTATTCTTCGTTATCACTTCTTCTTCCAAATCTACTCTTTCTCAGAATAAATTAGGCACTCGATCATTCTTCATTGGAGAAAACTGTTTTCGAAACTACTCATCAGACATACTTATGAAACAATGATTCCTCCACAGATTTGTTCCTTCAGTTCTAGTTATTATTAAAATTTGTACAACCCACTGAAATAACTTCTGAGGAGGATGAACTATCCTAGGCATTTATGTCAATCCAGAAAAATTATGTGCAATGAAACATTGCTGTTTGATTCAAAATGATTATTGTTTCATCGTTCGGTCATGAGAGAAATCTTGCCGCTGATGTCCTATTCCTCGCCCTGTATTGGTTGTAATTGTATAAATCAAACCAGTCCAGATGGAAATGAGACTTATCTTCCACAAAGGTTATCACTTCTCGTTTTTTGTTATTATTGGGTCGCAATATCATATCATTATAGTATTGTATGCACTCCATTAGTTATTTTTGATGAATCCCAATCTTTGATTCCCATAGAGAATTTTACCTAAGTATTTGACAAAACTTATTTGGAAGGACGCCATTTTGTGGATTGTACAAACTTGCGCGTGATCAAGAAAAATTGGATCAAAAACGGGAACAAGATTCGCTTCAGCTCCTGTGCTATATCTCCTGTGCTATCACTTTTTATTCTGGATAATACGAATGACTATATCGTGATCCTGACTAACTATCCATAGTTTCAGAAAAAGAAAACTAGTGAAAAACTGTGTATTTTCTGTCTTGCTGTTGATCGTCCAACTATAGCCTGATAAATTGCGCTAGTCCGAGCAGACTTGCATTCGACCCCGTCCCACCTAAAGGGTTGATATAGGATAAGATTAGGTAATTAATTGGTTATCGCGCCGTATATATCCTTTAGAACGGAAATTACATCAAGGACACATCGAGGTCCTCGTCCTGGGATGAGGATTAGACGGTTACCGAATTGATTTATTAATTAGTCTGGCAAATTGGACATTCTTTAGCCTAGACATGCTGGCGGTCTTCGGATAAGAGGAAAATTGGCTTGAAGAAAATAATACTGATCGATTTATTCGTGATGTTCCAGTGGTATTACATGAACCACTCTAATTCTGCACTGAAAAGACTCAAAATACCCCGCATTGAAGATAATTCAGTTACAAAAGTTCCGATTAAACGAAATCTCGTAGCAACTAATCGCAATATTGCAACTATCAACTTTTTGTGATGAACGTGAAAAGTTCAGAGTTTCCATGATGAAATATGTTCGTTATAAAAGGTGCCCCATAGTACATGGATCAAAAGAGGTGTGGTGGTGTCAATCAAACTAACGGTAAATGTGGTTATCAAATTTTTGTTGGTTCGATAGTTATTCAATTACAATGCATCAGTTAGCAGTTACCTCCTAGGTAGACAACAATTTTAAGATTGAGAAATAAAATACAGGTAACTTCTAGTTCAATATATGGTCTCCACCAACTCATATATCTCATTTGTCACACACGCATGGCTCATTGAACATGTATTATTATTGTTATTATTATTCATATAATTATTTCATCATTTTTGCGGCCTTTAACGCCTCGCGGAGTTGAACTGGATCTGATACAGTTACGCACTCTCAATAGCCCATGGAGTAAATGAACATTAGGATCATGTTCTGTGTGTCCTAGATGAAAGCAATGATCCGAGGATGATGGCTCACAGCATCCCACTACCTAAGGAGTGTTCTTCATCATAGCAAGCTAGAATTTCTTTAATTTTCGAGAGCAGCGTTTGTCGTGAGGCACCAAGAGAGCTACTTCTTCGGAACGATTTGTTCTCAATCACGAACATCGCCCTGGTCTGATGGTCATAAATGACCATATCAGGCTAATTATCTTAACTTGTCTGTGGGTAAGAAAGTTCCAATGAATTTGGTACCGTAAAACGGAGTAACTTTGCATCTCCAGGTAATTTTGCCATGAGTTCGTGAGAAATCTGAAAAAAAATTGATTACTCAACTGTTGAAGGATAAACGGGAGTGACTTCAGGATCCTCTGTATATCTGGTATCAATAGATTTCAGATAGCTCGATAGGCTAGAGCTCTAGGTGCCGAAAACCACCTGTCTTTCTGGCAGGAGTTTCAGTATACGTGCGCCAGTTGGTTCCGTATGTATTTTCTGGACTGTTTCATCTCAATATTTTCTTAGTGGTGACCTCAACATGCCTATTATTGATAATCTTACAGGTTTTTGGAACATTATATCAAAAACTTGACGAGTTTTCGGAGGTTGGCAAAGTTCCACGATATACTTTTTCGATTTTGGGGTTACTTTGCCATACATGTGTAACGTCTTTGTTTCTGGGGCACTTACTTTGGCGCTCTGTTCAGGGCGGAGACTACTCTGGTATTTGACGGAAGGGGAAGGAGGGTTCTCGAGTGCCAGATTGTTTTTGAGGTAGTTTACTATACCTGCTCTGCTGCACAAAATGTTTTTGTACAGAGGCCCAAAGTAGCAACATTGGAGAAAGGTACAGGAGGAATACCTACCTTGGTACCTACAGTATAAACCAGGGGTCAATGTTATTGAATCAACCCGGAATCAATAAGGAGCCAAGGGAATGTAGACTTCAATTACAAACCCTGGGTTCAGCCTGGAATACTGGTTGCTATTTTTCGTCTGGATGATTACAGAAATCGAAACAAATATCTTTTGGGACTCTGGTATTTTAAGGTTAGGCCTGGAAAATTATTTATCCAAACTATTTCATGAAGTCTACCTGGACGAACGGAAACACAGTTCCAAACGAATTGAACAGATTTGATTCCTATTTATCCTTCCTTTTCCTTCGATTTTTTAATTTTCTATCTGAGGATTTCAGAGAGGTAAATTATATTTCTTTATCCATGTCAACATTTCATTAACCACCGGCCATAGCCTGACAGGATACTAAGTACAGGGACACGGATGCACAGGACAGAATTTCTCAAGGAGAAGAAGAGGAAGAAGAATTGACGACTGGCTTGTCAGCGTCAGTCGCCAGTCAATAATAATAATCTGCTATTTTCACAAATGAAAATATTGAAAATCAATAAATAAATCATTGGAACTATTCGGAACTGAAAACAATGACAACAGAGAAAAAAAATGAAATATGCAAACACAAAAAACCGTTCATTCGCAAATACCAAGTTCTGGATTCATTACACAGGTCGGGTGAGTATCGGTATGAAAAGCAACAGGAATGTAATGAATCTATGAACAGGATGGATGATAATGGTGAAAACTATGATACAAACTTACATGTGCAACAGGAAAACACTATACATTTATACTTCACACTGGTTTTGAATGAAATAGGAGTGCACTAGGAGATCATCAAGGGAACCAAGAGCTTGAAGAGCAGAGAGTGTTTAACGTAGATCAGGGTTTTGCAGACTTGTCGAGAGGAGAGTGATCCCTCAGCTGTCTTCAGTATTTATATTCTCCCCATGACCTTGATAAAAGAACAGCTCGATCCTGGGTTCTTATTGGTCGGAATCCTCAACTATGGCTGCAGGAACTATCATCCAAAATCACATGGTCTTAAACTAACAAAAATGCGGAAAAAATTATATTCAACCCTAAATGGGCACATGAACAGAATCTACTACCCTTGCTAATGCTACTGAATGAATTTGACTGGAAAATATCCAATAACAAAAAAGTAATGACCCAGGTAAAGGGTTGAAAAATATTGAAGCCTTCAGGGTTGTAATGATGTTCATCAGAGTTCACTATCAGGAAAAGCTTTTGAAAGTCAGGAATCAATGCATTACTTAGCTCTCTCATGTTTTCAGGTTTTGTGCTTTCGAACAAGTGAAATTCAAGTAGAATCAGTCTCAGGTTACTCAGATATTAATCAAAACCAGTCTCGTATTGAAGCTGGTCAGAAACACTTCATTACACATGTATTACATGATTTGCAGGTCCGTAACATGTCTAGGGGGTACAAAAAGTACTAAGGGTGTTACTATGTGAATTACACTCCTTGAACAATAGAGCAGATAGTTAATGCAATGAAAATAGGCATAGCAATGTAAGAGAGAGTCGAAAATATCCAATATACCAAGGATATATACAACACAAAACCTTAGAATCAATGTCATACTGGCAAATATAGTGCACCAACTGAGCTGGGTAAATGGGTGAGAGGCAGCTTGTATACGTGATATTTGCCTATGTTTTTCAATGTTTCTCCTAATGAGAGAACTCGTCTTTTGAAGATTATTGAATTCTTCATGAGTTTTTGTTGAGGATGGATACTAAATATGGGGCTCATCACATAATAGACTCACTAAAGCGCGTTTTCATCACAAATCTGTGTTCATTGCTTTCTGGTTGTGAAGCCTCTGTTATATACTGATGGGTGGATGGCAAAGTATCTTGTCTAAAGAATCAACTTTGCCAGACATTTATTTCTATGTGTACTTTGCATCACAAAGTAACCACAAGTTGTGTAGATGCTCTGTCAATTTCAAAATTCTAAAATAACATACTCTCCATACCCACTTCAGTTTGAATCTATTAGTCGCATAAAGAGAGAGCCAAAATTGAACATACTTCTCAGGCGAAATCATATCAATCACTGTTCAATGATTATTTGCGAAAAACCTGATATTTCTGGAGAAGTAATCACGTTTCACGGTACCTCCCATTCTCCCCAACAGAATCAATATCCCTTGGAGCATCGGGTAGCCCTGGATCCTTGAGTAGCACTGGAACCTCGAATGATGATGAAGCACTCGTGCTTAACATGCATGTTCATAACTTTTTCTTTCTGAAACATCGAAGTGGTTGCTAGGTCTTAAGAAAACTGTAACTCTTTGGAGAACTACAGGTTTTGAATTGGATAGGAGCATTTTATTGAGTTCAAAATATCTCATTCGTTAATTTCGTATTATATCGATCTTAACACCTCCCCTTAAGCGAGTGCTAATTATTCATCACCGAAAAATAGATCTTATCTCCTTGTCGCCTTACAGTGAAAAAATATACTCTTCATTTACTTCGCGTGACTTTAAGTACGCTCCTATAGCATTATAATGAAATAAACAACGAGAATTAATTGAATATTGTGGAAAATAATTTTGCCGCCTACCAAATTAGCTCTGCGTAGCAGGTAACTTGACTTTGATTGAATTGGGTATGAGTATTTCAGTGGCGTCGATATCATGAGATGTTACAGTCCGAAAGAAATGGAGAGAAAAGGAATAAATGAAGAATCAACTGAAATTTACAACTATCTAACAAAGCAGAAAATATCCAATATATATACTTTGGTTTTTCGAAATTGCATCCCCATGTTTTTTTCTGTGCATTTTATATAACTTCTCATTCCCAATTTAACTGTACATCACGATCGATATAGCTTTCTAGTCAAAATTAGGAAGAATAAAATGATTTTGCTGATAACATCCAGTTATTTCTTTGAAAAAAAAAAAGATAGCAACACACAATTCTGAATAGGCGATATACCTAAAGTAAATGTATACCAAGTGGTATCAGTCATTTGAAATAGTCATTCAATTATATATGAATAATTTCTCATAAAATTCATTGAAATTATAAAAAAATTTCACCATATCATACTGAATTGAAAGCAATTGGACGTTGTTTCACAAAAAGGAAGAGGAACCTTGCATAGATCGGTGGCAAAATAACCATTCTAATTGTAGCAAGAAAGATCCAAGTGAATTTCTAACATATAGGCATTTATTTTCGAAAAAAGAACCATCTGAAATCATGGGAATCAATTTATTTGTTATGTCGAAAAGAACAACGTGGGTTGGTTTACGTCAAATGTTTTGGTTGTATTTTTCCATCTCTTGGAGCGCACGAAAGGAAATTCCTATTATGTTCGAAGAACATCGTACGCACATATAGGGAGGATAGAGAGAGAAGGTATAATTATATATGTTGGAATTTGTTCCAACTTTTGATGCTCATAATTATGTTCCTGGAAATACTTTCATTGGAAAAGAATTCCAAAGCTTTGTCGTTCTTTAAACGAACGAATTTTGGTCAAGTGTCGATATATTTCAAGATTGACAACGAATGATGTGCTGACTGTACACGGTAAAAAATCCAATTGGGTGGAGCTTTTCGTCGAACTAGAAATGCACAATTAGTTTTAACAATAACTGAAATTTTGTTGAATTTCATTCAAAATAGTGTACACGATTTCCCGAACATTTTCCATACTTCTGAGAGACGTTGTAACAAAATAATTCAAAGGGTAGCTAAAAAATGTTTACATAATCTGGTGTGGAGTCGGATTGACATTAAGTTGTGATGGTTGTGTGGACCTGGATTTAAAATCAACTCATAAAAATGTTTACCGTGTATATCTCCGTTTGGAAATTTCTCGGTATACCATTAAGATGATTCCTATCACTCTTCAGGTTTTCACCGAAATCCGCCGACAATTAAAAATGCTAAGAAACCATAGCACTTTTTTTATTATAATTGTGGTTTGAGGAAATTGAAACTAATATTTTTTTTTCAATTGAGTTCTCTATGTTTTTTCATGTGATAAGATAAGGAAGTAGCAATGCGAAATATAACTGATTTAAAGATGACTCATAACCTTCAAAGGTCAATATCTTGAACCTGACTTCTTGTCATTTGGTTCCATTTTGCATAACTCCGTCCAATTTGAAGAACCAAAGTGAGGGGTGCATGGTTCATAGTGGATTTTTTTTGCATTCGCTTCCATGTAAATTTTTTTTTTTTTCATTATTATAGATAACCAAGATATATGCTGGCCTAAAAACTCTAAGATATTCGGTATATCACACAGGAATGCCTCAAGAGAAGCAGTTTTATAACGACGATTAGTACTGTCCAACTACCTTGGTAGTAAAACATACACTTTTCTCCTTGAAAAGGAGTAGATAATGGAAGATTCTATATTTGGTGGTGGCAAAATACATATTTACGTAATCAATTAGGAAACGCGTTGTTTTGTGTAACGATGGGATTTTGCGGGACGAGCGAAGTGAGATCCCGCAACATCACAGAGTTACACAAAATGGCGTTTCCTAACGTGTCACGTACAATATTTTTTCTAATTTTGACGAAACATTTCGCATGAACAAAAATAATGACCAGTTTTACATGAGGTCTGCCGACTCTTGTTGTATGAAATGAATGAATGAAATGAACATTACATCACCAGTTATGTCAAATTTTACTTCACGCAACTGGTTACGTAAAGTAAGACGTTTCAAAACTTCCGTCAGTTTTGGAAAGTGTCACATTACATGTCAAAATTAGAAAAAAACATTATATATACTCTGTAGTTGTTTATAATTGCAATGATTCCAGTTTGGATAATTGTTTTAGTTTCAATACATTGAATTCACTCTTCCTTCGTCAGTTACATGGATATAAGTATCATTAGAAATCGAGTAACAATACTTTTCTCTCAGTTTATTTCATTATAGGTATGAAAGTAATCCGTATCAAATGTATGGGTGAAACGCCTATGATATCAGAAGTCGACGTTGATGGAAGTGGTGCTGGTATCAGAAACAAAGCGAGAATATGATTGGTCACTTATTTAATTACATTCATCTATCATTTGCTGTCGACAATGTCTGACTTTGACCGATTGACTTTGCGATCGGTCGAACGTATAGAGCCTGTTAAAAATCGCAGGCGAATAATAAAGTACTTATTTTTGCTCTTTCGTATATATCTTGATATATGAGCGAAACAATTGGACGTAAAAAAATTTTGAAGTGAAAAACCTTTCATGCCAGTAGATACATTGGTTATCCTACACAAAAAAACAATAGTTGTTTCTCAATGACGACAGAATCAACCTCACATCAAGTAATTCCAAAATCAAATCTCATCCTGATGATTTCATTCTCGTTAAACTTCATTGAAATTCATCACCTTACTTTGAAGATGATTTCGACACAGTACGCGAAATTACATTCGCGGCGAATTTGACAACGTGTGAAAATGGGCTTATATCTCACAAAAAGAAAAAAAATTCATAATTTGATAGAGCTCACCCAAACTAGCTAACCACCGCGAACCGTTTCTTGCTGTGAGCTCCCTACATTTTATGAAAAATTATTGAAATCCCCGATTTTTCGGACTTCTGAAAACGAGGCGATGATGTGACGTCAAAACCCTAATACTGAAACAAGACTATTCCAGACAGAGATGAATGATACATGATTTCTGACAGAGTGAACTAGCGCGAGATCACAGCTGAAAGAATTAATATATCAGTTGCCTCAGTCTCCGTCAGGCGTTTGGTATTTTTTTTAACTATGGCGAGATGAGGATTCTACCTCATGAGAGGGTCCGTTTTCAGAAGGTACTATTATTCATGTCCAAAAAGAAACCATTCCAGTTAATTTTTCGATCGAATTATGTCGTCAATCATTATTCATGTATAAAAGTATCATTATATACATGGTTAGAGTTAAAAGTTCTACTAAGGTGTATACGCCCATATGAGCTCAACTACTTCAATGATCAATCTCAATTCGATAGTCTGGCATCCTAGCAAACAGTGAAGTACCGGTAGAAGTCCGGCCTAGTGCAGACAAGTCTGGGAAAGTGACGATGCAGGGGTATTGGTTATGATTTCCCTATGCTAAGTTACCATCAGATAAAAATACGATGATGGCCCTCTGCTGGCAATATTCCTATTGACTATTCGTCCCCCTGGCGGATGTTCTGGGAACGTCTACATCAACAATCAGCTGATCATTTGAAATTTGGATCATTATTATATGTGACCTAGTGATATCATGCGTGTGTTTCGTTTTTCTCTGGTTCGTTGTCGAATTATTGTGCTCCTCACTTTCCCTGGTCGTTATTTATGGTGACAGAAGTATTATCAATTGATAATATGGAAGATGGATTCTTCAATTAGGATAAAATATTGAGTAAGTAATATAAAATGCATGTGTTTGGTGTCTTATAACCTTGTACTAGTTATCTTTGAGTACAATACGATATAAACGCAGATATATTATTTCAATTACTTTTATTCAGACAGATGCTCTGACAAACGTGAAGACATTGACTGATACTCAATTTCTTTTTCTACCATACGTTTAATTTTGCATTTAGTTGAAGAGATGACTCCGTTAACTTCCACAATCTCCAACCTCCAACCGAAGTAATACATTTACAGGCCGTATAAGCTTTCCATCAGCTGATGTTATTTCCACACTTCTAATTTGATTATCTTTTCCTGGAAAGATCTTGCTTACTCTAGCTAATTTCCAACTTTTTCTTGGACTAGGGCTGGGAATAGCAACCACTTCCCCAATTTCCAAAGGAGATGTTTTTGCATGCCATTTTGCTCGCTTCTGTAAAGACGGTATATATTCTTCAATCCAGCGTTGCCAGAACTTTTCCGCCATAACTTGGGCCATCCTCCATTGCTTTCTACCGAATAAATCATTATTTCCAAATTTCCCAGGAAGATTTTCAGTATTTGCTGTTCCAATCAGAAAATGCATCGGAGTCAGAGCTTCTAATTGATCTCCTGGATGATTGGAAACATAACTTATTGGTCGAGAATTTACTATGCTCTCTGTTTCCAATAACAAAGTGTGTAAAAGTTCTTCTGAAGGATGACTTTCATTCAATATTAGATATAAAACTGTTTTGACTGATTTAACTAGTCTTTCCCACGATCCACTCATGTGGGGTGCACCTGGTACTTGAAAAATCCATTTTGTCTTGTGCTTCAATAATTCATTTTGTAATTTGTTTTGATCCATATCGTCTAAACATTTCTTCATCTCGTTTTCCGCTCCCACAAAGTTTGTACCATTATCAGAATGGATTTCTAATGGTTTTCCTCTTCTGGCTATGAACCTTCCGATGGCCATCAACGCTGAGTCTGTGGACAATGAATTTGCAATTTCTAAATGGACTGCCCTCGTATTCAAACATGTGAAAAGAGCACCATAGCGTTTCTCTATTGATCGTTTAACTTTTACTAGGATCGGACCAAAATAATCCAAGCCACAATAACTGAATGGTCTAACAAACTGCTGCAGACGATATTCTGGCAATGGAGCCATTTCTGGTTGTACAGGTTTTGCCCGTCTATTCTTGCAAAACTGGCAATTTCGAATGACATTTTTAACAGATTGTCTGAGAGTAACTATCCAAAAAGTTTGTTTCAAGTTATTAACTACTGTTTCATGTCCAGTATGATGGATTCTTTCATGATAATGCTGTATCAATAGCTGTATCACTCTTTCTTTCTTCTCCGATGGTAGAATTATTGGAAATTTTGTATTGAACTCCACATCAGCATATTTTATTCTGCTATCCATTCTCAAAATTGAATTTTCATCTAAAAACGGCGATAACTGATATATAGGTGAGCTCCTATCTACTTCATCTTTTTTACTCAATGCTTTAATTTCCTCCATAAAATGACGTTGTTGAATTCCTTTCCAAACTATTGCTTCCGCTATGTTAATTTCTTCCACCGATAATGTTCCATGATATGAAGTTTCCTTCTGTGAATACGTGCTCTTCAAATTCTCGATATATCGCTTTATCCATGCAACTGTATGAAGGAATCTAGACCATTTTGAGAATCTTGCTGAATCTGGTAATTCCAAAATCTGTATAGTAGATAATAAACATGCTACTTCTGAAGGTCCCGGCATCGAATTTTCAATTCGTACAGTACATTTTGGCCAGTTCTCGATTCGTTGTTTCAAAAATGCAGGACCTTGAAACCACATTCCGTCTGGCATTAATTCTAAAGAATTTCCTCCTTTTGTAGCCAAGTCAGCAGGATTCATTGATGAAGGTACCCATCTCCAGTCTTCGATTTTGGTTAATTCCGTGATTTCCTGAACCCTATGTGCTTCATATTGTTTCAGTCGACAGGTTTTCGAATTCAACCATTTCAACACTATCTCAGAATCAGTCCACCAACAAGTTCGAATGATAAAATAATTGGTTTCTTTTTGAATGAGATGCCCTAATCTAGCAGCAATTACAGCACCTTGCAATTCCATTCTTGGTATGGACGTAACTTTATTCAAAGGTCCCAATTTACATTTAGATGATACAAAAGATATTTCTGCAGATTTCTTCAGTTTGTAGTATGCGACTGCACAATAGGCCCTATCGCTTGCGTCACAAAATACATGTAATTCCACTTCATCAGGGTCTATTTTGAAATACCACCGAGGTATTTTGAAATTCTCAATTTTCTGCACGTCCTCACACCATCTTTGCCATTTCTCATTGAGTTCATTTGGAATTTCTTCATCCCATTCCAAGCTCTGTCTCCAACATTCTTGAAAGATCAATCTACCCTTAACAACAAGTGGAGATATGAAACCAATAGGATCAAATATAGTCATGACAAGTTTCAAAATTTTTCTTTTTGTTGGTTTCTGATCGTTTTGTGATGTCTCAGTTGGAGTTAAATTCAAGTTTAAGTTGAATACAAAAACATCTGTATTGATATTCCAATATAGACCTAAAACTCTCTCTAAATTCTTGGTATCTAAATTCAGCAAAGAATTTTTCTTGGATCGATACTCTTCTGGGATACTATCTGTAATATCTTTTGAATTACTCAACCAGTTCACCATTTGAAATCCTCCTCTTCTGTGAACTTCGATTACATTCTTCACAGTCATGATAGCTTCTTCGAGAGAGTTTTTGCAATCAAGGTAGTCGTCTACATAATGTTGTTTAAGCATTATTCGCATTATATCAGGATACTGGTCTCGCAGTTGACTCGCATTGAAGTTTTTCACGAATTGGGCAATTGATGGGGAGCAAACTGCGCCAAAGATCATTGCTCTCATCTGATAGATATCTGGTTCTCTATTTCTATCCATTCCCCTGAAAAGGAATCGCTGACAAGCTCTATCTTCTTTTTGAATAAGGACTTGGTGGAACATTTCTTTTATGTCTCCACAAAATGCATTGCATATCTCCCTTCTCGAAATCTCCACAAAACTGACACCAGCAATGGGTAGAAATCTGGGCCAGTCAATAAAAAATCATTCAAACAAACTCCAGAAACTTTGGCAGCTGCGTCGAATACAAATCGAAATTTACCAGGCTTATTTACATTCAGAACACCAAAATGAGGCAAATACCACACTCTACCATTATCGCTTTGTTTATCAACTTGTATTCTCTCTGCATAACCTTTTTCTATATATTCTTTAATTGTATTACAATATTTCTCTGCAAAATCTGGGCTCTTGTCCATTTTCTTTTCCATACATTTAAGTCTATTGAAAGCAGCATTTTTAGTTTCCGGGAATATAACATGTTCTCTTCTCCAGGGCATACCAATTTCGAAATGATTTCCAGTTCTTCTTATCGTTTTTTCATAAATCTCTAGAGCTTTTTTTATCTTCTTCTGAATATTCTGTCATATCGTTTGATCTATATGCATTCTCCATTCTGAAATTATCTTCTATTAGCTCTTGCAAATCATTATCTCCATGTCTGCATAAATTCACAATCGCGACTATATTTTCTTGATTTGACTGTGCATATGGTCCATGAATGACCCAACCAAGACGAGTTCTGCTCAGTACCGGTTGATCATATCTGGGTTGAATCACTTCAAGGCTAACTATCAGAGATGCGTTATCTTGTCCAATTAGTAACTTTGGTTTTGCATTTGCAACCAGTTCTAATACAGAGGGATCAATATAACTGTATTTAGATTTGAGGTAGTCTATATTTAGTTTCTGTTCTGGTAAACACAAATTCCTAATAGTTCTAGCATCTCTGATCTGATATAGTTTCTTGTTATCATTTGGTTGTGAAATTTCAAAATTAACTAACATTGAATTATCATCTTGATGACTGATATTGTTTGCCCACTGCAGACAGATGGGTGTTTTTTGACCTAGTAGCCTGAGTTCCTCAATAATTTCAGAGTCAACTAGAGTAATTGTTGATCCTTCATCAAGAAGTGCATGTGTTTCGATGCATGTATGATCACTAGCTAACCTGACTCTAGCTATCTTCAGAATTGAAGATCGATTTTTCAAAAATGCTACTACCTCCTGTCTCGATTTCTCATTTTCTATCAACTCTTCTGTTTTCTCCAATTTTGACTTTTCAATTTTTGCAAATCCTACCACTTCGTTTTCAGATTGGTGATCTTTATCTCCCATGTTTGCGAAATCTTCATGAACGAGACGATGATGTCTTCGTTTACAAGCATTGACATTGCACAGAATTTTGCTATAACATTTCTTAGCTAAATGTCCAAATTTCAGGCAGCGAAAACAGTATCTGTTATTTTGAACAAATGTCTTCCTCTCCTCAACATTATATTTCAGAAAAACTTCACATTCGCTCAATCTATGATAATCTTTATCACAAAGAATACAACAACTGGGGAACGAATTTTCAACAGCATGGAAGAATCCTCTTCTTTCAAGTTGTTGTCCGCTGTTTTTCTTCGTTAAATGATTTTGGGCATTCGAAACTTGACTAGGAATGCTTACTTCCATCATCATCTGTACTTCTGATTGTACCCATTCCGCAAAATGTTCCAAATTTGCCGTCACATTTTCACGACGTTTCACCAATTTTTCTTGCGCCCATGATCTCTTGGGATTGCTTGGTAATTTTCCTTCCAATTTCAATAACAATTCAGGATTTTCCAAATATTTACCAGATCCTACATTCTTTATAGAAATTACCATATTTGATACAACGTTGGAAAATTGCATAAAACTCTCTAAAGAATCTTCTTTGAGATTACCAAAACGTTTAGCTTTCTCAATTTGATTTATAATAATCCATTCTTCTCTACCAAAGTTCAATTTCAAATTATTTATTATATTAGTAATATTATCCGGGCTACATAATAATTCTTTCACAGCTTCACGAGCACTTCCTTTCAGACATCTCTGCAGGCGATACAAATTATCAGAATCAGATATTTGCTTCTCTTCAGTAGTTCTGTGAAACTCTTTCAGCCAGAAAGGAAATTCTGATATATCACCACTGAAATCTTCTAGTGATCTGACGGACTGTTTTGTCACAATTTTATTTAAATTCATATTTAAATCTTTCATGCATTCCACCAATGTTCTCGAAATATTATGATCTTGTTGATGAGATGTATGATTTTCTCGCTCTGTATTTTCTAACCAGGCATTTACATATGACTTACAGTTCATGTCATCAGGAGGGAGGTGAATATCATCATTTTTTTCTTCATTGAATTCTAGATCTCTCACGCTAGAATGTGATCGTCTGATAGATTTTTCTTCCTCGGCTAGTTGAGCCATCTCCAACTGCAACAATCTCTTCTCTACCTCAATTTTTCTTGCTTGGATTTCTTCTAGTCTACTATGATTACTCACACGAGATAAGGCTACAGACTTAACAGATAAAGTCTTGTTCTCAGCTATAGATCTCTCAAGGACATGGCTGTGGATCTCCTGGACTTCTGAAACTTGTAATGCATTCCCAGGAAACCCTTCTATATTCTCAGCGCCAAGCCTTTGAGGAGGAACCCCGAAATTCGCTCTTTGACTACGTCGTCTATTTTCTTCTGACATCACGGTTTTTTCAAATTGTCTTTTCTGGGCAACTGGGCTTAGCTCGAAGGACCACTTGTACTAGTTATCTTTGAGTACAATACGATATAAACGCAGATATATTATTTCAATTACTTTTATTCAGACAGATGCTCTGACAAACGTGAAGACATTGACTGATACTCAATTTCTTTTTCTACCATACGTTTAATTTTGCATTTAGTTGAAGAGATGACTCCGTTAACTTCCACAAACCTCATATACCTAAAATGATCATAATAATAAAAATGGTTGATAGTTCAACCTCTCCAGCAGCATAACTATCATACCACGTACCAGCCAATGGTTCAGTAACTTTGAGAAGTTTTATCATGGAAGAGGAAAGAGGTTAAGAAGATTTCATTGTGTCATTCATAAAATTGATGTGTCTCTTTGTGATGAGAAGGTTACAATAAAAAATATAGAGTTACTTGAACTTTCAGATCCATTGGACCCCTGACACCCCTCTAGTCCTCCCCCTACCTCGATAGTATGTAACCAATGTCTGATAATTGGTCATTATAGTCCCATCATTTATGTTCACGCTGGGACTACTATGGGACACTTAATGAGTC
This sequence comes from Phaedon cochleariae, assembly GCA_918026855.4. Taxonomy (NCBI): domain Eukaryota; kingdom Metazoa; phylum Arthropoda; class Insecta; order Coleoptera; family Chrysomelidae; genus Phaedon; species Phaedon cochleariae. Next base: position 29,800,481 of record OU896717.1, read on the forward strand.
GATTATGTGGTATACTGGCCTTTTGCCGGGAAACTAAATATGATTGCTGGGTACCCAGCACTGGGACCAGCTACCGGCCGCAGTGTACTGATATACAGAGTCCCGCATATGGGACCATCTCCTGGGTTGCTGATGACATGTTTAGGGAAAATATATTAGGTCATTGATAACCCATATGAAAATGTTTGCTGGGATTATTCAACTTCAGTGATCTGTGATCTTTATTACTACGAATCGAAAGATTCCATGAAATCGACTCGAAATTTCCCATTGTCATTATTGTCAGTTGACCCTAGTGGTCATCCACATGTTCCAACCAGGAAAGTAGTTCCAAAGGGAGAAACTTGAAGTCATCACCACAATAGTTCATAAAATGAAGAAAATGGTGGATAATGAGAGAGAAACCACTACTTTCCTTGCTTTATGCCACGCAGAATATTGAATTACATCTTCCAGAAATCTATGCAATAATTCGTATAAACGAATAAAATCGTAAGTGTTTCCTTCCTAGACGCCGAGCTGCGCCTAATTGGTTCTGGAACGCGTGACTACCTGCAGACAGTTTTCGAGCTGTTGACCCTCATCAGTGCAGGGCTGTCCCGAATAGCTTCGTGACCGCTATCTGGTGCGAACCTGAACCAACCAAAACGCATCTCAGCATTCATACCCCACGGGGCGTTCAACGTCCACGAAATGATCGCGAATGCCGAACGCCACCTGGCAAGGAACTCCAGAACAAGATCTCATTTCAGGTGAAATGGGAGTGGCTAGTTGCTCGACTGGCGTATTTTCAACTAGGAAATAGCCAGATACTCAAAGTGGAATGCAATAGTCACATAGATGAAACTCAAAGGCATCATTCCCCTCAATAACAATAATGGACTGTTCCCTTTCGGCCAACTGGCTTGTACAGAAGTACTGAGCCATCTTGATTTTTGGTTCTTAAATAATTCCAAGAGCCTTTCCCGATGTAAGTATAGTGAGTTATAGTAGCGAGAGTTATTATAACTCACGCTGTTTGTTTACAGATATTATTAATTGTACAAAGGTAGTTGAATCATTGATATATAATTTAATAGGAGTAGATAAAAGAACATATCTATAAATGATTCAATTTCTAGCATCCGATCACTATCTCCAAAGAATAAAATAACAGTTCATAATCCCTGAATTATCAGAATATGCGGAGGAATAAAATCGCAGATCTAATACTTTTTACATCTTGTTTGGAGCAGACATATTTTCAAAAAATCCTTATAATCTTTTTAGTTACTAATACATAGCCAGAGCCATTTAATGTGTGTTTCTACGTAGCGGATTAAATAATTTTAAAAAGCCCGGGAGCAAATACAACCCTTATGCCGACTGGAAATATCGAAACTCCTTCCTTTTTCTGTATTACCGAAACCATTCCTCCCGCCATATACATACACACTGCTAATAATAAATAACGTATTTTAAGGTAACTTAATGTTCCAAATTAAGGGGCTGCAAATTTTTCAGATGTGTGTTTTATATCTCCATTATGCTTGCGGCCTGCCTCCCTCGTTTTCCCTCTTTTATTTTACTTGCTCTGTAATTAGAAATTAGCCCTGTTAATCCCTAATGGCCTTATGGATGTTTTCGGACAATATTATAGCCAACTTTGACCCTGCCGGCCCCATACATAAATTATCAAATTAGACGAAGGCGAACAACGAGTATCGGGAGCAAAATTCGGATATAATTTCTTCATGAGTTTGTTTGAAAATTTTGTTTTTCGGGGAACATGAATAGTAATGAGAGGTTTCTGCTAATGACTGTGCTACTGAAATATTGAATTACCTTGTGCATACGGTAGGTAATTCATATTGGAGAAGAACAGAGACATGCCCTGTTAATTTTTCATCCCAAGTCGGTATGACAGGGGTCAGGTTCATTCGAAATGTTAAAGTATACAGTGTTCCGAAATAATGTGGCACAGTATCTAGGGATCCCGGTATAGAGAATTAATTATATTTTTTCTGTGAGGGGAAGAAAGTTTGGCATTTCATCTCTGTTGGCAGGTTATAAAATGTCACTTTTCATAAATAACTTTTTTCCCGTGGGAAAAAAGTGAGTACTTTTTTCCCGGATATATATCACATATATATAAACACTGTTGATGGCTTTTGTTGTGCTATAGTTCCGAAGAGTCAAAATACCGTCTCCGAGAAAGAACTGCAAGTCTTTTTATCTTCCATTCGACTTCGCGGTTACTTATATTCGACCATATTCGACTGACAGAAGTGATATCAGATATTTGAATACTTCAAAAGAATGTTAAAGATGCCTACAACACAGGTGTCCCTACTGTTGAAAACTTAAAATTTCACGTCGATAATTTTCAGATTTCAAAATAATGTAATATCTTCTCAATACTGATTCATCCTTTCTTCTGTCACTTAGAAAAATAGTGTATTATACACGGGAAAAATATTAGATTGTTGATCACGGTTTTTTGTCTCCTTCCGCTACGCGTCGGGAGACAACACAACCTGGAGCTAAAATCTACTACTTTTTTTTCCCTTATATAATAAATAACTATTTCACATCTACAGTGTCAATCATGAAGTTGGCATCATCATAATAATTATGGAAAAAACTTATGCTAAAAATTCATTATGATATTCGACTTAGGCGATAGGTTTGGCTTTGGAAAATAAAGAAGATGAAATATGGCCTAACCGATCGGTGTCACGTTAATTTTCCTATACCTATCTATCATGAATATTCCCTGAATGCAATTTTTTCAAATCGTTCATAAAAATGGAGGAAAATGAAAACTGAAATCGAACTATATGCTCCGATGCTTGGATGTATGACAAATTGAGATTCATCTCGCAGGACGTGAAAGAAATTCTGAATCAGAAAAACCTATATATGATCACAAATCTGCGAGCAAAGGTCTATAAAAATAAAAATTTTACATCTTTCAAGTTTGACCCCTTGATTGGGCGAAAGTATTGGAAATTAAAATTCTCAGGTGAATTATATACAGGGTATTTCATTGGGAAAGGTGAATAAATTCAACTGTGAATTGAGGTCACTGAGGTGATTTCAGAAAACCCATGGTTGATGGGTCTTCGACATCTTATAACCGAGATACGGGATGTCTCATCAATTTTGCCCATACCTTTATTGTCTTATAACTTTCCAACCAGCCTGTATATATTATCTAAATTACTACACTTACTCAATCTATCCTGTGGAATTGATTGGGGCATCAAGAAAAGATAGAATCCAGGTCCAACTTCACTTACAATGATCAAATTTTTCCTGCCCAAGAACAACACCCTATACATTTGAATTTCTCAATGTTTTGGCCATATCTGAAAAGAGTATCGGAATGTGTATTCAACGATGTACCAAACTCTAAGGAAATAAAGATATAAGCGAAATTAATGAAACATCCTGTATCTCAGTTACAAGATGTCGAAGACTCATTGACCATGGGTTCTTGAAATCACCTCAGTGACCCCTATCCACAGTTGAATTATTCACCGTTCCCAATGAAACACTCTGTATAAAGAAATACAATGAGAATTCGCATTCTCTATGTGATGAAAATATCAATTCGTTCTCGGTTTATTCAACAGGAAACAACTACTTATGGCTATATGCAACGACGAACATTAAACACACAAGATCAAAATTAGAAAACAAAATCTTGTGAAGTTGAAAATTTGCATTCTCTCTCAGACAAAAATATGTATGTTGAAACTCATAATCTTTTTGACTGCTATTTTCCCTTGCATTTTTCGAAAGCTAAAAGCTGATTACTTATACTTCCAGGTATGCACTGATGATGGCTTTATAGCTGAAGAGCACTGCTTTGATATATTGAATACACTTTTTTGCAAGAAATACGAAATTTGTAGAATTATTTGTATATACACATAAAAACAGCGAAACAAACCCTCACTAAGACGAAACTGCCCCAATTATGACTGAATTATCTCAAGAAGACATTTTGAATATGAAATATGCAACAGTTCAATAGCTGATGCAATCTCTCAGAAAATGGACTATGGCATGACGTCGATTTGAACGACTTTGTTTGTCATGTCAAAATACGCTGATGTAGTAAAATTACAGATGAGTGAAATGATAATTTTATTGCAGTAGTGCAATAACGAACCACTCTTCCTACTGAGAATAGTTCAATGAAGGTTTGCTTCTTACATTAACGAAGAAAAACAATGTTATTTGTTTCTTTTTAGAAACTCGAAGTTTGAGTATTCGAAAATACGGTTCTCCAGCGCTTTTAGAATGTTCCCCTATATATGTCTATATATAAGAAGTGATTTATCTAGTGTTAAAACTATTTTTTCGGCAACCGTCCGGAAAGTGCTCATTTACCGGACGCTATTTCTTTGAGAAAGAAGCATTTTTCCGGCCTAGTCCGGGAAGAATGTACTTCCCGGACTAGGCCGGTGAATATCACATCGTTGTTGTCACTGTTAATTTGAAAATCTTGGTGGATGAGGTTCTGATACATGATAACAATTACCATAGCAGCGAAATATCGGCTGACAGCTATTTGACATAAAACTAGTTGACATTTGGATTTTTGGAAGTTTCGTTGCAATTATCGCAATAAACTTTCGAAAGCAGCTGCGATAGTGAGGTTGAACATGCACATACGAAATTTCCAATGTAGCTGTCAGTAGGTATAGGTATTTTGTTGGAATTTCAGTATTTGATACAATTGTATTCCACAAACGAATATATAATGAAAATGTGTCTCATTGAGTTGTTATTCTACATATGGTTTCCGAAGAAATTGTGTACGCAACACGTTCAAAAACAATTTTTTTGGACCCGCAGACTTCCAGGACCAAAAAAACAGCATTTTCTGGACTTGTTACGTAAATTATCATTCCGTTTGGGGATCATATTGAAACTATTGAAGTTCTTGCGTTTAGAATTATCATTCTTCTATAGGCGAAATGAAATTGTTTCCGAAATAGGTATTATTTTCCTTATCACAATAGAAAATAACAAGTCAGTAAAAGTGTTACTTGGACCATTATCTGTTAATAATCTCATGTTTTGAGAACTGTTCAGAATATGTTTATGTCTGATAATACAAGTATCTGAATAGTATTTCGATATATCACAAAACTATTCTAGAGTTGAATATTGATCCCAAAATTCCAACTCCAAGGAGTTTTTCTAAACGGTACTTTTTGTTCAGCCCAATTCATTTCATTTCCCTCGATACCCCATCGCATCCTATCCGTCTTTTTTCCATTCGAAAGACTCACAAAACAAATCGAAAGTGAGGAGGAAACCCTTCAAAAACTGATAAGCAGAATTGGTAGTGTCATCCCTTGAAAGAAATTACTCTTCGATTCCCCCGAGGTGGAATTGGTGTCTTCCAATTCTTGTAAATTCATGTAGAAGTATTTGCGATCCCTCTCGCAGCGCTGCAACAGGGTCGCTGTTCTTTTCCATCTTGCAGGACCGTATTGTGTCTATATGTCAACTCACGCGTCATTCTTCATTATATGATAAGCTTTTTGTTTTCTTCCTTTTTTCATAGAAACATACTCATTTTATATCAATCTATGAACAGAGTGGCCCGTTTGAAAGCAGGCGATTCTCATAAATTTTTCATTTATTGATCGATTCAACAGGGTGGCTGTTCTTTTCCATCTTGCAGGACCGTATTGTGTCTGTGTCAACTCACGCGTGAATTCTCCATTAGGTATATGATTAGTTATTTGTTTTCTTCCTCTTTTCATAGAAACATACTCATTTTATATCAATCTATGTACAGAGTGGCCCGTTTGAAAGCAGGCGATTCTCATGAATTTTTCATTTATTGATCGATTCTGAGGCAATTTTTATGAAATGTGGAGGGTGAAAAGAAGCATTTTGGATCAAAGCAGCATCCACCTCTTTTGAGAACCAAGGTGTACTAGATCACATTCAGAAGATTGCATATTTAGTTATGTTGAAAAAATGCGCTCATAAAGGTCCATTTAGGATCATAAACAGGGATGGAGTTGATTCTACAATAATTCTAGTCGATTGTCAATAATAATAGTTTAATTGAATTCAGAAACGAATTGTGGAATTTCATTTTATTATAAGGGGGAAAGTGTAATGCTATTCGAGTGAGTCGATATCAAACTCACCACCACCAAAATAAACACTACAAGTGATTTGTTCAGAAAAATTTTAGTACGTCACTGGAATCAGCGTCCTCTGAGATAAATCTCTAGCATGTTTCAATTAACAATTTTCCATATTAACTATTTTATGACTAAATTACTAACAAGTTGTTCATTATGCACTAAGATTTTTTTTATGTTCTGTTTCCCACGAAAAGGGATATCCTGTAATGTTCAGAGAACATCGTGAGAACCAAGGGAAATAAGGTAGGAATTGGTGTCCTCCTCAAATTTCTGGAGGTTATATGCCTCAAGGAACACTATCCTTGGCAATGTGTTCTAGAGCCTCGCTGTTCGTTGGATAAACGAGTCTTTGGAAAGAGATGTTTTGCAGTCTCCTATAAGTGACCACGCAGAGGTGCGAAGCCCCAACTCGACGGGTTAATCTCGCGGGGACTGCCAATGGAGGAACAATTGTTGATATTTCAGAAGAGCATCGTCGATGAAAATATCTATAAAATAGGGCCAGATCGCCAACTTGTCTACGGTTTTCCAGAGAAGTAAGTTGGTTTGTGAGCCAATTACAGTGACGTACGTAGAGTATTTCAGCTACTGAATGTGATATATTGTAGGTTTTGGTTCTGATGAAAAATGGACGCCGCTCAGCTTCGCGAAACATTTTTCCCCTTCACATTTCAAAAAAAAAAAAAATGTTGAAATCGATCCAATAATAAAAAATGTATGGGGGTGGGTACCTAAAACCAAATGTAAACAGAGTCAACATACCGTTTTCATTGTGTTAAAAACATATTAATCATAATTTGAAATTATCACTAATCGTTTCTCTCATCATCATTCAAAATCAATATTTTTCGAAATAATGCAAGTTTATGATGACGTGTCGAAAACCGATGAGCACCAGCAGTGTCATGTTCCCTAATATTTAATGAGAGCATAGGGCTGTCGAGTTTTGTTGTCAATTTCGATTGATATACGGACAATAAAATGTGTCTTCAATTTCAAAGAAGTCTTCCACCCGAACCTTCCATCTGATTTTGGTGATTATTGTTTATTCACTATCGTTTGATTCGTCAGTAATGATATTTTGGTAGGAGAGTTTATTCTAATTCGAATCTTTGCATATATACTATAGAGAGTGGATGAAAAATGAGAAATATTTCCTTTGAAACACCTGGAGCCTCAGGTATAAAGCAACAAGTGGGAAGAAAAGAAAGTCACATGTTTCATGTTATTTCTCTGATTTCAGACTTTCTCTTTCTGATATCAGAATCTCCTCAATGAATTCAAAAACTTTCTCCTGAATTCAGACCATTGACTCTGAATTCACACTTTTATTTGATATGTGTATACAAGGTTTTCCGAAAATACATGGCAGAAATTACGAGAAATTTATGAGATGTTCGTTATTCGTTTCCTACAGAGTCGTTCCATCTAACAAATTGGAATGAATGAATCAAGTTGAAAGTGTGTGAATGATCTTTAGCTACTGAACCAGAAATCAAAAAAAAAACAACTAGGAACCTAGGAACGAGAAATTATGAAGTGCTAAAATAAAATTCAAATGAGTCCGCCCCTGTTCACTAATACATTCTTCGTTCGAATTTGATTGTATCATATGGAACTGTCGTTTACCATATCAAAATATGTTTGTGTATGGGGATATTGCATATAACTGTCGCGAATATTAAATTCAGGAGGATACTCGCTCCACAGAAACAGAATTGATAAAAAGATGCGCAATAATAGATAGAGAGTGTGTGATGAGTTTTCAGTGAATTTTCAGATGAGAGGTCGATGGCATCAGTCGTTCATTCGTAATATATCCATTTCAAGACTCATAAAAATACATGGTGTCTGAAAATGGTTGGGACATGGCTCGGCTGTGGATTCCTGGGATAAAAACAAGTTGATTTCAGGACTAGACTAGTAGGAATAGGTATGAGGGAGAGCTACGCTCTTGGAAAGTATACCACAGTTTTCCACGCCGAGGTATTCGCCATTCTGGCCGTAGCAGAGATGCAAGAGGTGAAAGAGGGACTAGAGCAGAAGATTTACATCTGCTCGGATGGTCAGGCGGCTCTCAGGGCTATCTGCCATCCTGAACCAAGCTCAGCTTTGGTGCAGGAATGTGGCGATGCTCTTGAGGAACTAGCTGTATAGAAGGAAGTCGAAATAGTATGGGTTTCGGGTCCCAGGGGGGTGCCCGGGAACGAGGTGGCCGACGGGCTGGCTAGAATCGGTTCCGCGACACCGTTCTGGGGACCAGAGCCTGCACTGGGCATAACAAGAAGCCCAACTTCGTCTGCCCTTGACAAATGGGCGGACGAGGCACTAGAAGGATACTGGAGGCGTATAGGCGGCTGCAGGCAGTCGAGAGACCTGGTGGCCGGTCCAAGCAAGCCAAAGACGGCTTGGTTACTGGGCAGGGATCACCAAGTCCTGCGCCTTCTTATAGGGGTACTGACAGGGCACAACAGGTTACGCAGACACCTATCACTCATAGGTTGTAGGAGATAGTCTCACTTGCCGTGAAGGCGGAGAAGATGGGGAGACATCACTTCACTTCCTCGGAGAGTGTGAGGCGTATGTAAGGATGAGATTCGGAACCTTTGGAGTAGATAAACTTCAACAGATAGATTTGGTCGGATTAGAGTGGACGGACATCCTGACCTTCATCAGAAGGACGGAAAGGTTCGAAAAGGATAACTAGAAAAAGGATGTGTAGATATGTGGAGTGCAGGGGTTGGCAAAAAGGGCCCATGGGGGCCTACTTGCCTGGCTACAGCCTCCCCACAATACTAATACTACTACTACGAAAGAGAATACTGAAGTTTATGCATTCTCCACCTCCAGAAACTATAAAAACCTGTGCTCGAAGTTATATGTTTCAGCCAGGAATAGATTCGGAAATCGAACAGTCACAAATTTTACAAGGTACCAGCAAATACGGAATCTTCCACCAAAATCTCCTATTCAGAAATTAAAAAATGTAGGTTATCTATGATATAGATTACGTAACGATTCAGCGGGACGCTGTTATTTCAGAAACAGATACTTGAATGTACTCAATTCCTATAGTAAATGGCAAGGAGTAGTCCATCTGAAGTCTACTAAAACGTTTTCAGTTATTTGTGCTTCGAGAAGCTACTTTGCAACATAAATGGAATTCCTGTCGACATTTTCTCTGATAATGGTGCTCAGTTAACTCCATCGAAATAGGATTCATGTAATTCGAATGAAATCAAACAGATATTTATATATCCTGGTCAGTCAGCGTCGAGATAGAAATCCTCCCTCTGTTACTATGGAAAAACTCTTGCAGAATTGTTGTTGTTGAACAGACAACTTCAACAAAAATTAGGAACAGTATCGTATTAGGCGGTTGACAACAATTTCTGAAACAGTTGGAGATGGGTTCACAACATTGTACTTGAAACAAGTCTAGAATTGTATGGAGAATTGAAAATTTTGATGAAATACAAGGTGTCGCATTTTAAATGGGGAAGTTTTTATTGGCCGCTGTAACATATGACACACCCTATGTATAGAAAGTTTTCGCTTCTGAAAATATCAATCGGAGTGTCTGAGCATTTTTCGAACACGTGCATGTTCATTCAATATAAAATTCATTCCATTTGACGAGATGACAATGGCGGAAATAAAATTTTAATACTTTCGGTCCGATTCACTGAGAGCGTGGTTATTTTCACAAATGTCATTCGGGTAGTTGATACAAAAGTCAGTGGTTATTGGGAACACTTACAGAATTTCTGATTGTTGATAATAAATTAACAATTTGTCATGTTTTTTCCACTTTTCATTGGGGCAGATATCCACCAGCTTTTTCTGGTAATTTGTAGAGTGGCTAAGGTTTTTAAATGAAGAAAATTAAGCACTATCTCAAGGAAAAGTTGTTCGTCAGTTAATGCTAGATATTGCAAAAGAAGTCTACGACAACAAAGTATTATTGAATACCTTCCTAATTATTTGTGGAAACAAAAAAATACCCACTCCACTAGAATAAGGATAGCATCAAACCGTATCGAATTTTGAGGAATTCAACAAATCCACCATCAACTTTCGAAAAATCTATCACATGCCAATAGTTTTGGTTTTAGAGATTTTGATACCATTAGTCGAACCACAGATAGAATAGGAAGGCTACTTTCATTCTACTACATGTAAAAATGAATCTCAGTTGAGTTTTTGTGATATATCAGTACAAAGAGTACAGAAAAAACTTAGAGAATATTTATAACTATTTCAGATACTTGCTGCTTCACATTTACTTGCACGAGGATCCTATCAGGGGGAATGATCCTCATGTCTCAACCAATTGCTTGTAGACTGTAGAGTATTTCAATTGACGTTGAAAAGGCAAAAATATAGCAGTAATCAATAAAAACTTATGTGAATGACTAACTTCACAGCTTTATTTATACCACTGAATGGAAATGTAAAAAACTAAGCACATTGATGAATGTTGTTTTTATAGAATACCAAATGTCAATAGTGGACAATCTGGGGTGGTTGAAGGAGTTCTCAATAACAAATTTACTAATTTAGCTACCCTATTGGACATTTCTTAAAGAATCGAACTATTTGTGTATAGGGACATGCCCATCTGAATTCAAAGTGGCAGTTATCAGACCGATTTATAAAATAGGAAGTAAGCTAGAAGCACACCTGAGAGACAATTCGGATTCAGAAAGGGAAAGTCGACACAGCATGCCATATTACACCTTTCCTCTAAAATATATTACGAGATTGATAATTTTGAACCATCCATGTGTGTCTTCCTCGACTTATCCAAGGCCTACGATACTGTTAGTCATACACAATTATTGAAGGTTTTAGAATAGTATGGGTATTCACGGTATTCCTCTAAAACTGATAAAAAGTTACCTAAGAAATAGAAAACAATATGTCCAAGTTGAAAAAGGAATGAGTACAGGGAAAGAAGTTGAATATGGAGTCCCACAAGGAACTGTGCTTGGACCAAAACTATTCACAGTATATATTAATGATCTACTGACAATGAATAGTTCCGGAGATATCATAAGCCATGCAGACGATACTGCCATATTTTACCGAGATGACAACTGGCAAAATTTGAAAAGAAAAGTAGAAAGAGACTTATGTGAAATAATGAGGTGGTTCAATCACGAATTATTAACAATAAATATTGAGAAAACTTATTTTGTCCCTTTCACATCATACAGAAAAAATCTCCCATCTTTTACTGAATATCGATGACAGTAACACTTCGATAAAAATTGCAAATCATATCAAATACTTGGGCAGAATAATAGATAGTCATCTAAAATGGGACAAACACATCAGCAATGTGACTAAAACGCTCAGAAGTATTCTGTATAAATTCAAATATCTTACTAAAATATTAGATACTCACCACTGCGAAATAGTTAATGCTGCTCTTGTTGAATCCAGGCTCAGATATGGAATTTTAGCATGGGGTGGAGTAGCAACCATACATCTGGAAAAACTGGAAAATGTTCAAAAATGTTTTCTAAAATTATTATTGAAAAAAGAACCCACTTACCCTACTTTACTGCTCTATACTGAGTCGGAAATTTTGGCTATTAGACAAATTCTCTTTCCAAATCTCATAACACACCTTCATTCTCATGAAAATCTGCTGAATAACATTGATCATCCATATTCGACACGACAAAAGACTAAGCACTTTGTGAAGACTCCATTGTTAGCAAAGAGAATTGGACAAAGGTGTCAGAAATATCTGGCCATGAAAGCATACAATTTTCTATCACAGATACAAAAATCTGAAGTCCTCACAATGAACTCGAAAAACTTATTGAATAAAAAATTAAGAAATTCGTACTCACCACAGATTCATTAACCATATGCAAATTACTCTCATAACACAACTTCCCTTCTTCCTATGTGTCATAATTATTCTAATAATAAAATAAAACTAATGCCTATGCACATTCACATTATGTAATTAAAAAATGTATATTCCAACGAATTCTTGATTATTTTATATATTTATATACATTATACTACTTAGTACTTAACTTATCCCATTACACTTTATTATTCAATTTCATGGGTCCACTGATGAAATTTATATAGCTTAATGGGCATCGGTATATGAAAGTAGATTGTTTTGTATTAATTTACTTTAAAAAAAATTTTTCCACCACTATGGGCATATATACATTATCAACATGGAAAATCCACGCGCAGCTTCGGCTATTGTGGGTTCCTCAATGTTTGTTTATGTATATTGAACATAATTGCTTCAAAATGTTCATCTGATTATGAATAAACATTATTATTATTATTATTATTATTATTATTATTATTATTATTATAGACGATTTCTGGTTATTAATCTATTTTGACGAATTCCACATTCTTTTGAACCATAACCTCACTTATGGAAGATCTTTTCACGCACTGCTATCTGGATTGGATTTCATATCCTTCTAGAATACAGTTTTCAACTCCGTTCATGGTATTGCAAACATGAAGCGCATAAGGGCGACTTTTATTATTTGGAACATTAAATTCTTTTAATTACTTTCTGTATCTACATATTATACGTGTAGTTCGACCATTATTTTTGGAATTGTGAATGTTTGCTTTGGACCGCGTGCCTTTTTAGAATACTGATTAATTCTGTGGGATAATATATTTTATTTTCGCAGGATACGGACACCAAAAATATATATACGGAAGGCGAAAAAACGTGGCCGCCAGTTCGCGGTTTGTTTTTACACGATGAATACGGATTTTATTTTTACTATAATATGTTCACGGAAATGGAAAAATGTATATAATATAGTACGATGTATGTGGTTCCATGAGATAATTCATGCGGAAGATATCGCATTGTAAGCAACGAATGAATGAATGAATGCATGTTTGTTTTTTGATAAACACCCATGGTCACAACAAATAATAATGTACGGTGCTTTCCATTTTAGTTGACCTGCCAGGATTCTCGGCGGTGTTATTGAAGATGGACTAATTATTTCATGAAACTCACGATAATTATTTGTACTTTTCGGAAATCTACACATCTACAAAGTAATTGGAAGAAATGTTCCGCAAGAACTACGTTTACACCACACACTGTTTTACCACTAACCAAACCGATTTTTGACACCTCGACATGTGTTTCGCTAATTTTGTTAGCATCTTCAGGAGAAGATTAGAACTGATCTTCTCTGATATCTGAATTGTAAGTACCAATATATATAATCATTTCATTCAATGAACATGTTTCTTTCACTTTTTCAATCACTCTTTCTATTTCTTTATGTTCCACAATATATCAACAACCCGTTCGAAGCCAAGCGAGTAAGTAAATTGAGTCCATGGAGTAAGTACCCTCAAGGGGTATGCATATTTTGAATAGGTCTTCATACAGGGTGACATAAAAAAAAGTACATAGCATATAGTGCCACACAATAGAGGATACAAAAATAAGAAAAAAAATTCCTATGAACATGGCTCGGCAATGCCTTCGGTTAAAAGATACGGGGTGTTGAATTAAGTATTCTCTTTGGGTTTTCTTTGAATATCTCCAGCCAGAGACTCGAGAAATGAATAAAATGTGGTATACAGGGGTGCTTTATCATGCTGAATTCAAATATGATCCTGTGATGACTGATAGAGGGCGCTACATACAGGGTTCCATCCCTATTGAATCGGTCGTAACTGTTTTGCTATACACTGTATCTCATTTTCGACGGAAACAAATTTTTATCCCTTTTTTTATACTTGAGGAAGGTATACTTTGTCCAAGTCACTAGAAGCAATGGTTCCAGTACCAATGCATCTAAAAGCCGTCAATGCACGAAAATTAATCAAAAAGCGCCAAAGTAACTTTTGCAAAAACAATGATAAATACTTCAACAATTACATCTTGATGGAATGATGGAAAACATAATTGATTAGAACATAACATTGAGTTTTATGAAGATGTTCATATTGTTGCCCTTGTACTTCAATACATTTTTCCATTAAAATTCAACACCCCGTATCTTTTAACCGAAGGCATTGCGAACCCATGTTCATAGGAACTTTTTTCCTTATTTTAGTGTCCTCTATTGTGTGGCTTCATGCAATGAACTTTTTTCTATGTCACCCTGTAGATACCTCTATACACAACATGTGGTGGAGGCGCCAGGCCTCATGATCTAGTGGGTACGAGTAAACTGTTTTGAATTTGTGGTCAGACTCGATTTTTCATTCATTTTTTTCTATTTCAAATACCTTTCATGTTTTTGTATTTTTCCATCAATATTGCCATTACTATATATTATTTTTTATTATGATTTCAGTATCTTACTTATTCTTACGCTGGAGGTCCAGCTTCGATGGGTCAGGGAGATATGTTATGTATAGTATATCCTAATGAAATTTTCATCTATCTGGATTTGAGCATAATCATTCTTAATGAAGAACATTAATTTCGAATCCAATGTAATACATGACACTCATACCTTTTTTTATTTTTTTATGTTCAGAGAACATCGTGAGAACTAAGGGAAATGAGGTAGGATTTGGTATTCTCCTTGAATTTCTGGAGGTTATATGCTTCGGGGAACACGTCCCTTCGCAATTTGTTCCAGAGCCTCGCTGTTTGTTGGATGAACGAGTCTTTGGAATGAGATGTTCTGCAGGTCTCCAAAGTGACCACGAAGGGGTGCGAAGACTCAACTCGACGGGTTAATCTCGCGGGGACCGCAAAGGGAGGAACAATTGTTGATATTTCAGAAGAGCATCGTCCATGAAAAAATCTGTAAAATGGAGCCAGATCGCCAACTTTTCTACAGTGTCCCAGAGAGGTGAGTGATTTTGTGAGCGAGGCATCACCCACGAGACGAATTGCCCTAGACAAGAACTATAGCGTATATCCTATCCTATTACAACTAATATTTCCCTAACCTGTATGAACTCAGATTGAACGAAAAATACATTGATTCTTAAACTGTTGAGATATAGAAACTGATTTACAATCAGAAAGGGAAATATTGGTTGGAGTAGTTTGATTATAAAGAATAATAAGGTAGTCTACGTAGGGCGTAGAGCAAGAAAGGTTCCTTCCCTAATAACACACTTATGTCCCATGGACATCCTTAGGACGTCCCGTAGGGAAATTCAGGACGTCCATAGGACGTTCGAATTTGGCACCGTGGACGTCCATTGGACGTCTGTGGGACGCACAAATATCCCACTTGAGGACCAACTAGGGACGTCCTTGAGGGATGTTCCTAGGACAACTATCGAATACCTAAATCCTACAGTTTTCCTCATCAAGCACAACAGAGGACATCCTTAGGACATCCATAGGACAACCTATCAGCAACACTGAGGGATATCAATTGGATGTCCATAGGATGTCCCAGGGACGTACGAATTATTCTTGAATTTGAATTTTTCTGGGTCCCTCTTGGACCAGATCTTGCATAACTGATTAGGACATCCAGTTGAGTTGATGGTCCGTAGAAGGTCACCAAAAAGTTTCCCAAGGATGTCCAATGGACTTACGTGAAGGACATTGACGAG
The DNA here is from genome assembly GCA_918026855.4 of Phaedon cochleariae. Taxonomy (NCBI): domain Eukaryota; kingdom Metazoa; phylum Arthropoda; class Insecta; order Coleoptera; family Chrysomelidae; genus Phaedon; species Phaedon cochleariae. Next base: position 29,816,206 of record OU896717.1, read on the forward strand.
GAGTACTTATAGTCTACGAGCAATCATTCGTTGGCGAGGTGTGAGTTAATGTCCTCGCAGGAACAACATACATATTGAAAGTACCGACTGGGACGTCCATTGGACGTTATTTCTAGGACATTGGAAGAGTACAGTTCATGTACCAATTGAGACATCCGACGAATATCCCTAAGGGACATTCGAAGGATACAACAAAACACTGAATAAAATCAACAAAGATTTCAATATAAGTTTGTTTTTGATGAATATAAGAAGTGCCAGGAAAAACATGGACGAATTGAATATATTTCTGCATCAGATAGAAACAGAATATGATTTCATAGTACTCACCGAAACAAGACAAATTCCTGACATTTCTATACTCTCAAAACCAGGATACGTTCATTTTTATAACGAAGGTACAGTCAACCAAAACGACGGGGTTCTAATTTTTGTCAATGACACCATCAAGTGTATATCTTCTATTGTTTCAGTGAAAGAGTTCAACATTATAGAAATCACTGCAAACATAAATAAACATAAAATACTAATAAGTTCCATGTATAGACCCCCATCTACATGCGTAAAAATTTTTCTTGAAAACTTCTCAACTTACGTTGAAAAAATGAAGAAAAATTATGATCTCCAAATTATTGCTGGAGACTTCAACATCAACATTCTTGACTCAACTAACCCAATTACCCATGATTATTTGAATATGCTTGGAGAATCAAATTTTGTTAGTGCAATCAACGAAAACACAAGAGTAAGGGGAATTGAAAAATCGTGCATAGATCATATTTTTATCAGGCAAAAATCTTCCATGAAAAGTGAAATAATATCATTGATACTTGAAACCGACATAACTGACCACTACTCTCCAGCTATTCACTGCATTTTTCCTGGAAAGACAAAAACAACAGTTAGTGAAAAAAAAAATATAAAGAAACTGGACTACAAAAAATATAAAAATACCCTAGAAAATTAAAACTTTTTTGAAGTTTATTCAACTCCGGATATTAACCAAGCCACTGAATCATTCATCAATATACTGAAACGGGCGGAAGAAAAATGTACTAACATCATCAAATATAACTCGAAAACATGGAAAAGAAGTCCATGGATAACACAAGGTCTGGTCAAATCCATAGTCAAAAAATATGAATTATTCAAACTAATGAAGAAACATTATACACAGGAAAATATTGAAATATACAAAAGATATAGGAATGAACTCAATGATTTGATGAAGGAAACAAAAAAAGGCTACTATATGAAAAAAATAAATGAAAACAAAAAAAATAATAAAAACCTATGGGACAGTTTGAATGAAATGATAGGCAAAAAAAAACCTAAAAGTATAATCAACGAAATAAAGAATGATGGAAAAATCATAACCAACCCTAATCAAATAGCAGACGTCTTTTGTGAAAAATTCTCCGGTATAGGTAAGTCTTTGGCGGACAGTATAAAGAGTAAATTGAATAACATAGCAACCGAAGAACCACAAACACCAGAAAGAATACCAAACTCTATAGTTATGATGCTGACAGATGAAACTGAAATAGTTCGAACAATTGAAACATTAAAGGACAAAAAAGCTGCAGGAGTAGATGGCATCAGGCCGGAAACCTTGAAATATGTAAAAAACACCATATCTAAACCTCTTTCTTATATAATTAATAAAGCAATCACTGAGGGTATTTTTCCGGAAGTCTTCAAAGTGGGAGTAATCACTCCCATTTACAAGAATGGTTGCCACACAGACCCATTAAATTACCGCCCTATATCGATAATACCTAGCCTAGCAAAAATTTTTGAAAAAATTATAAAAAAGCGTCTTGATAGTTATCTGAACCGGTTTCATATACTCTCTGATTTACAATTCGGATTCCGTGAAAATAGGTCAACATCGGATGCTATAGCCAGGTTAATAAGTACTATAAACAACTCTGTTGATAAAAAGCTATCTTCTATGTGTATCTTTGTTGACTTGGCTAAAGCCTTCGATACTGTTGACCACATCAAATTACTTCAGTATATGGAAAATATTGGAATCAGAGGAAACTCGCACAAATTGATTACTAGTTACTTGCACCAACGGCAACAATGTGTACGTATTGACGATGTGCTAAGTGCTATGCGAACAGTTCAATATGGAGTACCTCAAGGCACAATCCTAGGTCCTCTTCTATTCAATATATATCTGAACGACATATTCCAACTAAACATCAAAGGAAAGATAACAACATTTGCAGATGACACAGCGATTTTTTATGAAGCATCAAACTGGCAAGAACTGAAAGAGATAGCTGAGACGGATTTAGGGTTGATCTTCAGTTACCTTGATGATAAACTTTTAACTATTAACTTAAAAAAAACATTTTTTGTACCTTTCTCATCTTACTCCAGAAATTTACCTGTATATGAAGAGTTGCACATAAAAAATCTCACCAACGAGATCCTAACAGTGAAATCTGGCGAAAATGTTAAATACCTTGGCATCCTGGTCGATAATCACCTCAGATGGGATAAACATATTGAGTACATAATAAAAAAACTCAGACCAATGATTTACAGATTTAAATTCTTATCAAACATTTTACCCCTGAATTTTCTGAAAACATTATACTTTTCTCTAGTTGAAAGCCATTTAACGTATGGTATTATAGCCTGGGGAGCAACGACAAATAATTATAAAAATAATCTGGAAAAAATACAAAAGTATATACTGAAAGTCATTCACAAAAAACCTCGCCAATACCCAACAGATAATCTATACAGTGAAACTCGAATTTTTGACATCAATCAGCTTTATGTTAGAACTATTTTATTGAAACAACACAAAGATAGAAATTCTTCAAAACATACTGATCATATGTACAGCACCAGGCATAACATCAACAAAAGGTTGATTGTACCTCGCCCGGAAAAAACTATTGGCTTGAGTTGTTTCACTTACCTTGGTCCCAAATTATACAACGAATTACCTGAAGAAATCAAAAGGCTGAACTCGCTCAACATGTTCAAAAATAAAATAAAAAAATGGATCTAATCCATTCCTAGACAAGATATATACCAATTTATGTATAGTCAAAACACCACTTTTTTCCTAAGAACTCCATCTTCATAACCCCCCTCCCCCAAAAAAAAATCGAAAAAAAAAAATTAAATAAAAGGAAAAATCATGCAATTGTCATCTTAATACTGGAATACATGGGATGGATTTATGTACAGTGTTTACCATGCACAAGGCTTCTTTTATGGGATTACACTATCATTTATCTATTCACTGTTATATCGTCACAATAGTATGGTTAGATTATTTATTGCAGTAGATATAGGTAACATAAAATCACTATAACTATTTTATTTATATTTTAATTTAAGTTAATTTAAGTTAAGTCTGCACACAGCCATGAGGCTTTGCAGAATCCTTTTGTTTATTTGCTACTTCGTATGTATGTGTATATATATTGATATCCGATGGGTTGTCACTTCCGCTATACTGGAGGGCAACCTGACCTCCGGGTCATAGATTTACTTTTTCCGAGAAAAAATAACGTATATATGCGTATATATACTCAATCTACCCGTTTTTCAAAAGAGGGGAAACGATTTCGAATTTAAAAAATTTCACGTTTTTTGTATATATATAAGATACAAAGTGACCTCCGCTGAATTTTCTATATACGCATCATATATTGAACTTAGTCACTTCCGGCAGTGATGCCACATTTCTGGAAGTGACTTCAACCGAAACGTGTGAGGAAAGCAATATAATAGAGAAATATATACGATAACTAGCTGACCCAGCAAACGTTGTTTCGCCATATACATTTTCGAAAAAAACATTCTTTCAGTGGAATATTTGTCAACACAATTCCATTATTTGAATTTTTTATTGTCTAGGGCTTTTCAGTTCGGCAATCTATCTCTTCAGTTTCCCAAGCAAATATTTATCACAAAGCGCGTTCGGTATATTGGATCCGCCATTTTGAATTTCCAAAATTTTGAAGCAAAAACCATAATCTCCGACCCCAAAAAGTTCCAGATACAAATTTTGAATAAAATTGGATCATTTTTAGATATCTCGTCCGCCATATCGAATCCACCATCTTGAATTTTCAAGTTCTGATGAGAATATCATAGTCAACGACCCAATGGGCTTCGTGGCCAAGTTTGTTTATGCGCTGAAATTCGCTAGATAGCCGTTCACGATGCAGAGGTACTGTCGGTTCGAATCCGGCTATCGGCTGAGCATTTTTTTTTTAAATGTGTGATTCATGGTTGTAATCCTGGCAGCACCTCGATGCCCTAGAAGTGGTTCGGATTCCACTATAAGCTGTAGGTCCCGCTCTTCCTAACCCCGCACAAGTTTCGACTTCTGGGGAGTTGGTTCCCAACTTTGAAGTAGCGATATACAAAAAAAAAATACAACGAAAAAATAGTTGAATTTTACATTCAATAAATAGCTTACGACCGATTCCCAGACCTATCAGATATGCACAAAAATGTTCATGAGATTCGGTCGGACCGTTTCGGAAGAGTTTGACGACAAACACAGTGCATGACATGAGCATTCCATAATATAGTAGGTATTCATTTCACAGAGGTTGCTAGGTTCGATGCCCGACAGAGCAGATAATTTTTATTCATAAAACGAGTTAAAAAATTCCAATTTTCGTAGCCTTGGCCGGAGCTGATTCCGCAGGATTCGTTGTTGCGTTCAAATTATTCGTGCTGCTCTTGAGGTGGCGTATGGAGTTAGTAACAAACACACACAATGGCTGAAGGACCTGTCGTGAGGATAATAGTCAGTTGGTATGTACATACAACTAAGTATAAATACTACTACTACTACTTCTCATTCCACAGTTTATCAATGACTTAATACACAATGGGAGTACTTGATTTTTATAGGTAGATATTGGGGTACTTCTACAAATATTCGATAATTTTTTCATTACCCAAACGTATTTTTTGCAGAATTTACTCAGTCAGCTTTGTCGTTCCATCATTGCACATGATGACACATGAAAATAGGAATAGTCTCTACTCATTACCGGTAAGGTAGGAAAATCAGACCGACCCAGCTCATCGAGGGACAACTTGTCAATTCCCATGCTATCAATGGTCATCTCATCAACGACCCAATTCTCGACTCAAATCAACAGGGCGTCCACTTCATAAACACCTAACTCAGCATCGATCCATCTCATAAACGATCCATCTCATCAACGATCCATCTCATCAACACCCATATTTCGTCAACACCTATTTTGTTAACGACCCTACTGATCAACAACCAGTCATCAACCTATACATTTCATCAATACTCATCTCATAAACCACCTCTATCTCATCAACCATCCCACATTCAACTAACCTAATTTTCATTACATCAACACTCAATTCAGCGACAAGACAAATTATCACCGACCCATATCATCAACGCACTAATTTTATCAACACCCATATACACATGCTATCAATGGTCATCTCATCAACGACCCAATTCTTTAACGACCCAAATCATCAGGGCGTCCACTTCATAAACACCCAACTCAGCATCGATCCATCTCATAAACGATCCATCTCATCAACGATCCATCTCATCAACACCCATATTTCGTCAACACCTAACTTGTTAACGACCCTACTGATCAACAACCAGTCATCAACCTATACATTTCATCAATACTCATCTCATAAACCACCTCTATCTCATCAACCATCCCACATTCAACTAACCTAATTTTCATTACATCAACACTCAAGTCAGCGACAAGACAAATCATCACCGACCCATATCATCAACGCACTGATTTTATCAACACCCATATCACCAACGACCCAACAATCGAACTTATCAGAGAGGTTCTATTCACCAACTTACCAACTTCATCCACAGCCAATTTATCAACCTCACAACTGGTCAAGGACCCAACTGATCACTGAGTTTAATCATCACTAGTGCAGGTCATCAACGAACCAACTCATCAACGACAAAGCTCATCGACGACACAACTCATCAAAATAAGTTCTCCTTCCATCAACACACAACTCATCAACCCACCTCTTTCATCCACACCTGACCCAACACAACAAAGTGCTGATTATTCAACTTTGCCTCGTTGTGTCGTTGATAATTTGGAGCGTTGATGAGTTGAAACGTGGATGAGTTGGAACGTTGATGAGTCGAAACGTTGATGAGTCGAAATGATGACGAGTTAGCTCGTTGACGAGTAGAGTTGTCAATAAGTTAGGCCGTTGATGTGTTGGGTCGTTGATGATTCGAATCGCTGATTATTTGGAAGGTTAATGAGTTGAAACTTTTATGAGTTGAATCGTTAACCAGATGAGTCGTTGACTAGTCGAGTCATTGATTATTCGGTTCGTTGACGAGTCGGGTCGTGTTGATGAAATGGGTACAAAGACGAATTTGGTTTAAGAGTTGGTTTATTCATGAGTTGATTCATTGATGAAATGGGTACGTTGATGAGTTGGGTGATAATTGGTGAGTTGGATCGTTGATGGAAAGGATATTGATGAAATTGGTAAGTTGATGAGGTGATAAGTTGATCATTTGGGTAGTTGGTGATTTGGGTCATTGGTGAGTCGGCTCGTCGGAGCGTTGCATATTGGCGAAATTGGTGCGACAATGAGTTGGGTCATCGATGAGTTGGATTATCGATGAGTTGTGCTGATGACGAAGTTGTTGTTGATAAAAGGGGTGTAAACGAGGGTGTAATGATGAGTTGGATCGAGATCGGCCTTGGATTTATATGGATGTGTTGATGGGTTCGGTCGTTGATGAATTGGGTACTGAAAGAATGGATCCATAGATGAGTTGAATATTATCGAAATGAGAGTTGGTGAGATGTTCAATGATGAGCTGGGGTCAACCCATTGTCAGTATCTAGAGCTGAATGATCTAAAGATCTGCGGAATAGTACGTAAATCGTTCCAATTTTTTCAATTTCACCTTGTTTCTTCTTACGGAGTCCTCGTCGTCTAACATTGCCTAGTGTTTTTCATCTCTTGGAGCAAACGGATAGAAATCCCAGCAATATTTCAAAAAGATCGTGTGTACCTAGAGTAAAGGATAGGGAGATGGAACTTCCTCCAGCAAAGAATTCCAAAGATCGTGGACCCGCATACTGTTCTCATTGTATTTGTATAGCGGAAAGTTGTTCGACATATTTCGAAATTGACGACTAAAGTATGTGCTGACTGGGCTTATATTGAATAAATGTTTGGAGATGAAAATCAGATTCAGAAGAATACTGTAGTCAGTTCTAAATCGTATCTTTATTTATTTATTATAAAATTGAACATCAACCTTTTTCCAGCTAACTACCTTTATCAGAATTCCCATCACATGTCAACTTGTCATCCATGATTATATCATTATACAAAGTATCGTATTTAGATATCTATAACAGTCATTATACAAAGTATTGCATTTGGATATATATAACATCTCCCTTTCTGAATAAAAGCAGAAAACCGTAAATATACCGGATACAAAAATGAAACTATCTTTTTACCTGTTTGTAAACTCGACCATACCTAGATTTATTGGTAATTTCAAACTCAGATACTCTACTTGCTATACCTGAAGAAGTTGACGTTAAATTGTCATCAGATAGTTGAGTAGAATTTCTATTTGGAAAAAATACAGATGTTTCTCCAGAAAGGTTACTTTTATCTAACCTAATGAATTTTCTATTTCTTCTGTATATTCCTCCTTCAGATTTAAGTAAATATGACCTAGGAACATTTTTCACTTTATCAAGAACAATAGCTTTAGACCATGATTTTGAATTTGGATATTTCTTGAATAAAACCGAATCATTTGGACTGAGATCGTTCAAACTTTTAACATCCCTGTTATAATATTTTGACATTATATTTTTGTTTTGCTTCTCTTTTTCTTTATATTCAAGTATAGGTATTGCTTTGGATTGCAAATAATCAAAAGTAACAGGTATGTTTGATCTCAACTGCCTACCCATTAGTAATTGAGATGGAGAAGGTAGATTATTTTTTGGAGTGGTTCTATAGTGTAGCAAGGCAATATAAGGATCTGTCTTTGATTCTAAACACTTATGCATCATATTTTTTATAATTTTCACGCTACTCTCAACTTGACCATTAGCTTGGGAATGATAAGGACTTGTAGTAACATGGTCAATTTCCCATTGCTCCAAAAAATTTTTGAAAACTGCTGAATTAAAGGGACTGTCATTGTCAGAAACTAAATAAATAGGAATACCATGACGAGCAAAAATTGATTTGAGGTGAAGAATAATTGTAGGAGATGTACAATCTGAAAGTTTAGCAAATTCAATATATTTTGAATAATAATCAACTACAATAAAAAATTTGTCGTTTCGAAATTGAAAAAAATCTATTCCAACACGTTCCCATGGAAAATTTGAAATAGGAAAAGTGTGAAGTGGTTCTGAAGCATTATTTTGTTGAAATTTAGCGCATATACTGCATTGAGCAACTAAATTCTCAATATCATGATTCATAGTAGGCCAATAAATTGTACCACGTGCCAAATTTTTTGTTTTATTGATACCTAAATGTCCATCATGAAGCTTCTTGAGAATTTCAGCACGCATAGACATTGGTATAATGAGACTTGAACCTTTGAAAACTAAGTCGTTTATGACATGTATTTCAGCTTGTATATTCCAGTATGGTTTTATAATATTGGGACTTTGATTTTTTGATGAAGGCCACCCTTGTTCATAGAATTTTTTGAGAACGGACAGTTCTGAATCAGTCTTGCTAGCAGAAGAAATTTCTTGTTTTTTCTGTTCAGTAAGTGCAAGATTTGCATAAACAAAATTAATATGAACTTGAATATCTTGTTCCATTTCATAGATTTCAGTTTCAGGAAGAGCAGCTCTTGAAAGAGTATCAGCTATTATAAGCTCTTTGCCAGGAACATATTTTACTCTTAACGTATAAGGTTGTAGAGAAAGCATCATTCTTTGAAGTCTTGTAGGGACATCGGCAAGAGATTTATTAAAAAGAGTAACCAAAGGCTTATGGTCTGTTTGAACATTTACTACTTGACCGTATAGAAATTGATGAAACTTATTACACCCAAAAAGAATAGCATACAGCTCTTTTTCAATCTGAGCCATATTTTGCTGTGAATCAGTTAGGGTTTTTGAAGAATAAGCAACAGGTTTATTTTCCTGAAGAAGTACTGCACCCACAGCTGATTTTGATGCATCAACAGAAAGAACAATTGATTTTTTAGAATTGAAGTGTACTAGAACCTTTTCGGAACTAATCATATCTTTCAGATCATTGAAAGCTTTATCATAATTTGAATCCCAATACCAAGGAGTATTTTTACGAAGTAGCTGCCTGAAAATGTCAGTTTTAGCTGAAAGATTTTCGATGAAAGAAGATAAATAATTAATCATACCAAGAAATCTTTGTAAATCCTTGATACATTTAGGAGTTGGCATTTCCTTGATAGCTTTTACTTTTGAAGTATCAGGTTTCATACCTTCAGAATTAAAAGTATTTCCTAAGTACGTTACTTCTTTGAGTTTGAATTTCGATTTAGATTTATTGAATTTCATATTTACTTGTCTAGCTCTAACAAATACCTTTTCGAGAATTTGATTATGGGAATTGTCATCGGAAGAATGAATCAGAATATCATCTGCGAAAATTAGTACACCCTCTATATCTATAAAAATATCACACATCACTCTGTAGAATACTTCAGGAGAACTACTTATACCAAAAGGAAGCCTTAGGTACTTATATCTACCAAAAGGAGTTTGGAAAGTAGTTAAATCAGTACTAGATTCTTCTAGGGGAATTCGCCAAAATCCGGAACTAGCATCTAAATGAGAAAATATTTTTGAACCTTGAAGTTTATATCGAATTTGTTCAATAGAAGGCAGTGGATAATGTGATCGCATAATTGCTTCGTTAAGCTTTCTAGGATCAAGACAGATTCTTAATTTACCTGAAGGTTTCTCTACTACAACCATAGAACTTACCCATTTAGTTGGATGTGTCACCTTCTCGATCACTTTTTGTTTTACCATATCATCAAGTTCATTTTTCAGCCTTTCATGTAGTGATAGTGGTACTTTCCTCGGAGGATCTATAACTGCGGGTATTTCTGGTCTGAGAACTATCTCATATTTATGTGGAAGACATCCTAAACCTTCAAAAACATCATTATAATTTTTTATGAAAGAGTCTAGGAAAGAATCATAAGAGATTTCATTTATACTGTAACCTTTCTGAAGTAAATTCAATTTTTTACAAGTTTCTAGTCCAAATAAAGTTGTGCAATGACAATTTACAATGAAGAAGTTAATTTCATGTATCTGTTCATTAATATCGCACAAAATTAAAGCTTCTCCTAACACATTTATTTCATTTCCACCAAATCCTGACAATTTTGTTGAGGTTTCATTCATAATAGAGCTATCTAATTTCAATTTTTTGAAAATATTGAAAGACATAACATTTACAGCAGCTCCACTGTCTAAAATGCAAGTAAGAAAAGTATTATTGATTTTTATTCTAATTTGCCATGAAGAATGATTATTCACTTGATTCACTACTGATCCTATGAAAAAATTTGAATCTGAAGTAGATGTTTCAGTTGTATCCAGAATTTCTACAAGATTTGTTTTCCTTTTAAAACAATACTTTGGATAATGACCCACCTTTTTACATAAATTACATTTAACTAACGCGGCTGGGCATTTGAATCGATGAATCTGTCCACATCTTCCGCAAATTGCTTGATTGGACTTGCTTTGGCTTGAAGTATCAGTAGATTTCGGAATCCTGCATTCTGATGGATTTCTGAAGTGATTTTTGTCGTTCTTGAAGTTCCTGTCATTGCTGTTTGTCTGGTTGACGTTGTGAAACTGTCTTCTGTTACGTTGATAGTTGAATTGATGAATGGATTTATTTACTTGAAGAATATCATTGTTTTCCAGTCTCTCTACATTTTCTTGAGAAAGAATCATTGCTTTTGCAGTATTAACAGCTTCATCCAGGGATTGTTCTTTCTCCAGTAACTTTTCCTTTATTTTCAGATGCCGTTTATTCATGTTGCAAATGAATATATCTTTGATGAGAGATTCTTTCAGGTTACCAAAATCACAAACATTTGCGAGGTTTTTTAGTTCAGTAAGAAATGCTTCGATTTCTTCTTGACCTTGATGTCTTGTAAAAAATTTATATCTAGCCATAGTAAGGTTTGTTTTAGGTACGAAATGGCTTTTGAACCTTTCAATAAGGTCTTTGAATTTCACTGTAGACCTTTCCATGTTGAATGAATTGAAAATGTCCATACCTTGTGGTCCAATAAAATGTAATAGCATAGCGACTTTTCTTTCATCTGTTTCGGAGTTGAATCCACTTGCTATCAGGAATATTTCGAAGGATTGGAACCATTTAGTCCAGTTTGATGATAGATTTCCTTTCATGTCCATGTGTGCTACCGAACTTTGGTACATCATTTTCTCTTGGGGATTGATTCTTTCTGTCTGCAGCATTTTTATAGGTACTTCCAAACTTCTGACACCATATTGAATAAATGTTTGGAGATGAAAATCAGATTCAGAAGAATACTGTAGTCAGTTCTAAATCGTATCTTTATTTATTTATTATAAAATTGAACATCAACCTTTTTCCAGCTAACTACCTTTATCAGAATTCCCATCACATGTCAACTTGTCATCCATGATTATATCATTATACAAAGTATCGTATTTAGATATCTATAACAGTCATTATACAAAGTATTGCATTTGGATATATATAACAGCTTATTGTGTACGTCTGACTACTATCGCTGGTACTGGTACTGATAAAAGGTGGGTACGTTTGCAGTCAGCAACTAGTCCCTAAAATTACCTTTCAGCAACCCCCAATATGTGTTCAATAAGTAATGTGGTTCACTTAAGAGAGCTGGCTAACACCCTTTCCAGGTACCGTCCATCAGCTTTGTTACTTACTACATGTATCATTTCAGTAGCAACACTGTTGAGTCGAACGCAACAGTGAATCGTCAGGACCTCGGTCAGGACTATCTCCAACCGATGCTTCGAAACTGAAGAAATGTTGACAACATGAATATGGACTTGGCAACAATTCTCGAATGGGGATCCAATAACTTGCTAGATTTCAATGCAAACAAAACACAAGCATGCCTCTTCTCTAGAAAAGCCGATCTCACTGTACCCAACATAAGCTTGTCAGGAGTAACCATACCTTTGAAGACATCCATTTCGATGCTTGGTATTACTATCAGCAATAACCTTTGGAAAAATCACGTGAGATTATATGCTGAAAGTGCATCCCAAAAACTTGGTTTCCTGTTTCGGGCCAGGAGCAATTTCACTTCCAGTCAGCTGCTTATGAACTTTGAGGCACAGATCTGACCTGTCTTAGGATACTGTTTTTATATTTGAAGTTCAACACCCAAACATGTCCTGAAACCGTTGGCTTCTGTCGAAAAAAGAACAATTTGTCTTGTGGGTGATGCCTCGCTCAGAAGCTCACTCACTTCTCTGGAACACCGTAGGAAAGTTGGCAATCTGCTCTTCTGAAAAATCAACAATTGTTTCTTTCTTGGCAGTCCCTGCGAGATTAACCCGTCTAGTTGATGCTTCGCACCCCTTCGTGGTCACTTTGGAGACCTGCAGAACATCCCTTTTGTTCTTTCATTTCACGAACAGCGATGCTCTGGAACACATTGCCAAGGAAGGTGTTCCCCGAGGCATATAACCTCCAGAAATTCAATGAATTAAGGAATTGGACGAACACCAATTCCTACCTTATTTCTCTTGGTTCCCACGATGTTCTCTGAACATTACAGGATATCCCTTTTCGTGGGAACCAGATCATAAAAAAAATCCAGTTTTCATAATTCGTTGAGTTCTACCCTTCATTTCCTAATTTTTCTAAATCAATATAAATTTTTTTGGATACCTGTTTGTATGTACCACGAATATTGTGACTCAATACTGATGAGACGTGAAACGAGCTTCAGAAATAATAACACATAGGTTTACAGTGTTGCCGAAATTCGGAGGTCCTAATATGCATTCGGAATAACGGAAGTCACTTCGTTATACATGTATCAATCGTATATATGGACATGGAGCGCCACCAAACACTGACGTTGAACTCTCGAACTAAAAAACTTTTTTGGAGGTATGGGGTGGTCGAAGTGACCTCCGGAGAAATTTTCGGGAATGGCCTTCTGATGACATCTGCTGGCTACTGTGATGAAATGAATGGGGATACGTTGTGACTTCCGTTTTCGGAAGTCACAACGTCATATATGAGGTGACAACGTATTGCATGTGTAACGGTGCGGAGGTGACTTTATACCGTCTATCAATATATGTATGTATATGTGTATATGTGTGTTTGTGTGAATATGCGTGTGTATATATATGTATGTATGTATATATATTTATGTATCTCTTGTCGATGATTGTGCGAATAAACGTTATTATTATATCTATTATTATATGGCATGATACAGGAATATATATATATAAGAATATATATTACTATTATATTGTTCATATCATACTGTTTAACTTGGGAGTTTTCTTCACATCACTATTAGTACTATTTTTATACTTTTACACTTTACTATTCTGCCCACGCACAAGTTTAACTTTTGTGGGTCTCCTTTCATTTATTTACCATTTGTTGTATTATTTATATTGTATACTTGATTTGAAATTTTTGGCAAATAAATATCATTATTATTATTATTATTATTATACAGCAAGGCGATCGCTTAAAGTCCAGCAAGACTTTCTTAGTTTTTAAAAAGTTCTCATTATTGAGCAAGAACATCAAGCAGTTCTCTGAACACATCGGTCCGTTCTTTTTATAGATTGTCGAAAGTGATTATTCGTCACTAGCCCTAGCCCTGCTATGCGATAGTATGATATTATCCGATTTTTCCCAGAGCAATTCTTCTCCAAACCATTCAATATTCAAATGCAAAATAGCAATACATATACATATACAAATTGAGTATTTATCGGGAAAAGGAATCAGCATAGCCGTCGCGGAATCCTTGGGTCCGATAAGGACATTCCGAACAGGATATGCTGGGGACACTTCCTGGTTTCGCCTCTAGCTCGCATTATATGGATTATATCTTCGCCCTGGCCTATACTGATGGCTAGAGGCATTGCTATACATGGTGATTCACATAAACCGTGAATTTGAAGTATGTATCAATTTTCAGTTGGAATGATCTTGACGTATTTTAAAGGGGGATACTTATGATAACACACATAAACGGTCAGTATTTTCTTTGTTCGGAATCGAATGTATTCGAATGGAAACTAAGGTATAATTGGCCGGTAATTGGTTCATGTTGCGAAAAACTGAAAAGTATTCAATCGGGTCTATTCTGTTTGCAAATAGCAATATGATTCGGAAAAGTGGAATTTTAACCAAAGATTTCTGGCTATATGATCTGTCAACTTCAATGAAATCTTGTCAACTTTCTTGCTATCTCTGCAACATCAATTTTGTAGTTGCTATATATCTCATAACAACGTTGAAAATGGCAGTGGATTCTGCGTTTTTTCACTCCAAGTGTTTGGAAATTTAGAAAATGTGTGATTGTTAACATATATGTGTAACAAACTATACTCGAAAACCTTTCTTTGCAGTTTCAATTTGTAGAGAAATTATTGAAAATCAAGGAAATAGGTGATTGATGAACATAAGTTCACTTGTGTAGCCAACTTTACTTGAGAACTTTTTCTTTATCTGTAATCTGTAGAGGAATTATCAGACTACAATTTCGGCATATCATCAGAGACACCAGCAATATATTTGACTGATGGAAAGTTTATCAAGCTTGAATAAGTCAGCAACGTGAGTTTTTCTGGTTATATGAATCAGATTCACCTATTTCCAAAGCAATTCACGATCATTTACATTCGGCTTCAGGTTGTATTCTTATTTCGGGACATGATTGATCACTGGCACCACTTGAACAACGACGACCAAATCCACCATACACAAACAATCTGTCAATTTATATGATATAATTCCAAAATTGTCAGTGCAGAACAGACAGATTTGAAGGTTAGATAAACATAAACATTATAATACATCAGTATCATTATCATAGGTAAAATCGAGTATCAGAAGGAAGAGTTATTCCACAAAGTTCGAGATACCTATTGGGTGTATACAATCGATTTTTCTCCATGTCAACACTTGTATAGATAATGGATCGTTTTTATAGACCCAATTTTATCATTTATGTTGAGTAGATTTGATCGCCTTCCATATGAACCTATGAGCTTTCAAACCATTCAAATATATGCATCTATAAATAATTTGTTTCACGGCAACACTGCATGGATCTTGTTCTTGAAAATGGAGTGGAATATGCATTATTTCACGCAATCAAACCAACGTTTCCTTTACGATAGATATATTCCTATATATAGGTGGCAGCACCATGCAGGTCCTCACAAGTTTATATAGCAATCATATATGTCGACAACACACCCATATCGATACTATGCTTGTGAGGACATTCTCGAGATAAAGCAGAGAAACATGAAAGCGCATGCGTAGATATATTCAGAATTATGAAAAATTGTGGAGACGGGTGTATGTCCCCACAATGTAGAAAATCCCCACAATGTAGAAAATTTCCACAAGTGTGGTTACAGTAACGCGCATATCCACACATACGACGGCGTATATATACGCATACAGGTGAAGCTAATAAAATAGTGTTAAAAAGGGATTGTTCCATGTTCCTGTTACACCCGGTATAAAGCAATAATTATTGTTTCGAAAGGCAAACTACGGATTCATCAAGGCCAGCTTCATCATTACCATCATTATAAGTTCGTTCGTTGACTTATTCACGAATCCACGGATCTTCAAATCCAGTTGATATAGTATATAGAAATATGAAACTAATTTCTGAACACATCAGATGAAATCCTGCCATGAATGTGACACAGAGTATTAATAATCAAGAACTAGTAGTCGACTCCACATAGCGAATTTATGAAGTTAATGAAGTTCAAGATTAGAAGCCATTTATCACATGGAAGCAATAATAATATATATGAGAGTTTACTTTTCGGGATGAAGTAAAGCGGGTAGGGATAGATATTCGTCACAAGAAGGGAGTTCCTATCTTTTGAAGTTGCTGCTCGTCCCAGAGAGACAGTAATATAAAGTTTGTATCAAGCGAACTTATGAATATAAGGAACTACTTTCGGAGAAGTGAAATCCATATCTAGGAACTTGTATATTTGATATTTGTCATGGCCCCTTCGGCGCAATTGTCTTCAGAGAGGAAAGGGAAAAGCACTTCCAACAGTTCTGATTTATATTGAATATTCATTTTAGGTAACAAGAAATTGTAGAAATGGGAGTAAAAACTGTATTCTTGAAAGAATTCATGAATACGAAATATATGTATTTCAGCAACAAAATGATTTGAATAAATTATTTATCAATGAATCCATTTTGCAAAATTGACAAAATACACCCTAATAGCACACAACGTCCTAGGGACGTCCGAAAGTACCGGACCAAAAATAAGTGTCCTTGGGACGTCCCATTCAGTCAGTACATCTCATGCAATGTCCGAGCAAGGACGTCCCCGTAATGACGTCACTATGACGTACTGTCTATGACGTGATAATCACGTCATCGTTTCGACGTCGAGTGAACGTCACGTAGATGGGTAAAAGAAGACGTCAGTTTCATGACGTTGCAGGGACGTCCTGTCAACGTCCATTTTTTCCAGACGTCCTCTAAACCATGAAAACTCATATATTATCATTTGAAACAGAAGTATAACTCATGAAAGCAGATCAACATGCAAGTTTCATTCTTATTATCAATATCCCCGAAAAGTAGTAGAAAACCTTCTTTCTAAAAAACATTGACACACTGTATATCTCGGAAACCAACCAGCTATGTATATATTAAAATAATTGTATATGTATACCTATATTGAAACCGTTACTCTTATGACGTTGCAGTGATCGTATCTATGACGTCTAAAAATCACGTCGGTGTGACGTACCAAATTGGTGAGCATCGTCATTTAGGAAAGTTTTCAATAATTTGCTACGTTGGGTGACAAAGAATGCATCGATATTCATTATTCAACAAAGAGAAGCCAAATTCGCCAACATCCTTTCCATTACTATCAAACTATTCTTTGTTTGCTTACATCTCACCGACACAAACTACATAATTTTTTATACAAATACGAGTAACTGATTCTGATGGAGATGCGTACTGAAGGATGGCGCTGCTGAATAGGCGATTGAATGAACATGACACAGGAGGGACCCACCAAGCAGACTCAACAATGCATAATCAATATTATATAATGTCATCAGAGGCTAGTGGTGATTATCACACCATGTTGAAGGAATCTTTTTTACGTATCATCGCTAAATTCAAATCGTCATTTTGACGTCATTATGACGTCACAGTTTGGTGAGTGAATGACGTCAATACGACGTGAGTAATATTACGTCATCGGGCTGTAACTTATTCACGACATTATCACGTTAATGCGACGTCACCTACTGACGTCACCTTGGTCATTCAAGTGACGTAAAAAAGACGTCACTGGAACGACATCTGGTTGCCTGGGTGGTAAGAAGCTATAACCAACGTGAACGCATCTCAGAATTTAAACCCTACGAGGCGTTCAACGTCCGCGAAATGAACGCGAACGCCGAACGCCACCTGGCAACCAAAGATACAGTCCAAAACAGAATCACATTTCAGGAGAAATGGAGTGACTGGTCGCTCGACTGGCGTATTCTCAACCAGGAAGAACCAAAATACTCAAAGTGGAATGAAATGGTCACAAAAAGAGAGAAACTCAAAGTCATCAGGAAGGTAACACTTGATGCGATTTTATTCGCCTATACGAATCATTGCATATAATTCGGGAATATGTAATCCAAAAATGGTCTGCGTGGCATATAGCCAGGAAAGTAGTTGTTTATTTCTCGATATCTTCATTTCATGAACTATTGTGGTAATGTGTGGCCAGGTAGCCGTGCGGACAGAGTGTCTATATTCTAATTCGCATTCGCTTGCCGGTCGTGGGTTCGATCCCCGTCAACTGCAGAAATTTTTCTGATGGCCCAAAAAAGTGTTTGGGATCACACGTTAAAAGGTAAGGCCCCCGTCATTCCTTGCTCGCACAAGACTTTCGAAGACTTTTGAGGGTTGCTCGTAAGGGGGCAACCGAATGACGGATAGAACAAATTTTAGAACAACAAAATGACTTTGAGTTTCTCTCTTTTTGTGACCATTTCATTCCACTTTGAGTATTTGGCTTTTACCTAGTATTCAAAAACTGGCCGTATCTGTGCTCTGTATAGGTCATGAGAAGCTGTTACATGAGTAGATTTTCGCACGGAACAAGAACCCGAGATTTTGTGAAGCAGCTTTTGCGATTGATCGGACATGATTTTATCCATGGAAGAGTATTGCTGATGGCAATACCGAGCATCGATATAGTGATCTTGGTAGGAATGGTGGTATCAGACATTGCTATATCAGATATACTGAGTTCCGCCTTCCTAGAAAAAATACAGGCTTGAGTTTTGATGGCGTTGAATTCAACTATAGGATGTTAGCTCCAATTTCCGTAATATCATCATTGACAGCATTGGTCTGCCTCCGAATATGAAAATTATGAATAAAATAGGCAGACCTTCAGGAAATTAATCGAAAAGCATATTTGGACATTTTATTGAACTCTCCATTATGTTATTCTGCTGTTAATTTCATCAATCTCCAAAAATATGATGAACAAGTGCATATATACGAACTCTGTCTGAATAGTTTTTTTTTTATCGTTTTTGAAGGTATTTACAACATTTGGAGTGAAGAAACGGTCGATATTATCTGATATTAAAACGTTATTGTTGAATAGAAATCGTGGTCTGCCTACCAAATACCGAATGGAATAACCATTTTGAAGGGACATTTTCACAAATAGATTATCATTTGTGTCCAAAACTAGACTATTGCAATGTATGGTTATGATTTTTCATTTTAATTAGCATTAATTATTACTATCAGATTAGGAAAAAATTCCCAACAGCTTTTCGAATTCTCAAAAATAAGCAGAGGTGTTCTCACTTGAGATAATCAATTTTCAGCCACTACTTGAAGCAAACGAAATAGTAAACAGTATTTTGTCACTACCCTGTAAGTAGCGTAGATAAGGCTGAAGTGTGAAAAACCTTCGAGTATAACTTGACTACAAACCATGACTTTGATATCATATATAGCACCTCTTAACTAAAAGATAGCAGCATTTTCAGAGGGCATCGCATGATCTTCGAAGAAAAAAAAATAAATCAATTATCATTTCTGAAACCGTAATAGCAATATATTAGGAGAAGGTTCTGGAACATTGTTGGATATTATAAGGATAATATTGTATACAGGGTGTTCTATTTCAAAATAATAGTTGCTACTACTTCCTAATTGTGGCAACAACGCATTATCGAAAATATTCTAGTTGGTTATAGAGAATGTCCGAATATGCCCTTTGTCAATTTCTCAAAGTAATACGTGGAAACTTCACAAACGATAAGATTTCCACAAAATTCTCAAACATACGACATGTTTCGCTAACTCAGTAGCTTCGTCAGTTGATATACTGGTACAACGGACCAAACTAACGTTGGCTTGCTTGACTTTTATATATTCTACTTTCCCAACCTGAAGGATCAGTTACCTGTGGACAGGTACGATGAACCTCCATTATCGGAAATTAGACACAATATCTACATTAAAATACGGTATACCGGATTAACTTGTAAGAGTTGATAGCAAATACATATTTTCACTTACTATAAGAAAACAAGTAGGATATATAAAAGTCAAGCAAGTCAACGTTAGTTTGGTTCATTGTACCAGTATATCACCTGACGAAGCTACTGTGTTAGCGAAACATGTCGTGTATTTGAGGATTTTGATCACAGCCTGCTCAATAAAAAATTAGCATGAATCAGATCATTGTGAATACGATTCTGATTTGAAAAAATGGGACTATCACATAGGTAAACAGAGTATCAATACAATTATTGTTATTATCTGAATAAGGATTTCAAGAATTCTCAAGATTCTTATCGAATATATCTTTACCTCACTATAATCAATGAATCTTAGCAAATAAAACATGTTCTCTGGCGCAACAGTTTCCCCTTGCTGTCTATAAGAAACATCCTAAATAATTCAAGGAGATTTCCTAATTATAAATGTATGAGCCAGGGCAGGAGACTTTTTGATTAGATTGAGACGACCAATTTTTCTTTTCAAATTAAAAAAAAAGTTGTATATTTGATGAGTGCCATTCAATTAGCCGCGCCTAATTGGCTTCTGAAGCGACCCTATAATGCAAACATGTAACAAAACAGAATCAACACTGGATGAGTCTTTCTATGTTCAATGTTCAATATTTTCCTTCTCGAGCCTTGCGAGAGGTCTGCAGTGAATGTAATTTCCATTGATTTTTCTACTATCATTGTAGATAATTTCTTCGAGTGACTGACTATTTGGTATTGAGTTCGTCGAGGAGTTCGTCTACTGAGTGGAATTTTTTAATTAATTCAGAATCGATGTTTGGGTGTTACTATTTCTCCCAATAATGGGGATATCCTCTATTGAATTTCCTTAATAATTCAAATATAGAAGTCTTTTCTATATCAACACACGGCAAGAATCATTGTAGTGAATTCATAATATAATGTAAGGATCATTATGGTTGACGTAACCAGATTTTCAGTTGAACATAATGCATATATAGTTAGCTTGATATAGTCAAAATAATCATAATTCGTTGTGATCCTCACGCGTCCTAACTATATGATATCGTCACTGATATAATTGGTATAATCATATAATGAATGGTAACCAGGACATATGGTTATCCACTTATTTTACTATATTTGCCAGTCAATCAAAACGACCATCCTCCAATAGACACTAGGTTGCCTTCAATTTATCCGATTGCGCAACTGGAATCACTTCGATGAGTCGTTTAATTCACAACTTTTCTGATTCCGGTTGTGACTTCAGATTTCGTCTCACTACAAGAAATGACTTGGAATGACTGTTGACAGTTATCAAATAATTGAATTAGACTGACGAGAAAAGAAACTTTCTGAAAGTGGAAGATATTCAGAAGACATTTTCATCGGAGGGCACAAGTTAATGATCCTTTCAAGGAAGACAGGTTTCATAGGTTCATTCCTAGATGAAATGAATCCTCCCGATCTCAGAGAAGATTGTCCAATCACCACAATCACTGCACCAAATATGCTTTGATTAATTTTCTAGATTTTCAACTCTAGTATATTGCTTTCGAAATTATATGGAGCCCCAATACATAAATATAACCTCTTCTATCTATAATATGTCAATTCTCTCATGCAAGGTTAAGACGTTCCTCGTTTTATTCTCAAACGTCATTCTGTTCCACCACCGCTACCAGAACGCAACAAATAAAACTACTACATTAAAATACTCAATCAATTTTATTGCTAATAAGTGGGCAATAGTGTCAAGTCAATGCATCAAAGTTAGTTGGAACAGCACATCACCCGAAATTCTTTTGATGATCTGTTTCAACTGACTTTGCAAAGCAAACCCCTTATAAATCGATATCGGTGGAATACTAACCCCATGTTGTGAGATAGTGAAAGTCCTGTCCAAAATTTTCATGAGTAATATTGGAATGATATCATCCCAATAATAACGCCTGAGTGAATCATGACATGATCTCAAGTCAGATGGAATCACACTATCAAGCAATATTTTCATTTATAGTTACAAAATGAAACTACATAAATTCATTCAAAATGAGCATGCTAGATGACGTAAACTCCTCCAATATTTCTTGTCCACTGTATTAACGCATTCCTAGGTATAAATTGGCTTCAGGAATATTCTCTTTTACGACATAAGTGACACCCGACAGTTGCTTAAGGAGAGACATCCATCCCTCAGTCACTGGCATTTTTATGTGTGTCGTATTATTTTTGGACGTGAGATAGAAGTTTGCCTGATACATAGCACAGTCGGTATCGCAAAAACCTCTATGAGACCGATACAGAATTATTGTGAAGTGATAAAAAATATGGAACAGGCGAAAATAACGAAACTTTTGTCGAAAAATTACAGTATATTTGGATATTTCAATGAGAATACCGGGTGTCAACGAATCTATTAGACAAGTCATAACATAGACCATTAGGTGTATCAAAATGAGATTTGATATAGGTGAATGGTATGTGAAGAGGCGAGTTTCAACATATTTTTCACTTTCCGGTCACTTCCGGTTTCACCGGAAAGGGCTCCGGTTCTAATTTTTTTAATGGAACACCCTGTATATTGTATCATCATTGGATTTCTGAGACAATTCTAGATCAGAATGTGACATTTTCGAAAGTTTTTATGCCTACTAAATTTTTTCGGAGTCACTTCTGAAATTACATCTAGGTGGCCATGATTTGAAGTAAACTAATCTAAGGACCTCAGGTAATATCAGAAAATTACAATCGCGAAGTTTTAGTGACAACTGACAAGTATGATAGATATAAATAAGACAAGTTGTCAAAATTACATTTTCGTGTCTAACTATTATTTTTCAAATGGCGACCATTTTTTGAGAAGCACTTTCCGAAAAATGGATATTTTGACGAATCTAACGATACTAATTCATTTGAAATAGTTGTTGACCTGCAATCTGAGCCTACTGAAAAAATGAAGGTTCGTGTAAAATTGTAATTCATGAATAAGTATCAACTAGTCAAGAATACGAATGCAAAAGGTATTTGAGAAATCGGATTTTCTTTCCTCATTTCTGAAAAATAGAGATATGAGTATTATTTCATCATATGTGTAGTAGGACAAATTAGATGATTTGCCCCAAAATATCACAACGATTAACAATTCCTTCTATCAGGGAGCCTAAAGAAAAGTTCAATAGCTTGTCAGTGACAATTTCATCTATCGATCTTGAATCTACCATTTTCATGTTCAGTTTTCAGTAGTGAATACCATGTTGCATCTAAAGACAAAAAATCAAGGATCCGCTTACATTCTTCTGAACGGAGACAATAGCATTGCTTCCTGTTCATTTGATGAAGATAGCACTTGGTATTCACTGCTGAAAACTGAACATGAAAATGGTAGATTCAAGATCAATTAATAAAAACTACTTGTTACTCATTTGTATACTAACATCATCACTCATACATACGACAACATCAATATGCCACTGAGAGATGTCAAACTATGAGAGAAACATTTCCGGAGAAAATATTTTGCATTTTTGTGTTGAGAACGGGAGCAGATTCGTTCCCGAAACATTCAAAGATGAGTAAAAATTTTACAGATTTCCAATAAATCTATATTTGTTGTTGAAAAGGAATATTCTCAGATGAATTATGGACATACAAAAATGGGTATATATTTATTATATGGAGCCTCGTATGGAGCAATCAATACATTGAGAATTCTCATTCTCTATGTGATGAGAATATCTACTCTTTCTCAGTTTATTCGATAGAAAACAACTACTTTGCTGGCTTTATGCCACGACGAACATTGAATTATATCTATTGAACACACACGATATAAGAGTTGGAAAATAAAATATAAAAACTTCTGAAATTGAGAATTTGCATTCTCCTTCAGACAAAAATATGTATATGCACACATCATTCCGAATATTCAACAGAAAACAACTACTTTCCTGGCTATTCGCCACGTCCAACATTGAATTATATCTGATGAACATTCGAGAGGAGAACATGAAATCCTCCGAAATTGACAATTGACATTCTTCTTCAAATCGGATGAATAATATTATGAGGTACTTATAATGATATAGAAATATAATTTACCAATATATTCAGCATTGAAATGAAAATTGGAATGTATAGGAGAAGTATACTGGCATATACTCTGATCTTGATGATCTTGAAAACTTCCAAAAATAATCATTCATATCAGTGATATGGAAAATATCATCTCTCACACACAGGTTAAATGAATTTATTGCAATGAAACCATTTCGGATTTCTGAATCCTCATCAGTAACCATGATGATGTCCACTTATTCTTACATCCATTCTTCATGATATACCTACACAATTTTCATCTCTCTATAATACAACTAAAACCGAGTTAAACTATAACAAAATGACATCTGAGAAAATTTGTTGACATTCTATTCCTGTCATTTGAACGTTTTTGCTTTTGGGTGTATGATAAATTTACATTCATCATACAGGGCGTGTAAACAAAATTCTGAATTGAGACTCTATCACGAATCTGCGATTAGAGGTCTATAAAAAAGTTTCCATCGTTCTATATTTCTTCTCTTCAAACATTTTTCCACACAAAGTGTCAATGAGAAGCTATCGGATTTTTCTTCAAGGCTCCCTGATAGGAAAATATGTCAAACGCAGTGACATTTGGGGGCAAATCATCTGATTTGTGCTACTACACATATTGAAATAATACTCCTATTTTCATTTTATAGAAACGAGGAGACAAAATCCCAAATAATCAGGTGAAACGATTGTGTTTCATTTTGTGACTTGGTGTATTTGGAGAATATCTGATGATATTTCATTTCTGAATAATAATTAACTGACCTCAATTTGAGGAATTGTCACTAACCACCCGTACTATAAATCATCGCACATACATCGAGGTAGATTTTATTAAAGACTACTGGACACTACCTTCGCTGTCAGTTGCATCAATACACCTCCCAGTTTTACTACATTTCAGCCTTAGTGTTATATCGCAGAGATTTTATTTCTTTTTGATGGGGAAAACGTATTAGCCGAATGTGTATATATGCTGGCTTTACGGGATGATTTTTTCTTGTATCGGTGGGTTTAGTAATACTAAAATTGTAGTAAAATACTTGTATGCTATTTTAGTGTGGAAAAGAGAGTGAACAAATCCATATCGGTGCTATTTTTCAGGTATAGGTATAATATTAGAGGATCCTTCACCCATCCAAAACCATTTTATAAGTAGTTCACGTTGAAGATTATAAGAAAAGTGGGTCGCCTGAAGAAATCCTGGCTATAATTAATTGAAAATTGAAAAAATCATTGTTTCTTCATTCCTATAGATGAATTTAACGAAAAAAATGTACATCAACCGTAAGTAAAAAGCCTATAGAATATAAATGCAAACGTGAAGTTGTCTATATTTCTTTAGGTCTAACTAATGGGTGGCCAGGTATTAACAAGTAGGTATATTGGTTCTATATAGTTACTTTGATTCGGAAATTGAGAAACATTCACTCGATTTCAATCTTAGGTAGAAGTCCATATACGTTTCATCAAGTGGAATGTAATGATAATAATAATAATAGTAATGTTTTTGTTCACACAAAAATAGAAAAAAAACAATAAATACCCGACTGGCTATACATATCATGATTCAGGAAACTTTACCCTTTCAACACTTGAATGAGTGCAAAAAAGTGGACTTTGAATAGAATAATTACAAAATTCGTCTGCCTTATTGGATACTCCATCTTTAGTCTCCTATAATGTTGATGAAAGAATCATAATCATCCACCCCAAAATCCCCCAGATACAAATTTTGAATGAAATTGGATGATAGTTACAAAACTCGTCCGCCATATTGCATCTGTCATCTTGGATTTCCACATTTTGAAGAGAGAATCATTATCTCCGACTACGATAACCCCCAGATATCGATTCTGAACAGAATCAGAACATAATCGAAAAACTCGTTCGCCATATCAGATCTGCCATTTTGAATTTCCAATAATAGTTTTGACGAAAGAATCATAATCTCTGACTTCGAAAACCCCCAGTTACCAATTTTGAAAGAATCTATAAGAATCTGACCATAATTACAGATGTCGTCCACCAAATTGGATCAGCCATCTCGAATTCCAAGATGTTGACGAAATAATTATAATCTCCGACCTCGAATACCCCGAGATACCAATTTTGAATAGAGTCGGATCATAATTACAAAACTCGTCCATCATATTGGATCCGCAGAACCCAAATCTCCAATTCCAAAAACCTCCAGACACCAATTTTGAATATTGGATATTGGATATGCCATTTTGAATTTCCTATTTTTGACGAATAAATCTTAATCTCAGACCCCGAAAATCCCCAGATACTAGTTTTGAATAGAATCGGTCCATAATTACGGAACTCGTCCGTCATATTCAAGATTCAGAAAATTTTATACAGGGTGTTTTCAAGAAACCTGACCCCCTTGATAGGGTAGGTAGAACACTGCAAAATAAGTTGGGTTCGTTCAGTGAAAAAATGTCGTAACTGCGTCCGTCTTCAAGATATAAACATGGTGTTGAAAACATGATTTTTGCACACATTTTTCACGATTACGTCGAAGCTACATTGTGATGAAATTTTGTATGAATAAACCTCACACATCGCATGAGATTGTTTTTATATCTGACTCTCATAGAGGGCGCTACTGACACGGTTCGTACCGATTAGTTTCAAACATAACACCAAGAAGGTACTCTTCGTAAAACTCGATATTGTGTTCCGTTAACGAAAAATTTCGATTTGAAAATAATGGATTAATAGCTGATGCTCGTATAACATGAATTTTATTGAGTTCAATTACTTGTTCATTCTTATTGAGAAACAATAACATCATTCTTGTGCTGTCGTTATTGATCAAGCATCTAGTACAGGTCGGATATCTTTCCATCATGCTGGAAGACAGCTTGAGTCCAACCAATCCCCAAAAAAGGTAACAAGAACCTGCCCAACAACTACAGGCCCATTGCCCTGTTATCAGTGATCTCCAAAGTGATGGAGAAAGCCATCAATATTGAGATTATCAAATATCTGGAGAGCTCAGGAATCATCAATGATAGACAATACGGCTTTCGCCACTGAAGATCTACTGGAGATCTACTTGCCTACGTCACCCATTTATGGCAATCTTCAATAAAAAAACACATATCGAAAGCATTTGACCGTGTTTGGCACGAAGGACTCCTCCACAAACTACCATCATACGGCTTACCACCTCAGCTATGCCATCTCTTATCGAGTTTTCTTTCAGGCAGATCGCTTCACGTGGTGGTGGACGGTGTATCGTCTGATACCATTGGCATCAATTGCGGCGTTCCACAAGGATCAATTTTGGCACCAACATTATTCCTGCTTCATATCAATGATCTGTTGGGAGTAACAACTTGCCCCATCCACAGCTTTGCAGATGATAGTACCCTCCATACTGCGTTCTCTTCCAGAATTCCCATTTCTTTCCAGGAAACTATGAACTCACAACGCAGGCAGGTCAATGCTGTCAATGAAGATCTTGCTGTAATCACAGCCCGGGGAACAAACAACCTAGTTGAATTCAACGCCACCGAAACTCAAGCCTCTAGAATGGCGGAACTCAGTATGCCACCAAGCCCACCATATCTATGCTCGGCATTTCCATCAGCAACACTCTTTCATGGGATAATCATGTCAGATCCATCGCAAAAGCTGCTTCACAAAGACTCGGATTCATGTTCCGTGCGAAAAGCTACTTTACACCTCAACAGCTTCTCATGATCTACAAAGCGCAGATACTTCCTGTTCTAGAATACTGTTCCCACATGTGGGGTTCAGCACCAAAACATACGCTGATGCTCTTAGAGAGCCATTCGCCTGGTTGGTGACGCCACACTCACTCACTCTTTGACATCATTGGAACACCGTAGAAAGGTCGGCGACCTCTCACTTTTCTATCGATAATTCCACGGGAAATGTTCTTCGGAAATATCTGCTATCATCCCTTCACTAGCAATACTAATCAGACGAACTAGACAAGCCCGGTCAGCACATCCTTTCGTTGTCAACATCGAAAGATGTCGAACAGCACTGTATCAAGACTCCTTCATCCATAGAACGGCTAGGCTCTGGAATTCATTGCCTGTGGAAGTATTCCCAACAACATATAATCTCCAAAAGTTCAAAAAAAATCCAATACATACCTCCTGTCCCTATCCTCCCTAGGAACGCACGATGTTCTTTGAACATAATAGGGATTCCCTTTCGTGCGCTTCAAGTGATAAAAAAAAATCAGAAGTAGAAAATTGAAAAATATTTGACTAGAAACATAACATATTGAATCACTTGGAGTAAGTGTTCAAAATGTCCTCCGTTTCCACGAATACACGATTCGATATTTTTTTATGAAAGCATTATTTTTTAAAACGGTTGAGGATCAGCTGTAAGGTCATCTGAGTGATGTTCAATTCTGACTTGCAACTCCAGACGTGAATTTACCTCTGTAGCATACACCTTTTTCTTGATACAACGAAAGTTTTCAGTAAAATTTGTTTCAATGTTATTCTTGTGAATCATTGTTAATCAATAAGTTTTGCATTAGAAATGTATTGTTTTTTTCTGGTTTGCAATAAATAAGTGATGATTTTTTATAATACTCACTCTAATACATAGCTTTATGTCAGCAACAGTTATCACTTCATCATTTTCAAATCGGAATATTTCGACAACGGAACACAGTATCGAGTTTCACCAAGAGTAGCTTTTCGATGTGAAATTGAATGATGTTCAATTTCACATCAAATTCGGATTGAAAAATCTAACCTCAAAAAAGTTATGTTCAAAACTACTAGATACGAACCGTGTAACTAGCGTCATCTATGAAAGTCATAAAAAAACAAATTCATGCCATTTGTCAGATTCTAAAAAACATCTATACAAAATTTTATTACAATATGTTGCCAGTAGTTTCGACATTATCGTAAGAAATGTGTAAAAAACATTTTTTCGAAACCTTGTATCTTGAAAACGGATGCCGGTACGTCATTTTTTTACTGAACAAATCCAACTTATTTTGCAGTGTTCTACCTACGCTAGCAAGTGGGTCATGTTTTTTGAATCACCCTGTTTATAAGATATATTATATAACGAGCATTATCTTGGGAAACCTTGTATATTCACAATATGAGAAATTATTCTTATGATCTATTAGTATCTGCAGATGATTCGTGATCAAAAATATTGTACCGTCTCATCAAGCCTCCCATATTTCATTCGAGTTTTTGTCATCAAAGGCCTCGGTCTCTGCGAGAATGCCGCCTAAATAACCAATAGAGAGGCCATAAAAGTGTTTTTACGAGCTGAATGGGGGCGATAGCCAGAAAGACCGGAAATATTGGACTTTGAGGAGGAAGGATATATGCGACACAAGTGATTGTCTGACCGCTGGGGTGGACTTAGAATGAGCCTAATCCCATACTGGAAGCTTATTGACGGATAGTACGGGAGCTCTGGGAATTGAGAAATCGTTTCAGCAATACATGGATTATACAGGATTGGAGACAATTTCTTGCATATCGTCGTATTCCTGCGCAAAGTCCTTAGCTTACATTCCCTATTCATGTAGATAATGAAGCATGAACGTTCAATTTGGTAATAATAAATTGGCATTCAACTATATACGAGACTATATACAGGCTGATTTTTAAATAAGTGCATATATTTTAAACACTAAGGAAGCTTGAGGTATACTACCGAATAGCACTATTAAAAATATTATTAGGATCAAAATAGATTTGGGGAAAAATACCCTTTTTCCGCCCAGATTTCTACTTCTGTCACAACTATCGTTTGCGATCCGCAGTCGACCGTGATGAACGAAGCGACGTTGCCACTCTACATGAAAATTAGGAGATATTTAATAAAATGTATAATGGAGAAAATATACATGGGGAAGAAGTTAACCCTGGTCTTGAATTTCAGAAAGATAATACAAAAACTCTAAAATGGACTCACCCAAGATTTCTACACATAAGCTCGAATAGCGTATAACTTAACACCTCACGGTTGGAAGTTATTTTACTGAAAAATCCTTTAGACCCTTCCTTCCACCTCCTTGCATCGCTACAATTTCGTGTCCTTCGAGGAGTCCCATGGGCCCCGCACAATAACGACCAGACATAAGAACCATATCATTCAGCTCAATGTTTGAGAAATGCATCGTCACATTCCAAGCAAATTGTCAATTTGACGTTTTCCAAAATAACATACATTCTCAGAACAACAAACTGTCAAGAAAGGATCTTTGTTTTGACTGTTCTTGCAAGAATTCAGATGACCATGAATCACTAATAGGCGACTTTCACGGACCAATCAGAAACAGCAAAGTAGTGCCTGCGTGGTTGCGATTCATCCTGATTGGGCACAGGTGATTGAGATTAATGTATTACTGAGGAAGGATCATATCTTTAAATGAAACTACCATTTTCATAAAAAACTAATTTGAAAAGAACATCTATTAGTTTAATTCAATGAAATGATACTTCCTCACTATTCACTAATCTCACAAATCCAATCAGCTGTGTCCAATCAGGATGAATCGCAACCACGCAGGCGCTACTTTGCTGTTTCTGATTGGTCCGTAGAAATCGCCTATTAGTAATTCATGGTCATCTGAATTCTTGCGCCCGAAACGGTCAGAAGCATGCGCAGTTTTACAGAACTGTATAATTTTTTTGGGTTCTGTGGACTTGTGCATGCTTCTGACATCTCTCTTCTGACGGTTTCGGATTGTTTATTTTCTGAACGCGAACAATCCTAGTTAGTACTGTCAAAGGTCACAGCAAAAAGGAAATATATGGTCACAGATACTACTGTTCTGAGAAATGATGTTGACAGATCATATGATGATAGTTTTGTTTGTGTGGTTGCTGGTTTGTAAAATAATTGTTAACGTAAAATAAAAAATAAAATAATGGGATGTTGTGTCTTTTGTCGGGATAATCGTGATATGGTCGTGTTCGTGATTTTCAATGTGAGATTGCCAGGAAGGATATGTCGTCGTCGAGTCGTTTTCGATGGTTTAATTGCGAATATGAACCAACAAGAAAACAGGACGATATAAGTCTGGAATGGACTCGATATTAGTATTTGTTTGCTCTCGGGAGTTTTGCTGTTCGAGCAGGTATGAGAAAATCTACTAGGTGAGTCGATTCTCAACTTTGTGTATGTTGTGTACCTATTTATTGTCTGCTAATTTTGTATCTACTTGCTGGGGCCTTATTTTCGAATTGGAGGAAGGGGGACGTTCTATCATTCCCCTCATGTTTCTCTCCGTTTCTCGTGATCCATGGAGATAATCACCTCACAGTTCTCTCTGTAAACTCTGAAAAATAAGGCTCCTGTACATATAACATTCACCTCTGTTAGTTTCCATAACCTATTCCAATTCATATTCATTCTGTGACAAATTTTTATCAGGATATTCGTCTCTGAAACAATCTGGCATCACTGTCTTGTTTTGACGTTAGTGAATGACGAATTGGGGATTCCCTGGGATTCCGCAGATTTCACTTGCTTCCCAGTGGCGTACTCGAATTTTGAAGCATTTTATGTTCAATTTTCAAAATGAAATTTCTCGTTAATGTGAAGACTTAGGAAAAATCAAATATTTTAGTAATTTTTGTAAGACTCTCTCATATATATTTCTTGAATATATGCACTCATTTCAAAATCAACCTGTATTTATTCAATTTCGCTATCAACGATAGATCTCTGTGAGAACTTCAGTTTAATTAGTCAGGTGTAAAAATAAGCGCCTTATAAGTTACCAGTAACCACAATGACATCAGTTGTGTTATCAATGTTGCCACGCTTGGCAACTAAAATTCACGGTGATACTCTCCTCTTATTCCAATTGTCACTGAGAACTGGAAAGTTTCATGACAGATACGACTTCGCTTTTGAAATAACCAGATTTTATGTTGAAAACGGGAGCAGATTCGGTCCCGAAACGTCCAAAGTCAAGTGAAAATTTGATATTTTCTCTATATACCTTTATTCCTCTGCTTCGAACTTTTTTCAATACAAATTGTCACTGACAAGCGAGTGAATTTTTCTTTTAGGCCCTCTGAGAGGAGAATTCTTTAAACGCAGTGACATCTTGGGGCAAATCATCTGATTTGTCTTTACTACACGTATATTGGAATAATTTTCATATTTTATTTCATAGAAACGAGGAGAGAATTATCTCGAAAAATTCGGAATAACGAATGTACCACCTCCTCGATTAACCTACAGACAGTATTCAGAAATCTTTTGATGGTTTTTGAGTAAGATGACGGCCATCACCCAGGCAACCAGATGACGTTCCAGTGACGTCTTTTTCACGTCACTTGAATGACCAAGGTGACGTCAGTAGTTGACGTCGCATTGACGTGATAATGACGTGAATAATTCACAGCCCAATGACGTCATATTACTCAAGTCGTATTGACGTCATTAACTCACCAAACTGTGACGTCATAATGACGTCAAAATGACGATTGAATTTGGCGATGATACGTAAAAAAGATTCCTTCAACATGGTGTGATAAAAACCACTAGCCTCTGATAACATTATTTAATATTGATTATGCATTGTTGAGTCTGCTTGGTGGGTTCCTCCTGTGTCATGTTCATTCAAAATCGCCTATCCAGCAGCGCCATCCTTCAGTACGCATCTCCATCAGAATGCAATCAGTTACTCGTATTTGTATCAAAAACTATGTAGTTTGTGTCGGCGAGATGTAAGCAAACAAAGAATAGTTTGATAGCAATGGAAAGGATGTTGGAGAATTTGGCTTCACTTTGTTGAATAATATATTTGATGCATTCTTTGTCACCCAACAAAAATCTAAATAACAAATTATTGAAAAATTTCCTAAATGACGAAGCTCACCAAATTGGTATGTCACACCGACGTGATTTTTGGACGTCATAGATACATCACTGCAACGTCATAAGAGTAACGGTTTCAATGTAGGTATACCTAAACGTCCCTGCAACGTCATGAAACTGACGTCTTCTTTCACTTATCTGAGTGACGTTCACTCGACGTCGAAACGATGACGTGATTATCACGTCATAGGAAGTACGTCATAGTGACGTCATAAATTGGTGTGTGACGTCTCTGACGAATAATCACCAATTATGGACGTCACAGTGACGTGATCATTCGTCAACTGGTTGCCTGGGCATTGAAATCAGATATCAGGATTCCAACATTTCGAGTTTCCACACACCTTTATTATCGTATCCGCTCTCTATGCTTCAAAAAATATAGGGCGCCGAGCTCGGATCAAATTAATAAAGAAATATAAAAGCCGCCTATAATGCTGGTTCGATTACCGGTGTATGTACTCGTGTCAAAGGGAATCTTTCGTTTAATTGAAACTCCAAAACGTGATATTAAAAAGCGTAAACCGCAGGCGTTTTTTTCGGAGACCGATTCATGAAAGGGAGAGGAAAAGTTCCAGCGTTTGCCTCAAGACCGCCAAAAATTATTGCGGTATTGATTTCTACATTACAAGCAGAACAAAATATATATGAAGTTTGATTTTTTGTTTGAACTGGTGATTTCCCATTATTCAGAGTATGTCATTTCAGAACAGAAATAGGTATACGTTTACAGTGATAAAAGCCACTATGGAAAAAATTATGGTCACTGGATGGTGTATTATTTAGTTATCAGTGACTCTAGGAAATACTTTGGAACAATGTTATGTGGTTCAACATCGATAGTAAGAAACAGACCTAATTTGTCTGTTGTCTCTACTTATCACGAAATGATCCATCATATGGAGAGCTCTTCGAATTCTTGTCTCTGAAGCTAGACCAAATTAAACAGAACCATCCAGCAGCCGAGATCATCATCATTGGCGATTTCAATGAACACAACACTGCTTGGCTCGTACACTTCAACAAAACGGTTGGAGGTGGGCGACAAACCTAAGCTTTGGCCATCACTCATGGCTTCGAGCAGCTTATCAAAGAACTCACACGAATTCAGGATGTCAATAACAATTCAGCTAACACACTCGTCCTGTTTTTCATATTAATAATTCATCCATATAGATGTACGAGCTGCACTTGGCAATTCTGACCAGACTCTCATCTCTACAACCTGTAGATTTTCCATTCCATCAACTGCTCTAGCACCCTCACGAATTGTATGATATTACGATTCAGGAGACTAGACGGTCTCCGCATGTTTATCTCCGCGTTTCTTTGGTACAAAATATACTTTGACTCTGATGATCCCTCTCAGAATTTTCAGGAAATATCTGAGATCATCACCCTTGAAATAAACACATACATACCTCATTCTTCGAAAATCATCACCTTGGAAGCCCTGGTTCAACAAGAACTGTTCTAGAGCTATTGCATGAAACAAACGGCCTACCATCGCTGGCGCAAAAACCGCCACCTCGCGACTAGAATTTAGGAAACCTTGAAGCCAGGAATAACTGCAGCCAAACGGAAGATGCATCAATGTGAACAAACAATGTCAAAAGGAGGTCGAAACTCACAGATTGTCCCAATGGATCTTGTTCGGTTTGGTCATTTAGCTGTAGGGAGGAATTTCACTAATAGTCCATTTTCACCACTCTCCAAAGCCGACGGCCCTTTAGCAACAACAGCGCAGGAGAAAGCATATATTTTTGCAGGGATGTTCGCAGCAAACTCCACTTCAGATTCCCAAGGAAAAGTGAAAAGGGAATTCTACCTATTATCTCCAAATATGCACCAGAAATGACATCTATCCTCTGCGAGTTATTCACCATCTCGTACAAAGCGGGAATTTTTCCATCATGATGAAAGATGGCTGGAGTCCAACCAATCCCAAAGGAGGAAATAAAAACCTGCTCAACAACTACAGGCATATTGTCCTGTTATCACTAATCTCCAAAGTGATGGAGAAAGTCATCCACATTGAGCTTAGCAAATACCTGGAAAGCTCAGGGATCATCAATGATAGACAATATGACTCTTGCCACCAAAGATCAACTGGAGATCTAGTTGCCTACATCACCCATATATGACAAGCTTCAATAGGAAACATGGCGAATCACTAGCTGTGGCGTTAGATATATCGACGAAATTGGACCGTGTTTAGCACCAAGGACTCCTTCACAAACTACCATCGTACGGCTTACCGCCTCAGCTATGCAATGTCTCAAAGAATTTTTTCCCAGGCAGATCCCTTCACGTGGTGGTGGACATCGTATCGTCTGATACCATTGCTTTTGATTCCAGCGTTTCACAGGGATCAATTTTGGCACCAACATTGTTCTTACTTCATATCAATGAAATGTTGGAAGCAACCACTTGCCGTATCCACAGCTTTGCAGATGATATTACTCCCCATACTGGGTTCTCTTCCAGAATTCCCATTTCTTCCCAGTAATTCAAGAACTCACGGCGAAGGCAGGTCATTGGAGATCATGTTGAAATCACAGCCTGGGGAACAACCTAATCGAATCCAACGCCACGAAAACTCATGCCTGTATTTTCTCTAGGAAGGCGGATATGCTCGATACTAAAATGTCTGATACCAACATTCACAGCCAGTCAACTATATCTATGCTTGGTGTCTCCATCAGCAAAACTTCATGGGATAATCATGTCTTATCCATCGTGAAAGCTGCTTTACAAAAACTCGAATTTTTATTCCGTGCGAAAAGGTAGTTTACACCTCAACAGCTTCTCATGATTCACAAAGTACATCAGATACGACCTGTTCTGGAATACTGTTTCCACATATAGGCTGCAGCATCCAAACATACTCGGATGCTCTTGAAGAAGAGCCATTTGCCTAGTGGGTGATGCAACACTCACTAACACTTCGACATCCTTGGAACACCGTAGAAAGGTTGGCGAACTTTCACTTGGTGAATGTTCTTCAGAGATCTCTGCTATCATTCCACGACGAGCAATACCAGTCAGACCAACTCGACAAGCCCAGTCAGCACATCTCTTCGTTGTCAACCTCGAACAGCACTATTTCAAAACTCGTTTCACTATAAAACGACAAAGCTCTGGCATTCATTGCCTCAGGAAGTATTTCCAAGAACTTATGATCTCCAGAAATTCAAGAAAAAATTCCAACACTTACCTCCTCTCCCTATATCCTTCCAAACTACCTCTCAAACCCTAGTGGGTGTTCAATTAACTTCGGCAATTTTGTTATTCCACATATTCATCATCAACAAACCACCCAGTATATTATTTTAAGAAATTGTTTTTTTTTTAAATGGAGGATAAGTGATTAAAGGTATCTGAATGACAACAAGGAACGTATATAGCAACGTGATATAAATTCGCCTTGAGATTGGGGGCTAATATGGGATGTATGTTTAAAAATGTTCAATCCGAGTCATGCTTCAGAATAATGAAAATAATAAGCCCACCCCAACCACCCCTCAACCCCAAACCAACCCCTCGAACACCGAACATGACAACAATCAGAATTCGGTAGGCAAAAGCAAATAAATCCATAACTCCAATTAAAATTCAGATTTCGGCTGCTTCTCGGTGCCTAGCCAGGACGGTGACGTCACAATAATTGAGATTCGACTGGGACAGCCATGTTGTGCCTTCATCAATAATAATCAGATCTATTGATAATTATACGGAGACGTCACCTTGGAAACTGACAACAATTAGGATAAATTAAGGGATGCGTATGGGTGGCTTTCTGGTAGACTAGAGGACGGTGTAAATTCCGCAAGTTTATTTTGAAATCATCGAATTATTCGAGTCGATTAACTTTATTTTATGTCTGTGAGGGTAAGGGTGGTAAACAACCTTTGTCTCAATTCTCAACTGCTTGTCTGGTCTTTCCGAAATTTCTCATCAGGCAACACACTGGCACTCGATTTTATCCCTCCTACCACTGTCCTTGACCTATTTCCGCGAAAGTCCACTGAGCAGGTTTTCGAACCGCTTTCAGCTATTTCTCTTACTGGGATAGCAAAGAACATTACAGATACTATCAAGAAATATTGATGATCATGTTTTTTTTTGCTGGGAAAGCTGATAACATCAAAAGTTATTAGAAAACAAATGTTGATGACCATTCCACGACAGCGTGTGCTCATCAAAAAAACATTATAGCTATCTTTCAATTCGGATTGGTTTATTAGCGTTGATGTTTTCAACGAAGTAACCATGGATAGCAAAACAAATATGTAACCATGAATAGTAAAAAAAGGTCTGTCAGTTTAGCATGAAATAATTATGGCTGTACTTGTCAGAATTATTCAATCATTTATAATTATTGCTTTTTATACTTCGTGAACGTGAAATAGTCTAGTAAAATACCACTTTGTTCTGATTCTGAATATCTTCTCATGATTCTGTCTTTCATTGCTAACTCAATTGTGTTGCCGTACAACAATACTTCCCGTCTTAGCGTACTCGTGATGTTGCTCTCCTACACAATTTCGTGAACAATGAATCGACAGAATTATATCGAATACTCAGAACATTGTTATTTCACTTAGAAAATCTCGAGATTTTCATCTATCCCAAAAGAGTACATTTTCCGAAAGTCAAAATAATTTTTTCTACAAACGTCAAAGAATGACAAGGTTTGCGCATTGATAACAAATTGCGAAGTGACACTTTTTTTCAGTTTCCTACGTTACCATGATACCTTGCATTGTTATGTAAAATATATGAGATATTTATATTTCAACTCCATGGTCCTCAATCAAGCAAACATCCACGATCATTTCTGAATGTTCAGCAATAACTTAGTTTTATCTCTTGGAGCGCACGAAAGGAAATTCCTATTATGTTCGTGGAACATCGTGCGCACCTAGGGAGGATAGTGGGAGGCCTTTCAAACATACCCTGAAACTGTTGGATTCTGTCCAAAATAGGGCGATTCGTCTTGTGGGTGATGCCTCGCTCACAAACTCACTCACTTCTCTGGAACACCGTAAAAAAGTTGGTGATCTGGCTCTATTTTATGGATATTTCCATAGACGGAAACTTCAACAATTGTTCATTGAACTAGGGAAAAAGCCAAAAACTTTGAGTTTCTCTCTTTGTGAATTGTTCCTTCCTTGGCAGTCCCCGCGAGATTAACCCGCCGAGTTGAGGCATCGCACCCCTTCGTGGTCACTTTGAAGACCTGCAGAACATCTCTTTCCAAAGACTCGTTCATCCAACGAACAGCGAGGCTCTGAAACACATTGCCAAGATTGGTGTTCCCCGAGACATATGACCTCCGAAGATTTAAGAAGAACACCAATTCCTACCTCACTTCCTTTGTTCTCACGATGTTCTCTGAACATTACAGGATATCCCTTTCAGTAGGAACCAGAACATAAGAAAACCCAGTTCAACACTATTTTTTATAACAAGCTGAGCATATTTTTACTTCAGAACTTTATTTTGTCTCGTTTGTAGAAAAAATTTCGTTTGCAAACTCGAGCGCGAAATACTTTGGTCATCTCAACTATTTTTTCAACTCGGCTACGCCTAGTTAAAAAAATCAGATCTCGATCACCAAAGTAGCGTATTGCGCTCTTCATACATAAATAACTATTATAGAATTATATTTAGAGTACCAGTGAAATGGTTTCATTAAAGTGATTTTTATCTATGAGAGCAAAGCAACATTACTACGTTTGTTATTTTTTTCTCTTTCCAAAGACTCGTTCATCCAACAAACACATTGCCGAGGGAGGTGTTTCCCGAGGCATATAACCTCCAGAAATTCAAGAAGAACACCAATTTCTACCTCATTTCCCTTGGTTCTCACGATACAGAATATCACTTTGCGAACCAGAACATACCGGGTGGCTACGGAAGTATTGCCTACGGAATATCTCAGTTATTGTATGCAGTAGGTTTGGGAAATTTGAAGCGTCGATATAATGACATGAGAGCTAGAATTTGAGCATATTGACATGTCGAAGTTAACTTCCGGTCTGACCGGAAGTAACATCAACTTTCTTATTCTAAATGGAAACCCTATTTTCTTTTGTTCTCGCTTTATTCAGCAATCAATTCTCTTTCTAATGACATATCACAAGTTGGTATCTAACCAGAAACTAGATCTGAAAAATTTTTTTATTGAAATTCACCGAGTAGGGCGTGGAAGCAAAATGAAAGCCAAAAATTGAAAAGTTGGCTATGGAAACCATACGTCACTTGATAACAGTTGCTACTACTGTGATATTTTATTTTCATTCGTCGGCGTTATAAAAAGCGGCCAAAAAAAATATTGGAAAAATTGGGAAAAAAACAATACTCTGTAGGTCCATAACTTAAATAGGAACATACAACTTTTTCACAGTAGTAGCAACTGTTATCACGTGACGTATAGTTTCCATAGCCAACTTTTCAATTTTTGGCTTTCATTTTGCTTCCACGGCCTACTCGGTGAATTTCAATAATAATTTTTTTCTGGTCTAGTTTCTATAGTTAGATACCAACTTGTGATATGTCATTAGAAAGGGAATTGAATGCTGATTAAAGCAAAGAGAAAAAAAAAGGGTTTTCATTTAAAATAAGAAAGTTGATGTTACTTCCGGTCAGACCGGAAGTTAACTTCGACATGTCAATATGCTCAAATTCTAGCTATTATGTCATTATATCGACGCTCCAAATTTCACAAACCTACTTCATACAATAACTGAGATATTCCGTAGGCAATACTTCCGTAGCCACCCGGTATATAAATGAAAAGTTAGATAAATCTTAGCATATAACTTCCTCCTGGAACTTTCCCCAGTGTAATTTTGGTCATGATGGAATCCCAGTCCAATTGACTGATTCCATCACATCACCAGCCGATAACGACAAGAAGAAAGAAGGGGTAAATCGGTGGCGGTAATTGTGGAAAGGGGTGAAAACGCGTCGGTGACGAGGAAAAGTTTGATCGTATGAAAAGGAAGGGTAAGCTTATTAATATATATTAGAGGTTCTCTGTTTATAGCAGGGTGTACACGTTGAAATATTGATAAGTATTATGAGAATATCGCTATTGTTGATGAAGAGAGGCGAAATGGTGTGGTTGGTCGAAGATAAAGGGACGGCTACTCTTTTAGTTTGAGATAAATCATCTGATCGTTCAGTTCTTGTATTGAAACCTGTGTAGGAAGTGATAACCTACCTATAGCCTCTTTCTTGGAATTTTTTTATCGCTTGGAGCGCACGAAAGGAAATTCCTATAATGTTCAAAGAACATCCTGCGTTCCTAGGGAAGATAGGGACAGGAGGTAGGTATTGGAATTTTTTTGAACTTCTGGAGATTATATGTTGTTGGGAATACCTCCTCAGGCAATGAATTCCAGAGCCTAGACGTTCTATATGGATGAAGGAGTTTTAATGAACTGCTGTTCGACATCTTTCGAGGTTGACTACGAAAGGATGTGCTGACTGGGCTTGTCTAGTTCGTCTGAGTGCTACTGCTAATGAAGGGATGATAGCAGAAATTTCCGAAGAACAATTCCCGTGGAAGTATTGATAGAAAAGTGAAAGGTCGCCGAACTTTTTCTATGGTGTTCCAATGATGTCAAAGAGTGAGTGAGTGTGGCGTCACCCACTAGGCGAATGGCAGTAGTACTATCATCTGCAAAGCTGTGGATGGGGCAAGTTGTTACTCCCAACAGATCATTGATGTGAAGAAGGATTGTGGTGCCAAAATTGATCCTGGTAGAACGCTGGAATTGATGCCAATGGTATCAGACGATACACCGTCCACCACCAAATGAATCGATCTGCCTGAAAGAAAACTCGATAAGAGATGGCATAGCTGAGGTGGTAAGCCGTATGATGGTAGTTTGTGGAGGAGTCCTTCGTGCCAAACACGGTCGAATGCTTTCGATATGTCCAACGCGACAGCTAGAGATTTCCCGTGTTTTTCTAATGAAGCTTGCCATAAATGGGTGACGTAGGCAAGTAGATCGCCAGTAGATCTTCGGCGGCGAAAGCCGCATTATCTATCATTGATGATTCCTGAGCTCTCCAGATATTTGATAAGCTCAATATTGATGGCTTTCTCCATCACTTTGGAGATTATTGATAACAGGGCAATGGGCCTGTAGTTGTTGTGCAGGTTCTTGTTCCCTTTTTTGGAGATTGGTTGGACTCTAGCTATCTTCCAGCATGATGGAAAAATACCCGACCTGTACGAGACGGTAAACAACTTGCAGAGATTCGGTTTTAATTCTGGTGCACATTTTTTGAGGATACTGGGTGGAATTCCATCAGGACCGTTAGCCTTATTCGTTTCGAGACCAAGCAAAGTTCGTCTGATAGTGCGTTGACGGAAGACGATTTCGGGCATTCGACTCTCTTAATTATATAATTAATTTTCGATGTTTTTCAAACTCAGAGATGCCCACTGGGAAATGTTAATAACATTTTTAGAACAGCAAAGAGAATGGCTACGGCCACAGGATGGTTTTCATAGTCTAATGGTCGTGACATAAATAAAATACTGTGAATCAGGCTAAGCCAAGCAAATTCATTGGAGCACAGAATATTTCAGATTCTGTATACTTATTCCCCTCATACTCTGACCTATCCACTAATAAGTAGGGTCTCAATAATGATTGTATCAGAATCATTTTTCAGATAATGAAAATGGATTAGGTAGGTACCTTCCTACTTCTGTTTCATAGTTCTTGTTGTCGACGAATTAGATCCAAATTTCTTTGCCTATCCTCAGGTGCTGCTGCTGAAATACCATCTCAAACAATTAGAATTATTCTTATTTCTGTCTTGGGATTGGAAAAACTGAAACTCATAAAAACAATATCATCACCACAACCTCAATTTGTGATGGCTTTTGGGGCTATGGACTTGGTGCTCGTCTCATTAGATCAAAATCTCATCCCATTCAGCCAGAAAACCGACGATGTCCGAAGTCGAATTCGATCGCGACTTGATCGAGAAATAGAATAGGAAATGAATTCGACTTCGAGTTCATCATCGTATCGTGCGACAATCGACGATCGTGAAACAGAATCCCCCTGCTGATCACACGATCGAACTGTCATTTTATTAATAACATGTGCGTTGGTGAGGGGCGACAGACACATATCGGTATCAGCTGTTGCCCTAGTGCCTTTGCGCTCTGTTGCCCTCAATATTGCCGATAGCACACACGTCGCGTGTTACGATGATGATTGTTACGTCAATAGATTGCCTTTCGAATTGACAATTCGATCGAATGAGAACATAACCTGCAACCTGCACATTCGTTCACCAAACCCGCCGTGTTCGAATAGTTT
Organism: Phaedon cochleariae; assembly: GCA_918026855.4. Lineage (NCBI taxonomy): Eukaryota > Metazoa > Arthropoda > Insecta > Coleoptera > Chrysomelidae > Phaedon > Phaedon cochleariae. Next base: position 29,858,393 of record OU896717.1, read on the forward strand.
TGCTGTTGCTTACCCAATCACTGCCTCCGTATCGTCTCTTGTAACCCAAATCGGATGCAGGGTATATACAGTGTACAGGGTTATTAGTAAAAATCATGATAAAAGTCGCCAAGATAAATAGCTGTAAATTATTTTCGAGTTTGTCAACCGTAGGGTAGAGGTCGTAACAACCAACACCAAGTCGAAAAATGGGATTTTTATCGAATCTTGTCCAATGAAAGTATATCGATGATATTATTTCCATATTGACTGACCATTTCCTTACAATTTCTGTCTGAAACGTTTTGTTCTATCTATCAAAATGAAGCGATGGGGAAATTTCAATTGTTTTCTCAAACAAACCAAGATTTCTCACGTTTATTTCGACCGATTTTATCGAACTTTGGCTCATATGAAAGAGCATAATTTGCCCTACAGAACACTTATTTGGTTATGAAATTTTGACTCCTGCAGCCGCAGCTAGATGACGTTGAATGAAATGTTGGCAAATTTTTTTCAAAAAGAGGATATATTTCTCTATAATTCAATGAAAATAATTCATCATCTACCTTTTTTTGAACCGTTGATATTGACTAAAATATAATTTTATTACATCAAAAAATGGCACGCCACTGTTTTTCAACAAAATAAGGGCGCCCGATGTGAACCTATTTCAGTTTTTCAATCCAATACCGTTTGTCTAACGAAAAAAAGTCATGATGTTCTTTTTGTTGGCAACTAATGAGAGATTGCGAAACTGTTTTTTATTTCGATTAAAATCAGTGGCGTGCCATTTTTCAATATTTTGGTCAATATCAACGGTTCAAAAAAGGTAAATGATAATTTTTGTTCATAAAATCATAAAGAAATTTATCCCTTTTTGAAACATATAAAAATTTATATTCCATTACATTTGTTTTTTTTTGGAAAAAAACTCGAAAATTTGCTAACATTTCAATTAACGCCATCTAGCGGCGACAGCAAAAGTCAAAAATTCGAAATCAATTGAACGTTTTGTAGGGCCTAAGTTTGCTAAAATCGGTCGGAATAAACGGGAGAATTCTTGGTTTGTTTAAAAAATCAATTGAACTTCCCCCACCGCTTTGTTTTGACAGATAGAACAAAATAGTTCAGCCAAAAAATGTAGGAAAATGGTCAGTAAATATGAAAATGATATCATCGATATGCTTCCATTATATAGACAAAATTCTATAAAAATCCCATTTTTCTACATGGTATTGGTTGTTTCGCCCTCTAGCGGACGTTTGACAAACTCGAAAATAATTTACAGTAACTCCTCTTGGCGACTTATATATACAGGGTGTTTCAAAAGAATCTAAACCCCTTGTTAGGGTAGGTAGAACACTGCAAAATAAGTTGGGTTTGCTCAGTGAAAAAATGTCGTATAACGGCATCCGTTTTCATGATACAAGGTGTTAAAAAAATATTTTTTTACACATTTGGAACGATTATGACGAAACTACTGGCAATATTGTGATGGAATTTCGTATGCAAGTTTTTTGAAATCTGACACATCGCATGAATTTGTTTATATATCTGACTCTCATAGTGGGCGCTGGTTACACGGTTCGTACCGAGTAGTTTAGAACATAACTATTTCAAGGTTAGATTTCTCACTCCAAATATGACATGAACTTGAACATCATTCAATTTCACACCAAGAAGATACACTCGGTGAAACTCGATACTATGTTCGTTTTCGGAATATTTCGATTTGAAAGTAATGGAGTAATTGCTGATGCTGGTATGAAATGAATTTTATTGAGTTCAATTACCTATTCATTCAGATTCAAATAAATGAAATTATTCTAGTGCTGAAGTTATTGATGGAACAAAGAATCATAAGTAGAAAATTAAGAAACATGGAATATTGAATCAGTTAGAGTAAGTGTGCAAAATGTCCTAAGTTTCGACGAATACACGATTTTATATTCTTTTCTTGAGAATGCATTATTCTTCTAAACACTTGGGGATCAGCTGTTCGGTCATTTGAGTGATGTTTAATCATGTCTTACAACTCTTGACGTGAATTTCCCTCTGTAGCATAGACTTTTTGCTCAAGACAACAAAACTTTGTAATCCATGTTCTTAGTCGAATCTGTTTCGAAGGTATTCTTGTGATTCATTGTTGAATCAATAAATTCAGTATCAGAAATGTATTGTGGTTTTCGGTTTTCAATAAATAGGTGATCATTTTTCATAATACTCACTTCTAATACATAGCTTTATACTCAGCAACAGTTATCACTTCATCATTTTCAAATCGAAATATTCCAAAAACGGAAGAAAGTATCGAGTTCTACCAAGAGTATCTTCTTGGTGTGAATCGAATGATGTTCAAGTTCACATCAAATATAGTTCGAAAAAACTAACCTCAAAAAAGTAATGTTCAAAATTACTCGGTACGAACCGTGTAACTAGCGCCCTCTATGAGAGTCAGATATAGAAACAAATTCATGCGATGTGTCAGATTCCAAGGAACATCCATGCAAAATCTGATTACAATGTTGCAGGAGTTTCGACATAATCTTAAAAAATGTTCAAGAACATAATTTTTTCAACACCTAGCTTACCCAACTTATTTTGCAATGCTCTAGCTACCGTAGTAAGGAGGTCGGGTTATTTTGAAACACCCTGTATATAACTAATCAAATTATCGCAACACCAGAGAGTATCTGGAAGTTTGACAAAACTACTTGTGCAATTTGGCCTTTTTCGTTTAGAATAGAAAGTTAATTTCTCATGAACATTATGGCGTGCAAACTAAACTATATTCGCAAAAAATCTATTTTCCATGAATACAGAGTGTAGCAATTATAGCCTGTTTTCTTCATAAGATTTGTGATACTTTTCCAGACGGCACCACATATTCCTGTAATAAGCCGAAAGCCGACTACATTTTATTTTCTAATAAATATTGCATTATCCTCGAATTTATCATGAAAATTGGCCTCATTCTACATCCTCAAAGAATATTCCTAAAACATATTTCTCGAATAGTTATCAGATAATATTTCCAAATATCCCAGGAATATTTCGAAATCACAGTGTCGGAATGTCGACCTATCCTGAATGAACACAACAGGAGTTTGTCCTTTATTCTACATTCGCCAGTGAAGGACTTGATATCAACATGAACGTGTATGACGCGGTTGTTCATTTTATAAGTGAGGTCAACCTACACTAAACATTTATGAATGTATATCAGCACCTCATTTTTTTTTTCTCAATAACACACAGTAAAACAAGAGCATAATATAGTGTTATAGCAGTAGAAAAATGATTATATTCTACGGAAATGTAGTTTGATCCTTTGACATTTTGACGAAATATAATATTTCCGTCGACCTCGTATTAACGACTAAGTTTAATGTATATGAAATCGTTCATTAATGACCCCTATTAATGGACGATTTGTCTATTAATGCACGATTGTTTTATAGGCAACCAAACATACACCGCGTGCATTCATTGTTTATAATATGACTAGCGGAATCTGCATTTAAATCGAAAATATGGATTTCATCGACGATGTTCCGTTAACGGGTTCGCCTTTCCAAGTTTCTGACACGATTTTAATCCCTGTTTTCTAACAGAAGGAATTTATTTCCTATGTTGATCATTTCGACAAATGTCAAATGACACTAATGTCAGTAACAAGGCTACTGGGTGATTCTTAGCAGTTTCCGGATGGATGATGAATTCGCGAACCAAGTTTTCTTCATTGCAAGAGAAATGAGAAACATAGTCGACGGAAAAATTTTGTAACCAACTTGTATATCAAACGGCGATTAATGATCTCGAACATTAACGCACTCGCTTCGCTCGCACGTTAAAATATCTCGATCATTTCCTCATTAATACACTAGTTGGTTAAATAACTATTATTTCGATCAATTGATTTTCGATCCTTCCATCATTTGATGTTCCGATCAATTGATTTTCGATCAAATGTTGTTCGATCAAATGAGGTTCGATTTATTGATTTCGATAATATTTCCGACAACCGCAGTTCATGAACGTGAATTCATAATGAATTTTCACAAGTCGATTCGCCTACCAACTCGTCAAGTTTGACAGCGTCATGAATTGATCAGCTCCCAGCATTCTCTAAAATCTAATGACCACCTAATGACATTGCAGTTGTCAAAGTAGTTTTCGATCTCTCAACAACGATAATTAGGTATCAAAGATGGTGAGTTACGGTTCAGGATATTTAAAGGAGCGAATTGGAATATGCAAAATCATCGAGATCATTGTTTGCATATTGGTACTGGTGTTCCTGCATGTCCATATTTCATCTTCACGCAGGCATCATGGATATTATCGTGATTTTTATGGTTTCAACGAATATGACGAGGGCCTCTTTGGACTATCTATCGCAGGTGAGAACCATTTATTGATTATCCTTCAAATCGGAACAGTAAAATGAAACGATAACAGGAAAATTCACTTCTTGTTCCTGGCACTATATTTTTGACTATCTTTCACACAGTTGTGAAATTACTGAACATGTTCAAATCGCCTTGTCCTCTCTGTATCATGAAGTGGATGAACACGATAGATATACAGGGTGATTCATCAACTACAGATAGTAAACACAAACATGATGAGATCTAGCCCAATATGCCTGATGAGAATGTATAGATGGTTTAGGAGATACAGGGAGATATTATATTTCAAAATTTCACAATAACTCTGTTAGTTTTAACAGGATGAACATGAAATCTTGTAATTCTGGGTTTTTTGACATGAGGAATATGAATTTGCAACCTATTTTGTGATTGCACTCTGTTACTTCGATAATTTACATCATATCTCCTATGTCAATTCATTGAGGATCAAAATAAGTGGAAAATCTGAAAGCTTGTTCAATTTCACATGAAAAATGTACTCTCCATTAAACTATCTAGCTCCAACGATTTTTGTGTTATTCGCTCTTGGAGAGATTCATTTTCCACTTATGACATATTAATAATTTTATTTATTCAATTGAGAATGGGAAATCCCCGAACTACAGATAGTAAACACCCGAATATAAATATTCAGCCCAACATGCATTATAAAAATATTGCTGGTTTGAGAAATACAGGGTGGTTAAGAAGAAGATTTTATTTCAAAATATCTTCTCCTGTATCTCTCAAACCAGCAAAATTTTTCCCAGGTAGCACATGACTAATATACGAAGTCTAAAAGACGGCATCACATTCGGCAAAAAGACGTCTTCAATACTATCCAAACTGACGTCTAAATGACGTATGTGTGTCTCAGCTGAATGACGTCACTTCTTAGGTCATTTGGACGTCATAGCGACGTATGTTTTTTGTATTGTAATAATGAAAAATACCTAGAGTTTTCAACTGATATATTCAAAACACGAAAACGAACCACAACTCACAATAAAATTTCAATGTGATGGCGTGATGCGCATGCGCGATGGCCAGCTACTGAGTGCAGTGTTGCCAAGTATCCCATACACTAACTGGAAAATATAGATAACTCTTGAATTCCACTTTATGGGGAAAACTGAATGACATTGGTGTCCTATTACACAGAGAGAAATTAGTGTAGGGTTTTCACACAATTGTGTAGATTTTTCACACAGTTTGTTTCTAAAATGGCGACAGCACCAATTTGTGTATATTTCGCGCAAATAGGTTGTGTGAGAGATATTGTGTTTAACCAAACAATTCAGTTTTGTAATTTTCAGAACAATTTTCAAAAACCAAATAAGATTTGTGTACTTTCGTGACACAAAATATGTGGATTCATCCGATATTTTGTCAACAACTGTGTAAGTGTGTGAACTTATTAGCATTACAAAGTTGTGTAAATGTTCACAGTTCAATATGCTGACAATAACACAAAATTTTGTCCTATTTCTTGTACACAAATTTCGTAACGATACAAAAGTATGTGTACTTCCGTAGAATGTAGAATCTTCTCATTTATTAATGTCTGGCGAGCTGCTAAATGATTGATGATTGTACTTAATGATCATAGGTAGTCCTTCTGCAAAGTTATTTCATGTTCACTAGTGGCACAAAGTGAAAGATGTAATGAGATGTATCAATTAACAAAGTGTCGATTCTTTGTTGGGAACTGCCTGAACTAGTATCAACATTCGCCGTTGAGTTATTTCAATAAAACCTAATAATCAGCTATTACCTTCGACTTGCTTTCAATATGGGTGTTGAAATTGAAAGCAAGTCGGAGCTAATGATTATCAGGTAATTTTGGAATGTACATTCCTGGTCAAAAAATGACCCATCCAAAGATGAAACCATAATCCGAATTTGAATGCATTATATTAAATTCTTCTTGAGATCTTGCTAGAAACTTATTCAAATTTCTCAACTTCAACGCCCTGTATCTCGAGAAATGAACACTTGAAGACCGTATGTCCCAATCTCAGTGATTATGAAATCACGAGGGCTAGCTATCATCTGTCGAGCGTTGTCGGTCGAATTTCGCAATACCCTGTATATTTTCACCAGTCGGCTCGCCTATCAACTCGTCAAGTTTGACAGCGTCATAAATTGATCAGCTCCCATTATGCTCCCATTATGGAATGTATTGACATTGCAGTTGTCAAAGGAGCTTTCGATCTCTCAACAACGATAATTAGGTATCAAAGATGGTGAATTACGGTTCAGGATATATAAAGGAGCGACTTGGAATATGCAAAATCATCGAGATCATTCTATGCGTATTGGTACTAATGTTCCTGGTGTTCGTGCATATCCATATTTCTTATTCAAGCAGGCATGAATATTATTATCGTGATTCTCGTGGTTCCAACGAATATGACGCGGGCCTCTATGGACTATCTATCGCAGGTGAGAGCCATTCATTGATTATCCTTCCAATCGAAACAGTAAAATGAATCGATAACAGGAAAATCCACTCCTTTTTCCTGGCACTACATTCGTGACTATATGTTTCACATATTGGAAAGAAATAATTTCAGATATATTTATGAACACAAAAAAATGGATATATTCAGTGTGTCCCACTTACCATGCTCACCATGGGTATCTTTTTAACGGTGAGAGATACGAGGTCGGTTAAATGACACCAAATGTGGAGTTTGTCAAGGCCAACTATAACGTGAAGAAATATTTTGATAAAATCGATTCGTTTTTGTTTTATACGCGAAAAACAGATTTTGATCATTTTCATGTCTCCTCCGTAACTTCTTTTTTTATGAAAATGTTCAAATAAAAATTTCACATTCCCATGGCAGTTTTTCGAAGTGATTTCGAAAAAATATGCAATTCATACCAACTCTTTTAGAATTTGAGATATCAGCACCATCAACTTTAGTTTTTCAAATGTAGGTCATAGCTCACTATGACTCAGTTACAAATAACTTTGTTTCTCTTATAGATGATATGTCGCAGTAAAAGTTTTGTGTTGATAACAACGGAGTTATCGCCATTTATACAAAAACAAAAAATTATTTGGAAGCCGCCATCTTGAATTCATGAATTTTAACAAAAAAATCATGATCTGTGACCTCAAAAACCCCTACTTAACCAATTCTGAATCGAATCGGACCAAATCTGGTCCGCCATCTTGGAGCAGCCATTTCTTTTAATTTCAACAAAAATTCCATAATGTATCGTCACCAGAATCATGAACACCTGCTATATTCCAAGCTAATCGGAGTTATGGAATTCTTGTTGAAATTTTAAAAAATTGCTGCTTCAAGATGGCGGACAAGATTTGGTCTGATTCCATTCAAAATTGGTGAGTGGGTGTTTCTGAGGTGGGAGATCATGATTTTCCTGTTAAAATTGATAAATTCAAGATGGCGGCTTCCAAATAATTATTTGTTTTTGTATAAATGACGATAACTCCGTTGTTATCAACACAAAACTATTACTGCGACATATCATCTGTAAGAAAATGAAAAGTTATTTGTAACTAAGTCATAGTGAGCTATGACCTACATTTGAAAAACTAGAGTTGGTGCTGATATCTCAAATTCTAGAAGAGTTGGTATGAATTTCACATTTTTTTCGAAATCACTTTGAGAAACTGCCATGAGAATGTGAAATTCCTAATCGAATATTTTCATAAATAAAGAAGTTACGGAGGAGACATGAAAATGATCGAAATCTGTTTTCTGCGTATAAAACAAAAACGAATAGATTTTATCAAAATATTTTTTCACATTATAGTTGGCCTTGACAAACTCCACATTTGTTGTCATTTAACCGATCTCGTATCTCTCACCGTTACAAAGATACCCATGGTGAGCATGGTAAGTGGGACACACTGTATATAAAGAAATACATTGAGAATTCGCATTCTCCATGTGATGAAAATATTGATTCATTCTCGGTTTATTCATCAGAACACAACTACTTTCCTGGCTATATGTCTCGACGAACATTGAATTACATCTATTGAACATACACGATAAGAAATATGAAAACAAAATTTTCTGAGATAGAGAATTAGCGTTCTCCTTCATATAAAGATATGCACATAATATCATCCTGGATATTCAACAGAAAACAACTACTTTCCTGGCTATTTGCCACGTCAATCATTGAATTATATCTGTTTAATATCCAAAAAGAGAGCATAAAAACTCGTAATCCTCTGGAATTGAGAATGGGCGTGAACACCTTAGTAAAACTTTCAACTCAAACCATGTTTATAATGATCGTTTTATACATAAATGATGATTGACGACATAATTCGATCGAAAAATTAACTGGAATGTTTTATTTTTGGACATAAATAATAGTACCTTCTGAAAACGGACTAGAAACCTTATCTCGCCATAGTTAAAACTGACACTTATCACTGTTGCCATATCATCCAAACAAAATATCGATTGTAGGTTGAATCATTGGAATATAAACAATCCCTAGACAACGAAATTTCTCAATCTCAAAACCATTTGCACCATTACAATTTCACAATAATCCAATATATTTCATAAATGCAGCAACATTGCTTTGTTGACCCGTTTTACATGGAGCTGCAAAAAGTTAATATAGGTTAGAATTGATCTTCTTCTTGTTCTCATTATCTTTGTCCCAAAAATCAACTTGCCGATTCACCAATCTTGGTGCTTTGTCAGAAATCATGTATCATTCATCTCTGTCTGGAATAGTCTTGTTTCAGTATTAGGGTTTTGACGTCACATCATCGCCTCGTTTTCAGAGGTCCGAAAAATCGGGGATTTCGATATTTTTATATAAAACGTAGGGAGCTCACAGCAAGAAACGGTTTGCGGTGGTGAGCTAGATTGGGTGAGTTCTATCGTATTATGAAATGAAATTTTAATAAGCCCATTGACATTATTTCTCGAATCGAATATATGATGTATCATAATATAAAAAAATAACTTACCAATATATTCAGTATTGAAAAGGAAATTGAAATGTATAGGAAAAGTATACGACATGTATGAACTCTGATCTTGAAGAGCTTGGAACTTCCAAAAAAATCATTCGTATCAGTGATATGAGAATTGTATCTCTCACATATACAGGTTATATGACTTCACTGGAGTGAAACTCATTCCGTATATCACATCCTCATCAGTAACCTGAAGTCCAGTTATTCTTCCAGCCATTCTTCATGAAATACACAATCTTCATCTCCCTATAATATAACTAAAATTATAACGAACTGACATCTGAGAATAATAATATACATCATATCATTCTGTTTGATCAGAGAGATGATGTCAATTGTCAATTTCAGAGGATTTTGTTTTTCATGCTCTCTTTTTGGATATTCAACAGATATAATTCAATGTTCGACGTGGCATATAGCCAGGAAAGTAGTTGTTTTCTGTTGAATATACCGAGGATGAATTAATACTTTCATCACATGGAGAATGCGAATTCTCAATGTATTTCTTTATATATATATCCATTTTTTGTGTTCATAAATATATCTGAGAATGTTCCTTTTCAATACTTTCACGGTTCAAACTTGAACGATGGAAACTTGTTATTTTTGTAGACCTCAATCGCAGATTCGTGATTAGGTTTTCTCAATTCATAATTTCTTTCCACTTTGGTTGGTTGGTTGGTTGTTTGGTTCAATGTGAGTGGGGCGGATACCGCCTCTCCACTGCGACCCTAGATGGGTCTATTGTGGCTCACCCCTAGAGGTTACAGTTCGCCGTACAATCCACATCTCTTTACAAAGTTCATGGTTAAATCAGGTGAGATTTGTCTGAAATCGATAGGTTTCAAATTGGTACAGCCACATATTATGTCGAGCCCTCAGTCTCTCTAATAGTCTAAGAGCTGCCTACATGAGTTCCAACGTGACTTGGTAAAGTCACAATTTTCGTCTGAAATGGTTCCATTTTTTGTGTGGAACAATGAGGCGCGAGTCTGCTTGATCGGTCTGTGGGACTTATGTGGAGGCGAGAGGGGAAAGTTGCAGAGCTTCGAAGGTAATCGACGTCATTAGTACAGTCATGAAATTTCGTGTACATAAACACTCAGTTCCAAAAAAGTGACGCACTTGATATTTGACCGATCTTCTTCAAAACAAAAAAAAATAGTCGGCCGATTCTTTATTTTTATTTGTTGGTAGATAATGCATTTGTCTTTGATGAAAATCAAGAGGTGACAATTTTTTCAAAGCCTCCTCGATGGTGGTGGAATAACTCGAACCATGATTTATTCATAATTTTTTACACACCCTGTGTGTTAATTGACTAATGGCATAGAAAGTGCTCACACCCTATTCGAAAGAGGCTTGTTTTGCGAGCATTTTGTTTTTTTAATTAATTGATTCATCTCTAAAATATTCCGAATTACAGCTTTTTTGCTGAATCCTTGCAGATTACCAAGTTTCTGAATTCTTCGAGAAACTATTTTCTAATGAATAAACTGATACCAATAATTTTATAAAACATTTTTATCAAACACAAAATCATAAATTGGGATGACTGCTTAATACCGTGTATTGCCTCCTCTAGCAACTCTAAGAACTTCTGATCTACGAGGCATACTGGAAATCAAGTTGCTTATCGTTTCCATTGGTATTAGATCCCATTCTTCCACTAATGCCTCTGCCATTTCTGCGAGACTTTTCGGAGACCTATCGCGAGAACGTACCTTTCTCTCTGATTCATCCCACAAATGTTCTATCGGATTCATATCGGGGCTTCTCGCAGGCCATTGTAATGTGGTAATACCAGTAGCTTCTGAGAAGTTTCGCACTATCGCTGCGGTGTGTGGTCTGGAACTACAGATAGTAGACACCCAAACATTCTTCATGAAAATATTGCTGGTTTAAGAGATACAGGGTGGTTAATAAGGGAGATATTTTGAAATTGAGAGCTATGACGGTACGAAAATGAAAAAAGAATTATGTTTGCTGGTTTCACATCAATGATTTTTGTGACGTAGTTCATTTGAGTTATGCTGCCGAACAACTGACAACAACAACGTGAGATAAATAATAATCAGTGCCTTTTTGAAGTCATCGCTATTTTTTGTAACTCGTCATTTTCCCAGTTGATATTATAAATGGCCTCTATATCTCAAAACTCTTCAAGATTCTATTGATATCAATCAGATTCTCCAGAATAGGCAATATTCTAATTCATATTCATTTACTTCCAGGTATCGTGTTTTCACTATTGACGCTGGTCTGCAGCTGCATTTTCGGAAAAGACATCGAAGTAGTCTTGCAATGGTTATTCATTCTCTGGTTGGCTATGTTCATAGCGTTCCTGATCCTCGGTATATTGGCTGCAGTATATTACAGTGAACTCAACTTCTTGTTGTCAGCCATATTCGGAATCATTGGCGGAGTTGTTTATTTAGTTGATACTTATTTCTCTTACAAGGATTATAATCCCAAATGTTGAATGTTCATGATTTGCAATTCACCAGTTGTTATTTCGTTATATCATTGTGTTTGTTTTGTTGTTTTCCAAAGATAATAAAATATTTGATTTTTGATACTCATATTTTTATATTATTTAGCACTAGCAGAAAACTTGTGAGCTCGTGATGAATTTCAATTCAGAACATATATTCTGTGGTCTATATTCAATTTTGATATAGAACAATTCGTTTGCCATTTAGTTAAATTTTTCAAAAATTACAGCCATTGCCTGATGTGATCTACTCCATTTTCCATAAGCTCTCATTTAACTTGCAATGTATGGATGTATGTATGTATATATCCATGTTAGTTCGGATGGAATCTTTCAACTCAATTTTGAAGTCGATATCTTCAACTGATTGGTCTGACATTCTGTTTACACGTTCAGTTTGGATGACAATGCACGATAAGGTGTGTGGAGTTATTTTGAATCCTATATGGCAGACCATCCAAAATGGCGGAATAGTTATTTTCAATGCACTTTTCTAAAATGGGTATCAAACGTGAGTACCCGTTGGGAGTAACTCGAAAAATAATGTGACGTCATTCTGAATTCAATATGGCGAACCATTCAAGATGGCGGAATAGTTATTTTCAATGCACTTTCACAATATGGGTATTAAGTGAGAGGGCTCTCTGAGAGTGACTCGAAAAATAATGTGACGTCATTCTGAATCCAATATGGTGGACCATCCAGGACGGCGTAAGTTATTTACAATTTACTTCTACAATATGGGTATCAAATGAAACGGCTCGTTGGAAGTAACTCGGAAAATAATGTTAAAATATTCTAGATCCAATATAGCGGTACATCCAAGATGGCGGAATAGTTGTTATTCATGCACTTCTGCAATATGGGTATCAAATGAAAGGGCTTGCCGAGAATAATTAGAAATAATGTAACATCACTCAAAATCCGATTTGGCACACGAAGTCTGTGCAATTTTTGAAATTCAAACTCAGCAGATTTTACGAAATTGAATTAGTACTAGTTTATTCACACAAGTGAATCGTGCGACAAGTTTTGTTGATCATATAAATTGTGCATGATAATAAGGTTATAAGTTGATAGTTGAGTATACAGGGAAACATTTTATTTTATTATTTTTAGAGCGTTCAAATACAATCTCTTCATTGACATTCATTTTTAATTTTAATTCAGTTCAAGAATATTTTCAATTAGCTGTCTCAACTGGTTGAACCGGAAGTGACATGAAATACCCTCTATAATATTGCATTCTTACATTTTCTCTGATGCATCAGATGTAATTTCGAATATTCAGTTTATCTGATCAAAATTATGAATGTGGTCTCTTGTCTTTGGATTTATGTAAAGCTTTCGATACTGTTAACCATGATATTTTACTGAGTAGAATATATTCAATTGGTATCAGAGGAAAATATTTGAATAGTCAAAAGATTATCTGGAAAATAGAGAGCAGTATGTTGAAGGTGATAATATTTGTAGCTACATGAGGGAGATCAAATGTGATGTACCACAAGGTTCCGTTTTAGGTCCAATTTTATTCTTGATTTACATCAATTCAATATAATCTTTGAAACTGAAAGGAGATCCGAAGTTATTTGCAGATGGAACTACAATAATCTATTCCTCTAAAGAATTCAATGACATAGTTGATGATATAAGAATTGACATGAAAATGATATCATCTTGGCTACAAATTCATGAGCTGATATAATCAAGGCATATACACAGTTTCTAATAGCAAATCCCTATTAATGTAACACGTGATCCCAACAAACATTTTAGGTATAATATACGTCATTTCGACCTTAGAATAGGTCAACGACTTATTTGGCCTAAGTGAATATTACGTCTTATTCACTTCAAATTTACCAATATGGGGAAAAAACTGGAAGTAATTCAGAAGACGAGAATAGGGATATTAGGGTATCCTGACCAATAGGTCGAGGAAACAATTAGGTGAAATTGCCCTAATTCTAGTCCGATAGTGGTCTGATTTTAGTTATTCTGACGTTATTCATTACCTACTTATGGGTGGGTTTACTAAGATTTCTACCTGGTTTACTGTCATTTGGTTGGGTTCGGAAAACAAATATGTACCGTGTTTCACGATCGACTATACCTACTCATTTACGTGTGGAGACTTAGTAGTTTATGAACATGGCGTTCAAAAGAAATCTCGATAGTAGTGGAAGGTGTAGATAATATGCATGCTGTTTAGCATATTTGAGGTTGTTGTGAATCGTTATTCAACCTGCGATGCAAAATTTATTGTGATAATGTTGATTTTACACATGTAAAATTAGTGGGCCCACGAAATTATTGGATTTGTAGAAAAATACTGGATGATATTCTTTGTGTTTTCGAATTTTTTTTTCAACAATTCCATCTAAAAATGAATCAACTGGTGGAATATGATCATATATGCGAAATTTATCCTTTTCTGTATTACTATTCATTAGGATGTGGTCGCTATGTAGAGATTTCTTCTTTTTCCGTCAATGGCGAAAAAGGTTCGAGCCAACAAATATGGCGTCGGTTTCATATTGGACTTGAAAGTCGAATTTTCCAGAATCTTCAACTTTCAGGGCGAATAGGCTTCGTTCATAGTCGAAAATTCTGTATATTCTGACTATGGAGCCCAATTTCCCCATATTGGGATTTTAGACTATATCAACGAGTATATTATTTGAGTAGCAGTCAACCTGATGGATTTATATTATCAGATGTTCCCTATAATCATATAATTTGTCAAATGTTCGTTGTTCGCTTTCAATTTCTTATTCTGCACCACGGTATGTTTTCTAATTGGTCGCTGGATGACAGGCTTCATTTTTCAGCGAATCAGAAAAGTCCATCGCCGTGTTGTCATCTCTCGAACAGTGTTGCCTTTCTAGTATACTTTTAGTACATTTGCCATTTTTGTACGTTCTCAACCGAAGTGTAATAATTGATACCTGTTTTTTTTTTATAAAAGTTATTCGAAATATGCATTCAGATCTGACCAATGGAATAAGTGGAAGTGAAACTTCGAATGTCAAAACAAATCGATGGTTTAGATGATCAAACATCATCGTAATGTATAGAAAGATATCATGATTTGCTTTAGAAGCGTTCAAGCGGTAAGCTACCTGAACCACTCACTGGTGATAAAGAATAAAACATTCAAAACTCATACATTGCGCTTGTCTCCAGTTTTTAATATTCTCAGAAATTAATGATCATTTCAAAACATTTGTCGACCTCAAAGCACCAGGATCAATAATAGTCACCAACTTTGAGAACATGATTTTAGGACTAATTTTGGTATTCTCGGCTCTCTCAAGGACACTTCGTTCTATAAGGATTTCATAGTGGTAATCTTGCCTTCATCGGATATGAAGTTGGTACTGATTAGGTTAAAAAAAGTCTAAGAAACTCCTTCGACTCAATTGGTCAAAAATAGGCAAAACAGAGTATAAATCCGACTTATTTTCTCCATCTGATTATTACCTGACTTTATGATCGTTTATCAAGTTAGAATTTGGTAAATTTCAACTCCAATAAATATCCTGATAGTTCGAGGGCCTGGAAGACATTTTACTGGTGATTTTGATGTTAAATATTACCTAATTGATAACTAAATGCTCACTAGGACCATGAAGTTATGTTTAAAGTTTGTGATGAGTAGTTTCCAACTATGCAATTTGTCTATAAAGTTGATGGATTTTATAGGAAATGTTGAGGTCCTAAACAGGTATTTTACGACCTAATCCATAACTTTCAAGTTACTCAGGGCATAAAGGTAAAATATTTTGTCGGATATTAGTAAATTTCGACTTCTTCGAGTAATTTCTCCTCTCTGCTTGGTATAATTCTCTTAAAATGTTGGTTGGGATGGTATCAACCCCTTACAAGGAGACGGATCCACTATAGATAATGATATCGCGGCCCAATCGTTCTCAGGGTTGCTATCACAGCTCATGTGCGACATTTTTATTGAATCTGACTCTACCTATTATAACTCAGGCAGATGAAGGAAAAATGCAGATTCTGCAATTTCATTGTAGTTATAGAGGATATTGTTCCTCCGGAGAACTTTCATAGACAGAGAAATTCAAAGCTTTGCCGTTGTGTTATCAAACAAGTCTTAGTAAAAAGTTGTTTCAACATAATTATCTGGAAGTTATCTACAAAATTTGGATTGATTGAATTTGTCGAGTTTATATGACTGGTATATTACCAACACAAGTATAGGAATGATTTCTGTATCTATAGTCGGTATATTCTTTCTCACCAATAAAATCAATAAAACCAGTGTAGCAAGGTATGAATGGGGTATAGATACGCACTACATTTCTAGATCAGACATTCACTGTTATATCAGCAATAATATCAACGATAAACGTTATTTCAGTCGAATTGGATCACGATTTGAAAAACTAATATACAGGGTGTCCAGAAATTAGCTTGCCAAACTTCACCAGCGGCTTCTTCGACCAAAAATAAGGAGGACCATGAGACGAAGAATGACTCCTAAGGCCCCCTGAAAGGGGCTCCTGAAAATGAAATTTCTTTAATATTTCTGAAACGCCATGTGAACTGAACTTTTCATGCCCAATGCGGTGAACATGAAATTATTTCGAAGTTTCATTCAAAAATGTATAATACAGTTTGGAACTACATTACATATTACCCAAACTTTTTCGCATGCACATTTTATGTTAATTTGATCTCGGCTTAGGAATATCCACACCGTTTCACGAAAAAGATGCTCCCTCCGTTCCGCATCGATCAGATGATGTATCATTTACGAGTGAAATCGATTCAAATAATTGATGCACTCACGTCTTATGCATAACGTTGTCAATTTTCAAATCATAGTGGCTATAAAAAAATCGAGTACTCCCTTTTCACTAAACAAACTCATTAAAGCGCGAAAAATAAAAGAATGATGATGGAAGAATCACTTCAATTTTTGTGCATTTCTTTCCATTTCGACTATACGCCTCATTGCCATTCTATGCATAATATCTGAGATGTAACAATATTTTTGAATTGCTTTCACTCAACAATAATACATCTGATCGTCACCGAACAAGAGTATCTTCTTTCAGTGAAGAGGTGTGAAATTTCAAAATACGAGATTGAATTATCGAAAAATATGCATAGCTACAAAAAATTCGGGGCAATATTTAATGCAGTCCCACCTTGTATTATATACTTCTGATCGAAATTTCGAAATGATTTTATGTTCACTCTGCATTGGGCATGGAAATTTTAGTTCTTGTATCAGATTGCATCTTTCTATCATATTGTGTTTCCGAAAAACTCAAGAAATATCATCTGCAGAGGAGACATTTCTCGACTTATGATCATTGACAATGTTCTTTTTGTTTGTGGTAGTAAAAGCCGCTGGTGAAGTTTGACAGGCTTTTTTCGGGACACCCTGCATGAAACTATTTCTGATATGTATTTCAGAATTCATGACTACTTTTAATCAATACACTTTCCGATTCATATGTATATTCGTAAACATTATTTTCATCTGCTCACATCGAAAATCTGTCTCCCATCCCCCCAAAATCAGCTATCCAGCCCTATCTCACCCAAGAAATGGACAACAAACCAAATCAATTAAATCCAGTCTGGGCATTTATAGAGAAAACAGTAAAAGGGGAATGTATGGACAGACAAGGAGTCAACATTTATTAGATCTTGCCAAGTATCAATAAGGGTTGGTATAGTCAACGTCCCATGTGACAGACCAGTGGCGCAATGAGGAGGGTGCCAGGGGGGCTAAGCCCCTTCCCCTTAGCTCGCAATTGACCCCCCCACAATGAATCAATAACGATATCTACATATCTACCCTAGTTCTTAATCAACCTTTCATTTGTATATCATTCCTAAATTTTTACTGGTTGCCTGATAATGCTTCTGAAAATATAACGAACGTAGCTATTGTCCAGTTGATCAGCCAGACAGGTCAAGTAATGGGGTAAAGTTTCGGCTGAAATGACAGATCTGAAATAGTATATTGTGCAACAAGTCGAGAAAGTTAAACATTTCTCACGAGTGTGAAAGTTTGTGGCACGAGCCTGACGGGCGAGTGATGCAAACACACGAGTGAGAAAAGAACTTTTTCCCACATGTTGCACACTATAGTTCTTCTACAACTTCACTTATCTGAAGAATCCTAGTAATGTAACTTATTGGTATTCATTTTATAATGAGGTACTATATGTCACATTGAATATTGAGACCAAAGAGTAGACGCCTTTCCTAGTTCCTCAAGGTATTTCAAAAGAGTACAGTTCCCGAAAAAGATTTTGTTCCTCTATTTTTTTTTAGATTCCATGAAATTTTCGTATATGATGCCAATTCATACTTTGTTCTTGAAATTTCCGTAAACGAATCCAATCTTCGCAGCTTATTTTATTATCTCTGTCTCTGGCGGTGTATTCATCAAAATCGTCACATCTCTCTTATCATTTATTATGAATCGTTGGAATAATATTTCATGGGAACTGCGATTTCTATCAAAAGCACTAATGAGAACTACCCTGAAGAATTTAAAAAACTCCTTCTGACAGTTGTGATAACTATTCAAATCTGAAAACCAGCCAATTAGGTGTCGGTCGATTTTTGTTGATTCTCAATGGAAATGTATGTGGTGTTGGCAAAGTGCAGTGAAAAAACTTTTTCTCATAGTATAAGCAATGCATGGTCTTGAAACTGAGTAAGCTATGAGAAATGCGGTACTTTTCATAGCAGAAGTAAAAAAAATTGTCTAGCAAACATAGGTCAGAAAGCACAATATGACACTGTCAAAAATGAAGGTTAAAAGCGTATTTCCATCATTAAATATGCTTTTTTCTACTACTGCCATGAAAAGTATAGCGCACTTCTTATAGCTCACTTAGTTTCGAAACCATGTATTGTCCATACTGTGAAAAATATTTTTTCTCACGGCACTTTGCCAACACCACATACATTTCCATGGAGAATCAACAAAAATCGACCAAAACTTGGCTGCTGTTCAGCTTTGGATAGTTGTCACAACTGTCAGAAGAATTTTTTTGAATTCTTCAGGGTAGTTCATTAGTGCTTTCGATAGAAATCGCATTCTTCATCAAATATTGTTCCTACAATTCATAATAAATAATATGATGTATAAACCGAGATGTGACGATTTTGATAAATACACCGCCAGAGACAGAGATAATGAAAAAGCTGCGAGAGTTGGATTTGTTTCCGGAAATCCCAAGAAAAAAGTATGAATTGGCATATTGGTATGAAAAATTCATGGAATCTGAAAAAATACAGAGATAAAATCTTTTTCGGAAAGTGTAATTTTTTGAAATACTCTGAGGAACTAGGAAAGGCGTCTACTCTTTTGTCACAATATTCAATGTGGCATAGTGTCACATCATAAAATGAATACCAATAAGTTACATTACTCGGATTCTTTGAATAAGTGGAGTTGTAGAAAATGTATAGTGTGCAACATGTGGGGAAAAGCATTTTTCTCACTCGTGCGTTTGCATCACTCTTCCTTTAGGCTCGTTCCACAAGCTTTCGCACTCGTAAGAAAAGTTAAACTTTTTCCACTTGTTGCACAATATAATCATTTCAAGTAGCAATAACATTGCCAGTTTCTTCTGCAATGTGTGAAAGGTCATTCTCCATAATGAGCTCAATCTTGAATTTCAATGAGCCAAGAATAATTCTCGTCGATTAGCCTATTATTCAGAGAAAAAGACATCTATATGGATCTCAATACTGTAGTGGATAGATAAATTTGTCACTTTGGTTAAGTTCATTTCATTTCATTTTTGGTTTGTCGATTATATGAAGCTATTTTTCGTTTATCAAAATTATTATTCTGTGTTAGTTCCTTTCGTGATATTTCAGACTCACTAAATCCTTTCTTCAGATAACCTGGGCCAGAAGCCCCCCCGAAATGTCTGAACTAGTTGCGCCCCTGTGACAGACAGTGCTTCTGTCCCTACTAATACCAATAGTCAATATCGAGTCTGTGATTAACAGGATGGAACATCTCGTAGAAATGTTCACTTCTACAAAATATTGATTATTGATTTTTACTTCGGATGTTAATAATTGAGTAAAATGATTTATTGTGTGTACCACCAGGCGCGAAATACAGGCATACAGGGTGTGTATAGATAACACTGAAAAAATTCAAGTGGTGATTCCTTGTGATATTCTAGCAAATGATGTTCACATGAACATGTGTCCAAACTTGCTCCGTTTTCAAGATACAAGATGTTAAAGTTGGAAGTATTGCTGATACTAAGCTCAGACGATTTGAGATTATGAATTCATTGTATTCGATCATTACCACCAACATTATTCATTTTTTATATCAATGATCTGTTGGGAGTAACAACTTGCTCCATCCACAGCTTTGCAGATGATAGTACCCTCCATACTGCGTTCTCTTCCAGAATTCCCATTTCTTCCCAGGAAACTAAGAACTCACGGCGCAGGCAGGTCAATGCTGTCAATGGAGATCTTGCTGAAATCACAGCCTGGGGAACCGACAACCTAGTTGAATTCAACGCCACCAAAACTCAAGCCTGCATTTTTTCTAGGCAGGCGGAACTCAGTATGCCCGATATTGTAATGTCTGGCTTCATCATCCCCACCAAGCCCACCATATCTATGCTCGGTATTTCCATCAGCAACACTCTTTCATGGGATAATCATGTCAGATCCATCGCAAAAGCTGCTTCACAAAAGCTCGGATTCTTGTTCCGTGCGAAAAGCTACTTTACACCTCAACTGCTTCTCATGATCTACAAAGCGCAGATACGGCCTGTTCTAGAATACTGTTTCCACATATGGGGTTCAGCACCAAAACATACGCTGATGCTCTTAGATTCCATCCAGAGAAGAGCCATTCGCCTGGTGGGTGACGCCACACTCACTCACTCTTTGACATCATTGGAACACCGTAGAAAGGTCGGCGACCTTCCACTTTTTTATCGATACTTCCACGGGAAATGTTCTTCGGAAATCTCTGCTATCATATCTTCACTAGGAATACCAATCAGACGAACTAGACAAGCCCAGTCAGCACATCCTTTCGTTGTCAACCTCGAATAATGTCGAACAGCACTTTATCAAGACTCCTTCATCCATAGAACGGCTAGGCTCTGGAATTCATTGCCTGTGGAAGTATTCCCAACAACATTATAATCTCTGAGAGTTCAAGAAAAATTCCGATACCTACCTCCTGTCCCTATCCTCCCTAGGAGCGCACGATGTTCTATAAACATTATAGGGATTCCCTTTCGTGCGTTCCAAGCGATATAAAAAAACATGGAATCGAAAGATACATACAATACATACATACACACATCATCTCCAATTCATACATAATTTGTATAATCATACATATACATTATACATGCAGAACTGTTTAAAAAACATGCTCGATTGCGTTTTGAAGACCTTAATATCCACTTATACTATTCCATGCATGGTTATAGGTAATTTTCGTCGACGTGACGGTTATTGATATTGGCCTGCTTACTTCTCTTTAGTCAGTTGAATAATGTCTACAATTGCAGAGTTCCTTGAGAGAAATTGACGTAACCCACCGACTCATGTAAACACATCATTAAAACTCCTGTCGAACGAGTAAAGAAAAATCTGAAGGGCCTTGATTGGCAAGGTGGATGCTGCACCCTCCACCCCCATCATACCGAATGGAAGAATCATCCGGTTGCGTTAACTCGCCGACGATCTGGCTATGTCGACTTTGATCAGGGATCAGCTTTGAAAACGCGAGTCGCAGCCGCCTATGATTGTATGAAATATTAATGAATCGACTGGTAATGGAATAAATTAATTTCTAAAAGCAATATTTCGACTAAGGATTAGGCGAGAGCATCGGAACTGCAAGAGGAAATTAAAGAGAATAGCTAATCAGCGCCTACTCGTCGGGATCAATATGAGTAATTGATTTCATCGTCAGGGATGGATTAGAGACGCGATGCGAGCTTGTTTATGCCTGTTTCGAGGTTATTGTCGAAGGACGGCTGATTGAAGTCGGAGATGTGATTGGCGAAGGTTGTCTTGAAAAACAGGAAATCGTGGTTGATCGATATCTCGATATTTTGTTAGTTAACAACCCTCCATCAATCCTTCATTATATCATTAGTGTTTCACAGCCTTGATACGAAGCAAGAGGAGGTGATGTTTGGGTCTCCTTCATCAGAAGGCAGTGAGCAGTGGTTGTCAATGAAATTTCAAATATGAATAGATGAGACAAAGAACTGCCTCTTAATTTGAGAAACATACTGTACCCCCAATGAGCATATCCATGGTGTTACAAAATTTTTTATCAATATATATAGGTAATGGAATATTATGTATGAATAACTCATTCTCGAAATCGGATAATATCTTCCTTTGGAGAAGTGATACTAACTCTCGAAGTATTGAAAGTCATGCAAGATATCAATCGATTTATAACACTGGCCTATGAAACATATGCGAAGAATGATGATTATCTCAATTCGATGATCATGAATAATTTCAGAGAAGTTGCTTTTCAGTGAGCTATTGCTAGAATAACGAAACATACCTATATAAATAAATACAATATACTAGATCTCCTACAGAATGAGGGATATATCCAGGATCTGAACTGGACACATTATCCCAAATGTGAAAACTTCACAAACGATGAGAATTCCACGAAATTCTTAATTATTTTTCATTGTACCAATATTTCACGTGATGAAGCTACTGTGTTAGCGGAACATGTTGTGTGATTAAGAATTTTGTGGAAATTTCATTTTACATTTATCTATTTTTTGTCCAATCGAATTTTGGATATGATGATATTACGTGAACAAGCTCATTTTTTTGTGCATAGTACAGTGAAGGAAATAAATCAATTCATTCATGGAGAATGGTGATTTTAATTTCACTATCATGTGACATATCAGAGAAGATGCTTCAACAAGTGAGCAATTGCTAGATAATCGATATATATATACAGATATACACTTTGACTAAGAGGAGATTATTGAGGCATAACCGTATACACATGTTTCGGGCTTTCGGCCCTCATCAGTACGGTGAAAGAAAGTGCAAAGGATAGGCAGCACTTGGTAGAGAACGAAACAACAAATGAACGGAGTCAACAAACAGAAGCCAGCCGCACGTTTGTGATTTCGGTCAGCAGACCCTGAGGTTTCAGAAAAACAGCTAACGTAATCACGGAGGCAGCTATAGCTACCTGCGTGACATCCGTGTCCAGGAGTACAAAAAAAGATGCAAATATTATCGATTATATAAGGAAGATTTTATTGTTTCTCAACACCAACAAAGCTTGTGGCTCCGACGGAATCCCACCAATTGCTCTCAAGAAATGTGCTCCCGAACTAACACCTGTTCTCTGCAAGTTGTTCAACTACTCTTACAAATTGGGGATATTCCCGTCCTACTGGAAAACTGCGAGAGTACAACCAGTTCCTGAAAAAGGCAAAAAGACCCTACCTAGCAACTACAGACCGATCGCACTGCTATCTATTATTCCAAAGATCATGGGGGAAACTATCAACATCGAGCTCATGAAATACCTGGAACTTTCAGGTATCATCAACGATTGGCAATAAGGCCTACGTCTCACATATATGACAGCAATCTATTGTAAAATATGGTGAAACCTTAGCCGTGGCACTTGATATCTCCGAGGCGTTCGAGTGTGGCATCACGGACTCCTCGCCAAGCTTCCATCTTATGGCTTGCCTTTCCAGCTATGTTCTCTGCTAGCTAGTTTTTTCTCAAACAGGTCTCTCCATGTAGTGGTCGACGGAGTTTCATCTGACTCTCTCATCATAAATGCTGGTGTTCCGCAAGAATCAATTCTAGTACCAACACTATTTCTACATCATATCAACGATTTGTTGAAAGCAACTTCATGTTCAGTACACAGCTTTGCGGTAATATTTGATAGTACCCTCCATACCACCTTCTCTTCCAGGGCTCCGATATACCAGCCAGGCAAATCAGAAACGAACGAGGACGAAATTTTGACGACACAAATATATATGAACTTGGCAACAATTCTCGAATGGGGATCTAATAACTTGGTATAGTCTGACGCAAACAAAACACAAAAGCATGCCTTCTTCTCTAGAAAGGCCGATCTCACTGTGCCCAAAACATAAGCATGTCAGAAGTAACCATACCTTTGAAGACATCCATTTCGATGCTTATTGATGGTATTACTATCAGCAATAACCTTTCTTGGGGAAATCACGTGAGATCAATTGCTAAAAGTGCATCCCAAAAACTTTTCGGGTCAGGAGCTATCTCACTTCCAGTTAGCTGCTTATGATCTATAAAGGCACAGATCCGACCTGTCCTGGAATATAGAAAAAGTGAGACAAAAATGATTTTTTCATAACTGAAAAATTTTCGAAGAAAATATCGATAGTCAGTGAATTGGGCGTCCTGATTCTGAATCCGAAGTGATTCACAACCTATTTTGACTCCAAATATAATTTTCAGGAAATTGGGTTGGTTCGATGGCTGTTGGCGAGCAGTGTATATCACTGAAGATGACTCGACTTGGTCATAGAGTACAGTTTTGGTATATCTCTTTCTCCAGCAAATTCCAGGATCCTCACCCAACGATCACGTAAGATACAGGGGTGTTTCTATTGGAAAAGAGACAAACTGTATCTACTGACGTCTATCCAATTCAGAAATCTATCAAACGTTATAGTGCCGTATAACAGCTGATTCTCTCGGTGTTATTAATTTGTCATTGTTCATTCGTACACATCTCGATATGTGATTTGTCAACGATGAGGCCAAACGAGGCCGAATTAATCCGTTCGGCATGCTGCAACCGCCGTGAACCGACGCCGTTAGTGCGTTAATCCTATCGCGAATTCGAACTATTTACCGAATCATCGGATTGTCTATCGAGTCGAGTAGATTTATCGACGGGTATTGTTCGGAATTGTGCACAAATCAACAGGTTGCAAGCAGTATTTCAGAATTTGAAATGGATGGTATATGTTACCACAGCGAGAAAAACTTTGATAACCATCATCATAACTTCGCACATGTCGCACGTTGAGAACAATAGTGTGACAACTCAAAAAAGTTGATTTTTGAGTTAGAACCACCGTCGAATAGCAAATTTCGGGCTCCACACTTCTAGATTATCGTGACATCTCTAGGTCCAAAAGCTGTTGCGTGACATCGCTGGTCACGTTATTGTACTAGAGGAGAAGGAGGAACTACAGCCGAGCAAGAAAGTGACTTTCTGCGTTGTCACCTATACTTCGCAGGATACGCCTCGTATTCTGACTTTGGGAAAATTTTCATGATAAATAATGTGACTAGTCATAAATTCCCCTTCTTGATTGAACACAATTCGAAATTTATTGAGTTGTCATGTTATTACATTTTCATCATTAAATGAAATAACGAATTGAATGCAACAAATTTTTGAATTGTACACAGTGAAAAAAAAATTACACCAGTTCACACCAGCTAACACCCTTGGGTGTCCCCTGAGGTCCTGATCATTTTAGTGGGAATTAACTCTGATATTTTTAACACCATCATAGGGTGTTATTCGTTCTTACATACAGTCAAGAACTACACTAGAGTATCTAGAGCTAATTTGATCGATTCGTGTTATTCAACACCAGAGTGGTGACTGATGTATAATCATTTGGTGATTATTTTGACACTGTATCTGTTGCGTTTTTGCTTTTACTGATGATATTATGATAATATGTGAATATTTGTCGGATAATCTTCTGTTGTGAAAACACACTTATCGAGTGTTATCACGCTGAGAAGCAGTGTTTTCTTGTATGCATCTGAGTGTTGAATACCACGACTCTGATTTACTAACATTAGTATTCAGGGTATAAAACGATCCAATGTAGTGAGAATTGTGACTTACAAAACATCTCTGAGCTGATACTATTTGTAGGCTGTCGAGAAACGTGCGTCGAAGGAGCGCTAGTGTCACCATCTATCAAGAAATTCACTAAATATTTTTCTGTGCACAAAATTTCTACTTTGATATTCAATTTTATGTTCAATTTGGTTCGATATAAGTACTCTATATCACTTCGCAATATAAAAATCATCATATATAATTTATGAATCAGCTTAAAATTTATTTAATGCATTATTTTCACGAAATCATCCGTTCTTATTGTCACCTATCAATCTGGATACCAGAATTCTTGGATGATGATATACCTACACAATGTCCATCCATTCTTCAATGAGTTCATGTTTTTCAGTGGGTAATTTCATAATCAGCAAACATTATTTATTCACATGGGAGAATGCAAGACGATGATGCCCCAAATCTCATAATTCATACACGGTTCTGATTTGTTTGTGATTGGTTAGGGTGTAACTAGGTGATAATTTTATATAATAAGTGTATTTTTTGCGTTAACTTGGATGATACCACTATCGAAAGTAATTACTTTTCATCCTGTTAGTGTTTCTCTCGATTGGATATTTCAGAACTCCTCTAAATTACCACATCCGTGTAATTTTTCACTATGACTGTGTGAATTGACACCACTGTACACGGTATTATCAAATTTCTAATAATATTGGTATGAAATTGCTAATCAAGTGTTGATTCAATCGGAGTTATTTCTGAAATCCACTCGGTTGAAATTACACCCGGAAATTTTTCACTGTGTAACGATAACAATATGGAATATTTCGATTTATCACATTATTGCATGCGTTTCACTTGATGGAATGGAGTAGATAATACGAGATTTGCAGAGAGATTAAAATGATAGCAACAAGGTGATAGCCCTTGAAAATAAAAACAATAAATACAAAACTAGAATGAAACTTCCGAATCTATGTATAATTCAAATATTTCTCTTTGCATGGAATATCAAGCTCCACCTCATGTTCAAATTCCATCAATTTTGAGAAATATATTATAATTCCTTCGGATTGAACATTTGGAAAAAAGGGTGTTTGAAAGAATTCCCAAGAATAGCTTCGAATTTGAATTTCATTCATTATAGGTATTTCCTTCTTTCAGAAAATTCAACTACACCTCAGTTGTGCCAGTCACTTCTTTTCCCAAACTCTGGCATTTCAACTCCATGCGAATTTTCAGTGAATCTTAATGCTATTCACCTCGATATTTTTCTTCTGCAAATACCCGTTTGTTTCTATTCTGGAACTAAAGAACATAGAAAAACTGCCAAAAGAGGAATGTTCAGCAACCGAAGGGCACGATTTGGATTTTGCTAAAATGGTAGGAACTCAGAGCACATCTTCAATAAATCCAGTCATGAATATAATAGGGTCTACAAATGAATGAGATTACCTATAATACATGTTATACGGCAATTTTTGGAAATTTAACATCTCAGAAAATTGGTGCTCTTCAGGCGTGACATCACTTAAAATTGTCGAATATGATGGATCAAAACTGTGACATGTCGTAACTATTTCTTGAGAAATTGGAGAAAAATATTCGAAAATATTATAACTGAAAATTTCTCAGGTGAGCTCATGACATAATGATATAATTTGAACTAGATATACTTTTCGCGGTGAATAAGGTTCACCAGAGACGAGTTCATCATCATCGAGAAGTGAGAATCTTCAAAGTCGATTTTCTCAAAACGAAGAATTTTGAATTATCACACTATATATTGTTGTCAACGTGCGATGTGGGAGAATCGCTTGCTGCAAAAATCAGAACCACATAAAAAATGTTCTCCTTCTACCGAAGATATCCTCAACTCTGTCATTTCTGATAAACACCATTTTGAACAAGGAAATATGCCCTGATGGATTCAAAAGAGCAGAATAATAGTTACCTCAATTCATAAAGAAGGTGATCGAAGAAATACCGAAATACCTGTTACCGGAAGAGTCCTAAAAAATCGTTTAGTAGAATTCACCACAAAATATAAAACCATATCGACACTCACAGAAAACTTATATGATAACATAGTTAGTAGTAGACCCACTCTATGTGTGTTCTTCGACCTAGCGAAGGCATTTGATACTGGTGAATCACTCACAGCTGTTGAATGTCTTGGCTGACGCGGATATAGATATACTCGGAAAGTCTCTCGACCTAATGAAAAGCTACCTTTCAAATCGTATGCAATTAGTAAAAGTATATAACCACATCAGTGAAGAGCAGAATGTGACATTAAGAGTACCACAAGGAACTGTTATGGGACCACTGCTATTCTCCCTTTATATCAACAGCTCACTGACTCTCAATTCAAATGGCGAAATCTACAGATTTGCTGATGATACCGCAATTGTAACTTCAGCGGAGACATGGGAAGATCTTAAAGAAAGAGCTGAAAATGATATGACATCAATCATCAACTGGTTTAATCACATGCAACTCAATATTCACTATAATAAAACATGTTTTATGCCCTGCGCTATAGTTATGCATCATCATTACCATTATACCAAACATTGACAGTTGACAATCAGGGGGTAATGTTCGATATATAGAGTCTGCAGAACATATCAGGTACCTATAGGCATAACGATCGACAATCACCCACGATGGAATGAACATCCCAATCAGCCAAAGTACGTCTTAAAGGCGTCTTTAAGACGTACATGTCGGGACATAAGTACGTCTTAAAGACGTACATATTACGCCCAAGAGACGTCTTTGAGACGTCTTTAAAACGTACATTTTCCACTAATATGTACGGCTTTAAGACGTCTTTTTTAGGTGTTTTTGGTCCATGACCTCAAATTGATCTTTCAAATTACGGAAAAATCACATAGTTTCAGTTAATTTTCACCTGTGCACTGAAGTTAGCAACAAGTGCAGACAAGCAAAAAAAAAGGGAAATAAACGACTTCATCAAACGGGTAGACACAAGCGGTCACCCATTCAAGTACTAACCGCGCTCTTTGTTGCTTGACTTCGATGATTATATACTCACTTCTTCTGTTACTCTGTTTGTTCTATATATCACATTACAAGCTTTTACTTAATTTAACATGTCCTTGTGTCTGTTTGTAATCAAAAAGTGCAAGTTAAATTTGACTCACTTTAAATCGTCCGATTGATTTGAAATTTGGCAAGTAAATATTATTCCGGTGACAATTCGTTGTGATATTATTATTGAATGGAAAAAACAGAATGGCGGATCCAATATGGCGGACGATTTTCTCATTGATTATGTTCCGATTCGAATCAAAATTCAATATTCAAGATGATGAATCCAATGTGGCATATGGTTTTCTGATTATGGTCTGATCTGATTCAAAATTGGCATATGAAGGATTTCGGGATCAGAGATTATAAATCCTTTTGTCGAAAATGAAAAATGATGTCGGCTTCAAAATGGCGGACGAGTTTTGTGATTATAGTCCGATTTTATTCAAAATTGATTACTATGGGACTTTTGGGGTCGGAGAATATGATTTTTTTGTAAAAATTCTATAATCTAACACGAAGGCTCTAAAATGTCGGACGAAAAAATTCAAAAACATCACTTTTGTTGAAAATAAGAAAAAACTGAACAATTGAAAATAAAAATGTGAAGAGATGACATTTTGTTTCTCTTCAGAAAATAACTCACATTATTGTTCTATAAGTCGAATTGACGTACTGGAATATACGTCTTTAAGACGTCTTTTATACGACATGGGAGGAACGACGTGGATACGACCTAAAATGTACGTCTTAAAGACGTAAATTCGTGTACGTCTTCAAGATGTACATGGATTTACATCTTAAAGACGTACTTTATACGTCCCTGGACGTAAAGACGTAAGTAAGTCGTAAAATGTACGTCTTTAAGATGTCTGGTGCTGATTGGGATGTGACTAATATTACTAAAACCGTGAGATATTTGTTTTTCAAACTCGAAAACATTAGAAACTCCACCCTTGACTCCATCCACCCGCGGACTGTTTACTTTGCTATTGTCGAATCACGATTGAAGTATGTCCTACTCAGCTGAGGGGGAGTCTTACCTGTTCATCTGAAACAGCTAGAATCACTTCACAAAAAAATCCTAGAAGCTATGCTGAGTAGAAATTAAAATTACCCCACACTCATGTCCCAGGAAGCAGATGTACTAAATATTAGAAAACTGTATATGCATAGTATAGTTATACACCTGAACACCAATAAAAATAGCATGATAAAAATCGAACATAACTATCAAACAAGAATGAGAGTAAATGCATATGTTATGATAAATTGAGCAAAAGAAAGTGTGGGTCAGAGATGTTCCACTAATTTCGCAAGAAAAGTATTCAACTCTTTGCCAGACATATACGATCATTGCCTTCATCGAAAAAGCGATTCTAATGTTACTTGTATGTAGACTTAGGTGTCGTCAACCACTTGTTTACATATTCATATTCGCAAAATGCATGCAAACTTCAATATGTGACTAATTGTTTTGATTCAATTCAATTACATATGGTACTGACTATTTTTTCACATTTATCAAATGTTATCAATTTAATTTGAATTCATGAATACACGCTTTGTCAATAAGATCTATCAGCCCATCATTTTCGACATGACCCGACACCCTGTATAAAAACAAAAATGTTATGAAATAGTTATTGAGCATAAAAATTATTGTATAAGGACTTTGTCATCGAGTTATTGTCATTCACATGCTATTCTTTCATTATCCATAGCACACTTTCATGAATATATTCTCCCGTAACGAGGGAATAACGAAAAGTAGTTTTCTATAGAATCTCAATTATTTGGGTGGATAGTGGACTGGAAATATGATTGTGATATATCGTTAGAGAGAATAATACTTTGTATTCGAAATTAAAAAAATGGATGCACTTCTGGTCGAATTGGAGGTGAAGTAGGTATATCATATTTCGTCTGATACTATCAAAATCATACACTCATGTATCATGTATCATGTATCGATGTATCAAATTTGAAACTTCAATTCAAAATAGCAACGCAGAAGTCGAGCTCCCTATACTCGAATACTCAACAATGCGTCGGAACCCTCTCAAGAAAACTGGAATTTGAAATTGAAATTCAAACCTTGACTCGATTCTGATTCCGCATATTCATGCGTGAACCAGAATTAAGGCATTATTGAGTGCATATTGAGTGGAATTTCAGTTTTTCTCAATGTGAATTTATCCCTGCTTCTGACACTCTCCACTCAACACTCTCTCCTGAGCACAAACAATGACATAACACCCAAAACACCATTAAAACAACTCCTAATGATCGCACTCACAACTTCCTGCGACATTATTTACAAATGTATAACCGATAAATTATCAGCAATTAGTTGCTTCTGAGTCTCTGAGAGAATAACGCGGCCACTAGGGTGGAAAAAATTAATGTCGCCCTTAAATATGGTTAGAGGCAATAAATATGATAGTGGCGTTATTGCTACAGTCGAGGAAAACCCCGAAGATGTAATAAGTAGGAAATATGAAGACCGATGCCGAGTATTATGCCTTCTGGTCTAGAAGAAAATAGCAAATTGGACATATTCTAGAAAATACCAATATGAGATTATCGAATATTATTCCATAGGAGACGGCAGTAGATATACTGAATTGATTTAATGTTATGAAGGTTTCTATGTTGGTCTCAATTAGGAAGATAATATTCTGGGAAAATACGTACTTGCAACCAATACTAGTTCGTGAATATGTGGAGTCTAGAAAGATTCAATAGAGATTATTGAAAAATATCAAGCAGATATTATCAATGAATAGGGGAAATTCAATCGCAATATTGAATTTATTCATTGCAATGAACATGAGTTTGCTTTGGAAAATCTCATATATTCGATCTCCAACCATCTAAACGCCAACAAGTACAATCTTAGTGAGTATAAGGGAAGTGCGATTCATGAAGTTGTAGAATATATACAAACCAACTCTTCAACTAGATTTTCTCACCAGAAACCATGAAAGATAACAGAGAAAGGATGATCCTATCCACACTGACTTATTCTAGTAGGGGATCAATGAAGGAATTTCGTTAGGAATACTCATAAGATGGGAACCTCAATCATAATTATGTTGAATCAGAACAAATATCAGAAAAATATGTTCGGTATAGTCCGTTAGTCATGACAATTTACAGAAATGAGAACAACTGATTTCAATGTAAGTAAGAGACTGTTAAGTTGAGACCCATGTTATATTCAGATTCATATCAGTGAATTATAAAGGGTGTTTCAAAATTCAGTATCAACATTTCAGGGGTTTATTTGTCCGATCAAAATGAGCCTTTTTTCCTATGAATATGATTCGTGCCCGGAAACGCTTCGTTGCCGATCTACAGAGGTTATTGAAATTCCATGATTTCTTTTCTTTTTCTCCATTGCTCTTACAGTTTCAATGTCCAGATAACAGTATAACGAGTAATTGTGAAAATCTACAAGAAGATTTTTTTATAGCGATCAACCCCTTTTTTGCTTCATAAACTTATTCGCGGTGCGCCAGTGGTAGATTTTGAAATACAAAATGGGTTTTATGTTCTGTTATGCGACCGTTATCGATAACAATAACAATATTATGACATTCCTTAGGCAACCAGATGACGAATGATCACGTCACTGTTACGTCCCTAATTCATGTTATTGTTGACGTCACTACGACGTACTTTCTATGACGTGATAATCACGTCATTATCTCTACGTCGAGTGAACGTCACCTAGATGGCTTAAATAAGACGTCAGTTTCATGACGTTGTAGGGACGTTGTGTCGACGTCCGTTTTCCCCAGACCACCTCTAAACCATTCTCATGTGAAACTGTCAGGTATGTGACGTACCTTTATATACAGGATGGGCATTTTCAGTGTCAAGAAAATTTCAGAAAAAATCGTTCTCTCATTAATTTCACACACATATTGGTAATTTTATCTATATGCTTACTAAAAAGAGTATAACTCATTGAACCAACTCAACATGCAAGTACTATTGTATTGAATGGAACTGACACCGGAGGGACCACCAAGCAGACTAAACAATGTATAATCAATATTATATGTCATCAAATGTCAGTGGTGTTTATCACACTATGTTTGATGAAATTTTTTCACATATTATCACCAAATTCGAACGTCATTTTGACGTTATTCCGACGTCACAGTTTGGTGAGTGACTGACGTCAATAAACGTGTGTAATATGACATTGGGCTGTGACTCATTCACGTCATTTATCACGTCATACGACGTCAACTCCTAACGTCACCTTGGTCATTCAACTGACGTTGAAAGACGTCACTTAAACGTCATCTGGTTGCCTAGGTCACTAGATTCAATTGATATTGATCAACGGAAGGAAGGAACCTTTTATCAGTATTATTATGATTTGAACAAAGAACGGTACATATTTAGATTGTGTTTTTGATTATCAGTTTCAAAACATCACCTTGAAATTGAAATTTTATAGAGGGTACCGGAAAACAAGAATATCTCAAAACTTGAACACTCCATACATCAGTAACGAAGCGTTTGCAGGCAGTAGGGAAAGTCTTGTTCTGACCTGAAAAATAATCTCCTGAAATCTTGATACTGAATTTCAAAACATCCATATCTACTATTGAAGTACTTTCGTTTCTTGCCAAAACACCTTGTGAACATGGTGCTGTAAGCGATCCAAAGAAGTGTCAAACTACGCGCTGGTTAGCACGTACTCGTAATCATTTTCAATAGATTCATATACGCGACTTCCTTTTCATTTCAGAAGTGCAACTCTTATAATTACGAAAACTCACGAAAGAAAGAAGTTTTAAGCTATGGTGGCATTATATATTCTATTGATTTTATGTAAAATATGGTGCCAAGCAGGGACTGATATGATTTGGATCAAATAATAACAATTATAACTATACTATAACTACCAGTCCAGTTTTAGAGTGCCCCTCTGCCAATGCGGTATTACGAAGTTGGGTAGTCTGTGAAATAATGTCCGAATTCTAGTGTGTTATAGTTTGTTGTCTCTCATGATTTACGATATCTTTCTTATATATCGGTCTAATGTGCTATCTTATGTGTATTTTATAAATAATAGAGAACGGAATATGAGTAGTTATAGTAATAGATGGAAAATTCAATCGAGATATAGAAATGTGGTTCGATAATTTCTTTTCGGGACATGAAAATTTGCTCTGAAGCATGTACAACGAGCTTTGAAAGATATATCATATATGTAACAATATGAACATATCATCCATGACTCGCAGAAGAATAGAAAACGACACATAGTATCCATAGTTCGCCAGCGTATATGCAAGCTTATATCTCTCTAAACGCTCTTCTTCTTCGAGTTCTCATCACACACTCGATGGATGTCCCGTTAGCTCAATTGGCAGAGCGTTGGGCATGTAACCCAGAGGTTGTGAGTTCGACTCTCACACGAGGCGGTGTAGTTTTTTTTATTTTTCATTGTCACTCGAAATCAGGGCTTTCCATCTTCATCATAATAGGTATCTATCCGAGAGTAACCGACAAAAATTATGACTTATTGCTCCTATAGAAAATGTTCAAAATGTAGAGAGCGTATTCTAAGATATAAGCATGCATATTTTCATGGATTTCTCCTTACTGATTCTTGATATAAATATAGTGTGAGCTCGTCGTGACATACCCTGTATAGCGTCACCAAGAGATAGTGTTCTTGAAAGATGCTGAGCCAATTCATTGCAAAATAGTTTTCCTGAATGTCAAATAATAATAATAGTATAGTGAGTCTGTGAGCAGCTTGATATAAGAAGTACCAAGAGCTAAGCTAGTGTACTGAGATCAGAATTCTGGAAAATAATCTGTAAAAAAAATCCATGTTCAGTTCGAATTCGATTTTGTTCAATAGTTATAATTCATAACATATTGTGCTAGTATTGTGAGAAAGGACATTCTATAACAAAAAATATATTCACGTTCAACTTGTCCTCACATTTTCACTGTTTGAAATCCAGGATCCACATGCTCTTTACAAATTGAAGGATGAGCACCCTTAACATGAGGAACTCGAAACTTATGCAATTGAAGCTCTGGAGCAACATGGTACAGGTTGACTTTTCGTTCACTTACAAACTTATTCATCATCATGGCGGCAGTAAAATTCATCCATATTCCGGATGCAGAGTTTTTTAATTTCGAAGAATGGCTCACTTTTGAATGATACTTCAACATGGATTCAACATTCCACAATAATAATTACTGGAATTAATGTCGAACTTTTATGACCATGAGAATATTCGCTGACATGATTATTACTTTCAAACAGATCAGATAATTTTTACATTCTCGAAATTTTTCACATCAAAAGTTTGAACTTCTAATCCTTTTCTTGAAGGTCCCCTGACTCCACTTCTCTGCAGAAAATTATCCAATGTAGAGAAATTTTATGATGACGATGTTGTGCATTGAGGAAATAATACTGGATGATTCAATGAATGAAAAAGCAACATCTGATACCAACTGACACAAGATTTGAAAGAATACCTTAAGGTCAGTAGGGGTATTCCCGGTCCTCGTATAATGCTTCGTATTATCGTATTTTCGTATCGTCGTATTCAACAAACTAATCTGATTGGTCGATTATGATACGCGGTCCTTCGTAACTTTACACTACCATTTTCTTGTGTAAGATTACAAAATTGCCGTTCTTACGAAACTGTTCTGACAGAATTTTGTCCCGTGTCCCGTGTTTCAAGTGGTGAGGTTAGGGTTATTGTTATTATTCAAAATTATAATTAACGAATTTTTATTGTTTGAGCTGCGTGGCCTGAGCATAAAGCACAATATAAATACCTCTGATTATTGTAACTAATCTCTGGTATCGAGAATTTCGATTTGGATAAAGGTATTTTAAAAATGGCAAGAATAAGAACAAAAACTATGTGTCAGTCTTGGAGAAGGACTTGAATTATTGAAATTGTATTATCAGTAATACAGTTCTAGCTCTGTTTCCAGGACAGATGATGAATTAGAATTTTTCAATTTCGCACTGGAAGCTTCGGAATATGCTGACAGTGTACATTGCTATCCATGGGTCGTTCCCGTGTTTGAGGTTTCGTAACAATATGTAGGCCATTTTCGTAAATATACGAAGTCAGATACGAGGGCTCCGGAATACCCCTATAATCTTTCTGAATACGCAGTGGATACGCAACAAGACAGTGAGAGTTACTTTGCGTCCAAGGACTTTTATTATATATTCTTCCAAATAGTTCAGAATACGGGATGGTACCAAAGAGGCAAGACCTTCTATTTCTTCAGAGCTACACAGTTCGAGAGGATGTGGATGGAGTTTTCGTCCTCTTCCTCACAGAATCTGCATTTTACTTCTTTCACTACCTGGAGTTTCTTTAGATGTCCTCTCAACCGACATTGTCCTCATAGGCTTCTAGTGAGAATTCGGATCCTTTTGATTATGGATTCCCAGGGGTGTCTCTGTTTGTTTCATACCTTGCAGATTCTCCCAGTATCTGGCTCTCTCAAGAAATATTTCTTCATTCAGTTTTCCTCTGATGTTGTTTAACTGATCCCGCAAAAGGGTTCGGGTCCCATGAACGGTGTTTCACCCATTTTTTTCGTGAGTCCAGCAGCTATTTCATTCCTCTTCAGTTCGATATGCCCCAGAACCCAGAAAAATATTACGCGATTCCATTACTCCAATAACCATTGCGGTGTGTCGGAGCCGAAGATGATTTGCGATACCATACTTGGGCGTTAATTGGTTGGAACAAAACACTGTAAACACAAGTTTGTTCATTGGCAGAGGTAGATCCAGATGGGGACATAGCGGCGAAGAATAAGTAAAAATGTAGGTATATACTGAATAACAGAAAAAATCTGTGTATGTCCTGATAGCCATCCACCCGCGACCCCCATCAGATGTACGAATGAAAATATATTGTAGATGACTTTTTTTTACTTCTTCCACTCACCCTAACAACAAGAGTGAATCCAAGGGACTTCCCAGGGACGTCTCTAATTTTATACTAGGACATCCCAGGGATATCCTGTGTCGGGACAAAGTGCATACTAGGGACGTCTCAGGGACACTCACTTTCAGACAAGAAGGAAATCCAAGGGATATCCTTCTGGTACGTCCCTGGGATGTTCCAAGCACGAAGATGAATCATCAACAACACTTTCAGAAACGAATCACGGATATACAGGAGGAACTGTACATCCTCCTACCACGAATATAAGCCCTTGAGGAGTATACCTAATGACAATCAGAAAGTGTCTTCTTCCCTTCTTTCCCAATATATAGGGTGAACTATGCGATTAAGCAAAAATATCTTCTTATCATAACTTCTCAACAGCTTCTTTGATTCGCCTGATTTTTCATGGAATTTCCTCTACTAAACCATTATCGACTGACCTGTTCAGAATCGGGGAAAACTAAGACCGTGTTTGAAAAATTTCGATAGTTTAGGATTTATCAAAAAGTTCATCCTGTACATTGTTTACGTAAACTGTGATAGGGATTTTCCAAAGCACACAAACAAGCAACAGAATAGTAGTTTACCCAACAAATGCGGAAAAGTCACTTTACGCACGTGTTAGGTACACTATTTTTTCTACTAGCGTGCGGGAAAAACCCAAGTGTTAACATGAAGAAACATTCATTATTGAATACTTTTATGAAGATAAATTTCGTCAGGTGCTTCATTTATAAACTGAAATATTTCTTATTTCAAAAAAATTTATGCCTTTTTTGGTCTAAATCGATCCAATGTTTTGTTTCTTTATATATGCCGTGACCTTGAAAAAAATGCTCAAATCGAGTTTTTTTAGTTTTATTACACTTTTTAACATTTAGTACCTGGACCAAAGAGTGTTTGGCTTGCATGTTCCAAAAATTTCAGCGAAATAAGCCGAAAATACGTCTTATTCGAAACTTTTGATTCCCTCATCCTGGCACCAGTTTTCAAACAAATCATATTCCTTTTCATATCTGTGACGGGATTTTGATGGTAGTAGATCCAAGTTTGCAGTTCTAGCCGCTTCCAAAACTGAGTGCGGAAAAACTTTTTTCCGCGCTCAGTGCGGAAAAACTTTTTTCCGCGCTCAGTGCGGAAAAGTGATTCTTTCAAAACACTGAGATGAGTGCGGAAAAGTGAACTTTTCCACACAGTAGTGGAAGAATGAAATATTTGAAATTCTCCTCACAGTTGGGCCGAATCATCAGAATCCGAAATAGATGATACCAAATGAATGAAAGCGATGCTAAAATCTGTAGAAACCTTCTCAGATCACTTTTATTGATGACTATTTCACTTTTGATCTCGAGAACCAATCAGAATAGACCATTTTCACGGTTTCTTCTGTATTCTACCGATATTTTTTGTTTACTAAATTTTATCGGACTTGCTCTACCAATACAGAAGCCGAATTGACCCACACGTGACCAACAAACTCCGTTTATCAGCCATAAAATTTTGACATCGTGTCTGGTCAAGATTGCTTTGGATTCAAATCTGAGACATTAAACTAAGTTCCTACTTCATTTTATTTACTTATAATTTGCGTTGGTGAGACATTTTGTACGAAAGGCGAGACAATTTTATTCTGGCTGGACGTTTCATGTGTAATTTAAAAAGTTTGCATATTTGTTGGCGGTCTGGGACAACAATACTAGAATTCAAATTCCTTTTTGAAGTAATCTTCTTCAATTACTTAAATTATTGTAACTGACTAATATAATTATTAGCTGATGTGGCGCAACTGTTAGGGTTGTTGCGCGAGGATACGAAGGTCGATGGTTCGAGCCCTCGGCGACGATATCTTTTTTTTTTAAATTATTCCATTTCACATAAATTCAATTTATTTTGTTTGAATTGGATAGTGATTTTTGTATGCACTCTTTTGGAAGCAACCATCTCCAAGATATTAAAAAAAAATACTGTTTATCAAAATTGTACATTCCACTTTGTGAATAACTATAAGTAGGTAGTTAATTTCTAAAAAAGTAAATTCTGTATATCATCACTATATCATTATTTTCGTCTTCGCAGTTCGAGTTGGAATATACTCAACTTATGTTTCCTATTTCTTATATATATATTGTCTCATTCAATCATGAAATAGTCATACGAATATAACTCGTAATACTATTTTTCCTGGAAATATTCGTCGATTGACATACTCCAGCTTGCTGCTCTAATTTCGCTCATGAAATTGATCCAAAACTACTCGCCTACGGCTCGTAGTTTTGATAACAATGTCATTCACGAAATTACTAGGCAACAAGCTGTCGTTACAATCAACGAATATTTCCGGCAAAATATTATCACTTGTGGTATTATATATAATAATATTCCGTGAGCGAGAGGGTTAACTAGGATCCGTCATCCATTAGCTAGTAAAAAACTAGTAATCAAACTCCAGCAAGCACCTGTATGTGTATCACTCATCAATAAATAATCAAGAACACTTTCAGAAACAAATCACGGATATATAAGTACTCGTTGTAATTGACAAGGAAAATAAATCACTGCTCGGTTCCACGCGAAATCCACTCTAGAATCAGCCGCAACTGGGGCTGTTTATGGGCTGCTTTGCCGATAAGTTGTTGAACGAGCGGCTGAAAATAAACCAATTGACTTGTTAAAAGCTGTTTATGAATCGGCAATGATAGGCACTCGAAAATTGAAACATCGGTGGAGGCTAATATGGAGCTACGGAGAGGAAAATCGGTATTGCCAGAGAGGAAATTACGCTCGAAACTTGTTTCCGAACGAATGTTTGTTATTTATTGTTCGTTTCGGAATCGGTGGCAATCTGAAACAGATATTTGGTGTTGACTCCCAATTGATTTCGAAGTATTTTATTGCTTTTCGCTACCTGAAATGATGCTGTGTGGAAAACAATTTATCTTGCTTTATGTCAGTTGATATGAAAATGATTGCCATTATTTCAATTTCGTCTAATGTTTGAGATTTGGTGAATCTCAAACATTCCACAAATTCCCAATGAAAGCAATGAGTTGTATCGGGTTTTTCTACAAAACCGTTTCGTCCCATAGCTGTATACCAGAAGATATCTATATACAGGGTGTCTCGAAATTAGCATGCCATACTTCAGTAGCAGATTCTTCGTCCAGAAAATTGGACGAAAAGTTTTTATATATATAACATCTCCAAAAATATCTCTAAACTCTCGCTCCAGCATATTTCAGGATCCTTACCCAACGATAACGTAAGATACAAGCCTAGTTACTTTAGCAATAAAGTTCAGCAATAATTTTTATTTTTTCCGTTACGCATTCTGCGATAACAATTTTCCAGTAGCTTTATTGAGGATACTCAAGGAAGAAATGTACTAATCGAAACAGATTTTCCGGATGTCCAGGGCCGGACAGGGGCCAGCAATATTTTATAAATTTCTTATTAGGGATCCTGCCACTTACATATTTCCGTATGTCATTCGGAAAGACAAAACGAATAAATGTACAGTATCAGAATATTTAATCCGGGCGTCCAGGGCCGGACAGGGGCCAGCAATATTTTATAACTTCCTTATTAGGGATCCTGCCACTTACATATTTCAGTATGTTATTCAGAAAGACAAAACGAAGAAATGTACGGTATCAGAATATTTAATCCGGGCGTCCAGGGCCGGACAGGGGCCAGCAATATTTTATAACTTCCTCATTAGGGATCCTGCCACTTACATATTTCAGTATGTTATTCAGAAAGACAAAACGAAGAAATGTACGGTATCAGAATATTTAATCCGGGCGTCCAGGGCCGGACAGGGGCCAGCAATATTTAGTAACTTTCTTATTAGGGGTCCTGCCACTCACATATTTCAGTATGTTATTCAGAAAGATAAAACGAAGAAATGTACAGTATCAGAATATTTAATCCGGGCGTCCAGGGCCGGACAAGGGCAAGCAATATTTTATAACTTTCTTATTAGGGATCCTGCCACTTACATATTTCAGTATGTCATTCAGAAAGACAAAACGAGGAAATTTACAGTATCAGAATATTTAATCAGGGCGTCCAGGGCCGGACAGGGGCCAGCAATATTTTATAACTTTCTTATTAGGGATCCTGCCACTTACATATTTCAGTTTTTTATTCAGAAAGACAAAACGAAGAAATGTACAGTATCAGAATATTTATTCCGGGCGTCCAGGGCCGGACAGGGGCCAGCAATATTTTATAACTTTCTTATTAGGGATCCTGC
The DNA here is from genome assembly GCA_918026855.4 of Phaedon cochleariae. Lineage (NCBI taxonomy): Eukaryota > Metazoa > Arthropoda > Insecta > Coleoptera > Chrysomelidae > Phaedon > Phaedon cochleariae. Next base: position 29,899,465 of record OU896717.1, read on the forward strand.
CACTTACATATTTCAGTATGTTATTCAGAAAGACAAAACGAAGAAATGTACAGTATCAGAATATTTAATCCGGGCGTCCAGGGCCGGACAGGGGCCAGCAATATTTTATAACTTTCTTATTAGGGATCCTGCCACTTACATATTTCAGTATGTTATTCAGAAAGACAAAACGAAGAAATGTACAGTATCAGAATATTTAATCCGGGCGTCCAGGGCCGGACAGGGGCCAGCAATATTTTATAACTTTCTTATTAGGGATCCTGCCACTTACATATTTCAGTATGTTATTCAGAGAGACAAAGCGAAGAAATGAACGGTATCAGAATATTTAATCCGGGCGTCCAGGGCCAGACAAGGGCCAGCAATATTTTATAACTTTCTTATTAGGGATCCTGCCACTTACATATTTCAGTATGTTATTCAGAAAGACAAAACGAAGAAATGTACGGTATCAGAATATTTAATCCGGGCGTCCAGGGCCGGACAGGGGCCAGCAATATTTTATAACTTTCTTATTAGGGGTCCTGCCACTTACATATTTCAGTATGTTATTCAGAAAGACAAAACGAAGAAATGTACGGTATCAGAATATTTAATCCGGGCGTCCAGGGCCGGACAGGGGCCAGCAATATTTTATAACTTTCTTATTAGGGATCCTGCCACTCACATATTTCAGTATGTTATTCAGAAAGACAAAACGAAGAAATGTACAGTATCAGAATATTTAATCCGGGCGTCCAGGGCCGGACAAGGGCCAGCAATATTTTATAACTTTCTTATTAGGGATCCTGCCACTTACATATTTCAGTATGTTATTCACAGAGACAAAACGAAGAAATGTACAGTATCAGAATATTTAATAAGGGCGTCCAGGGCCGGACAGGGGCCAGCAATATTTTATAACTTTCTTATTAGGGATCCTGCCACTTACATATTTCAGTATGTTATTCAGAAAGACAAAACGAAGAAATGTACAGTATCAGAATATTTAATCCGGGCGTCCAGGGCCGGACAGGGGCCAGCAATATTTTATAACTTTCTTATTAGGGATCCTGCCACTTACATATTTCAGTATGTTATCCACAGAGACAAAACGAAGAAATGTACAGTATCAGAATATTTAATCCCTGCGTCCAGGGCCGGACAGGGGCCAGCAATATTTTATAACTTCCTTATTAGGGATCTGTCACTCACATATTTCAGTATGTTATTCAGAAAGACAAAACGAAGAAATGTACAGTATCAGAATATTTAATCCGGGCGTCCAGGACCGGACAGGGGCCAGCAATACTTTATAACTTTCTTATTAGGGATCCTGCCACTTACATATTTCAGTATGTTATTCAGAAAGACAAAACGGAGGAATGTACAGTATCAGAATATTTAATCCGGGCGTCCAGGGCCGGACAGGGGCCAGCAATATTTTATAACTTTCTTATTAGGGATCCTGCCACTTACATATTTCAGTATGTTATTCAGAAAGACAAAACGAAGAAATGTACGGTATCAGAATATTTAATCCGGGCGTCCAGGGCCGGACAGGGGCCAGCAATATTTTATAACTTTCTTATTAGGGGTCCTGCCACTTACATATTCCAGTATGTTATTCAGAAAGACAAAACGAAGAAATGTACGGTATCAGAATATTTAATCCGGGCGTCCAGGGCCGGACAGGGGCCAGCAATATTTTATAACTTTCTTATTAGGGATCCTGCCACTTACATATTTCAGTATGTTATTCAGAAAGACAAAACGAAGAAATGTACAGTATCAGAATATTTAATCCGGGCGTCCAGGGCCGGACAAGGGCCAGCAATATTTTATAACTTTCTTATTAGGGATCCTGCCACTTACATATTTCAGTATGTTATTCAGAGAGACAAAACGAAGAAATGTACAGTATCAGAATATTTAATCCGGGCGTCCAGGGCCGGACAGGGGCCAGCAATATTTTATACCTTTCTTATTAGGGATCCTGCCACTTACATATTTCAGTATGTTATTCAGAAAGACAAAACGAAGAAATGTACAGTATCAGAATATTTAATCCGGGCGTCCAGGGCCGGACAGGGGCCAGCAATATTTTATAACTTTCTTATTAGGGATCCTGCCACTTACATATTTCAGTATGTTATTCACAGAGACAAAACGAAGAAATGTACAGTATCAGAATATTTAATCCGGGCGTCCAGGGCCGGACAGGGGCCAGCAATATTTTATAACTTCCTTATTAGGGATCTGTCACTCACATATTTCAGTATGTTATTCAGGAAGACAAAACGAAGAAATGTACAGTATCAGAATATTTAATCCGGGCGTCCAGGACCGGACAGGGGCCAGCAATACTTTATAACTTTCTTATTAGGGATCCTGCCACTTACATATTTCAGTATGTTATTCAGAAAGACAAAACGGAGAAACGTACAGTATCAGAATATTTAATCCGGGCGTCCAGGGCCGGACAGGGGCCAGCAATATTTTATAACTTTCTTATCAGGGATCCTGCCACTTACATATCTCAGTATGTTATTCAGAAAGACAAAATGAAGAAATGTACAGTATCAGAATATTTAATCCGGGCGTCCAGGGCCGGACAGGGGCCAGCAATATTTTATAACTTCCTTATTAGGGATCCTGCCACTTACATAGTCCAGGTTGATACACAAATTCGGATTATAGGTAATGCACAGTGTCACTCAAAAAATCCCATTGATTTGTTGTAGCAAATACTCTGTATTTGTTAGTGGATTGAAAGTATTCGAGTTATAATTTGGCTTTGGAGGGCACTCACCTGAGTTTAAATTTTCATAAATTTAAGTTTTAAGCTTATTCAAGTGCAAGCATAATATTTTTGCTCAAAATTTGATGATTTGATAAATATCCAGGTAAACGATTAGGAAACGCGTCATTCTGTGTAACGATGGGATTTTGCGGGACGAGCGACGTTAGATCTCGCAATATCACGAAGTTACACAAAAATGAGTTTCCAAACGTATTATCCAATATTTTTTCTCATTTTGACGAGAAAACAGTCCTCAAAACCCATCAGATTAATAATTTCATGAATTTTATTGAGATTTGTATGGTACAATATCACGCTTGTCAGTTTTCTTCATATGGCAAAACATCGTGTTTGACAACAGAATTTCGGATAACGTAATGAACATTACATCACTATTCATGAAATATTTCACTTTACACAACTGGTTACGTGGAGTAATACGTTTCAAAATTTCCATCAGTTATGAAAAGTGTCATTACATGTCAAAATTGATTCCCTAATAAGGAAGTTATAAAATATTGCTGGCCCCTGTCCGGCCCTGGACGCCCGGATTGAATATTCTGATACTGTACATTTCTTCGTTTTGTCTTTCCGAATGACATACTGAAATATGTAAGTGGCAGGATCCCTAATAAGAAAGTTATAAAATATTGCTGGCCCCTGTCCGGCCCTGGACGCCCGGATTAAATATTCTGATACTGTACATTTCCTCGTTTCGTCTTTCTGAATGACATACTGGAATATGTAAGTGGCAGGATCCCTAATGAGAAAGTTATAAAATATTGCTGGCACCTGTCCGGCCCTGTACGCCCGGATTAAATATTCTGATACTGTACATTTCCTCGTTTTGTCTTTCTGAATGACATACTGAAATATGTAAGTGGCAGGATACCTAATAAGAAAGTTATAAAATATTGCTGGCCCTTGTCCGGCCCTGGACGCCCGGATTAAATATTCTGATACCGTACATTTCTTCGTTTTGTCTCTCTGAATAACATACTGAAATATGTAAGTGGCAGGATCCCTAATAAGAAAGTTATAAAATATTGCTGGCCCCTGTCCGGCCCTGGACGCCCGGATTAAATATTCTGATACTGTACATTTCTTCGTTTTGTCTTTCTGAATAACATACTGAAATATGTAAGTGGCAGGATCCCTAATAAGAAAGATATAAAATATTGCTGGCCCCTGTCCGGCCCTGGACGCCCGGATTAAATATTCTGATACTGTACATTTCTTCGTTTTGTCTTTCTGAATAACATACTGAAATATGTAAGTGGCAGGATCCCTAATAAGAAAGTTATAAAATATTGCTGGCCCCTGTCCGGCCCTGGACGCCCGGATTAAATATTCTGATACTGTACATTTCTTCGTTTTGTCTTTCTGAATAAAAAACTGAAATATGTAAGTGGCAGGATCCCCAATAAGAAAGTTATAAAATATTGCTGGCCCCTGTCCGGCCCTGGACGCCCTGATTAAATATTCTGATACTGTAAATTTCCTCGTTTTGTCTTTCTGAATGGCATACTGAAATATGTAAGTGGCAGGATCCCTAATAAGAAAGTTATAAAATATTGCTGGCCCTCGTCCGGCCCTGGACGCCCGGATTAAATATTCTGATACTGTACATTTCTTCGTTTTATCTTTTTGAATAACATACTGAAATATGTGAGTGGCAGGACCCCTAATAAGAAAGTTACTAAATATTGCTGGCCCCTGTCCGGCCCTGGACGCCCGGATTAAATATTCTGATACTGTACATTTCTTCGTTTTGTCTTTCTGAATAACATACTAAAATATGTAAGTGGCAGGATCCCTAATAAGGAAGTTATAAAATATTGCTGGCCCCTGTCCGGCCCTGGACGCCCGGATTAAATATTCTGATACTGTACATTTCTTCGTTTCATCTTTCTGAATAACATACTGAAATATGTAAGTGGCAGGATCCCTAATAAGAAAGTTATAAAATATTGCTGGCCCCTGTACGGCCCTGGACGCCCGGATTAAATATTCTGATACTGTACATTTCTTCGTTTCGTCTGTCTGAATAACATACTGAAATATGTAAGTGGCAGGATCCCTAATAAGAAAGTTATAAAATATTGCTGGCCCCTGTCCGGCCCTGGACGCCTGGATTAAATATTCTGATACTGTACATTTCTTCGTTTTGTCTTTCTGAATAACATACTGAAATATGTAAGTGGCAGGATCCCTAATAAGAAAGTTATAAAATATTGCTGGCCCCTGTCCGGCCCTGGACGCCCGGATTAAATATTCTGATACTGTACATTTCTTCGTTTTGTCTTTCTGAATAACATACTGAAATATGTAAGTGGCAGGATCCCTAATAAGAAAGTTATAAAATATTGCTGGCCCCTGTCCGGCCCTGGACGCCCGGATTAAATATTCTGATACTGTACATTTCTTCGTTTTGTCTTTCTGAATAACATACTGAAATATGTGAGTGGCAGGATCCCTAATAAGAAAGTTATAAAATATTGCTGGCCCCTGTCCGGCCCTGGACGCCCGGATTAAATATTCTGATACTGTACATTTCTTCGTTTTGCCTTTCTGAATAAAAAACTGAAATATGTAAGTGGCAGGATCCCTAATAAGAAAGTTATAAAATATTGCTGGCCCCTGTCCGGCCCTGGACGCCCTGATTAAATATTCTGATACTGTAAATTTCCTCGTTTTGTCTTTCTGAATGACATACTGAAATATGTAAGTGGCAGGATCCCTGATAAGAAAGTTATAAAATATTGCTGGCCCCTGTCCGGCCCTGGACGCCCGGATTAAATATTCTGATACTGTACATTTCTTCGTCTTATCTTTCTGAATAACATACTGAAATATGTAAGTGGCAGGATCCCTAATAAGAAAGTTATAAAATATTGCTGGCTCCTGTCCGGCCCTGGACGCCCGGATCAAATATTCTGATACCGTACATTTCCTCGTTTTGTCTTTCTGAATGACATACTGAAATATGTAAGTGGCAGGATCCCTAATAAGAAAGTTATAAAATATTGCTGGCCCCTGTACGGCCCTGGACGCCCGGATTAAATATTCTGATACTGTACATTTCTTCGTTTCATCTGTCTGAATAACATACTGAAATATGTAAGTGGCAGGATCCCTAATAAGAAAGTTATAAAATATTGCTGGCCCCTGTACGGCCCTGGACGCCCGGATTAAATATTCTGATACTGTACATTTCTTCGTTTTGTCTTTCTGAATAACATACTGAAATATGTAAGTGGCAGGATCCCTAATAAGAAAGTTATAAAATATTGCTGGCCCCTGTCCGGCCCTGGACGCCCGGATTAAATATTCTGATACTGTACATTTCTTCGTTTTGTCTTTCTGAATAACATACTGAAATATGTAAGTGGCAGGATCCCTAATAAGAAAGTTATAAAATATTGCTGGCCCCTGTCCGGCCCTGGACGCCCGGATTAAATATTCTGATACTGTACATTTCTTCGTTTTGTCTTTCTGAATAACATACTGAAATATGTAAGTGGCAGGATCCCTAATAAGGAAGTTATAAAATATTGCTGGCCCCTGTCCGGCCCTGGACATCCGGAAAATCTGTTTCGATTAGTACATTTCTTCCTTGAGTATCCTCAATAAACATACTGGAAAATTGTTATCGCAGAATGCGTAACGGAAAAAATAAAAAATATTGCTGAACTTTATTGCTAAAGTAACTAGGCTTAAGATACAGGAGTGTTTCCATTAGAAGTGGGTCACCCTGTATATAAAGAAATATATTGAGTATTCGCATTCTCTATATAATGAAAATCTTATAATTCTTTCTTGATTTATTCAACAAAAAACAACTACTTTCCTGGCTATACATATATGCCACGACGAACATTCAATCACATCTATTGAACACACGATAAGAATTTGAAATCAGAAACTTCTGGAGTTCAGAATTTGCATTCTCCTTCAGATAAAAATATGTATATACACATAATATCAATTTGAATATTCAACAGAAAACTCTGTTTTGCGGACTATCATGGAATCGCATTTTATCACATCTCAAAATGCTTATTCAATCAATTGCAAGAGCATCTCTCTATATTGAGAAATCTTCAAGCTATTTATGAGTTGCTACCGCCGCAGACGGACCGCTGTATATGCGTCACTGCGAGTCTTCTTCTTCTTCTTCTTCTTCTCTGCACAGGAAGGCGTGTGCGTAGACCCCTAGCTGCACTCAGGCTTCTTCAGTCGGGTCCATTGTGCGCCCACTTGTCCTGTGAATCAGCTGGGCATGCCGATTTCTTTGACGAAATTCAACAGCTTTCTCAGCTGAGTCGCTTTCACATCCTTTGGGTGCAGTACAATGCTCCCAAAGGCAGCTTTCCTCTGATGCACCAGCGCGGGGCATTCAATGAGTATGTGTGATGATGTTTCACCATCCTCCAAGCACCATCTGCAGATGGAATCATCTTCGATCCCTATGAGTTCTTGGTGCCTGTTGAGGTGATTGTGCCTGTTGAGGTGATTGTGCCCAGTTAACAGCCCAACTACCATCTTGAGATCCCTTCTATCAAGTGACAGGATCTCTCTCGTGAGCCTATTTGAAGGTTCCTTTATATGGAGCTTGGATTGTCTCATTCCTGATGTGTGTCTTGTCATATTTCATAGAACTGCCTCTGTAGCATTTCCTTCATGAAGGACATAGCCGTATTATTGGGTATTCCCGATATCGGTTCTGGTCCAATGGGTGTCGGTCCTGAACCGATCTTGACTAGTCTGTCTGCCTCCTCGTTCCCCGGGATACCAGAGTGTCCTGGAACCCACATGAGGCTGACTCTCCTAGACTTGCCATATTTTCTAAGGCACTTCTACACTCGGACACCAATTTAGTTGTGATCCTATTGGATCTCAATGCCATAATAGCAGCTTTGCTGTCCGAGCATATGGTGACTGGTCCACGTCCACTTCTGCCGAAATTTTCTTGGACACACGTCAGAATTGCAAACACTTCGGCCTGGAACACTGAAGCGTATTTGCCAAGTGGTACTGACATTCCTTTCCCCTCACTGCGAGTCTTTTGGACAAGCAGAGATTTTCTTGAACCAATATAAATTGTAATTTAGGTCATTTGTAGTCGCGGTTTTCTTGAATGAAGAAGTATACTGTTTATATGTTTGGCCAATTCATATCAAGAAACGAAGCAAGCAAGCCGATTGATTTGAGACATGTGTATATTGCTCCATTCGACTGAAAAACTATTGTACGAAGTGATTTAATTTCAAGAAAATTGATTAGTTTGATCGAAGAAATCGTTTTCATCTGTGTGCCCTATTCGGAAATCGAAAGTTGGGGTCATTTCTGGACAAACCGGAAGTACGTCAAATCAAATAGATATGTCAAAAGAAGTGTATCGAACCATAATCCACCATCGTCAAATTCCGTTTTACTACCTTCAATAATGGAATAGTTAAAGGGAGAAGCCTCCTTGGAAAATAACCCGGTGTATACATATTCATGATTATAATCATCATCGACCACATCAAAAGGTGTATTTCTCGAAAGTTGTTTGTTAAACACCACTCGTACTTTAATGCGTAATAAAAACAATTTTTGGACTATAAAATCCTGGTATCGAGCGATTCGAGCGTTTATAAAATACATGTAGGTACATACATCAGTGAGAGCATGATCACACAGTTATAATGTATCATTATTGACAGTGGCGGAACCACCTTTCATTATGGTACCTACATACGAGAATGAATGTCAGATATCAAAAAAGGGCAAAACAAGTCAAGAAAAATTCATTCATTTTTGCACCATATCGCAAAGTCTCCATATAACTAGAAATCATTGCCGCACACCGGTAATAATTCAGATAGTCCAGTACTTTTTCGATAAATGTCTCCTAAGCGAGCTACGGCTCCATGAAAGGAGCCTCCTGAAGATGATCATGCTTGAATATTTCCGAAACGACATTATGATGAAATGATGCAATTTAGTGCTTGAACTGAACTTTCCATGCCCAATGCAGTGAAAATAAAATTATCCAAAAATGTCACTCGGTGGGTCTACATTAAATATTGTTCCAACTCCTTTGTATACATTTTCTTCGACATTTCAACCTCGGCTTCTGAAAATCCACATCCCTTTACTGAAAAAAGGTGCACTTGTTCCATATCTATCAGATGTATCATATTCGAGTAGAATCGATTTTAAAATATTGTTTCATCTCACATTCTATGCATAACGTTGCCAATTTTCGCATCATAGTGGCTTCAATAAAATCTGCTACATTCTTCTCACGAAACAATATCATATAGTAGCGCAAAAATAATATGGGCATGGAAAGGTTAGTTCTTGCACCGAATAGCATCGTCGGGATACGTTGTATATTGAATGTGTTAACCTTCAGAACCAAAAGACAAGAGACCTAGGAGCACACAAGGAGTAGGAGGTACCTATATAGAACCACGTTATGTCCTGATATATATCTGAGGAATATATAGGACTAGAGAATTCAATATACTGAGCAATATACAGCAATAGGAGGGGACACAATGGAACTTCCAATATGCAATGTATTCTCCCCTTCATACAATATAAATACATAATAGATTAATTACATTTTTTCCAAAAATTTCGGTGTCCTCTCTCCACTTCTTCAATATTACCGACATTAGATCTATCAATTATATACATTTCAAGTACCACACATGGGTTATAAATGAGTTGTACATACATCTACAAGACCATGTTCAAAATTCTTCTCTTAGAAAGTGATCATCGATGTGAATCAGAAACCATTGGGTTGAGAAGGGATCACACCTCAATTCCAAACATAATGAATATTGTTAATAATATAAGGGACCATAGAGTGACTGAACAATCCTATTTTGAAGAACAGTATTCAATTCTATTCACTTGAAAGTCATAAGCCTCGGAAATAATGCTGAATAAGGGACATTTCTCATTCCTGGAAAAATCTAACATATATATGTTTCACATGAATCGTCAGGATAATGTTACCATCATACGTAATCTACTTCATTTATCCATCTCAACTGTATTTCAAGAAAATATAACGCCCATAGTAGTGTATTTTTTGTTTTGTTTACCTACCATGTTTTTGTTGCAGTATGCATGAGGATGAGCGAAAAATAAACAACCAATAAGCGGTAATTGAAATTGTTGAGGCACCTGCGCATTTGAGCAATATGTGTCAATTTCAGAACTGCATGTGTTTGATCCCAGTCTTGTTGAAACGTATGTTCCAAGCCAATCACGTGATATGCACTAGATCAATTCAGCGTGAAACTGAGAACCAGCAATATTTTCCAACCATTTGTTGTTCATAGGTCAATTATAGATTCAACCCTTATGCATACAAGACACTATACATCAAATAGGTCAGTATGGACACTTCAGATGAGAATTGAATTCAGAGGCAGTTCAGAAGGGAGAGATGATGACTATTGTAATCATTAAGGAATGTTAATTTCATTATAATATGTAGTAGTATAGAAAAAATTAGTCTCAAGTCGAACATAGCATACATTTTGATATGTTCTTGAGCTATAGTAGTCAATAAAAATATTGTGAATTTCCTTGTTGACACATACTCGTTGATGGAACGTTGAATAACAGTAGGAGTCGTCAAAATAACGTTACTGGTTGAAAACTTTGAAAGGTTGAAATTTGGTTGAAATATAACGAGAAAACAACACGTTATTCAAACAGTTTATTCTCAACATTTCATTTCATTTTGTTGATCTACAACCACTATCAAACGTTGAAGCAGAACGTTGATTCTTCCATGCAATTATTGATTGATTTCAACGTTTGACATTCATATATTTATAAATTTTGGCATCACTACCTGAAACATCGTTCGATCGAGAACTGGAAATGTTGAGAACACGTGAAAAATTACTTATTTGAAAATATCCATTATTAAGTTGAAAAGAAAGAATTGATACCAAGTGGTTGAAAACATGTCTGGGTACTGGTTGGAAAAAGCGAGAAGATAACACCTTATTCAGACAGTTTATTTTCAACATGTTATTACTTCGGGTTGATCTACAACCAATATCAAACGTTGAAGCAGAACGTTGATACTTCCAAGCAATCATTTATTTCAAAGTTTGGCATTCCGGTGTACGGGATACGACGTTTGATCGTTAACTGATAACGTTGGAAATACATCGAAAACTCATTTGGAGACGTCTATCATCATGTTGAATAGGAATAATTGATATTAAATTGGAGGATGAAAACATGTTTCTTTACTTTTTGAAAACAATGTGTCAGCGACATTTTTGCACTTTTGAAAATTCCTCTGAGTGAATGCATTTGTGGTTGTGAGTGAATTTACTGATTGACATTTTTGAGTGAATTCTCAACTCAAACTAGATATTTCATCAAGTTCTCATATCAATGAGAATGTTTATAAAAAATTTGATTGAATCGGTCCATGAATTACCATTTCACACAGTCGAGTAGGGTGCAATTTCAACTCAATCGGGCGTGGACCGAAATTGACTCATTATTGCGTGGACCTTGAGTGAAATTTCACTCAATTATTTTTTCAGTGTGCGGTATTTCAACCAAACTTTGTGGTAATTTTACTACATTATTTTGACGTTAGTTTGTTTGCTGGGATGCCATTATCTAATTATCATTTTGTTGAAAAGGAACATTGGATATCAAATAGGAGGTTGAAAACATGTTTGTGTACTGGTTGAAAACAATGTGTCAGCGACATTTTTGCGTTATTTCAACCAAACGTTGCGGTAATTTTACTACGTTATTCCGACGAGAGTTTGTTTGCTGGGACGCCAATTGTCAATGACAATTTTTGAATTTTAACATACCTGAGAGACTATTTCCTCAAATCATATATTCCTGCTGAAAGCGGCTGCTGTTTCGCCTATGACACGCATCAAACCCAACAAACAGACGTTAAAATATATATATATTTTGAAAGATCTGTATCGGAGAGGATCATAAAATGGCCTGAAGGGACCACCCACCATTCGTACTCCAAACATTATTTTTACTGCTCCGAACAAAAAGTCCCGATAATTAGAAGCCATGTGCAATGCAGACCTAAACATCTATAATGCGCGCCACCGTGTCTTATTGGATCCTTTACGGTTGGGAATCTGGGATATTATAGTGCTTCTCTTCCATATAATAATAATAATCGTGATAACACATTCAAAAACGATTTTGTTTTTCGATAAAAATTTTTTTGAAATTTTTCAATTATTCGTGTTTGGTAAAAATTGAAGCTCTAGACAATTTGATTCAAGTACAAAAATTCTCATAAGCTGCATTGATTTTGTCATTAGGACAGCGACAAAAGTTTATATCATTGTTTCTCAAATCTTGCGTTATCAGAATATTAACTAGTCTGTGAAAATGTCGCGATTTGGAGAGTCTGATGAGTGGAGGAATGAAAAAAAATTACATAAAAAGGAATGTGATATATACGTTTTCTCCAAATTGTCTTACCGGATTACTTTCAAGGATTTATTTATTGTTCGTCGGACTGATATTTTCGAAAGCTTTTTTTTTGGTGGCGGAAATTCAATCGAAACACAAATGATAAAAAATATTTGATAGAAGTTTTTTTGATAGAAATGCATTGGATCGAATGTTTCATGAAGGAAAATACATTTGATAGAAACCTAAATGATAGAAATTACAATTGATCGAAACAGCATTTGATAGATAACACAATTGATCGAATCAGCATCTGATAAAAAATACATGTGATAGAAACAACCAATGATTATTTCGTTGCCAAAGTCTTGTTATCAATCGACTTATCATTCAAATTCTTGTCCTGGATGGATATCAAAGATTATGAATTCATTGATACCACAAGAGGAAAGAAAAAGCTCTTTCAAGATGAATATTTCCATAGAGCAAATATTTTTGGCCCAAAAAAGAATTATCAGAATAATGTATGAATTGAATTAGAGAGTCATGCAGGAGTAAGTTACGTTCTGCCAAAATACTAACAGTAGTAGGCTCGGTAGTAGGAGTATACATTCAAGAATGTATCCTGCACTTATTTAAAAACAGACATTACTTTACAGACTACATACCACAAATTCATTATAATACCAGATATTCTAACTATTATTACCCCATACATTGATTAGCTGTTACTGAAAAAAACGTAAAATACAACTGCATAAAGTTATTCAATAAGCTACCTGGCAGAATTAAAGCAATATCCTCTCTCAAGGTACTCAAAAAAGGAATCTGGGAACTTTTGGTATATTTGGAACCATACACGGTGAGTGGATATCTAGAGTTGGAAACCTACACAACATTTTAAGGGTAAATATTTCATATTGTATGTACCTCAGTTGTCTGAGTTAGCTTTATTTTGTGACGCCTGTTTGTTTCAATAAACTTTTACGGGTTCTGTAGATTTGTATAAGGTTATTTTTTTCAAATAAAGACTATTACTACTTACTACTACTACTACTACTACTACTACTACTACTACTACTACTACTACTACATCAAAGGAGAAATTTGAGCCTGTTAAGTCTTATTGGCGGTGTGAGGAATGGCGAAGGTTAAGATGTTCATGTCCCATTGTTGGAGAGGGAGACAGATTTTTCATCAGAAAGGAACACAACCACGAAGGGTAGGTAGTGGAATTGTAGGTGAGAACATGTAATAATGAGATGAAAAAAGAAGCAGGAACAAGCAGATAGGTATGCTCCTATAGATCTATAATTTCAAGACATAGTACTGTCAGTATCCACTGAATCTGCTGAAAATTTGTGTTCCGAAATATAAAATCAAAAATACAGTGCTGTAATTCGGGACACGTTTTCATGGTTTTCATCAGTAGTCAGCAGCAGTTGATCAGCTGGTGAAATTTGTCAGTCTGTAGTTTCTCGTTTATCTGAACTAGATATCGAATGTTCAATATTCAACATGATGGAAGAGCAATCTATTCTTGTAGCCTTCATAGTTTCCATGATTATTGACGATGACGATTCAGGCTCGAGTGATAAAGAATACTTGGACATTTTGTTGTCATTTCCCATGATGCACAAGATTGAGAATTGAAAGATTTATAGAAAACGTATAATGATGATTAATTTAGGAGACGTCAGGTTCATTAAGTTATTTATTTAGCCAATGCTGCTTCTTCCTTTGTCACTTCTACTACTCCATACTCAATATTAATCTCAGCGCTCATTATTTCAATAACAGGTATTTTCTGATATTGAGAATTATATTATTTACAACGGAAAAGAATGTTACATCCCCTCCCTCCTTAAAATAATGACAGTTCACTGAGGCCACACTACCTTCTGATACTCAGCAATTTCAGCAGAATGTTGAGTCAAATTATTTGGAATGAATAGTATGTCTGCTCACAAGCTTTTGTCACTTTCAGTGAATTTTTTGATTTCGGAATAAAAAATCAGCAGATTCAGTACTGTCAGTTGAATTCGGAATATAGCCTATATCTACGTATTTCCTTCTGATCACCGTAAAGTTGTTCATACTTCGAGTTTAAAGAGGATCATTTCCGTCAGATCATTATTTTCAAGAATTCATTGGTTATATACAGTGAAAACAAATTGTATCGAATAATTCTGATATATCGCAATCGGATAACTTATTGTCGAACAAGACAATAATCTATAAATAACATATTTATAGAATCCCAATCAAACTTCCAAAAGCTTCTTATCGAGGCGATAAATAATAATTAAAGCGTAATAGTACCTAATCCATATATGCACTGAGGAATTGACTGAAATAACCATTGGCGGACCAAGCGTTATCTTTCAAGGTTTGTTCCACCAAAATGAACGTTATTGAAGAATAGGATGGTATCGTACGTGAATTGTTAGGAAGAATTATTATTCATTGATGAATAAAACTTAGGGATACTTTCGATCAATGACACCTCTAATCAATTTAGACTGGAAAAATTGAATATAAAAAGAAAAATCAAATGATGAAATTGGGTAGGAACCACCTATTATCTAGACCGCTGATAGCATTTGAGGCAAGAGCTCATCTATTTGAGAGATCGAACTGGATCCCATGGATCATGCGATTCCGAGATCAGCCATATATCTCTCTCATATGCTCACTGAGGAAAATTGTGCTATTAGAGTTTTTGCTGGGATATTTCTTGCTACCATTACAAGAAATCATATAACCGTTATACATTTTCGAATAGAAGCAGCACCTTCAAATCCTATGATAGTAATAACGACTTTACTGAAAGTGAATTTTCTGTCACAGGAAGGTATACTGCTGTAGCTATCAGGCAGCCACTCTGGGACAGCATGATTTTTTTTATTTGTCTAGCTGAACTACTACTAGTGAGTTATATGCTTGTGGCTGCGAGATTCATCGCATAGAACTGCACTCACTTCCAATAATACAACTGTTAGTCTGCCACGAAAATAATATTTGACGAGCCAACTTGGGGTTATTTAGCGACTTCTCATCGTTATTCGATATTTCGCTGATTTGTCCCCCTCTATGTGAACATTTGTCAAACATCTTGCTTGAACAATCATTCACAGTTGGGCTCTTGATGCAAACCCATGTACAGGACGACAACCTCGACGACACGACAGTTACGAATACTTCCTCTCTTGAATTCAATTTATTATTCAAATTCTCAATCTGAATTCAAATATTTAATGGAAACATTTTCAAACAAATAAAAAAATCTTCTGTGTCCCTTTCAGTGCTTTCGTAGATCTGAGTGCTTCAGTTATTATACCAGGATTGATGGAATGATGAAGGTGAGTTTTTTCGAGGTATTTCGTGTGAAATTCTAATATTCTACATTCAATAACATTTTCCTCTCCTTGGTATCATGAAACTTCAAAATGGTGAAACATGTTTCAGAGCTTCTCTATAGAATCTGGTCTAAAAACTTATTGAATGATTTCACTGGTAACATTTTTTTTTCCTGTACGCATCTGTAATAACATGCCTAGTTTTCGAAATACAATGGTTTCAGAAGGTTTCAGAAAAATTATTTTTTTCATCAATAACTCAAAACACCCTCTGGTTTTTCCTGAGGGTGCATGAATCAATTAATCTATTGAATTTCAAAGATCATTGGTCCGAAATGTTCTTTAGGAATCAATAAATTGCTATTCATACCAAACATCAGGGTGGAAATTATGGGAAGTGAAAGGGTATATCAGTCAAGATTTCACCTTTCTTGATGACAACAATCCTGGAGAATAACTGAATGACTATACAGTAAGAAGGTCATGCAACTATCTATATGATCACCCATCAAGAGTAGCAAAGTTCCCTACCTACGATTATAACATTGCCCTACTCCCATTATCAGATGCACTCACTAGCGGTAGCAAAGTCAGATACCAACTACAGAAACATCGTCTAATAGCATCATACAGATGCCCTGGCTAGTGGCAGCAAGGTTCTATATCTAATAATCGCAGGTGGGTTATAATCAGCAAAGTCGACTTTATAATCACAGATGATTACTCGCTTGGCCCCTATACTATTAGAGTTTCTTGCTGGGGTAATTCGATTTTTGACTATGGTTGATAGAAATTTTCCTCAGTGCTCATATTATAGATGAACCAAGTGGCATGAGTCGATGTAATGAATGACAGTTCGCATTTACCTGCACCTTGCGCAGAAGCGTTTCCAGGCGAACAATGTACGGTTGAAAATATTGAGTTGTTGACATATAATATGACATAATATTATGGTGGTCTAGGTAGTATAGGTTATGCCGATGGGTAGGACATGGTCACAACGCCTGACAAGAATTTGTAGCCACCGCTCCCAGTAGAAACCTTTGCAAGTACAGATATATTTTTTCTCGTCGCCCTGGTATCAATGAAATTGATCGTTAATGACCCCTATTAAAGATCAGTTCGTCTATTGATACTTGATTGTAGTATAGCACTGTTTGCACTGTAACAAACAAAATCTGTATTGAAATCGAATATGTTGATTTCATCGAAGATGTAACGTCAATGGGTTCGCCTTTTGAGGTGTCTGATGACACGATTTCAATCGCTGGTTTTTAACAAAAGTAATTTATTATTCTAGATTATTTCGACAATAGTCGACAATAGTTCGACAATTATCGTGAATATTTGGTCCATATCGCTCAAAGTGGAGTGTGACATTTTTCGAAGGAAAGTAATTTCCACAAATTCCAATGGTGTTGTAACACAATCATAAAGAACATGTTTTGATCTCATGAAAGACCATCTTCAGCCTAATTGAGAGTTTCATAAAACAAAAAGTTTGATGTGAAAGAATTACATAATTTGTGCTTCACTTACTTGGAGTTGATGAATTTTGATGCTACCAGTTGTGGAATTGTCAATGCCTATAGTCGAGCATTGGGTATTGGCAACAACATAAAAAACAAAAATCGAGTATCGCGACATATTCTGACCATGCAGAAACGAGGATGTTCGTTAACCAGAGACGGCTTGAGGACCATTGCTTTCGAGTTTTCTCAACAATTGACTATAAAACATAAGTTGAAGAATTATACTGAGAAAGCCGGCTACAACTTGCTCAGTTTTTTTCTAGGTCGACACCCGGAAATAAATATTCGTGAATGAGAAGGTTGTATCTGTAGTCCGTATCTAGAACAACGGCAATGAATCAGAAGGAAATAGAAGAGTATTAAATTTTACTTGAAAATGTCATGAAAACCTGTGAATTTTATCGATATTGATGGAAACGGACTGCAGTTGAACAGTCGATTTGGTGGAGTACTTGCCCAAAAAGAGTCGAAAGTTGTTTCGACAGTAGCATCCATAGAGGAAGGTGAGACTATTACAGTGGTAGTTTGCTGTAATGCAGAGGAAGACTTCTCGACAATTGCTGTAATAATGTAAGGTAAAAAAAAAAGATTGAGTGGGGGAATGATTTTCCATCATGGTCTGTTTTAATCATGTCACAGAAGTCTGCCTATATCAATGCGAACATACTTCTTCAATGGATTCGATTGACGTTTATACAACTCATGTCAATTCTGTCGAAATGTTGGAGTTTGCCAATGACATCTACACTTTGTGCTTACCCAGCTACACTACACATTATCTACAACATGCTAAAAAAATGAGATAAAAGTTCCTTCAAGTCGTTAAAAGCGCATTTCTACCGGTCATGTCCTTTGTGGCTTAGGTTTCTGGAAAAGTGCCCTATAACACAATTATTCCTTCAAAAATACTCTTTAATTCGTCGTCTTCTTTTCCAGGAGAAATAAATTCGGTTAAAACACGAGTCAAACAAGTACCAGCTATTTTGAGTTCACCAGCTCATATATACGCCAAGAAAAAGAGAAGAAAACGCCAGAACAGAAAAATAGAGTTCTGAAAAAATTCAGAGAGGGTGAAAAGAAATCAATTACCAACAGGAAGAGGAGAGTGAAATCTTCAAATAGTAAAGAAGAAAATTCAGAAATTGATCTATGTAGAAAGTGATGAATGTGGAACGATGAAAATTTTGCAACTATTCAAAATATACCAAATTACATTTTCATTTCATCAGAGTATAGAAAGCTGTTGAATAAACTATTTTTTGCTGTGACCGGAAAAGAGTTTGGCATTTCATCTCTGTTGGCAGGTTATAAAATGTCACTTTTCATAAATTACTTTTTTCCCGTGGGAAAAAAGTGAGTACTTTTTCCCGGATATATACATATGACATATTATATATCATTATACACTGTTGATGGCTTCTGTTGTGCTATAGTTCCGAAAAATGAGTCAATAATACCGTCTCCGAGAAAGAACTGCAAGTCCTTTCATCTCCCATTCGAATTCGCGGTTACGTATATTACTAAACAACCACTGAATTCGCAATTCTTTGAAATCAAATCACAGCAGAATCAGACTGACAGAAGTGGAATCAGATATTTGATTACTCCAAAAGAATGATAAAGATGCCTTACAAAGCAGGTGTCCCTACAGTTGAAAATTTTACGTCGATAATTTTCAGATTTTAAAATAATGTAATATCTCCTCAATATTAATTTGTCCTTCTGTCTTCTGTCACAGAATACAATAGTGTATTATACACGGGAAAAATATCAGATTTTAGCTCATTATAATGTCAGTGCAGAGATTTTGTTAGAATCGCATAAATGTTTTTGAAATTGTTTTGAAATGATCGTGGAAGGCTTTATATAATATCAACCGAGAGGGAAATATTTTATGAAAGAGTGCCAATTTTGAATTTACTGTCGTTGTCTAAACATCAAAAATGATTCGAGGATCAAGATCGTTATATAATTTTCTTTTCCAAAATGTTTCTCGGGGGGTATCCATCAGTAGGATATTATTGCATACTGTAGTATCAAATTATTGATAGTCGCTAGTTATACTAGTTGGCAATAGTATGGCAATTATGCGTCCCCATACGCTATACCCCAGATGTACTGCTCTGTCATTACCTTTTATTGTTCATTTTTTCATTGAACGCTAATGCCTCCCGATGGCTGACAGTGTTATAATAACAAAACTTAATCTTAATAAATGATCAAGGCTGGCACGCAGAGTCATAAAATCAGGTAGCTGATGCTGAGGGAGTATAATAAACATCCTGTCTATTGTGATGGATTTCAACGACTAAGATTTTATTATTGAAAGTCACGGTGGCTGACGAACGCATCAGATATTGTCGATTTTTAATCGGTTGCTCATTATTTGATATCATTGATGATCTCACGATGAATGAAAGCTGAAGTGATTTGATTTGAAATGAAATATTATTATGCTGTTGCAGCACAGAGTATTTTCGAGAAGGTTGTTAACGTACAATATTTAAACAGTTTTGCATGAAACAAAATTGGATATGTTTTCAATACTATAAACACTGAAGTTGATTTCATTGTAGATTGGTGTGACAATTAGTATATTACATAACTAGTGTGGAAAATGACATATTTCGCGCGAGTGGACGCCATTTAGAACGAGCCGCAGAGCACTTTCCAACGAGTTTTGTACTCTAGTTTTCCTACGACCACAAAAATATTCATATTATATGTCATGAGTGTTTATAAGACCATGTTTCATGTTTCTTATCATATTCGATCACATGAAGGTGATATCATTATCATTATTATTCAATTTTACTTCAATATCCAAATGAAATCATTACTTTAACGTTAACTTAACATTAACTTAATATGAACTTAACATTAACTCAACATCAACTTAACATAAACTCAACATAAATTCAACAGTTTCTCAACATCAACTCAAAATTAACCTAACATTGACTTAACATAAACTTAACATTAACTCAATGATTATTCAACATTACATCAACATTAACCCAAAATTAACCTGACATTACCTTAAAATCAAATTAACATCAACTCAATATCGAATAGACATAAACTCCACATTAATCACTAAATTGCCAATACATTGACATTAATTCAACTTTCAATTGAAATCAACTTGATTTCAACTTTTCATCAACTCAACATTACGTCAACATTAACGTCAATAACTCATGTTAAATCGACACTAACTTTCCATTTACTTGACCATAACTTGACTCACCATAATTCAGCATGATTATCATTCATTGGTACATCATAATCTATATTACTGTGCGATTTTCGAATATTTCCACCCATGTGAGTTTTACTTTCGAACTTTCTAACTGTTATATGTTGTCATAGAGAAACGAGTCACTTTCTCAATAACGAATCACTGTGTTTTGTGCTTATTTCATAGGTGGTCGTAGGAAAAATTGTTTATCAGTTAACCCTACAAAAATTTGAGTTATTGTTTCTGGATAAGAAATGCTATATTAGTAGTAAAAGGAATTTTGTATAATTAATTTAGGATTCATCTTTCAATGAACACATAAGACTTGAATTTCAAAGTGACTTCATGAAACTGAAGCATCTTTATCAAATCAGAAATGTGCTACCGACTAGAGCTAAAATCATATTCAGTAACTCTTTGGTGTTATGCCTGTTCTATTACTGTGACTAGTGTGACATGGTGTGACTGTGTCTATGCCCCATTTCTGACAGAATGTATGTATTCGATTCTGTTTCAATCTGCGACGTAGAGAAAATACTAGTCGAATTATTATGGGTGGATGAGGATGAATGAAAAAAGGCAATTGAATATTTCATCTTCCATATTCAACGTTTATCAGACTAAGTCGCCTGGATTGCAGATGATACACTGATTTATTTCTCATGTAATGATCACACAAACCTCATGGAAACCATCAACAGAACTTTAAAATCAATTTACAGTTGGTGTTGTGCTAATTATTTGAAGATTAATGTTGAGAAGACCAAGTACATGGTAATAAGTACAGACGAAAGATACAGAAACTTTTGCAACAAAAAATTTGAGGTAATGTTAGGTCCTGATAAGGTGGAACTAGTTAACCAATTTGAATATCTTGGGGTTCATGTGGATAGGCGGTTACATTTCGAAGAACATGCCAACTTCATTATAAAGACGATAGCATTCAAATTACATTATTTATCTCGTTGTGTCCCATATTTGACAAGGTTGACAAAACTTTTACTGTACAATTCATTAGTGCTCCCTCATTTCACATACTTTTCTACAATTCTATCTCTACTGAAACAAAATGAATTAGCTCCTATACAGAAACTACAAAATAGAGCCATGCGCATAATTTCAAATTGCAAAAGACGTACACCAATAAGAGATATGTTGAAGGAACTAGAATGGTTACCAATTAATTCCTTTCTTCTCTACCAAACATTAATCCTTATTTTCAAAATGAGAAATAAAATTTCCCCAACATGTATGCAAGAAAAATTTATGTACAATGACCAAATCCAAGGGTATAATAAAAGATTCAGAACTGACTTCCATATTCAACAAGTAACATTAACACATACCCAAAATTCATTTTTTTTTTCAAGGGACTTGATAGCTATAATAATCTGCCAGAAGAGATCAAACGTTTAACATCAATAACATCCTTCAAGGCACAGTTAAAATCATATTTTCTTCATCAATGAAATACCTAGCGGCCACTTCCTCATTTTGTTTGTTTCGATTTAGTATGAAGTATGATAGGTTTACAAATGTTTTAGTATGTGTAGTGTTTTTTGTGTATTCATTAAATATGTATTAGAATGTGTAAGGACGTGAAGATGTATAGTGTGCAAATGAGTATAGTAGTTTATGTATTGTATATAGGTATGTAAGTATGTTTACACATATAACATTCTCATTGTAATTATTGCAATGACGTGAAAATGTAAAAAGCTCACATTCAGAAACGAAATATGTGATAGACATACTGGCTATCAAATTCAAATATACCTCATCATACCACAAACTTCTTCAGATGAGGCTTTCCATATATTGCTCCGACGTAATGAATCAAAACTTAGAAAGTGAAATCACTAGTTTGCAAGCTTTCAAAAGAAATATCAAATCTAAACTGTGATATATATAAATTCAGGCCATTATTAATTGTTTATATATGCACTATTGAAGTACAGGGCTAGTTTTATTAATGTGAACCCCTCTTAGTCTTTTTTGTTTTCCACCAATGAAAAAAAATTGATAAAGATTTCATGGAATTATTTTCAATATAGGTTCCAATCATGGTGATAGTGTTGCAATTTCTCTTCCAATATACAGGTAATTCAGAAGAAATATATACTTTTTTACAGAAATGCTAATCACTCGACCCCTATATGAGTGTCATTTCATTCTCATTTCACAGTTATATGATTTCATTGGAATGATGGACTTGATTACAGAGAAAAGGTAACTGTGCTGGCTCCTATTCAATTCAGAAATATTTTGAAGGTTAGACAGTTTCGTATAACAGCTAATACATATATCTCTTGGTGTAGTACTTGATAAAATTGATGGATATTTCTATGTCTGGATTCTGGACCATGCACACTGACTGATTTCTTTAAGTTCCCAAATCTCCGTCAATCGAAAGAATACACCTTGCATGAAGCAGTCTCACGCCGACAAAAAGTCAACAAACAATGATTTTATTGCCAAAGTCAAACACAATCTGCGATTTCCTTACCTACCCAAGCCGTTCTCACATGTTCCTTTTTCCTTTTTGATAGCTTTATTTATCTCTTAACAGTTATATTATACTAATAACCCGGATCTAACAAACACATGTCCCCGACTTGTGGGGGCGAAAAACATAGATTTTACTGCCATGCGATTTCCGCCGAAGATAATGGTCGCATCTTTTGAACTCGATCGGGTTTATTTAAATTGTTCAAGCCTCCATTAGGGCACTTTTAACAGTTTTTTTTCCTTTTCTCGAGCGCATGCGAAAACTAATCTGATATTATGAATCTGAAATGGAAATGGAGCGTATGAGGAAGTGGATTACGAGGTTGATTTGTCGGTAAATAGTCGGTAAATTGATGAACCGACAAAGTTATCTACAAGCAACTGTCATAACACCGACCGATGCAGATGTATATAGAATTGATTTAAAAAAGAATACACTTAACTCTCCAGTGGTGACGTGGTTTTACGAAACATGAGTGGTGACGTCGCGGTCTGAGAGACATTCATTTTTTTTTATAAAAAAATACATACAATCAAAATATAGTCAGTTAATATGATTCAGCTCGAAGGAAACATAATTCGAAAGCAGATTATATTATTAAAACAATGCAATTCCATTAAAGATCCTCTTCATCCGTCATCAGTGCCGGATTTTTACTTCCTTACGACGGGGGCTAACTTTTACGATGCCGCCGCGCCGCCGCCAAATATTTAATATTCACGGGAATTTCCAATTGTCAGTTTCAAAATTCAAATAATCCTTTCACTGCTTCTTTTACAGCAAATCACACTAACATGAAATCATTATGTACAACGAATCAAACTATATTTACTTCACACGTTAAACATAGCAACAAACAACAAATATTTCTTTCAGATGAATAATTGAATAGGTACTTTTGTTGATTTTTTTGATGCAGTCTTCAATGGCATCACCAAAATTCAGATTCAATAACATTTCACTGTTGATACTTAAAATTAATAAGATATTCAATATATCTCTACCATAGAATTCCTAAGGTAGTTTTTCATTCTTTTTAAAGTTGAGAATTACCTTTCACCACTGGCATTACTAATCATCAGTGATAGTCAAAAAATTCCCAGTAATTGCCAATATTCAATGAATTAGGAATTTGTTGTGATTATCCCTGAAACAACGCTTAGTCGTGTTCATATTTTGATCATCTATTTTTGAGATTCTAACTCTTTTTTTTTGGGGTATTGAATGTAAAAAAATATATAAAACTTATATATATACCATTCCCGTCTTGAGATCGTGTAGTTCCCGGAGACGGTTCTGTCGGTTCTGATTCTGTCTCATTTGCATTCAGAAGGAAATGCATGTATTTTAGGTCATTTCTTGACAACTTCGTCTAACTGCTTTTGTTCATTGATCTTCTGCCGTTTCCAGAATGCACCACCTTCTTTTTGACTCATTTTTTTTCAATTTCAGTTACGATATTCATTTATTTTTAGTACCATTACCAACAATACCAACGACAACCTATTAAATACTGAACTCTGATTTTGTTTTTTGTTATTGAGTTTGACGATTCACGAAATTACCCCTACTCTACTGAGTAGAATGCGGTTTTTCTTTACATCATCGAATAATAGTTATTTGTTTAACTAGGCAGCAAAGTAGTAGATTGACTGCCGTGGCTGAATTCATAGCCGAGCGTAGCGAGCATATAATTTTTTCTCCAATTGTTCATAATGATATGGGAGAATATTGTATTTGCGAATTAATACAATTCCCACAATCTCTTTATTCTTCCTGTATAGTGTTCAATTAAAATAAAATTTGATAGAAATCGCAGTTGTTGGTTTGACAATTCATGAAATTTCTGACAGTTGTGCGAAAAAATATCGGTATATTTGAATTATTATATAATGGACAGTGATAGCGACCTGGAAGTATACTTACACCTCCATTAATAAGGGAGGTGGCAAAAAATCTAGAGTTGAATTTGTTGCCGGAGAAGTCTCGGATGGAATATGAAGGAAATTATAAACGATTTATGGATTTTTAATTTTGCTGATACATATCAATCAGCAAAGTACCCACTTTGCTGCCTAGTCAGGACAAGTAATACTTTGCTGATCGATATGTGTCAGCAAAATTGATATTTGCTGCCAATCGGAGGAAAAAGTATGTATAGCGCCGCCGCTTTCGTATTGTAGCGTCCAAGACACAGCTGACGCTAGATTAAATCATGTCATGATTTTCACAAAAACAGTATCTCAACCAGTCAACGACTGTATTGCTGCTTGCTTCTCCTCTTTTCTCTTTTTCTCTACCGCCTCTTGAAATTCACCGCCGGGGGCTGATAGTCCCATAGCCCCCACACCCCCACTAAATCCGGCACTGTCCGTCATACATGTTTTCATGGGATGTATAGGAGTCTTCTTTGTTCTGCTCCTAATATGGATGATTTCAGTTAGAAATAATTTATCATTCGTATGAGAATATATACCTCTGTTTGAATCTGCTCAATTTCTCATGAAATGAATTAAAACAAGAAATATCTATGTAGCAGATTTTGTTACTTCACTGGTGACGTCGGTCTGACAGTCCGAAACCAATAACTATACTAGCTTCCTGCTAACGCTAGCGCTTTCTGGTTTATATAGAGTGCGAAGAAACCCAAAAAAGTATAAGCTATAGAGGGAAGCAGTTAGTGGGCATCGCGCAATAGCTCCAAAATTCAAAGAAGCTTTTTTCTGGTCGTTCTGAGAGACCGCAGGTCACCACTGAAGGGTTAAAGTCAGTCGACCTAAGATTCAGTTAGAATTTCAATGAATCTTCAATCATTTCAGGTAAGAGCCATTCATTATACAGGGTGTCCGGTAAACCATGGATCATAATCTAGCTGGTGATGAACAATAATTTCATAACCGATCAGAAAAACACAACTTATACCGCCAGGTGACACAGACTTATGGTATACCCCTCTTAATTTGTTTTCTTAGCTATACCGGATGTCCCTTAAAGCTTTTCACAGAAACTTCCCACATATTCCTCGGACTGAAACAATTCGATACAGGCCCAGGTACCTCAGTACAAAGTTGCTTAGTTTGGGTGTGCTAGACGGCGGCTCTGAAGTCAAAATATCTACTGTGACGAAGTAGATTATGAGTTATCTACGAGGAACTGTCAAGACACCGACTGATGCATACACGGTAAAAATTTTTGAGTAGACTTTAACTCCAGGTCCACACAACTTTGTGCCAATCCAGGTCCACACCGGATTGTGTAAATATTTTGCAGGTACCCAATAAATAATAGTGACAGAAAATGTCTCAGAAGTATGAAAAATGTTGGAGAAATCATGTACAAAATTTTGACTGAAATTCAACAACACTTGAATCATTGATGAAACTGATTGTTCATTTATATTTTGACGAGAAGCTTCACTCAATAGGATTTTTTACCATGTATGCATATTGAGTTGATTTTAGACAAAAATCACACTGAAAATCAGTCGAACAAAGAGTCAGTTAGAATTTCATTGAATTTTCAATCATTTTAGGTAGGAGCCATTATACAGGGTGTCCGGTAAACCATGGATCATAATCTAGCTGGTGATGAACAATAATTTCATAACCGATCAGAAAAACACAACTTATACCGCCAGGTGACACAGACTTATGGTATACCCCTCTTAATTTGTTTTCTTAGCTCTACCGGATGTCCCTTAAAGCTTTTCACAGAAACTTCCCACATATTCCTCGGACTGAAACAATTCGATACAGGCCCAGGTACCTCAGTACAAAGTTGCTCAGTTTGGGTGCTAGACGGCGGCTCTGAAGTTAAAATATCTACCATGTCGAAGTAGATTCTGAGTTATCTACGAGGAACTGTCAAGACACCGACTGATGCATATGTATATTGAGTTGATTTTAGACAAGAATTACACTGAAAATCAGTCGAACAAAGATTCAGTTAGAATTTCATTGAATCTTCAATCATTTTAGGTAAGAGCCATCATACAGGGTGTACAAGTTCATAACTCATCAGAAAACCACAACTTGACCTTATACCGCCGGTTGACGCAGGCTCATGGTATACCCCCCTCTCCTAATTTATTTTTGTACAAGCATGCGGGATTCATATATACCCGCAAGAAATTAAGTGTAATCAAAATATGAGTGGCGGGTGAAGTTTGTACAAAATCATCCATGCACTATTTATTGTGAGAATGAAGAAATATTGAAGAATAATATTTTATTGTTATATAAATCCCCCTATACTCTTTAATTATTATTGATCTGATGTGGAAAACAATTGTTGTCATGTCAATCAAAACACAAATTAGTAAGTGTAATTCTCAGAGGGACAGACATATCGTTACTGTCATTTTCGATTCAGTGGAATTGCGATGAAAAACTTCCAGCTACAGATGCGAAGCAGATGAGTTATTGCATGAAAATGTAGTCTTGGGAAGAGTATGAGAAGCACTACACAGGATTCATTGAGTGGTGCAATAGTAAAATAGTGAAACACCAAATGAAGAAGAGGTATGTGTCTGGAACCTAGAGGCCAAACACCATGGGCATGCTGGCTTCCGCAATAAGCTTACCTACATAATGCTCCTCCAAACGGCACACACAATAGATAAAATATATCACTACATAATAATCACAAGATAAAGAATGAATCACTATTGTCATTTGTTGATATTTGCAGAAATAATTGATTGAACAAATCAATCAATTTCCTACGCTTGTAGACAAAATATTGTTCCTAACTCATGCGGAAAGTGTCTTTCCCGCACTCGACTGCTTCCCCGAACTCTGCTTCACGTCGTTCGGGTCAACGGCATTCGCGTGCGGGGAAGTATCACTTCCCGCACTTGTTTGGAAAATTATTATTACCTATAGCTATAGTCTCTAGAAGGTTTCACAGGATTTTTCCACATATTCCTCGGACTGAAACACGATACCTCAGTACATAGTTGCTTACATAGTTTGGGCTCTAGACGGCGGCTCTGAAGTTACAATTTCTAATATAAGGAAGTAGATAACGAGGTTGATGCAGATGTATATTGAAAACATTTTAGAGAAAAATACACTAAACAATCAGTTGATCAAAGATTCAGTTAGAATTAATAATAATAATAATAATAATAATAATATTTATTCACCATTCGAATCGACAATTACAATTACAATAATTTTAGGTAACGATAAATAAATATAGAATTCCCACAGAAGGATACACCTGTGCGTGGGTTGTAACATATATCAATTTGATTTTAACATTACAATGAATATATTATAAAAGTAAAGTTTCGCTCATTATGAAAAAATAGAAAAGAAAAGAGAGAAGGAGAAGCACCCGAAGATCTATATATATATATATATATACACATACACACACACATACATATATATATTCATATATCATATCAGAAATCACTTAGAGATAATTAGCAAAATATCGAAATAACGGATACAAATAGCATATATTTCAAACGAAACTGGAATAGGTATTTGCATCAGACATATACATCAATTGAACGAACAGAAAAATAGGAAGTATTAAACCATGGAGGTATTGAACTGCTGGTTATACATCAGTTCAGTAACATGTGAGTATGTTTACATCTGTCTAATCTGTACACGACTATTTATGTACTGTAGTGATATGTATTTTTCATATCGACATAATGGTGAATATGTACTCTGGGCAAATTCAGGATCCAAATTTTGAGTTTCTTTTTGAATAAATTATTACTAACGATAGCTTTGATGTCTGCTGGAATGATATTATACAGCCGAGGAGCTAAATAACTATAACACTTTTGTAAAGTGTTCTTCTGTGATTTTGGCACATAGGTTGAATTTATTTTGTGGCGAGTTGCATATTGGTGTTCAATTTTTCTGAGTTCATGTTCATTTTTGTGTTGCCTTATAACAGTTTTGAAAAAGTACAGTTGTCGTATGTCCAGAATTGATGTTTCTTTATATAGCGCTTCTGTAGGATAAGTCCTTTTTTTATTAGTGATTATTTTCAAAGTCAATTTCTGTATTTGTTCTAGATTTTTTATATGAGAGGCATTTGCTGCTCCCCAGGCAACTATCCCATAGGAGAGGTGGGTTTCAAACAAAGTATAGTAGAGTATGCGCATCTGAGCTATATCTAGATAGGGTGTCATATATTTCATCCTGTATGTTACACTACGCAATTTTCGTACCAAATAATCAATATGTGTTAGCATATGATGTGAAAGTTATGTAAAATGTTTTGCTCGTATTAATAGTCAGAAGTTTACTTTCAAACCATTGAATTATAGTTTTGAAATTTCTTTCAGCTTTTTCTTTTAGAGAGTTCCATGTTTCCGATTTATAAATAACAACTGTGTCATCTGCGAAGCTCATTATGTCCCCTTCCACTTCTAGTGTAAAAAGGTCATTTAAGTAGATGTTGAAGAGGATTGGACCCAGAACTGTCCCCTGGGGTACACCATATTGAACTCTTTGAGATTCACTGAAAATGTCTCCGATTTCAACAAATTGACTTCTTTCATTGAGATAACTACGAAGGAGTTGGTGGGATATTCCTCTGAATCCAATACTCTCAAGTACTTCTAGAGGCTGGTTATGGCTGACAGTATCGAATGCTTTCTTCAGGTCCACGAATATACATAGTGATGGTAATTTTTCGTCTACATATTTACCGATTTTGTTGGTGAGCAGTGTTATTGCATCTTCAGTTGACTTGCTTTTTGAAATCCGAATTGATTTTTCGATAAAATATTATATTTTGTTAGGTAAGTTTCAATGCGTGATTTCAAAATGGTTTCGAATATTTTTGCAAAATTTGTAATTACAGATATTGGGCGGTAGTTGTCAACTTTGAGTTTATTACCAGACTTGAATATTGGTGAAATAACATAACATCTTTGATCATCAGAGATAAGAGCCATTATACAGGGTGTCCGTTGAACCTTGGATCATGCATAATCTACCTGGTAATAAAAAAGTTTATAATCAATCAGAAAACCACAACTTGACTCATGGTATACCCCCCCATTTCTCATTTGATTTCCCAGCAATATATCTGAAATTTGAAACATCCAATGTGCGCACTAGAGGGCACTCCCTCATATTCTAGGAGTTTTTTCATTTCTCAGTTTTCCTGGAGATGGCATCAACTTTCGAGTTTCCAATTTTTGAATCAAAATTACCGTGGAAGGATATGATTTGTCAATACAATCACACGTTTCCTCAGAAACCTGATGAAATTATGATTGATTGTTTCTGATTGGTTATATTGTCATACCCCACCACAACACTTCTGATGGAATGCTTTCCTACACTGCCGGCGGGATTTCTACAATCATCTTGACCTGAGTGGTCACTAAGAATGATCCATAACCATCATAAATTCTATCTGAATATATCATTTCCCTCGATGATCTTTCATGAGGAAAACTGTGAGAAAAACGGTTCAGCCGCAACTCAGTCTGTTAAGTACTCTGTTATAGTTTTTATTTGAACACAATACCCTGATACTTCTGTAAATGTGTATTATATGTAAATCGATTTCGGTTTCGACTAATTATTTATTGTTAGCCACAGAATGTTAAGCCACTGAACCGAAATGGAAAATTTACATTTCACTACCGGAAATGAGATTAGTTTGATTAGATCGGGCTTAGAATAATTATTACAAAGGGTACGTATTTGTTTGATATCAGCAGTTATTCATGGGAATATTGGCCTCTCGCTTAGCAAATGCAATAAATAACAGCCAGACTCTGATTTCAATCTAGAACTTCTATACTATTTTGAATAGAAGTATTTATTCTATAGGTGATGGCAAGTAGAAGATGTTTTATACAGGGTGACCTGTAAGTATA
Organism: Phaedon cochleariae; assembly: GCA_918026855.4. Classification (NCBI taxonomy): domain Eukaryota; kingdom Metazoa; phylum Arthropoda; class Insecta; order Coleoptera; family Chrysomelidae; genus Phaedon; species Phaedon cochleariae. The sequence continues at coordinate 29,930,193 of OU896717.1, forward strand.
TTCGACCAATACTCATCAGAATAATTCAGTATAATAAATAAACAAATACAGGAAGATACAGGTGAAATAATACTTACTGAGTTGAAAGTTATTCAACCAACTAGTGTATCAATGAGGGCGATTAATGATCGAGATATTTTAACGTGCGAGCGAGATCATTAATCGCCTTTTAATAAACAAGTTGGTTACAGAATTTTTCCGTCGACTATATTTCTCATTTCTCCTGCAATGAAGAAAACTTCGCGAATTCATCATTCATACGGAAACTGCTAAGAATCACCCAGTAGCCTTGTTACTGACATTAGTGACATTTGACATTTGTCGAAATAATCAACATGAAAAATAAATTCCTTGTGTTAGAAATTTAAGAAAACAGGGAATAAAATCGTGTTAGAAACTTGGAAAGGCGAACCCTCGGGCAAACCCGTTAACGGAAAATCTTCGATGAAATCCATATTTTCGATTTTAATGCAGATTCCGTAAGTTATAGCATAAACAATGGATGCACGCGGTGTATGTTTGGTTGCCTATAAAACAATCGTACATTAATAGACAAATCGTTTATTAATAGGGGTCATTAATGAACGATTTCATATACATTAAACTTAGTCGTTAATACGAGGTCGACGGAAAATGTTTTTTATACCAATGATGAATAGTTTCGAAACAATGAAATCCTTGAGTTGAAATTTATCATTTTGAACACCCTATAGCTCTGTAATCATTGCCGCTAGATTCCAAGTGTGATGCATCTATGAAATCAGCTCTTCAAGGAGAATCTGAGGATGCAATGGCATACAAGGTTTTTCATTTGAAATAACGAAGTTGTGTTCGTTAGAAGCGGCAACGCCGCAGGGCTGGAAATATTTTAGAACGATGTCCTCCTCGGAAATGTAGTTGACGTGTTGCAGAGTTTTTTTCATAATACGGTTTTGGTGACCTACAGGGCCTCTGTTTCGTTTTCAAAGGGCCACCTTGTATTTGAGTATGAACCAAGTGCTCTAATGGCAATTATACTGCGCCAGGTATAGGAACAAGACGTGGAAAATGTTTTAGGTTAGTGAGCATATCAACAATAATAACTGTGTAATTAATAATACACCACTGTGTTTGGCTTGATAATCAAATGAAGGTAAATAATATCATTGTTTGATACGAGAAACTTTTGCTGGCCGTGATTATACAATGAAAAGTTATCCATCTCGAGGATAACGAATGAAATACATATCGAGCAAGTAAATGAATCTTCAAGGTTTTTCAAAACAAGAATACTCAACTATAATAAGGTGTATTTATATCTTCAGCATGGTTATGAAATCTCAAATCTGCCGAAATCGGGAACAAATAATAATAATAATAATAATAATAATAGTTTTATTGCTTTGAAACAAAAAGTTACAGCAAGGATTTGGTTGCGAACATAAATTTCAGTTCACAGTGATCCTCAAAGCTATAAGTAGGTACCTATACTAATATCGACAGGAGAAATAACTTTGTTCATCGTTATTCACCCAAAGAAAAATGATCGAAGTTTCAGAATATTTTAAACGTAATTAAAAACTATTTTAGCATTTTCCATACTATATATCTTCTAGAGTTGACGCAATTGATTGGAGATCCGTTAGACAATCAGCTTCTGGTTTCATTACGTTGTAAATAGAACAACCAAACAGTATACAGTGTGACCCACTTCTGATGGAAACACCCCTGTATCTTACGTAATCGTTGGGTAATGATCCTGAAATTTGCTGGAGCGAGAGGTATACCAAAAATACACTCTATGACCAAGTGGTGTCATCTTCAGTGATATACACTGCTCGCCAACAGCCATGGAACAACCCCAATTTCCGGAAAATGATAATAGGAGTCAAAATAGGTAGAAAAGAACTGCAGATTCGGAATCAGGACGCTCAATTCACTAACTATTCTTATTTTTTCTAGAAAATTTCCAGTTCAGTTTTCACGGAAGCACCCCCGTATCTTACGAAATTGACTTTATCTTTGGACTTTCCCTTCCTCCTGCAGATTTCAGAACCCTACCTCAATAATTACGTGAGATACGGGGGTGCTTCCATGAGAAGTGAGACAAAGTTTAATTTTTCTGAACCGAAAATTTTTTAGGGAAACTATAAATAGTTAGTCAATTGGGCGTCCTGATTCGGAACCCGAAGTTATTTTCAACCTATTTTGACTCCTAATATCATTTTCCGAAAATTGGGGTGGTTCCATGGCTGTTGGCGAGCAGTTAAACTTCAGCTTCTAGGAAATGAATGTGTTGCCAAGCAACATAGTTATGCTTGTGTCAGTAATAAAAACGTCAATTCAAGAGCTCATTTTGGTATTAAAATGGACGACTTTTGTGTCGGTTGCAGAAAAAATAGTAGATTGTTTTATTAGGATCAAAAGGGACACTTTGTTTGACAAGCGAATTTTGCATTTGCGAGGCGGAGCGTTTAGCGAAGCCGAGCGAAAGCAAAATTTGCGAGTCGAACAAAATCACTTTTGATCCGAATGAAACATGCTATTTTTTCTGCAACCGAAACAAATAACCCAAATAAATATGTGAAGTTACCACCAATACCGTGCCATATGTATGCAATGCAACAAATATTGAAAAATAATCCGTGTGGTGAGAACATTCTACCTGCATCAACAGCAGGTTCATTCAATTTTCAAGGATGTTCGAATTGTAGTTTCAATATAAATACAATCACAGAGTGACATATTTGTGTATGGACCAGGTGCTCTAATGGCAAATACCGCGTCAGTGCCAGCTATATAAAAACAAGACTTGGAAAATGTTAGGTTAGTGAGCACATCAACAATAAGAAGAGCAATTATTTTTTCCTCTCCGTAATACAATGTTTGTCGCTTGATAATCAAAAGAAAGTTAACAATATCGTTGTTTGAGACAAAAAACTATTGCTTGCCGTGATAATCCAAAAACAAGTTATCCATCCCGAGAATAACGAATGAAATACAGATCAAGCAAGTATTAGAATCTTGAAGGCTTCCCTGTTCAAAACAAAAATACTTAACTGATATGTTAATAATTCCAATACTAAACTATAATAAGGTGTATTTATATCTCCAGCATGGGTATATATGAAATGCCAAATCTGCTGTAATCGGGAACAAATCAGGTATGCCTCTCAACCCAAATAACCAACCATGTTGTTTATTCTTGATGACGTCCAATAGATCCTTTTTAGTTCCTAGGAGCTAAAGTTGAACTTTAGCTCCTAGGAACTAAATATGTTGCCTAGCAACATACCTATTTTTGTGTCAGTAATAGAAACGTCAATTTAAGAGCTAATGTTGGTATCAAAATGGACGACTTTTGTGTCGGTTGCAGAAAATAGTTATTTATTATACAAGGGAAAAAAGCAGTTGATTTTAGCACCAGCTTGTGTTGTCAACAAACCGTGTGCTAAAATCTAATATTTTTCATGTGTATAATACACTATTTTTTTCTGTGACGGGAAGAAAGACGCGTTAATATTGAAGAGATATTACATATAATCAGAAAATTATCAATGTGTAATTCATACTTATTACACCTCCATTGTAGGCATCTTTGTTGCTATGTCATTCTATTGTCATATTCGGTCAATGTAATTATGTATGATTTGATTTTTGATTTGGAAATCATTGCGAACTTATATAGTGATTGAGTATTTATTTTGAATAATATTGAATGTCTGAATTCGAGTTTTCTCTTACTCCACCGGAGTTAGTTGAAGCAGCGGAAGGAGCGTCAAAAAAAACTATTGCTAGCTAAATAGCGGAAAATTTACGAAACAGCGTATTCAAGATTCATGGAATGGAGGATGGAAAAGTCATGCAGTTCTTGCTCGAAAACGATGGTATTGGCCTATTTTCCCGAACTGGCTCAGCAACAAAAGCCATCAGCAGTGTGGTCAAATTATTCAATTATTAAAAGTATGTTACAATACAATAATAATGTAGACATTTCAAAATATCCCAAACTAATTACATTTCTGAAACAAAATGAGACAGGTTAAAAACCCAAGAAAGCATACATTTTCACGAGTACACATATCGGCGAATTTTTAAATAATGCTCCTGATGAAGTTCATTTAATGGCCAAAGTTGTTGTTGTATTCGGGATTGCAGATGCTTGTCAAATTTGTGAAATCAGCCAGGTAACATTAGATGATATTGAAGATTCAGGAACGATATCAATTCTGAAACTCAAGCAAACGAAGAATGATGTAGACACAAGATTTGTAGTTACTGAAGAATATATTAAACTTTACCAAACATATAAGTACATAGCCCTGCGTCCAGCAACAGCAAAGGATCGCCGCCTGTGTTATGCATATCGCAATGGAAAATGTATCAATCAGGTCGTGGGTAAAAATCAGTTTTATAAGGTACCTGAAACAGTTTCTAGTTCTTTAAAACTTGAAAATGCTACCTCATATACAGGTCATTTATTTCGAAGATCGTCTACTACCCTTTTAGTTGAATCTGGGGGAGATTTGCTGACACTGAAGAAACATGGCGGTTGGAAGTCATCAACGGTCGCTGAAGTATATGTTGATGAATCGGTATCACACAGAACTGAATAAGCTAATGAGGTATTCAGAACTTGTGGCATTGTCGAAATAACACCCCATTTGCAACCAGGTACATCAACGGCAGTTGTGTCCATGGCAGAAAGAAATATAATTTCAACACAATAAAATTCTACTGTTGTTCCGGAACGTGTCATTCATGCAATGCACATGCAATAATCGTACTTTTGATATAAAAGAAATGTAACTTTCGTTTAATAAAATATTTTGAATTGAATATCTACCATACTTATATATGAGTATCCGGGAAAAAAGTACTCACTTTTTTCCCACGGGAAAAAAGTAACTTTTGAAAAGTGACATTTTATAACCTGTCAACAGAGATGAAATGTCAAACTTTTTTTCCGTCACAAAATTTTTTTTTTTACGGCTATAACACAAAATTCTTCTTGTTTCACTAGCTGTGTTTGAAACATCAATGAGGTACTTTGTATGTCATCAATTTTATTTCCGTATCTGATATCACAAAGACTCCATTGTGTTATTATTTAAAAAAAAAAACTCATCGCTCATAGAATGTCAGATTTCAAGCAATGACAGCTTTGCTCAATAGATGAGCCTTACTTGAGAAGGAATCAGATGGCTACAAGACGCAGGAATCAAGAATGCCGCTGTAATTTTTTACAACCGTAGACGAATCATAATGTATAACTCGCACAGAATGATGCTAATATTCCACTATCAAATCATTATCGTTCCGTGCTCGTTAAATAATATACTTTTATTTTCATCTGCAGAATATCCTGGAGTATATGAACGATATTTTGAGGTATTTTTATAATAATATGATGCAAATGTTCTCTTCAGGAAGTTTTCCAGAACAGTTCTAGATGCTGGCTTATATATCATCAAGCAATAATTTATTTTCTTCATCAGTTTCATGGGATACAAGAAGAAATTGTATTACTGCTCATTTCTGATGAATGACTTATTTATAGGCTCTTCTACCCCTTCAATAATAAACTCATCGAAAGCCAGATTTCCAACACCACCTACTTAAAATTGATAAGGGTCTGAACCTTTCGACACTCAGAGAAGTATCTGAAAAGAAAAATCGAGTAGACCACGGAGCCAATTGACCTGAAAATTCGGCCTTCGGAATAAGGAAATTGAAGGGGCGCTTTTCCCTCTTGAAAAATCGCGTCGATTTTTCCACACGGACGCCTTCCAGTTCCTCTGGAATTTTCACAGTTTATTTTCGGTAACAAGCTGTAAAGAATGATCCGGTGTCGAAGTGAATGGAAATTGAATACGGCGGAAAGTGTTTGATAAGGCAGTGGATCGGGAAGGGGAGTTGTACCTCTAGAGAAAGAGAGGGTGAGCTGAAATTATTTTGGTATTAAAATGTCACGATCATATTGAGTGATCCCTGAACAAGAAGGAAATGATGCTAAAAATTTAATAAATCACATACGCATGAGTCGATAGGTACATTTAAATTATAGACGAAGAGGCCCTGCTAACAACACACCCCCTAGAAGGATAACAACAAATATTCTGATGCTAACATGAATTCGCACAACAACCATGATATTCATTATTTCAAATTTTTTGGTATTTTCTCTCCTCGTTTCTATAAAATAAAAAAATGAATATTATTTCAATATACGTGTAGTAAGGACAAATCAGATGATTTGCCCCAAAATGTCACTGCGTTTAAAGAATTTTCCTATCAGAGAGCCTAAAAGAAATTTACTAGCTTGTCAGTGACAATTTGTATTGAGAAAATTTTTGGAGAAGAGAAATAAAGGTATACAGGGTGTTTCACAGGTAAAGGGAAATATTTCAATGGTAGATAAGAGTCACCAAGGTGGTTCTGAAAATACCATATTTGATAGGTCTTAGAGTTTTCATAACGAAGATACAGGGCGATTTATCGATTTCGAATAATTATTCATTCGTCTATAAGTATTGAACTACCCAGTATATTTTTCTAAAATTTGTTATGGAGCTTTAACTTAGAACCTTGAATGCATTCACCTATCGGGCGAAGTGAAAATCCAGGTTCGGCTTCAGGAAAAAGTTACATTTATTCGAAATATTAAAATAACACACTGTATGTAATAATTGACAAAGTTCATCGAAGGAATCGTGAAGAGGAGGAAAAGCTGGACTGGATTTGATGGTTTCTGTTTTTCCGCCACCAATTCTCATCGTAACAATCATAAACAGGAAGGTAAAAGTATGTCAATTTCAAGAGTATTAAAATTATGAAACCATTATGATTATTTGATATATTCTCGTTAAATGATCGTTCGAAAGAACTTACTTAGTCTCACAGTCTTTATAACAGAAAGACAGGGTGAATTATCACTCGTCCATAAGTATTAAACTACCCATCGCAGTAATATTTTCTCAAATTTGGTATTGAGCTTACTTGGGACGATGGATTCATTGACCTTTCAGGCAGAATGGAAATACAGGTTTAGCTTCAGGAAAAGTCTCATAGTCTTTATGACAGAGATACAGGGTGAATTATCGAATTATAATTTCGCCTGATAGGTTAATGAATCCATCGTCTCAAGTAAGCTACATACCATATTTGAGAAAATGTTACTGGGTAGTTTTATACTTAATGGACGAGTGAATAATTATTCAAAACCGATAATTCACCCTGTATCTCCGTTATAAAAACTGTGAGACTCAGTAAGTTCTTTCGAGCGATTTTTTGACTAGAATATATCGAATAATCATAATTGACACTGGTTTCATAATTTCAATACTCTTCAAATTGACATACTTTCAGCTTTCTGTTTATGATTGTTACGATGAGAATTGGTGGCGGGAAAACAAGAAGCATCAAATCAAGTTCAGTTTTTCCTCCTCTTTACGATTCTTTTGATGAACTCTGTCAATTATTACATACAGTGTGTTATTTCAATACTTCGAATAAATGTGAATTTTTCCTGAAGCCGAACCTGGATTTTCTCTTCGCCCGATGGTGAATGAATTCAACGTCCCAAGTTTGAGCTCCATACCAAATTTAAAAAAAATATACTGTGTAGTTCAATACTCATAGACGAATGAATAATTATTCGAAATCGATAAATCGCCCTGTATCTCCGTTATGAAAACTCTAAGACCTATCAAATATGGTATTTTCAGAACCACCTTGGTGACCCCTATCTACCATTGAAATATTTCTCTTTACCTGTGAAACACCCTGTATAGAAGAAATATATCAAATTTTCACTTATCTTTGGACGTTTCGGGACCGGTTCTGCTCCCGTTGTCAACATGAAAAGAGATTATTTCAATAGCGAAGTCGTATAATGTATCTTGAAGCTTTTCAGTTTCCAATGACAATTGGTGACGTTGGCAATCAGATGAGTTACAGGATGTTTTCATTAATTAATCTTGAATTTACCATTTTCATGTCCTGATTTTAGTAGTGAATACCATGTTCTGTCTATATCAACTGAACAAGAAGCAATGCTATTGTCTCCGTTCAGAAGAATGCAAGCAGATTCCTTGATTTTTCTCTTCTGGTTGTTATCTTTTTTTCCAATGATTTTAATATTATTCCACTCTGCCATATGTTGTCCGTCTTCAGTAAGGATATGTTCAGCTAATTTCGATAAGAACCAGATATCAATATCGTTGCTCCAAATAGAGATGGAAGTAATGAATATCCTAGAAGGATAACATAACAAATATTCTGATGCTCTCATGAGTTTGCACAACAATAACAACAATAAAAATAATATTGGTTCCCAATCGCAGCCAGTGTTGTCATGTCGCCTAAATTAAAAGTGATCAATGTCGCATCATCTTCATTTCTCCTATCTGTTCATGAATCTAGTTCAACACATACATTTATTCGTTAGTCGGATCAGATATCGAAACAATTCTGAAGAATCAATCCATAGTGATTCATGAATATTCATGTCATCTTGTCAAGTACCTACTTCAGTTTGTCAATATGGAAATTTTCAATAATGTCCACCAATGTTGCAACACCGCTTCTTGGTATTTGACAGCGATAAATATTTATTATTGTTCACATCCTCTTTAGGTACCTATGATGTTCCTCGAACATAATGAGGAGTTCTTTTCGTACGCTCAAGAGGATGAAAAAAAAATGGATTTCGTTCATTATAACTTTATTTTCCCAAACTCCGAACAGAGCACGGAATTTCATTAATATAGCACATATACAGTGTGTAAAAGCCAAATGGAATAAATTCATTATTTCGGTCACTATACATATTTATAAAAATCCCGAAACATGTCAACTAGGTACTTATCCGAGGAGGACATCGTTCTGAATTATTTTCAGCTCTGTTATCTCAAATGGAACACCCTGTATTACATTGCACTTTCAGATTCTCCCCAAAGAGCTGATTTCATCAATGCATCACACTTGAGATCTTGCGGCGATGATTACAGAGCTATAGGGTGTTCAAAATCGAGATTTTTCAACTTTAGGTTTTTTTGTGTCGAAACTGTTCATCATTAGTCAAAGCGGCTCACATGACCCTATCTCAGATTTCGATCCACTATTTACTGACATTTAATTGTAAAAAAAAACGAGTGGTTCAAGTTTCAGAATTTTGATCACCCTGTATCTGTTCCAATTAAATGTCAGTAGATAGTGAATCAGAAGTTGAGATAGGAATATCAATGCCGTTTTGATCAATAATGGATAGTTTCGACACAAAAAATTGCATAATTTGAAAAATATCGATTTTGAACACACTATATAGCTCTGTTATCATTGCCGCAAGATCTCAAGTGTGATGCATTTATGGGGAGAATCTAACAATGCAATGAAATACAGGGTGTTCTATTTGAAATAACAAAGTTGTTGCTACTTTTCGTTAGAAGCGGCAACGTCGCAAACGTGTTTAGGGATTTTTTATGAATATGTAGAGTAACCAAAATAATGAATTCATTCCATCTGGCTTTTACACACTGTATACACCCATTGATAATTTCATCTACCATGATCATCGATATCATCTTCTTTCAATCCACAATTTGGAACCATTCACCAGCTTGAGTGACAGCAACGGAAGCACTTCAATTTCTTCCAAAGTTTTGTATTCCGTGAAGAATCTGTACTTTCGCGTCAGATGGGCAATAATTGTTATTATACTCATGATGGCAAAACCACCGCCTGCAAAATATATAACAATGTGAACATGGTCATTAATAAAAAATGAATATTTCAATGGATATGACAAACTGTCACACAAACATCGTTATCCGCGGAATCCGTTTCCAAACGAGTTCTAGAAAGGTTATGAATATACAGTGTGTCCATTTACTGCGTAATTCTTCGATATCTCTTAAGCCATAACCTATAGAGAAAAACTTTGGGGAAAAACCTTTTCAGTTACTAAAGTTGCTCATTTCAAAAAATTTTTCAACATTACTAGGTGTTTTATAAAAGCAGGGCAACTCGAAGAAGAGTTCAACTTTATATCGCTGCAAAAAAAAATTAATTTTGCGACATGTTCTTCAACAGGGTGCTCAATTTTGCATTCAAAATTTTGCAAGAATCAGATGACATTCATCAGAATTTTTCAAATGGAACACCTTGTATTTTAATTCAAAAATTCATTGCGACATCTTTCGCCTTTTTATCGCTGAAGAAAAAACCGAAATCGATTGCGGCGTTGTCAAGTTATGGATAATTTTCTTATTTTTACTACTATTTCGGGGTAATTTGTACGTCATAGTTCTTTCATTTATTCGTATTGTGGAAATATTGCGTTGCTACGGTATAATCAAATTTGTTCATTGACCATTCATATATTTTTTTACAATAGGAACATTAACAGGCTCTCCAAGTTTGGATTTTTTTCGAAATACACTTATATTTGTGTAATGACCTGTCTAACATCGTCACAATCAAATATATTATCTTGGATTGATTCGGAGTTTTGCTGAATTCCCTCCCAAAAGCCGCGTATAGTAGAGACATATTGTTTGTATCATTATGTTTACCTCCTTCAAGTTGAATGGAGATTTGGATTGTGGAAATAACGACAATAAAAATGGCCCAAATTTCAAAAAATTGTCCTGATTTTCGAAATCCGCATCTTCATTGTTTGTATTGTAGAAGTTGTTTCGAAGACAGGCGTTGGTTTTGGCATGTTTGTTTGTTTCACATATTGTTTAAATCATAAGTAACAAGATTTGGGAATATTTCAAATTTGGACCATGCACATATCGCAAAAATACCTAAATGATCTATGTAGAACCTCGAATGTCATGTGGCAAGCAATATTCCCACACTCAAATCAAATAAAGGAATCATCATGACGTACAAATTACCCCGAAATAGGAGTTAAAATAAGGAAATTACTGATAACTAACGCCGTAACCGATTTTGATTTTTTCTTCAGCGATGAGAAGGCGAATGATGTCGAAATTAATCTGTGATGAAAAATACAGGGTGTTCCATTTGAATAATTCTTATAATCGTCGTCTGAATCTTACAATATTCAGAATGTGAATTTTAGCACCCTGTAAAGGATTATCTCGCAAGAAAACTGAATTGGTATACGTGAGACCTTGCTACTACTGTATGCCAAAAATATTTTCGAAATTTCAATAAATAAATATACCATACCCAATCGAAAATGACCCTTCAATAGTAGTAAAATTAGGTTTATCAATTATAACTTGGCAACGCCGCAACTTAATTCAATTTTTTTCACAGCGATGTAGAGCTGAACCTTAGCGGAATAAATTCCGAATGAACAATACTGGGTGTTCTATTTAAAAAAACACGTCTTCGAGTTGCCCCGCTTTTATGAAACACCCAGTATTGTTGGAAATATTTTTGAAATGAGTGACTTCAGTAACTGAAAAAGTTTTTCTCCAAAGTTTTTCTCTTGTGATAATTGATTTCGAGATATCGAAGAATTACGCACTAAATGGACACACTATACATATAAATGAATTAGGACATATTCTCATTGAATCCGTTTCGAGTCTTTTATTTTTTGAATCTTTGAAGATGAATAGATAAGGTCCCCTGTCGAAAATCTGTACAATAAATCTCAGAAATAGTAGAAACTTCGAAATACTACCCTCGACAATTTCGAGATATTATGGTGTTCTTTGATCAAGTGTGTTTGCTATGGTTATATTGATCGGGAACTGACGACAATTATCTAGTTCTTGTTCATGAATCATACTCAATCCTAAGCTAGAGTGAATACATGACGGTGTTTCAGGCAGAAATTCCTCTAGGTAAATATGGAAAACAATTCCAGTCTACTGGTCTGGTACTGCTTAGAAATCCTGAATGGACTTGGCAGTCGAAACAGACTGACTCTAGCATGACTACCATCACATACAGGGTACAAGGGCAACGAAGAGGCATACTCACTTGCTCGAGCAGGAGCAAATAAACTTTGAATGGCCCAGAACCCTTTTGTGGTATTGCGACAGTATCATGGTTTCTTGTGGAGAAACAGGCAAAAATGATCGCCAACATTCACAAAATATCTGATGAGCCAGAAACGAAGTGCAACTAGAATACTGTGGAACTTCTCACAGGGCATTGAATGCTAAAACACAAGAGTAGGATAGATCTGGTAAAATAACTGCTATGCAGGTTCTGTCAGGAAGTGGAGGAAACAGTAGTATATCATAATTTATACATACTTTGTTAGTGTGAGGGCTTGTCGAGACTAAGGTTGCTCATGCTGGGGAAAGGAATCCAAGAGCTCATCAGAGTTACACAGGGAATCTGGAAGTCTATGGAGAAGGCAAGGCTAACCAAAGAACTCTGAATGGTTTTGATTGCAGACGCAATAGATCTGGAAACGTCGCGGTGTGGAGGCAGATAAGAAACAAAAAATTGATTTCCATAAGTGCTCCATAAAATCAACAACACTGGTAGGATGACGAAATAAAAAACAACTACATCGCTGATGGGTAGTGCCACGAAACATTCAATCACTTTTCCGTGGAACAAGAAAAAACTAGAAGTTGTTCGATTACACCTATTGTAAAAGAAATAGATACACTCAGAGAAGGAGTCGGTAGTGAAAACCAAACATCTAGTAAAGTAGGCGCCAGTCACTACATTCATTGAATAACTACACAACAAAATTGTATCATGCTATACTTAGAGTATCATTCTATTTTGTAGTCATATTCTTAGATAAATATTGTGACTAGCGCCTATTCTACTAAACGTTTGGTATCTACTACCGACTATATTTCTTATTATATATTCGGTGAGTAACGGGTTTTGCACATCAGACCAAGAAGTTTCTGACAATTATTGTTATCCAGAAAATAACATGAGTTGTTACGAATAACAGATCTCTTCATAGTCAAAGTAGAAGCCAATCAATTGAAGTAGACTAATTCATCATTGGGCTGTCAGTTGTGATGAATTTCCACACATTTTATAGCGGTCGAATGGCCAGGAAGAATTGGTAGGTATCTAATGAGGAATTGAACATCGAGAAAACAATATCCCAAAACTCTTTACAAAATATCACATGTTGACCTTAAAATCCGTCATACGCAAAAAAATCAAAAAATACATGAATCTAGGAAATAATTATTGTCTATGACGAAGAGTCAAAATATCGACATCTCAATATCAAAGAAGCAAAAGGTGAAAGACAAAATGGAGAAAGAAGAGAAATGGAATTGCGACGAAAAACTATTTCTAATGACATAAAGATGAAACATCGAAAAGGAATTGCTGTCTGAAAATAGTATGAACGGACGCGGACTATTGAGAACCAATCGACCAACTGAAAGAATGATCTGAATCGATCATATCATCAACATTCGTATAAACGTAAAGTGATTCCGAATTGTTTTTAAATTGTAGCCACTTAGCGCTCACAAAGATCTAATAGGATGTCAACCAATGTTCTCCGTGGCATCTGCCAGCAAAGTGAATATTTATCTTCCCTCATTCACCATCATTGTTCAGATTATCGGACACTTGTCCTAATGACCATTTTTTTTTTTTTAAATCTTCATTTTACTGTGACAATTCTAGCTCATTTGTTGCTGTTGATATTAATATAGTAAGAAGTCGTTGAAATATGAAAAACTGGATAACAATAACTTACCTATGCAGTTTCTGGGTCCACTCATGAAAGGCAAATAACTGCCTGCATGTCTTTTCGCTATGTTCTCTGGTAGAAAACGGTCAGGATCGAATTTGAAGGGATCTGGCCAGTAGTTAGGATCTCTGTGGAGGGCCGTTAACAAGATGAAAATTATCGAACCTTCAGGAATCAAATACTTCTCATCTGAAATTTTAAACAGTTTTGTATAATATAACTTGTGACCAGCAAGCTAATACACTTATCGGCGAAGAAACCGGCCAGCAAAGCATTTTGGCAAATCAATCGACCTGCAACTTTTCAAATTCTTGCCGATTTTCATGAAATATCGACGTAAGCGTAGAATCATATTTCGAAATGTTAATCTGAGTTTGAGTTCACAAAAACAGCTGATGACTTGAGCATTATACAGGAATGAATAAATGTTATTATCTCACAGCTGATCCCTGATAGCACACAACCTCCTAGGGACGTCCTTTATTTGGTATAATTCAAGTCCGAATGTCCCGGACCTAAAATGATTGTCCTTGGGACGTCCCATCCCGTACGTTTCATGCATGGTCCGAGCAAGGAGCTGGTACATCATTCCAAATGTCCTAGCAATGGCATGCTTCAGACGTTCCACGTGGTACATATAGTAAGAAGATGCAATGTTCTGAAACCTATTAGTTCACTAGGTAGATCATCTCTCGAGACCAAGGTCGAAAGTAAAAGGACCTGCTGAGGCAGGCACAACGTATATGCTCTGCTCTTCCATCATATTCAAGACAGAGATGTCGATTCATCACCTTCCATACTATTGCATAGAGTATTATTTGGTCCAGTCAAGCAAACATTTTGACGTTGATTGGTACAAGCAAGGTAGTGTGATATCGCTTTACGAGGTTCAACTACAGTATTCATCTCACCAGACCCTTAGGGTATGTAAGATCCATATGTGAGGGTTATCTACTCTTAGAAGCTACTCCTTTCGTAGGAACCAGTCATCTCTATTCGAAATCAGGATGGTATACGGCAGTTCATATCGATACTGACGGTGTAGTACTGATATCTCTAGTTATTACTAGATGAGCCTGTCCTTGTATACTGAAGAAATTTGCCTGCTCCGTTCGCTGTGAGGCTTTCAGCCACCAAGCAGTAGCCCCTTTAGATACTATTATATATAAATTCACATCCGCGCATATATAGTTGAAGCAGAAGAAGAAATAGATTTGACGAACAAATTTATTGATCTACCAGATGGAAATGTTGTTATATCGACTCACCTAAACGAAGGTCAGTTTCGACAGTTCTCACAGTCACTGGTGCCGTTGGAAATATCCTCAGAGTTTCTTTCACTGCCCTATCTGTGTATTTCATTCTCGAGATATCTTGTGGCTCCACTTGGCGATCCGGTCCTAAAACTTCCATCACCTCTTCGTATACTTTCTCCTGAAAGACATGTCAACAGTACTCAATTTCTATACATTCAAAATAAACTTTGAACCAAAAAATGTTTCTCATTTCGAAAAAAAATGCAATGTACCTGAATATCTTGGTATACTCCCAAAGCCATCATCATAGATAGCACAGTTCTTGCTGAAGTTTCCGTTCCCTAGAAGAATGAAAATTATACAGAGTGGTTCATTGGGGTGCTTCTGAATAATCCATATTTCATGGGTCTATCATTCTTTTTGACCAAGATATAGGATGATTTAGCAATTTTCCTAATTTTTTTTCAATTATTCATAACGTATGAACCACCTTATACATTTTTGTGATATTTGGTTCGTATGTTCTTAGTCCACAGTGGTGACGATTGACATGATCAAAACATTCTCATTTCAGGTCCGGCGTTGAGAAAAGGATAAGTCAGGTTTCGAGTCGAAACAACACCGTGTGTCGCTATATTTCGAAATTTAATTCACAAACTTGGAAAAAGAAGATACGTAAGACCGACTGTATATTTGGTTTTTCCGCCTACAACTGTTTCACCTTTTCATTCATTCACATTTAGAAAAATAATTTGTCGTCCCCTAATGGTACTTTAGTATTTCCAATCCATAAAATCATCAACCATTTCTTATCTTCCTAATTTTTGGATCCAACCAGATTGACTGTTCTTGGGATTATAATTTTTATCAATGATTCACTTCAGACACTCTGTATGTAAAAGGAGATGATCGTAACACATGTTCATTGCACCACATTTGAAACAACAAATATGAAAATGGGTAAGAAATCATGATTAATATGAAAATGAATTCTGATCACTACATTTAGTGCAATTAATAACAATCACTATAACAACAATATCGAATACGACAACTTCGAATTTTTATCGCCAAATATACCTCGGACATTGAAAATTTTATTTTGATTTATTACAAGTTTCACAAGCTTGTTGCTTGATAACAGCCCACAGCCTTCGGCTTCGAGCTTTCTTTTGTCATAAAATCATCTCGTCTATTATCCCATGTCCTAGGAATATAACTATACTGATCATATTATTGCAATTGAATTGATGTATCATTCTCTCAAATTAAAATTGATAGGAAGTGTGAACTATACCTATCATGTCTGTTGATGATTTGTTTGTACTCTCCCAAATTTTTTGATTCATCAAATTGTATCATCAAATATAATTCGTGCTCATAGTTCTATCAAAAATTTTGTCAGAAATTGTATGGTGTTACCAAGCAATTAGATCTTGTTGATTTCTGACACTGTTATTATCGATATAGTATTGCAAGCACTCATGGTAGGCTGCATCTATTAGTAAGTTTACGTACGAATAATATGCTAAAATCCTATTCGCACGTTCACGTTCGAATAGGTTTCGACGTACCTATATGTACGTATGCGTACGTATAATATGCCAATGCCTATCCGCACGTTTATACGTACGAATATTTACGTGAATGTTTTCAATTTTAGAAAAATATATTAGTTGATATCGAAATTATCTGTCACTTCCATGAAAACGTTCAAATATATTTACCAACTCAAAAATTCTCTACATCTACTTATGTGAAATTTGATGAATATAATGTGTAATTCATTATGGTTAGTCGAATTTCACAGCAAACTATGTTCAACATTGTTTAGGCAATGTACTGTGGTATATGGTTCACTTTTATATCAGGTGTTATTTCTATCTCACTTTTATATCAGAAGTTTTTGTAAAGATATGAAACCATTATAGCAACTCGAATTCGATCGATTGTTTTGTCGATCACATTGATCTGAATAAATGTAGGAACTTCTTATAAATGTAGGAACTTCTTCCAATTTTTCTAGCACATTTTCCTCTGTGCCTAACACATAGGCTTTGGCATATTTATACGTTCGGATAGGGTTTGACATATTATACGTACGTATACGTGCAGATAGGCTTTTGCATATCTATTCGTAAGTATACGTACGTATAATATGTCAAAGCCTATCCGTACGTATACGTACGTATAAATATGCCAAAGCCTATCCGTACGTATACGTGCCGATAGATATGGGAAAGCCTATCCGTACGCAAATATAGTTGTCAATTTACGTACGGATAGCATTCTTGGTAGTTATTCGCAAGTTAACGTACGGATAAAGTGCCTTATCGCTATTTGTACGTATATTCGTAGGTATGCACGCACTGCGTGCGAATAGACACTTCCCTCATGGTACCACCCCCGATAATAACCTTGTTATTGTCATATTTTAGAAATGCCAGAATCGTCAGTGACGTCCGATTTAGCGGCCGTTGCCATGGGTAAAGGCCGCGAAAAGTAATTTCGTGTTCTGTGTTGAGACAACGGAATATTCTCTCCGCTTGCGATTGCAGATTTCAATATCAAAACATAATGGAAAGAACATTGGAGTCGATGAAACATCATTAAATTGGATGAAATCTTATTTAACAGAACGAACTCAGAATGTTGACTTGATTAGCATAGATAATGGAAATCTTAGACATGTTAACTCGCAAACAACAGAGGTCCCAATCGGCGTGCCCCAAGGTTCCGTGCTGGGCCCTGTTCTATTTATATCCTTCGTGAACAATGTTGATCTTGCCATTCCTCAGGCATTTCTGACCCATTATGCTGACAACAAGTCGGAAGTTAATTTCAGCAGCAGAAAGACTTGATAAACCGATGTATTAACACACTATCTGACTTAGTTGATTGGTTCAAACAGAACTCATTATACTTCAATATGGAAAAAGTATCTGATCCAATTCCATAATCCGCAAAAAAAGTCAAATTCTTTGGAATTGAAATTCAATGATGAACCCTCTGCAATCAGGTGAATTATACTAAATTCAGGTATCTATATAAATGAAAATGTAAACTGAAAACAGCATTGTGGGATTCTGGTCTAGAAATTGCACTGAGTAATTATAAATTCGAAATTTTGCGGCCCTTTCTCACCACCGCGCAGCTTTTGATGGCGTATTATGCAAAGCTACAATTTCGATTGCTCTATGGGATTTGTTTTTGAGATTGCTCTACGAGCATTGAAGACGTATTTCTGGCCCAAAAGCGCGTAATGAGGAGTATCGCTGGTGTTGAAAGCACTGAGTCATGCATGACATATTCGAATAATTACAAGAGTTCAACCTTAGCTAGAGAGTTCTATCGAAGGAGTAGACAGATTGAGACCTCAGAGAGAACCAGTAACGAGATCTGGGGAGTAGGCAGATTGATACCTCGGCAGCAAGTCACATAACTTTCGTGATATAAACTGAGGAGTAGGCAGATTGAGACCTCAGTGAAAATCATTACCTATATCTTCCTATCGTCTTTTCATTATTATTTATTATTTATTATATATGTTTTTCAGTTCTTGAAATTGGCTCCAAAATCGGGGCCGAAACGTTTAACATCGACAGATTATGGACGCGGAAGCAGCAGAGTGAAAGTGAAACTCATGCAAGTTTATCCAAGCTTTCGGAAAGTTATATTTTCATCATCAGGGAAAAACAAAATGTATGGAAATTAGCGAAACTGGTTGAGTATGAGGTGATGTACTTATAACTCATTGAGGTTGATTACATTGATGTTACTAAAAAAGTATATACAGTCTGTCCAAGATAAGGTTGATCAGCATGGGGATCTCGAAAACGGTAGGAGATACGAAGTCGGTTAAATGGGGAAAAAGTTGCGCATTCGAAGGCTCATATCGAGAGCCTTCGAAAATTGTCGAAATTATTTTCAGTTTTTTATTTATTTATTTATTTATTTATTTAATGTTACACTGTTCTACAGGTCAAACCCAACTACAGAACAGGGTAATAAGTATAACTAATAATACAGTTTTTCATATTTTGAAAAGTATATAAATATAGGCAAGACCTTAGCTGAAATAAAAAGATTTAATCGTAGAGATAGAGCAATGAAAGATCTCTGGATGATTATTTGATGAATTATTGTATATAGAACACATGTTATGGAGAGGAGAATATTTCAGAATATTTGTTCGTGGTGTGGGAAGATAGAATGTATTGAAAACTCTAGAAGTTTGTCTAGGCACAGTGAAACTCAGCTTCTGCAAAATGTGTGAGTCAGTGATAATGTTATTCACCACTTTGAAAAGGAACACTGTGGATTGACAATCACGACGGCAACTGAGGCTTTTCATAGCATGTCTAGCCAATAATGTATCATGAGGAAACCCGATTGGTGGATATACATTATCAGATCTATAGGAAAGAAGTTTTAGGAAACGACGTTGTACTGATTCAACTTTCTCTATATACAGCTGATGAGACGGATTCCAAATTAAAGATGCATATTCCAGTTTTGATCTGACGAAGGCATAATATAATGTTTTTGATGTGGCTGAATCGGAAAAATCTCTAGAGATCCGCGCTATGAATCCATACATCCTGTTTGCAGCAGACAAAGTAGCTTCAATATGCGGTGTGAATGAAAGTTTTGTGTCAAAGGTGACACCTAAATCGGTAAATGTGGGCGGACGTTGAAGTATTGTTTCACTAATATCATACGGAAATAAAATGAGTTGATTTCTAAGTGTATATGTCATCACATTACATTTGCTATAGCGTTCAAAGGTAATTTGTTACTGCAACACCATTGTTCAACACGTTTCAGATTTAAAGATAGCCGTTCACAATCCTCAATATCATTTATCTGACAATATATCTTCAAATCGTCTGCATACATCAAACAATTGACATCAATTACTTCGATAATGTCATTTATAAAGGCATTGAAAAGTAGCGGACCTAGAGGTTGCTACCTTGAGGGACACCCGAGCTTGCTACATATTCGACAGACTTGAAACCATTGAACATAACATATTGACGTCTATTAGTAAAATATGAATCAAAAAGTTGGATAAGTGCCAAGGAAAATCCGTAACGGTATAGTTTCGATAATAATAGTCCATGATCGAGCCTGTCGAATGCCTTTGAGAAATCTGTATATTTTATACAACATCAACTTGCAATCGTCTGTCAATGCTTTCAGAAATATATTGAGTAATATTGAATATAATTTTCAGTTATATCGAAAAAAGTGAATTTTTGGAATATCTATTTTATTTTTTATCGTTGTTATTATTAGAGATACAAAAAATCTAAAAATATTCTTCCATAGCAACTTTTGATGACGTTTAACGTGGAGATACCAATTTTGCTATGCGACGTTTCGTATTCGTAGAACCATCATCAACTTTTGTTTTTTGAATACGGTCCTGATAATGTTTTCACAGATTCTGAAAGGTTTTTGTATTTTGAATTCAACCATGTATCATACAAGGTGATTTATGTGTGTTTCGACCTATTCTCAACCATCATCAATGTTTTCTCGAAATTCCAAAGGAGAAATGCCATCAGTTCCACTTATTTTGAAGGAAAATTAGTTAACACACTAATACCCCATCAACTGGTTTCAATCAACAACCCATTTCATTTTGCGGAAACAAAAATTACATCCATACAAATTCAAAATATGTCAAGCGCTAAAACCAGGCGATGACGAAAGGCGCAGGAGTGGTATACGAGGAAATGTGAAAATTTTGCAGATTTCCCGCGAACAATTATCTGGACTGATGAAAGCATGGTCACTAATCATGGTATCTTCGATTAAAAAAAATACACATTATTGTTCACGAGAAAATGAACATTTATACATTATAGCGAGACACCAACACCGTTTCGGCTTTGATATGTGTGTTGCAATATTTGGTACACGAATTATTGGTCCTTTTATTCACCATGAAACACAGACTTCCTAACGTTAAAGAAATTTGCTTGAGAATCATCTTGAGGAAGCTCTGGATGATTTACCGATTGCGGAAGTTCAGAACTGTTGGTTTCAACAAGATGGCGCTCCGGTACAAAATTCCAGAGAAGTTCGTGCGTTTTTATCCAGAAAAATGGTTTGGTACTCATTCTGTAGTCCCTTGGCCGGCGCTGTCACCTGATTTGACACAGCTGGATTATTTTTAGGGGATATATCAAAACATTTGTACAAGCAAATAGCTTTGATGATGAAGAAGAACTAAAGGACAGTGTCATCGAAGCATTCATTCAATAGAATAACCCCAGAAATGCTTAGTGATGTCTTAGAAGCAACTGTGCGAGAAGAGGATATCTCTGTTCAGAAAATAAAGGTTATCATTTTGAACTTTCGTTATGGATGTTGAATGTTTCTGAAGGTATTGTCAAAGTTGAGTTGTTGAAGTAATTCGTGTAAGAATTCATCAACAATTTTAAGCGCTGCATTGAATGATGTAGTGAAATATCTTTTATTTACTTCTAAGTATCGAATAACTAATCCATCAATGTTTGACACTGGATGATCAGAAATAAATGGAACTGATGGCATTTTTCCTTTGGTATTTCGAAAAAACATTGATGATGGATAGAAATAGGTCGAAACACATTAGAATCACCTTGTATAATACATGGTTGGATTCAGAATAAAAAAAACTTTCAGAATCTGTGAAAAAATTATCAAAACCGTATTTGAAAAACAAAACTTGATGATGGTTCTACAGATACGAAACGTCGCATGAGAAAATCGGTATAACCACGTTAAACGTCATCAAAAGTTGCCATGAAAGAGTATTCTCAGTTTTTCTGTACCTATCTCTAATAATAACGGAGAAAAAAAAATAAAATAGATATTCCAAAAATTCACTTTTTTCGATATAAGTAAAATACTAAAAATGATTTTGAAAATGTTCGAAGGTTATTGATATGAGCCTCCGAATGCGCAACTTTTTCATCATTTAACCGACTTCGTATCTCCTACCGTTTTCGAGATCCCCATGCTGTTCAACCTTATCTTGGACAGACTGTATGAAAATTGTTGTATAGCATATCTGGAACGTGACAATTACAAAAATATTTAAATATTTGGTCAATATCAAAAACGTTCCTGATTCATACTCATGAGAAACTTTTTGTCACAACGTGTGTCAGAATGAAAATCGTAGGTTATGAAACTGAACCTTATTCTTCCAATTGAATGGCGAGGAACCAAATAATTGTATCAACAAAAGAGCTGACATCAACCATTTGAGTAGAATTTATTCATATCTACTATCAATCGATACACACAGTACTGTGTTGAATAAAAACATTTCAACATAACCAAAGGAAATTATCTCCCTAAAAAAACTTATCATGATGCACAGATGTCTTCAAAATTCCACTGTAATTTCATAATCTACGTACTTTATTGTTCCATATAACCAAGGTCATCACAGCATAGTAAAAAATCTAATGATGTACCTGTTATGTATTAATCAAACTCTTCTTACCAATTTCATCTTAGTGTTTTATTTATACCATTTTATGTAGATGTCTTGATGTAGGAAATAAACAATTCCGACAGCTCGGCTATGTAACGAAGAGTTCTCATTTGAGGCCAATATTTCGACTGCATCCCCACATTCCCCACGACGAAATAACGTAATATTTATATTGAAATACTGACATTTGAGTTATGATATGATTTAGGGTTAAGATTTTGTTTGAGTATTCCTTATACAATTATTGTAAATTGTCTGTGAAGACAATTAAATATCTAGATATCTATCTATCCATCTAACAAAGAAGAAACTTACTGCAGCTAATACTGTGTTAACCTCATCGCACAGTTCTTGTTCTGTGAAACTTTCCGTCTTCACTAGGTAATCTAAGAATGGTTCAGTTCTTCTGGTCTCAACTAAAAGGAATATATTCAGTAGATAAGTACTTAGATAATATCTCATAATCTAGTCGGAAGTTGGGACTACATGAAGGACATTCCTGCCTTCGGCTTTCTATATATATACAGGGTCGTGTATGTGATAGAGAATTGAAATTGGAAAAAACATTGATTTCACTTCATTCATACCAGAAAACCAAACAACGAGAATTGGAGATATTCTCTGGTGAAATACTGGTGAATTGAAAGCGAATTCAATGGTATTATTTTTTTCAGCCTATATAAATACCAATGACGTCAAGGAAATAGTTTCAATGTTCTCCATTACGTATCATACTGATATCGGTGTACAATTCTGAAATTTCGTCATAAATCATAGGAGAATAATAGTTCTAATATGAAATTGTCCCACTTTCTAGAAATCGATTGAAACCCCTGTTTTTGAGTGAAAAGGAAAAAACATATTTGACTAAAAATTTTGATGTTAATGTGGGATCATGAATTATAGGCACTTCGGATTACTAGATAAACATGCATGATAGATATATATCAATTTGTTATGTTTGCTTCAATTTACTCACATAACATATTGAATTTCGAGGTAGGTACCTAAATAGCTCATACATGATGATTATCGAAATGATTGAACGTTCATTTCCAATGTCGAATACGAATATCCTGCTACTATAAAAAGGCCGAGCCTGTATATGAACCTAGAAGTCTGCATTCAACGAAGAGATATTGAAAACCTGTGGAATCGTTATTCAAAATGTATTCAAGTTTTTACTGGTGCTTTTTGTTTTCAACTATTTGGAATGTCATTATTAATAATGAGCAAGTCAACAGAATCTGAAGGGCAAATCAACCCATTGCAAAACAATGTTAACCAAGATCTATGAAGGAAGTATTACAAAAACTCCAAAAGTTCGAAACAAATTTCAATACTTGCTCTCCTAGAGTGAAAACACTACGACTAAAAGGGTCGAAATAACGTACTAGAATTACAACAAAGCTGGTTGAAATAACGCAAAAATATCGCTGACTCACACGTTGTATTCTTAACCAGTAGAAAAATAAGTTTCCAAATACTTATTTGATATCAATTAATTTTTTCAACATGATTAAAGCAATTTTTTACTTATTTACAACGTTATCAGTTTACGATTGAACGACGTATGAAGTACAGCTCAAGTTATGAATATGTGAATTCCTGACGTTGAATTAAACAATTATTGCTTGAGAGTATCAACGTTCTACTTCAACGTTCAATACTGAGTGTAGATCGACACAATGTAATGAACCGTTGGTAATAAAACGTTTGAATAACGTGTTTTCGTTTTTTTTTCAACCAAATTTCATCGTTGAAGCTTTCAGCCAGTAACGTTATTCTCACGATTCCAACCATTATTCAACGTTTTATCAACGAATATGTGTTAACTGGGCCCTATCCTCCCTATAGGTAGGCACAGGAATTCTATTTCGTGCCCTCCAAGGGATAAAGAAAAAACTAGAAATATCAGTACGTGCAGGTGGAAGTTGATAAATGTCGAATTCATGTTAATATGATGTTATGGTATATTAAAAGATATAAATCATAAATCGATTATACTCACCAACAGTCTCTTTGGAGTTACACGTATGTTCCTCAATTTTTTTCTTTATGACCTGAGAATTGATTATCGATATCAGAAGCGTGTAAATACAAAAAATACACATAATATGAGGTTGACATGAAAGCAAAAGGCGAAGTCTAGCTTGTAAAATGATTCAAAATCAGCTCAGGAACTGTTGATGATGCCGATGAAGATTTGTATCAATGATGATATTATTTCCAAAAATAATTTTGATACCTACTTCATTTCTTGTGAAATGACTAATAGGCCAAGCCGTAGAGAATTTTTGGAGGAAATAATTAGAGGAAAGCTGAATTTTTATTTAAAGCTTCGTTTTGGAGTTCTAATTACCCTGCTAAGTTTTCCCCCTCCAAAACCCTCTGCGTTGGCCGCCATATTGGAAGAAAGGTACAAAAATTCAGTGTTTGTCTAATATCTCCGTATCCATTTGTCCTACAAGAAAAATGAATCTCATCGTTTTTGAAGAGAACCAAATTCTCTATAAAAAAGTACAGAGATTCCGCGCGTCCGTACGAAATATCGTTGTCCGGTCGCCGTACCTCCCTTTTCGCATCACACAATTCTCACTTTTGATTTTTTTCAAGTGAATATTGTGTTTATTGATGAATTCAAATGTTTTTGACCGATGTTCAACTATATCTACCCATTTCCACACCACCTTGCGGTAGAGCATACGGCGCGTTTTTTTTAGGTGGTATCCCCTGTAGGCCTAGTCCACCTCACCAAGATAAGTCTATTCATATTGAAGACGTGGAGGTTGACAAAGTTATTCATCACTAATCTCTTGAATATAAATGTCGTGGTCATACTGGGCACATTCCTCATTCTCCTCGTTTATGGAATGGTCTGAATTAATGACAATATCCAGATCATCATCTACATTGTCTATTCTGTCATCTACATTCGTGCAAGATAGGCCTCGACAATTGTAGCAGATGGTGGTACACCGCAGACCAACTTTTCTACAGCTACAAGCTGCTTTGCATCCTTTTGTACACTTGCATGAGATAGTTTTGAGTAACGTTTGCGGAGCAGCGTCTTTGGTAGAAGTAATAGGTAACAGACCGTTCTTAGTAGTCTTCCAGCCCCAATCTTTCGGATTCTTTTCAATTCCATACCATTTTTGAACTTGGTAATACGTTCTTAGAGAATGCTGCCGTGCCGCGGCTTTTGTTGGAGGTAAGGACGCAAGATTCACAGAATTTTTGCATAATGATTTGGCAAATATCTGGAATCTCAACTCATCCAACGAGATCTCTTCGTTTTTTTCTCCGTATAGAGCTGCAATTAATGTTTGTCCAGCCGCATCCATCGCATTTGGATGTGCTTCTGGATCCTTGAAGATTTTGACAATGTTCTGCAATTTCTCGTCATTTTTCATTAGTTTGACAAATTTCATCTTTCCTTGCCTAAAAAATGAGAAAGTTGTGTCGCAGCCACTGAACGCGTGTAAAAATAAAATATTGTCTCGTACAATCGTATTCAGATCTCACAGTTTTTAAAGCAGCAGCAATGTTTTTTTCCTTACTGTATGATTTCTGACACTTCACATGCACAGTTACACGTTGCAAACCTTCAAGCTGAATTGCTTTATTATCACGCCTGATTTCGCTACATTTTTTTAAAGTTTTCAGTCCTCTTTCTTTTACTACAATGCTTTCACTTTCAGATAAAGTCATCTCACAAATACAATAATTATTTATCTCCGCCATTTCAATAATTTCCAGAAAAAATCACAAGCACAATGAATGAAACGAGCACAAAATTCATGTAGCGATAATCAATGTCTCGGCTATACTGATTAGATCAGATCCTGCTAAAAAGTCCCTACCAATAATAAATCGCGGGTACATCCTACGCGAAGGTGGGGGGTTTGTTTGAAGCCTAAGAAATACATCGTATGCTAATAAAGTTTTTTTATTTCTCGATTATGGTGGCAAAATTGAATTTCTAGTGAAGAGTAGTGAAGCTGAACATTGGCAATGATGGTAATTCTTAGGCGGTTGCAATTACGGTGACCGGGCAACGATATTTTGTACGATCGCGCGGAAACTTTGCACTTCTCGCGGCTATAGCGTCGAAACGGTAAGTCGTAGCGATGAATTATAAGAAAACATTTTTATAGAGAATTGAGTTATCTTGAATATCAATCATAGCTATTTTCGATGTAGGACTAACGAATACGGAGATATTAGCCAAAAACTGAATTTTTGCACCTTTCTTCCAATATGGCGGCCAACGCAGAGGTCTTTGGAGGGGGAAAACTTACAAGGATAATCAGAAACCCAAAAGGATGCTTTTGAAAAAAAAAACAGCTTTCCTCTAATTATTTCCACCAAACACTCATTTTTTGTCTCTGGCGCTTGGCCTATAACTTATTTTCGAACAAGTAATTCAGAAACGAAGATGAACTCAATATACGCTGATGAAATATATGCAGGGTGTTTCTGAATGGTATTTATGTACCTGTTGGAAGGTATGACACACGGTTAGAGAAGTATAGTATACTACTGTACCAATTGTAAAAATAAAAGCAATTTCGAAAAATAATATCAATTATACGTCTGGATTATTATTGGAGTTATTTCTGTCTGTCCAATATGAACAAATGTTAATGAATTTTACTCAGATGATTAACTTTTTAAAAATGGATATATATATATATAAAGAAATACATTGAGAATTCGCATTCTCCATGTGATGAAAATATCAATTCTCTCTCGGTTCATTCAACAGAAAACAACTACTTTCCTGGCTAAATGCCACGAAAAATATTGAATCACATCTATTGCTTACTTACCGATAGGTTCAGTATCGAAATGAAAATTGAAATGTATAGGAGAAATAAATTTGTATGAACTATGAACTTGATGAGCTTGGAACTTAAAAAAAAAAGTCATTCGCATCAGTGATATGGGAATTAAATGTCTCACAAACAGGATATATGAATTCATTTCGGATATCATATCCTCATCAGTAACCTGATAATTGTGTACCCATATCATGGAGAATGACTGAAAGAATAACTGGACTTCAGGTTATTGGTGAGGATATGAAATCCGCTATTTTGTCGCTTGCTATATATATCGTTGAGCGTTGTTTAGTATCAGAGCAAAATTAACTCTGGCTTCAAGGGGTAACTGATATACTCTTCATCACAATTTATGCATGGAATACTATATACTTCATTCTTCTTCTATATTATCTGACTAATTATCTGACAGTATTTATGGATTCGATTGTTAGAAGAATAGATAAAAGAGCAGTCAAAGCTGATAGGAAAATAACCTTTATGTCTAGTTCTCTTTCTCTAAATAGTTCAAGTCATTGAGCATGTTTCAAACTCACATTGGAAGTGAAATTCCTGCATATTTCGTAAGGCTTCTTCCATGATTTACCAGCGGAAGACAATTTCCAAATGAATTCAATATGATACCTCACGTTCATTGCTCTTAGGCAAATCAATTCTATCAGCCTGAAAGCAAAATATCATCAGCTATATATACAGTGTGACCCACTTAAGACCGGAGCACCCTTATAAAATCTATAGTTTTTAACCAATTTCTTTTTTTTTTGTTTCAGCAGGAGCACTATCCTGAGGTCTACGTTCACACAAATTTGCAAAATGGAATTTCAATCTACAGGGCATACTATGTGATTTTTTTCATGTTAAAATTTGCGAAATATCATTAGCGATTTTTTACAAAAAAATCGACCCCACCACTGAATTCAGCATCCTTCAATTACGTTGAGGGCAGCATTTCATTGAAAAATATCAATAGGCAACGAAGTTATAACAACATTAATTTTGATAGCTCACCATCCTCTATGTATATTTCAGACAAATTCCGAGAAGCGGCAACATTGTCAACACAAATGTTGGAAATCATCAACAGGTTTCTGGTATACATTTGAATTGATAACACAAATTATTATCGAGTTGTAACATCTAAAATGGAATTTATATTGTTATTCATGGAAAGATTCATAAAATGAAGAGTCCATAATAACGTCGAAAAATCGGCCTTGTTCATTCAAGTAATTAGAGTTAGAAAATCGGATAGTCTGTATAGTAAGATGATATCAGAAGCCAAAAACATCAAGAGCTTTCACAAAATTGTTGGTTTACATTGATAATTAACTTATTATGGAAAGCTGTTTTTCCGACTTCATTACTTCGTTCCAAAAGGGTACCATTCTAGAGATTATAACTCGATAATAATTTGTGTTATCAATTCGAATGTATACCAGAAACCTCGATGATTTCCAACATTTATGTTAACAATGTTGCCGCTTCTCAGAATTTGTCTGAAATATTCATAAAAAATGGTGAGTCATCAAAATTAATGTTACTAATTGAAATTTTACAATGAAATTTTGCGCTCAATCTATTTGAAGGATGCTGAATTCAGTGGTGGGGTCATTTTTTTTGAAAAAAAGTCGCTAATGTTATTTCGCAATTTTTGAACATGAAAAAAATAATATAGTATGGCCCTGTAGATTGAAACTTAATTTTGCAAATTTGTGTAAACGTAGATTTCCAGATAGTCCTTCTGCTGAAACGAAAAAAAAAAAAAAAGAAATTGGTCAAAAACTATAGATCTTATGAGGGTGCTCCGGTCTTGAGTGGGTCACACTGTATATGTC
Source organism: Phaedon cochleariae (assembly GCA_918026855.4). Taxonomy (NCBI): domain Eukaryota; kingdom Metazoa; phylum Arthropoda; class Insecta; order Coleoptera; family Chrysomelidae; genus Phaedon; species Phaedon cochleariae. Next base: position 29,959,280 of record OU896717.1, read on the forward strand.
GGCGTCAAACAGTGGAATTCGTCATTCTCTGGCAATTCCTAGTCATTTCCCGTATTGCCAGCAAACAGCGTATAACTCTAAATTTCGTACACTGTTTGCCTAATAGTTCCAGGCATTCCCTGTAATGACGAAAAGAAGATTAATTTGGGCCGAATCAGCTCAGGTTGGTTAGAAGCAGTAGTATCTTCTGTTCTCTCAAGTAATTTCCTGAAGAACATACTTTCTTGGGAGAAGGTTCAGTTAGGCGGAAAAATAGTCTCCCTTCTTCTGCAGGTAGGATATTTTCTTTCCTCAACCCTCCGGCAAAGAGAGTAACTGCTGAAAATGGAAGGTACGCTGTTACACTGCGAAAAATGATGGTGAAATTCCGTGATATCAACTGTATGTTTCACAGTATATATTCAGGAATTATAATTGTCATGTATATTTAACTCTTTCAGGTACAGGAATTTCGAAACATAACACCCCCTAGATGTACAGCTTTATTTTTCTTCAGATTTTCAAGAGATTCATTAACAAACTACCTCCAAATGTCTCAAAAGATACGAAGAAATATAAAATAATTTCAGAATTTTCCAATTTTTACAAAAAAAAACGGTGGGTCAAAATCTAACCCACCATTCCATAAGGTGAAAGATTTCATGAGAATCGACTCATTTCAAATCACTGTAAAACGTCTGCAAACATGTTTTGTTTTTTGCAAGACAGAGTGGAACACACAACCAGTTTGTTCCAACTTCAAAGTTTCCTGAATTGAAAAGAGCATTATCTCCTTCGACTTATTCCGATAGGTTGATGAGCACCCTGTGTGACTATTATTAACGGGCTTTCACTGAGTGTTCTTCTCTATCTGACTCGTCCATTCGATTGATGTTCTCGATGAAGATACCGATATTTATTGACGACTAAATGATCAAGTCTTTAATTGATAACTTTGAAAGATATAGAGTATTCTGTGAAGAATAAATGAGTTGACTACAGCGGCATCCAAGGAAAAGATTTCATGAATATCTGTTTCTTTATATGTCTTCTCAGTCGTCTGATAATTCTGCTTAGTATATAGATTGATCTTGAAAACTATATGATTCGCTAATTTGTCGTTGATGAACTGACGGTTTCAACTCCGCGATAGGGGTATCAAATCTTCTGGGTCCCATGTATCCATATATAAGTATTGGTGTCTCGATATCCATATCAGACAGTATAATGTTGTTGAAATTGAATTCGACATAATTTTCCTCATCATTATCCTTGAAAAATGTCTTGGTCATGTTGTATGGTGGGAGAAATTTCAAACAGCTCAGATTTTCACATTTTGTGAACAAAAAATAAACATATGAGTTGGAAAAATATAACAAGTAGGTTACCTATGTCGCCTAGATAGTATTTAATGCAACAAAATATGTAATAACATGATAAGCATGAAATTTGCAGCCGAAATTCGAGAGGAGAAACACAGCGTACGGAACGAGTTTCGAGTTTATTCTATTCACTAATAATGTATTGTTTTATTCGCTTCAGCTTAGAACATATGATTCAAAAGACCAATATGAGTGAGTAATATATGGAGCGGGAGAGAAAATGAACCGTCGTACCACAAATAAGCCCATTGCAGAGCGGGATATATTTTGTCCCAGCATACCTCTAACTCCAAGAAATTCGTGGTTCAAATTCTGCACCAAAGTACTTGAAAGAGTTTTAAAGCATTATTTCCGGAGTCTGTATTATTTCTTTTATTGATACGGTGATTTTGAAACTCGTGTGTATTTTTTCGAGGAACACCTTCACTTTGTAGTAAAGTTAATTGTATTTACTGTGATTATGATCACAGGGTATATTGGTAGATGACAATAGCTAGACAACTTGTCAAATAAATAAATCATCAATCAATCAACTCAAACAGTTGTTCTCTATAATATAATAAAGAATTTCTATATAGAACCGCTACAACTTCTCCGTGATTTTTTCTGTAGAATTGCGATACATTTATTCATCCAGTAATTATTATCAAATAGTATGCTGAATTCCGAAATATTCCATTTTGGATATGGTATTGTTTCTTCATACGCGCAGTACATTGCAAGTTCTGAATGATCAAAATGTGAAAATTCGTTATATAATTTGTGAAACTGTGATTCAAATATTAGTAGTGTACATGTGAATCAAGAAAAATGCTACAGTGTGGAAAAGCCGTCTCATTATGTAAAATTCACTGATACATAGTGAAGAAAGCAGGAATGTTATGCATTGCGCTTGCGTCGCGTCGCACGCATCCCCTTCATCTTTGGTACTGACTAGATGAATCAGATCAACGGGTCGTTTTTGGGTGTGACAGTTTTCGTGTTTATCAAGGTGTGTTTCCTTAAAACAATTGCGGTAAGTAGTACCATTAATTTTTGTTAAGGAACTTTTCAAGTATAGTGATGTTTTCATGCAGGTTTTGTTTATACCATTCGAAAATACAACATATATTTTTATTTGCACAGAAATATTGGCCTGCAATACATACAATTCTGTTGTCGTCGAGTCAACTATGGCATCATTTTGAAATCTTATTCAGGTTATAGCAGGCTAGAGGCATATGGGAGGCAACAGAATTGTAGTTCAGGCTAATATTTTCAAAAGACAAATTGGAAAAACGATCAATATTTATTGTGAAAATGATTGTCATGTTCAATGAATCTTATTATGTGGATACTAACTCAGTGATTTTTTTCTCCTTCAGGGTGATATACTGATATACACGAAAACAAAGTTCTCCTAGTTTTTGTGGAACAAGAAATAATCTACCAACAAGAATATGGAACACTTCTGGAGCTGAAGGTGGCGTGACCTTTATATTCAATTCTGAGTTTATAATGTCCATCGAAATTCCTGAGTACATTTGAAAGAATGCAGCAAATGTTTCTAAAAATCCACCCCAATACTGAATCGATGAAGGAAGAAGAAATAACCATGGCAAAATAAAGCAATTTTGAAATATATGCACAAATATAACAATTCTGACATACCATATATATGTGATCATAATATTCAACTAACTCATTATGTTATGTGACAAATAAATACTTTTCAATACTATATTGAATTTTTCATGGATCCCAGTAAGATACTTTGTGGTTTCACATTGTAAAATAACATTGTGAAATAACATGGTAATATTATATCCTGAAATTCTGATGTATTCCTACCCAGGAATCATACTATACAGATAGTGTGGAATATACGAACGTAACATTTCTACATTGCATCTTCACAGTACACGTAGTGATTATTTCTAGTAAGATCCATGTTACAAAACATAATCATTACTGAAATAATACCAACTCTTTTATTGATTTAACTATAATAATTTTTATCAGTGTCCGCTAATTGCCGACAAGACGTGAAATGAATAGGCATTTCAGGGAATGACGGATTCCAATAATTGACGCCGACATATACACCTCATAGAATGTCGACATGATACGATGTCCAATTTTGTTGAAAATTTTCGTAAGAGGAAAGTACAACTTCTCGTGACATGAGATGAATGATAGCGATTAAATAGCGTGATACGAAAAGCATCGAATCCAATAACTTTTTTGGGGTGAACAATATTTCGTGGATGCTATTTTGTGCACTGATGTTGAACCACCATGTTTCCTGGAGTATTTTCTTGCCTGAAATGGTATTTATCGAAAGCATAATTCAACAACGTGTCAAAAAATTTAATTCTAGCTATGGAGAGAAATATTTCATTGAAAATGAGGAGCTTCAAGAGTTCTCAATCTGATTGTGAAGTGCATTAACAATTTGCAAGCAAAGATTCTTCATCGTTCATTATCTGATTTTCAGTTCTGTCAACTATAGTTGATCTTGATATGGATAGTAACTTTGGACGGTTCTATTGTTTTTTTGTATGTGTGCTGAGCGAATAATAATAATAATAATAATAATACTAATAATTCAATCATTCAAATCATCGCTGCAGAGTTGAGACAGAAATCTATATCAATAAATTTATTTTTATTTGGGGAATGAAGGAATATTTTGTTGTAGTCACAAAATATTCTGTTATGGATATGTGGAACTCAGATTTTGTTAAATTCACGAAAGTTTTGTTGATCCAAACTATCATTATTTCCGTGCATAACTTTCTTCTGTTGATCATCGAGGTCAGTGACACGGGTAATGAAACAGTGATTGTTTAAGTTTGATTCATTGTCGCGATGGGAATTTTTTGCACAAAAGTGACGGTACCAATACACACTTTGAGTTAAGTATTCAAAAACTTTACCTATTCATAGACGAGTCGTAGTCAGAAGGTATTGTCTGTGTGTTCATTCCAATCCCCATGGCAGTTTCTGGAAATTGATAAAATTATGAACATACCACCTTTTATTCCACAAGAGAAGTAAATAGATGTTTTTGGCTTTTGATACTTCTCTCTGAAAGATAGCGCAAATTCCTACGAAAGTGGCATACTTGTCAAAAAGGACGCACCTGATTAATTGAAAAATTATATTGTATTCATGATTTCATCGATTTCGATACCTATATAGGTATCGTTTAAATAGCAATGTTCATTGAATTCATAAATAAAATTAATCATCAAAGTAAATCTAGATGTTTTCTATTGTGGCGTATATTTGGAAAATGGAAAAGGGTGATAAATAATGAAATCGAATAAGAAAAATAAAGGACTAAAAATGCCAAAAGAACAGCTAGAGACATCTTACATTTTTTCTCTAAAACGTACCGCAAGCAGTTATAATAAAATCAAGAAAAAATTGCAAACTTTCCTGAAATGATAGACTTCCCAACTAGCATTTTCAGTCGCATTCACTAAGGCTCAAAGAACTATTGCCTATATTCAGTACCAGTTTCGGTATTCAGATCCATTTTGGAACGTCATAGTTGAAAACACAGTGATAGTCATACACTGTGAGCAATCTACGTATAGTTTTTACTATAGAATATCTGGAGAGTATACTAAACCAATAAGTATAAATCAGATTAACTAATTGAACATAACACATACATTCATACATTTGTTAGGTAACGATTACCTTCTCAATTGAATAACTTGACGGTAGCATTTGATTTGTAGTAACTACTGTTGTTTTTATTGAGTGATTTTTTTTTTATAATTTGGCGTAATATATTGATAATATCCATTCACTTTCTGGTGGAGAACTTTAGTATGGGGAATCATATAACTGGGCCTTAAAAGTTACTTTTTGAATCTGAATCCATTGAAGATCAAATTGACCTGAAGTGAACATAAGAATCTTTCATGCCACCAAAAGAGGACAGTGAGCTGTGGATATCTTTTAGTGTATGCCAAAAAAATCTAAATGTTTTCGAAAACACTCAGTTGAAACAATAATTTGATAGTTTTCTTCGAATTTGTGCTTCAGTTCTTTCAATGTGAGTCTGGGATTGTCCTCAATATACTGAACAATTATGTCATGATGTTCTTCAGTGATTTTCTTCCTCTTACTTCCTCCGCGTTGTTTTTCTACTTCGTCCCAATTCTACACCCATCGATAAGCCGTTGATTTTTTCACGCCGAGTGTATCCGCCAGTCCCCTCTAATCACCATCATTTTTAAAAACTGCACAAATTTCTTTTTTGATATTGTCTGCATCCTTTTTTTCAATATAAGGCATATCAACCCAATTAAATGTCAGGAACAATTAATGATCACTATTATTCAATCTCGATTTTGACACAACTTTGACAATTAGAATTTGCAGTTGTTGTATCCCAATTTGAAGTTGTTTGATCCCAAATTGAGAAAGTTCATTCACATGTTGACTGTGTTAATCAACTTGATAGTGTTGATTCCCAATTTGAAACTGTCAATTCTGAATTTAAAAATGATTATTCCCAATTTGATTGTGTTTATTCTCATTTTAAATTTGTTTTCCAATTTGAATGTGCTTGAGCCCAATATGGAATTGATAAGTTCTAATTTGAACTTGAAAAAGTATAGTAATTATTACTTGATGATCGACCCAATGATAGCAATCGCGACAATAAATAAATAAGTTGGCTAATTAATGACAAAATCTGCATTTACCGCAAATTATATCCAATGTGCATTTTGAAATCATATCGTAAAAGTCCACATTTTTTTGTCCCACATGTTCATCCATTTGTTTGCACAGAATCTGAGCTTTCTCATTGAATTTATCCATGAATGAATTCAGAATCTTCTGGCTGAAGGTTGGCATTATCATCTTCCGATGTCGTTTCCATACTTTAACTAAAAAACATACAAGTTTACGGTATACAGGCTGTTCCATCGGAAATATTTCCACTATAATCCTGAGCTCAAAATATGAAGATTCAACCCAAATCACCTAGATTAAATGAGTCTCCTGTCTGAGTTACTTGACGTATAATTTTCATGTTTGGCTAGAAGTGTAGATACTATACTGTCACGAGTGCATGAACATACGATATATTAGTAATTTTGAATCATGAGGGTTTTCATATGGTTTTCTTCTAATATATGGTAGGCGTATGTTGAATTTGTTTTGTTTTTCATAAAATTCATCTCATGTTTATGAATGCGCTGATTGAATGAACGACCTGTCTGACCTCAGGACAAGATCCGCAATTGAGTTTGTATACCCCTGATTTTTCGAATATAACGGAGACAAAAACAGTAGATCTACTGTTAAAATAGTCGGTCTGGCAACGGTGACTACGAATCGACACGCCATAGAATATGTGTGTGGCCTCTCTTAGTTGACGTCACGAGCTGTTTACGTCACAGAGCTCTGGCCTTATTGTCTCGATGGTATAACGGTAGGAGCCAAATAATTCTAGATACCCCACTGAGTTTGAATTCTCGTGAAATATTTTTGTTCCATGTATTGCTCGTCATTAACTAGTCATTGACTAAATAAAGTACAAAGCTACATTCAATGATCTGAATCTTTGACCAATTACTTACCAGAAGCAGCAATAAGGCCAGTTCTTCCAGGATAATCATTGTATCGAATTGTTTCTTGTTTTTCTAAAACATTGTTCAAGAGTTTTTGGACGTACTCAGGTTTTGTTGGGATATATATTAGGTATGGCCCTAGCCATAATCTCATTAGTCCTGGGTATAATCTCAATAATTCAATCACCCTTCGATTTGCTCCTGAAAAAATACTGACATGTTCGGAGTATCAATACAATCATGAAGATGAATAATTAGCCATTGAGTCATAATAATGTTCCGTCTTATTATCACTACAAAATATCCTACAACTCTTACTAAAGTTTTGTCAGTATGACAAGATTTTCAATATTATCTTGACATTTACATGTTGTCACTCGAATGGAATAGTCTTGTTGATCCAATCAAGATGTCAGTTATCTCTAACGACATAGGTATGTCCTATAGGTACGTCCCATTTATGACTCGCGGTACGAGGACACGAATGGGACATCTAGGGGATGTCCAGCAGTGATTGTCATTGTTCTTCGAGAATGAGAAATTGGTACCTAACCATCCTTCCTAGCTACTTTTTATTATTATTAGGTATTCGAACAATTCTTTGTGCATGAAATTGATCATACCTAAATGAATTGTGAAATTATTTTATTCTGAATTGCTGAGATCCGATCTTTCCACAAGCATTGAACAGATAATATATTCGCAATTCTGTCAATACAGGCTGACTCACGGTGGATGGGACTTCAGACGTCTTCAGACATTCGGACATTCTCCAACAAAAATATTCTCGACTATGCGGTGTTGCCGTTTCTATCAGAAAGTAGTAGCAACTTTGACTTTTCGAAAGGAACAACACCCTGTATATACTCAATGAATATATAGGAATCCTCATCAATTTCTCAACAACTTTGAAAATCATCACCTCTGGAAATGCCGATACCTCTCAGTTAAGGCATGTTAAGGAGTACTATGATATCGTGAGTCAGTTTAGAGTTAGGCCATATTCTCCTTCATCGAGCCCAATCCCCGTTACTTCAATACAGGGTGGTAAAATAATACTCATAGTTATTTAGTTTGCTTGAGAAAGTGACTGTGAGTTGATTATTTCGAATGAAACAACCCTGTATGTTATTGAAATTTCTCAAAGTTGCTGATATTTGCCCTCTTTTTAGGAACCCATACCTGACTTGTCGAGTTTTGGACTCATGAACATTATTCATTTGTGGAGAGGTCTCTGTTCCGTATTTGGTAAACTGGCCATTAGTTCAATGTATGTCTTTTGAAATATGAGAATATTCGATTTTGTATTTACATGTGATGGAAAATTTTCTAACCCAAATTTGTTGTTGTGATTCTGACCTAATATAAGTATTAAAATTCGATTTCTTGATGCAAACTCAGAGCTGATTATTGCGTTTTTCATATTTATACTCTGGAAATACCTCTCTCCTGTAATATATTTCATTTTGGAGTGGTCTATCTACCCAGATCTACCCCTTAAGTTCGGGATAGATGGACCATATCAAATCGGGGGAGTTGAACCAGTTTTGAGCAGTATTTTTTCAAAATGCCTACAAAATATCTAAGTAAATTGCGATCGAAAAGGGCTTCCTGGGCCGAAGAAGACTTAAAGAATACCATAGAAGCCATAGGTGCTAATACAATGGGGGTGAATACAGCAGAAAGACACTTCAATCTACCAGAAGCTACTTTACTAAGAAGAAAGAAATCTGGCAAACTAAAAATAAGGGTCATTGGGCCGCTAGAAGAAAAAAATGAGGCGAAATTGGTAGCACACATCAAGAAGCTACAGAAATTTGGGTTCGCCCCAACACGGAAGGATGTGCGGTATATGGCATTTCCTCTTGCTGAACAATTGAAGTTGAAGCACCGTTTTGAACAATCAACAAAATGGCAGGATATGCCTGGTTACAGCAGTCAACAAGATCTGAGCATAAGAATTGCAGAAGGTGTTTCAGTAAATCGTTCCACTGCATTATGTCGAGACACAGTGAATAATTACTTCGAGCTGTTAGAAACGATACTGACCACTAATCAGTTTTTTGAAAAACCTGGCAATATTTTCAATATTGACGAAACTGGATTGCAACTCAACAACAAGCCAGGACAAGTTATACTAGCTAAGGATTTGCTTCATCTCCCCTGGTGGTTCAACTATCCCGATTAGATGGTTCAACTAAACCGCACAATCAGGGTTAGTTGGACCATTATTTTTGATTTTCATTTTTGTCGAAAAAACCTGTTTGTTTTCTGAGTATTTGAGAACCGTTAGAATCAAAGTAGATTGAAAGGTTTGCAATGAAAATTGTTTCATTTCAGTTGAGTTATATTTGAGGAACTTATGAGTGAAATGAAAAAGGTGGTCCATCTCTCCCATAATTACCCTATAATTCAATGTTCGTCGTGGCATATAGTCAGGAAAGTAGTTGTTTTCTGTTGAATAGTCCGAATGAGAATTGATATTTTCATCACATAGAAAATGCGAATTCTCAATGTATTTCTTTATATATATATGTATCCATTTTTTTATGTTCATAATTATATCTGAGGATATGCATATCCAATACAACAGGAATAGTTGAAACTACCTTCAAAAACTATTCAGATGAACTTGTTATAAATGTATGGAAAGATCAATGAAATTTCTTGTTTTTTATGTTCTGGTTCCCTCGAAGAGAGATATCCTGTAATGTTCAGAGAACATCGTGAGAACCAAGGGCAATAAGGTAAGAATTGGTGTTCTTTTTGAATTTCTGGAGGTTATATGCCTCGAGAAACACCTCCCTTGGCAATATGTTCCAAAGCCTCGCTTTAAACGATAAACGAGTCTTTGGAAATAGATGTTCTGCAGGTCTCCAATGTGACCACAAAGGGGTGCAAAGCTTCAACTCGACGGGTTAATTCGCGGGGACTGACAAGGAAGGAACAATTTTTGATATTTCAGAAGAGCATTGTCCATGGAAATATTTATGAAATGGAGCCAGATCACCAACCTTCACACGGTGTTCCAGAGAAGTGAGTGAGTTTGTGTATTCAGAACAGATTCAATGCATTTTGATTACCTTTCAAAAACCACCAAGGTATACTCGAAAGTGGAAATATTGATATGAAATATAGTTATCCCCTTGTTGGGTAGTGCGAAAAGTAGTACTCTTTTGCTCGCTCCTCTGCAAGAGTGAGGTACAATAATTTTTCAACGAGTGTTTCTGGCCATATTATTTATGAAAAAATAAGGTTATAGTCCTGAATATCCCCATTTTCAACAATACAAAAATCTGGCGGAAAAGTAACTTTCTAGCACTATAGTGCAGTATTCTGACTTACCTTGTAAATCTGATAGAAACAGATATGAGCATCCCACAAGAGGAAATGCAAATGGGCCAGGTGTGTTCCATGAATGAATATACATTTTCCTTCTCCCCCAAAGGAATTTCAGATACCATATTGCCAAAATGGCAGATACTGTTGATAATAACAGAAACATACAGGAATGCGATCACTTCCTCTGCAAAGGTCAATGGGAACTTGTCAATCTTTGTGAAATCAAGAGGATTTTGTATCGATCTAAATCGGAACATTATTAAATGTTGCAAACTTAATAGCTATCAACAAACATTCAATTAACTTTTCAACATTATTTTGCAACAAGAAATCACACTTAGTGAATGATGACGATTATATGTTCACTGAAAAAAAACCTTATTCATTGTTAACAAATCGATTTACTCTGGCCTTGTTAGCTGAATATTAACGATAATCATTGGATAATATGAAATTTCGTTGAATATTCCAACTACGAAATAGCCAAATTGCCAAATTTTCAATAAATACAAAACTGAAAGGCATCTCCACAAATATTCAGAAAATGAACGAGAATGGTCGATGACGAAAGAAGAACACTACTTTCTTGGCTAATTCAACGCCGAACATTGAATTCATTCTCCCGAAGAATATATAAAGGAATACTGATGCAAGTGTTACTTTCCTTAATGCCTATTCAGTTCGATTGTGCCAGATTAACGCTCGACACCTACAGATCAGTTTCGGGCCTTGACCCTCATCAGTGTGGGGTAGTCTTCAGCTAGCAGTCCTGGCACCGCCAGCTAAGAGTAACCTGGTTCCACCAAAATCTACTAGACATTTCATACCCGCAGAGGCATCATCTACAGGCAACATGGATGTAACGCCATCTAGAGTAGATGGAGAACAACACTACAAAACTGAAATTCATGTCTCGGTGAAGAATGGTATCTGTTGATTGCCAGACTGGTCTTATTTCAACTACGAAATAGCCAAAATGCTCAAAGTGGAATGAAATGTTGAATACGTACAAATGCTCATGAAATGAATGGCTAATGCCATGCACGCAGAATATAGAATTACATCCTTCCGAAATCTATGCATCAATTCGTATTCGAGAATACTGATGCAAGTGGTTCCTTTCTTGATTTCGATTGATTTCGATTAAGCCAGGTTTGCGCTCGACACCTACAGATCGGTTTCGGGCTCTTGGTCCTCATCACTGTAGGGTAGTATCTAGCTAGCAGTCGCGAGATTGCCTGCTAAGCGTAATCTGGCCCAACGAATATTTGCTCGACATTTTATACCCGCAAAGGCATCTTGGAGCATAGAAACTGTTTTCTCAGTGTGGAGAATTAGATCCATATGAATTCTAAGTGAGCGACATGCTATCATCACACGAACAACAGTGGAGTAGCTTATGTGTATATGTTGGGGCTTGGAGACAATTATTCAATCGTGACCTCTATTTCTAAAAACTTTTTTATTTTCATCAGAGATGTCATTGTTTTCTATTTACCTTTCATCAAATCGGAAGTTAACATCGCAAAAATATAACCAGCTCACACCAGCTAACACTATCGGAAGTCCCCTGACGTCCTGATTGTTTCAGTAAGATTCAACACCGAGATTCTTGCAACATCGTATGGTGTCATAAGTTCTTATCTACAGAGTTACATAGTTACACTATGTAGAGCAGAGCTTGACGAAAAGTGCACCGAGCAAAATCTAGTTATATAAGTCTCCATTCAAAAACATCTTATAACTGCTAAATGGAATATTTCAACCACGAAATGTCATCTGATGAACGTGAAAAGTCAAAATTTTCAACGTGAAACAGGTAAAATTTTCAAATAACTTTTTTTGTTTCAAGGAGTTTATACCTTATAGACTTGTTATGGAACAAGATTATAATTGGAAGATGAAATTCAAAAGATAATCATTCAATTCCAAGATGTCATTTCACAGTTATACAAGTATCATTCGAGTTCCATCCCTTCACCATTTACTATCTTTGTCATACTAGTTTACCACAATCAGTCATCTCACTCACTTATGAACACTTGTACCATCAGAAACGTTAGTCTCTTTTAATGATAGCTGATATGTAAGAACATATTAGCCCGCAGCAGCTCGTGAACCCTATACTTATAGGGTGATTTTTGTTTGTTGAAAAAGGGAAGTAGGTAGAATTCCTTCTAGAAATTTCAGTGACATGTTTGTCAATATACCCCTCAACTATAGGAACTACAAGGAGTAGAACTGGTCTGGTCATTATAGTGTTTTCACGATAAATCGGTGATGTATCGGAATTCTTCCAGTTTGGATAAAATTTTGTATTTTTTTACTATTTCACGATCCACTATGATGGTGGTGAAAGCATGGATTCTCACAGTTATATCGGTGATAGATTGTATTACGTATACAGTATGTCTAAGATAAGGTTGTCCTCGTATCCTTATCTTGGACACGGTGTATATGTATTCATTCGATTTGTATGATTTCATTTGCTGCTTCAAAATTCACGAGAATTGTAGCCGAAAATTCATCAGACGAAAATAAGGTTCTTTATTGTGGTTTCGTGATTCGTGAACCTTTATTTACTGACGCTACCGTGTAAATTTCTGGCCACTATGTTAACTAATAATACAAAGTTGTAACAAAAAAAAAATAATTCAATATGGGAGCATTTTCATCGCTCTTGAGATGCACTTCAATGCCCTGTAGTTTCCATCAGAAACTCTACTCGGGGGTAAGTTTATATACTTCGTAGATATATCTTCAATATTTCTCGACGATCTTCAACCAATTTCAATTGTATGAAAAAAAAAATAGTCACCCTCATACTGAAATGAATGAAATCATTTGACTATTGAATTGAAAGAAAATTATTTTGATATGAGTATTATTCCATTTTTATAATATCACTATCAGATATTGAAATGCTAATTATTCGACCTCCATATGAGCGCTACTTCATTCTCATAAAAGTAGTATTTCACAGTTATATGAATTTTTGGAAATGATGGGCTTGATTACAGTCAAAAGGAAAGTATGCTGGCGCGTATTCAATTCAGAAATGATCTGAAGGTTATAACTCTCGGTGTGCCTCGGGCACTCTTGAAAAGCTCCTCAAAAAGTAATTCGACACATCGAGCACTTAGCACTAAGCACTAAGCAGTTTTTTATAGAATGATACTGTCATACACTTGAAAAAACTCTTTGACACGGTTTGTGTTTGTCAACTCAGCCGCCTTCATTTCCCTTCAGATTTCAATGCAATTATAAATTAGCACTCACCTATGCACTGAGACCTCAACTGAGTATGCTGTGATTTTTAAAAAGATACATATGGAAGCGATGAATAGTTCGTCATGAGTGAGAGTACTACCGGCCATGTTCTCAATTTTTGACAAGTGGTAGGTATGGTAATGCTTAATGCTCATGGGCATTTTAGTGCTAGGGAGCCTTCTTTGGGATTTTTTTATCGCTTGGAGCGCACGGAAGGAAATCCCTTTAATGTTCAAAGAACATCGTGCGTTCCTAGGCAGGATAGGGATAGGAGGTAGGTATTTTTTGAACTTCTGGAGATTATATGTTGTTGGGAATACTTCCTCAGGCAATGAATTCCAGAGCCTTTTCGTAAAATGCAAGAAGCACTAAGCACTAAGCGCTGGTTCTAAATAGTGCTCAGGAGCACAATGCTCACGAGCACAATGCTTTGGGACAGCTCTGCACTAGAATACCTAGTGCTTATTTGATCAGAACATTCGTTTTTGTGGTGGAGAAAAGTAATATTGACTTTTTATCGAAGACCATGCGAAATACCTACCTTTCTGTATATTGATTCAGATGGTACGACATGTTTTCCATGCACATTGACTATAGTACATTGTCCAACGATTTTTAGAGCAGTCTCTTCCAAGGATTTCCAAAATATTAAACAAAATTTGCCAATAAAATTGTTATTCATTGCCCTCTAACGGCTCAACGTTGGATTTTCGTATGGATTTGAGTTGATGATTTTGGTCTCCAGTTCGCCAGTAGAATTTATAACACTTTTGTTCTGAAACACCTTGTATAAGGACGAGCCAAACAACAGCTGTGAGTCAGATAATCGATGAGTGTCGAAGGGACAGTAGTAGTTATTAATTTATTATCAAGAAGTGTCCATTCTGGAGTCCATTGCTGTTGATATTTTCATTATACAATAACTATTCCACATTAGATCGATCAATACATAATTCTGATCAATATTGAACTGAGATTTCACGCAATAATTGAATTCACGAAAAATTGTTTGTGAGATAGCAAACATATGTGTTTTCAAATGGAAAACCATGAATTTCATAAGATTTTGGTATACCTCAAAGAAGAGGATTCAAAGATGTATGATAAAATGGGTCTGAGATCACCCGTTTCGGACTTATACCCGATCTCCTTCAATAAATAGTCGAAGTTCAAAGCCCAATAGGAACGTTGAGATTCAAGTTTTTGATGTGCAATTGTTGTCATGAATTCACATTTTTTCATTTTATCTGACCTTAGGTCTGAATTCAGAAGTTTTGAATTTGCCAAAAGTAACAAGTATTTTGCAAACCGATTATTTTCTCGAAATTTTCAAATGAAACACCTTGTATTTCATTCGTTCCCTAGATTTGTGAGCTTCGTGGGCTTCATAAAATAAGTATATACATGTATTGAACACATCAATTTGAAACAATATCATGATGATTCTCGAAATATTAGTTTTTACCTGAGTCTCTCGATCGAAGAGGGATTCAATATCATGAAAAAATGTCAGTGCGATCTTATCCTTGATTAAATTCTGTCCCCCATATGTATATTCATGGTACCATTCTATAGTATCATAGATGGTTTGTTTGATCAATGATAGCATCTATACGTTGAGCGTGCGTAGGGTGAACGTTGAAGCTCAATATCATTTTCTTCGTTTTCTACTGTCCGTTTTATATATTGCCACAATTTCGGAATAACCCTGTAATAGAACTTTATAAACTGAATTTTCTAGATCATTGTACATTTCTTCCGCAATAACGTGTATTTTTCGAGTGCATAGTTGATGAATAATATTTTTTCAATCATTGAGCCTCATTGGCCTTGCTTTGGCGACGCCTATGTGTAAGAAATTGAAACAATATCACTATCATTATAGTTTTCGTACCAATATAATTACTTATAATCAGTTAGCTTTAAATCTGAGTAAACAACAAATTAATTAGAAATCATGCAAAACAATAACGAAACGTCATAGGAATACACATGACATGATAATATTCGTATGGTCCGAATATCATTACTATTCTGCGAAATATACGCTTTCACTACATCCATCAAAATTGTTAATGGAGAATAACATTTAGTTGATATGTGCAACCATGAAACGGCAATAAATGTTAGGTTAGGTTAGGGTAGGTTCAAGAGTGTTCAAGGTGAGTAGGTCTAATCGTTTCTCTACGGCGAACTATAAATGATCCATTGTAGCTCACATCAATTCATATTACATCAAGTCATTCCAGCTTCTCAATGAAGTCGATAAGTTCACTTGGTGGATGATCTCACAGGTCCAAGGGTGAGGGTGATACCCTGCTGCCAAACAGGGAAATCCTGGACGGCACGTTGGACCTTCCAAAAGTTCAAGTTTTGACAAAATCATGGTAAATCAGATGACAGTGACCTGTTAGAGATCGTAGGAATCGTAGGTCATCCCTGCTGGAGTCTAACATATTTTATTTTCTCTTCCTTCCTCATTCGGAGGATGTATTACTATACCTTCAGATGAGTCAATTCTGGTAGCTTTGTCCAGAAATCCGAAACTATTCTGGCAGTCCTGGTAGTCAGTATCTTTTTGGCCCAACTCGGTGAGTTGCTAATGGCAGGTTTTGGTCCAATGAAACCACTTGCAGCTTCCTTCCTAGCAAGGTAATTCGCCGTTTCAGTGAATTCTATACTCCTGTATATGAGAAATCTATATAGACCAGAGACAATTTGTTGAGTCTTGAGTTGAATTATTTTTGGCAGTTCAATACAGAATCAGAAAATTAATATACCCCTTGATATATCACCTCCTCGATTAACCTACAGACAATACAGAATCAGAAGTTGATCCGTACGATCTAAGTGCTCTCAGAGCCGCTTGTCTATACAGATATATCTCCATTGTTTTATGTGTGATGTTGGTTTTCTTCAATATCTTCACACATAACTCAATGGCGTGTATTTCCGCCTGGAATACGGTTACATAGTACCTAAGGCAAAAGTGTCTTCGCACCATCTGTGAACCAACAGTTATTTTTGTCCAGTAGTGTCTATTTTTGAGGGAACCAGTCATCTCTATCCGGAATTAGGACGGTATGAGGCTGGTCATAGAATAGTATTGTAGGCCATATATCGAAGGTTATTTTCAGAATACAGTGACTCTATTTGCATTACAGGATATAATCCATCTAGCCCCCTTTTCTCCGGAAAGATGTGGAGAGGAGGTAGGTCTAGCAAAATTTCTATAGCTACTGACAAAGTGGTACTGATGACTGCAGTGATCGCCAGACAAGCCTTACTCCCTTTACTATACAAAGTTTCGCTTTCACCGTTCTCTGTGCGGCCAAGCAATGGCCCAATGAATGATTATTGGTCTGACAATTATCACATAATATCAAGTGAATTTGTTTGGAACCTAAGCTCCAAGATCGTCTACGTGAGTTTATAATCCAGGATTAGGCATCGAGACTTGACTTCCATTGAATGAAAGTGGTTTTAGACCCTCTAGGTTTCTTTCTCTACTGAAGTGTACTATTGCTAGGTGTGTCTGAGATGTGTTACTCCTAGTACCAACTGTAAACATGATCCAACAATCTTTGGAGATTATTCTAGACTACCCTACCCGTCATGTTCCTTGCCTAGATGGGAAGATCACCTGCAGCGTTACTGCTCTGCTGTCGATGACATAATGTAAATAATTGATCAGGAGTGACCACGGAGAGTGGAATAATACCTCGCATTACTCGCTATACTATACAAAGCTTAACTTTCACCGTTCTCTTTGCGGCCAAGCAATAGCCTGATAAATGATTTTTCGTCTGACAATTATCACATAATATCAAGTGGATTTGTGCGGAACACAAGTTCCAAGATTGTCTACGTGAGTTTAATCTCCAGGATTATGCCAAGAGACGTGACTTCCATCGAATGAAAGTGAGATTAGACCATCTAGGTTTCTTTCTCTACTGAAGGGTTCTATTGCTAGGTGTGCCAGAGATGTGTTACTCCTATTTCCAACTGTGAACATAGTCCAACAATCTTTGGAGATTATTCTAGACTACCCTACTCGTCATGTTTCTTGCCTAGATGAAAAGATCACCAGCAGCGTTACTCCTCTGCTGTCGGAGGGAGAAATATTACCTCGCATTACTCGCTATACTATACAGAGCTTTGCTTTCACCGTTCTCTGTGCGGACAAGCAATAGCCTAATGAATGATCATTTGTCTGACAATTATCAAATAATATCAAGTGGATTTGTTCGAAACCCAACCTCCAAGTTTGTCTACGTGAGTTTCTTATTCTGAATTATGCCTAGAGACTTTACTGCTATCGAATGAAAGTGGGATTAGACCATTCAGGTTTCTTTCTCTGCTGAGAGGTACTATTGATATGATTTTCAGAGATATTTTTCTTCTAGTACCAACTGTTAACAGATTTCAGCAATTTTTGGAGAATATTCTAGGATACCCTACCCGTCGTAGTCCTTGTCTAGATGAGAAGATCACCTGCAGCTCTACTCCTCTTCTGTCGAGGACATTGGGTAAATGATTGCTCAGCAGTGACCACAGAGGGTGGAATAATACCTTGCCTTTGGGGGAAACTCCTGAAAACCTTGAATCTGGTGGCATCATCTCAAGGACATATAGTATAAAGTATAGCTGTTTTGTTTATGTGCATGGGGATCAACCCCAGCTATAGTGATGGCTTGTTAGGAACATGGGATTCTTCTTTCTTCAAAACTTATTAAACAATGATACAGATTCAACATTTTGTGCTAATTGAATATTTTGGACTCCTCTGACATCAAGTATTAGAATAGTCATTCACTCATGTGGAATCTGGCAACGCTGTATCGATTCTGACGTGAGTGTCTCAAATTTTCATGATTTTAATGAATTTTCAACATGTTCTAGACAATTATGTAATTGAGTTCGCATGCAGCGACGCCATCAATCAAATTTGAATTGTAAATTGTATTTTGTTGAAATTCATTGAATGATGCGGAAAAACTGCATACGCAGCCCTCGTGTGGGAAGTCCCTAAATTATCATCTGATTATATGATGAAGTAAAGACAGGTATTCTTGAACAATCATTTAACGCCATTATGCTTTTCTGCAGACTTTTGGTGTCACTCGTATCACAATAAACTACTTTGCATACATTTCCATGAAAATATCACCACGATAAAATATCCATCAAATATCCCAATCGGAGCTCCTTATACTCCGAATCATTCAGCAAACCAGTATTAAACATATAAATAGAAACAACAAAACTGACAACGGCACTGATAGAAGACTATACGTCACACAAATTGGGAGTGGCTGATTCCTACACATGAATGAGCCATCGACCTTATGAGTGGTTCTATAGACTGTGTGTGTTCTATGTAGGCTTTGTTATTGATTTCATTCGCCACTTTAGGAGCAGTATTTCTGATAGAAACGCAACAGTTGATCGTGCAGAATAAAGGGGAGAACTGGTCATTGATCCTAAGTAGGCATAGTCGCCATATGTCCCCTTTCATCAGATATTTTGAAGAGCTGTACTGTTCCACGTCGGAATAACGAATGTTCTAGTTGTCCTCTGAATGTTGAAGGTTGTATGTGGCCTCTTTGAATTTTTACGAGAATGATCTATATTTGGTGAGTACTGATATCAGAAATGTTCGCATTATTGTAGTGATATATCAAGTCCTGCTTGTTTTTTTTTTTCATGAAGGTCAAATAACCATTACCTTGCATCCCGTTATGATGCATTGAATATTGCATACGAGATTAGCGTAGAAAAAAAAAATTCTAAAATCATGCAGTTTCTGCATGTTGGTATTCCTAACACTGACCTTCGATGGCATAGTATGCCATCATACGACTAGGTGATAATATACTATGCCATCATAGGACTAGATGGTCCTGTGTTGATCAATTATCTGTTTTTCAGAAAGTAATGGCGGAAAATCAGAACAGACATCAATGGAGTGAAGTGAACATGAACAAGGCAAGAAAATTGAGTATGCCATCATAGGAAATCAAATGATATCATCATATTCACACCTTCGCAATGCTCTTCAATTATATAGTAATGGAAAACTAGAGACTGATGAAGAAAATTCACTCGCGAGTCGCGAATATCAATTTGTTACTTTGATATCGAGATTATTCGTGAGGGGTGCCATCATAGGTAGTTCTCCCCTACTCCAGCAAAGACTACAAAAAATAGAATTTATAACTCGCTTGCTGAATGAAAATGTTCTGCTCTGCCGAAATATGGAATAACAACCTCTCGATGTTCTGATTACTGATCAAGTGCCTCATTCACAGCGCCATTCCGCCTCCTGAGTTGGTACATTATTCTACCCAAAATAGCAAGATTCAGGTCATTTTATTCGTGATACAAATCGTCTGTTATTCAGTTTCATTGCTATTCTGTTCACTAGGTAGGAATGGCAGAAATGAAATCACCTACCGACAAATTGAAAGTATAACATTTTATTCGTTGAAAATGAAAATCAATCAACCTTCCATTAGGTATTCAATTCACATCACCGTCACCTATATGGAACAATTTAACAAACGACAGAACACAATAACGAATCACCTCCTTTTCATCGATAATTTCGCTCCATCTTTCAGCTTGAGTGTAACCAGCGGAATCACCCTAATTTCTTCCAAAGATTTGTATTCCGTGAAAAATCTGTACTTCCTTATAAGATGTACAAACATCGTCATCACACTCATCATAGCATATCGACCTCCTGTGAAATAAAAATGAAATCATTTTATTTGATTGTAGTGCAGTCAAAGTGAGACAAACAGAATCATTGAAAGATATCATTGTTGTCAATTCGATTATAAGATGTTGAAAAAATTTTGAAGCCGGAAAATGTCACTGAAAAATGGAACACTCGATTTTTTTCATCAGAATTCGATCAATGAAAATGATTGTTGAGTATTTGTTGTTGTTGAACATGTTTTAATGACATTATCCTAAAGACACTTATTAGTCTCAGATTAGAAACAAGACACACTATCTAAGTCATCTCCAAAAATTAATCAGTGTATATCAGAACCATCTGAACATGTTTCGGACAGAAAATAGTCTATCATCAGCAGCATTATTGAAGGAATTTCCACGAAGAAAAATGTTTTTTCATAAGACTTAGAAATCGACCAAAGTTATTTACTCAGGTGAAAGTGCAAGAAGGACCACCGAAATGTTACAATTAAATATTCATAACAACTTATTGAATTCATTTTTGTGGAAATGAAATAGGTAAGATAGCCCACAGTCCTAAGGGGGCTTCATGGAAGGTACATCCACCTGGTCATCCAGGAGAATGTCGAAAAAATGGACTTCATGATTATTAACAGTGTCAAGGCCCGGACGGACCTCGGTCGGACCTCGGTCGGACCGGAACCCAATCTTGGGTATACCAAATAGCCTGGCAATGTCTTCTATAGAGGAACAGCTGCAAAAGCAATTCCTCAAAATATGGCAGGACACACCAGGAATGAGACAATCGAAACTCCACATAAAGGAACCTTCGAAGAGGCTCGCAAAAGAGGTTTTATTCCAAAACAAGCGAAACCTTAAAATGGTAGTCTCAATAGGCACCTAGAGCTTATTGGGATCAAGGATGACCCCCTTTGCAGATGGTGCCTGGAAGATGACAAAACGTCATCACATGTCCTCACTGAGTGTCCAGCACTGACGCATCAGAGGAGGGCTGTCCTTGGCAACATAATTTTGAGGCCAGAGGACGTGAAAGAGATTCAGCTGAGGAAGCTGCTGAACTTCTCCAAGGCAGTCGGCATACCCAGCTGAATGTCGTAACATGTGGGCGCACAATGGGCCCGAATAAGGAGGCCCACGTGCAGGGGGTTCACCCGCCCACCAGTTCTTCGAAGAAGAAGAAGAAGAAGAAGAAGTGTCAAGGCCCTAAGGTAACCTGTAAGAGGAAGTGGCAAGTGACATACTCTTGCAGTTTACCTTGACATCATCAATTATGATATATATTCTTGTTAAATTTTAATAGTATTCCTTGAATATAAAAATATAGAAATAGTGCTGGTATTCATTCATTTATGATACTTAAGTCATATCGAAATTGTAATTTTCCAGTGTGTGTCAAAATACTATATTTCATATAATATGTTGATATTGTATACAATGACGTTACTGTTCTTTTCTTCAGATTGTAATTTTTGAATGAAAGTCATAGAATAATAGGTAGGTACTTAGTTTTTAAATGATAGTATGTAGGTGCAACCCATGTGGAAACAATAATTTTGTATCACTGTGTTATCCTGTCATTGGAAGGACTATTTATATAGTTCCTCTGTTATATAACCTTGTTTTCTAAATAAATAAATAAAAATAAATAAATATTTATGAAATAGATCTTTCACGAGAGTTGAAAATGTACAGGATGTCTTTTCTCCAATTTTGCGATTCGCATCTGTTATCTCATCTCAACTCTCATCGAGTTGTCAAACACTAATCATAGATGGCAAAATATCTGTAATTGATGTATGTTCTTCATTTCTGTATGTAATAGTTATTCTGATGGGGCGATATCCATACATGTGGAACAAACAAAATCTGAAGAGTATTTGAAATGTTTTGAGATCCTGAAATTCGAGGCTTCAGAATGGGTGTATCATCACCAACTCCTCAGCATATTACATGCCCTTGGAATGTGTTTTCTGTTCTTTCATCAGGAATCGAAACTCCTCGATTTATTCCCTAGGGGAATTTCCTGACCATTCTGGACCACGATACTTAATTTTGGGAACTGTCGCTGAATTGAATACTCACCAATACAATTTCTAGGACCACCCATGAAAGGCAGATAGCTGAAAGCATGCCTACTCGTTTTGTTCCCTGGAAGAAACCGATCAGGATCAAATTTGAATGGATCTGGCCAGTAGTTAGGATCACGGTGGATTGCAAGAATGAAAATTATCACAGATGCACCTCCAGGAATTGTATGTGTGTCATCTGGAATAAACAAAACTCAATTCGTGCCAAAGAAGATTTGTGATTTTTTAAATTTTTCCAGTCAGAGCTAGAGGATAATTCTGCTATTATTATTGTTCACCCATGAGGTCATCTTTATATCGACTCACCTAATCGTAGGTCAGTTTCAACGCTTCTCAGAACGAATGGTACCGTTGGGAGTATTCTCATCGTTTCTTTCAGTACCAAATCTGTGAATGTCAATTTAGCAAGGTCTTGCGGCTCTACTGATTTATCTGGACCCATGATTTCCATCACTTCTTCGTATACTTTATCCTTAAAATTTAATGATCTAGTGATTTTATCCTCATTCTGGTGTTTATTCATTATATATTTATAACAACGGTAGCTATTCACTATCATGTTTTCTCTCACATGAATATTTTTCGATGATATTTTCAGAAGAGATCTCAAATTTTGCAAACGTATACAAAATAAATGTACCTGTATATCCTGGTTCATTCCCAAAGTTATCATCATATGCTCTAATGTTGACGCCGATGTTTCTGATCCCTGACCCCTGATCCCATCAATCGATTATTTTCTGGTTTCAGAAAATAACTGATATTCATTTCAATGGTGGCTTTCGATTTCATCAGTTCCAAGATATTATTTGGGTGGAAGAGAATAAGAGTTTCCTACTAGTAGCGCTCTCATAAGGGCACGGGGAACCCCTTGAAAAAAACGTTAATTTATGATGTTGTCAAAACCCTTTGGCATTTTTACCCTCCATATGTCATGTTGGTATATGAAATCTCAATGGGAATAATGGTATGCGCTCTCAGGGCACGGGGCCCTTAATTTGTTTTTGATAACAATTCCACAACGAGTAGCATCAAATTCTTCAACTCCATTAAAATTCGTGGAGATGACTCCGAGCAATCCTTTGAAAAATTTCACTCCACTTTGAGCAATATGGATTTCTACCAAATATTAATTCAGAATTTCTATCAACACCCTGTATGATGACTATCAATTCGTCATACATCCTAACGAAACCTTCGATGGCAAAAATATGACATGAGTGATCCAAATATCGAATTACAGAATGAACAACATATTGGTTTCAGTTTTTTCTATGAAGGATATCTCAAGATATCCATCTCCTCCATTCCATTATCCTCCTTACCTCAATCATACTATGAATAATTTCAAAAACTTACTTCGCATTCTTGGTCATTGAAATGCGTACTGTCGAACACATAATTATTTGCACAAGAGTACGAATTTACACATTTTTGTTTCTAATTCAATCAGAAACTGATCCCAGTTTATAACTTTCAAGTGGGTAGCAGAGTCAAGCTATAATCTTCAAAAATAGTGAATGCGTACTATTATTGCAAACATTCAGCCAATAACAATCTTGAAAGTAACTTGGTATATCCTTGTTCTTGTCACACACAGTATAATAATCAAACAGGTAACTTACTGCTGCTAAAATCGTTCCAACCTCGTCATTCAGCTCTTGTTCTGTGAAACTTCCGGATCTCATCATCAATTCAATGAATGATGGTTTTCGTTCAGAATCAACTATAAAAAGAATAAATAGGAACCAGATATTCGAAAATTGAGTGAGATATATTGATAAAACTTTTTATGTAAGAATATGCAATCTGAAATATTATGACGAGGCCAAGGGTAAGTGCACACAAACAAGCACTTCCCGAAAACATGTTTTTGACGAATCTAACGATACACGGACACGTCAACTTTTGTTTCAAGATGCGCATCTTTTGGAGTCCTCGTCGGAATGGTGACGTCATTACTGTTCTGGAAATGTCATCATCGATTTTTTTTTCAATGACAACCTATAGTTTCAACAGTGTCATTTGAAAGAGCATATTTTTCTCCATACAGCACGTTGAAGGTTTTCTCATGTCACATAAGGAAATTCTCGAGAAAATTAATGATTTATTGATTTTATGTTAACTCACTTTATTCGGTTAGTTGAACAAACTCATCAATGAAGGGTTCAAAAAGTCCTTCCTAGCTCTAAGAAGTCCTCTGTCAGCACGCCACTGGTGTGTTCGTTTTTGCTAAGCCATAAAAAAATCACTCTTTTTATTATCGTGAAAAGACCTGTTATTGTTTGGTTGATGTATGCCACAATTGGAAAGTTCATATTTCATTGATTTTCATTTCCGAAACAATTGAGAACAAAATCCGCCTTTCTGTTAGATCGATAATCGAAAGAGAGAAGCGTAGTCGGACTGTTCAATACTAAATACTCCCCATGACTCAATCGGCAGTGAGCAAAGTTGAGAATAAGTTTCGAGACACTGGAAGTATTGATGGTCTCCCTGAAGCTGGGCGTACTAAAATCAACGAGGAGGTCAAATTGAATGTTTCATTAGCAATGGAGAAAAATCCACCAGCAGCCTGAGAAACCTGAGCGAAACTCTAGATACCCCAGTTACAACTAATACACACCGACGGATGAAGTTCTGCCAAACGTTAATGGATTTGTGCAATGCCGATCCTTTGCTAGTAAAAAATATTGCTATCTATGATGAAGCTACCTTCACACTAACAGGAACGATGAATCGGCAGAATTGATCAGAGAACATCAAACACAGTATTCTCAGAAAACTAATGTTTGGGCGGCAATTGTAGAAAACAGAATTATTGGACATAACTATTTCAAAGAAACTTTAAAAGGTCCAAGAATCAATTCCAACAGGATGATGTTATACCCAGTCTGGTGATCTTATTTCCTAACGCAAATAACCCTGCTATACCTAATGAGAACTTATGGTACCAGCAAGATGGTGCACCGCCGCATTACGTAGCTGATGTTAGAAGGTATCTTGACTATAAGTCTTCGCCAATAGATGGATAGGTAGGCTATTGAATGGCCCCCAAGATCTCTGGACGTCACTTCATTAGATTCTTTTTTTTTTAGGTCATCTAAAGAATTTTGTTTACAAAACTAGACTAGATAATATCAAGGAATTGGAAACTAGGATTGCGAATGAATGTAACAATATTATTCCACGAACTATCACGAAGGTTCTACAAGAATTTGTTGACCGTCTTGGATACTGCCAGGCTCAGGAAGGACTTCACTTTGAACATTTGATCAATTAGTTTGTGAAATAAATTGAAATGAAATCAGGATAACATTAGATTTCTCGAAAATTCCCTCATGTAACATGACAAAACTTTTGATGTGCTGTGTGAAGAAAAATATGCTCTCTCAAATGGCACTGTCAAAACTATAGGTTGCTGTTTGAAAAAATTATCGACGGTGGCATTTCCACAAAAGTAATGACGTCACTATTCTGACTGGGACTCCAAAAGATGCGAATCTTGAAACAAAATTTGACGTATCCAAGGATTTTTCTGAAAAGCGTTTCCTTTTCGAGATAATGAATTTATTCCTCACTTTATATACATACTGTATATAGAGAAATACATTGAGAATTCGCATAAACAAAAAACAACCACTCAATTCAGAATTTCTGTCCACGTCCTATATGACGAATATCAATTTGTCATTTCAAAAAAATACATCAAACGTACCATCGAAATTTCCAGATTCATCCTCTATTTCTTGGTTTTTCATTTTGTTCCTTATCACCTGGAAAGTAATGATCTATAAATATTCATAGAATGTATTCAATGCCAGGAAATTTTTTATATATTGTATAGCTGGAGGACTACAAGTATTCCATGTAGATTGGGAATGATCGATTATAGCAGCATATATACAAATATTCAAGTTAATCATCATCCAACTACTTGTTGCAAGCCGAAAAACTTTAAATGAGTGGCATCACCCTGTATACTGTGAACGTCCATATTAGTGCAGTAGTTGAGAATGCAAAAAAAATACAAGTCGTCCCCATAATATTCAATTTCATAAGATTCATAGGTATAAAAGGGAAACATTTTACAGATCTATTTAAGAATACATCATTGCCCCCACTGTGTCCCAGGCAACCAGATGACGTTCCAGTGACGTCTTTTTTTACGTCACTTTAATGACCAAGGTAACGTCAGTAGTTGACGTCGCATGACGTGATAATGACGTGAATAAGTCCCAGCCCAATGACGTCATATTACTCACGTCGTATTGACGTCATTCACTCACCAAACTGTGACGTCCGACTGACGTCATAATGTCGTCAAAATGACGAATAAATTTGGCGATGATACGTGATAAACACCACTGGCCTCTGATGACATTATATAATATTGATTATGCATTGTTGAGTCTGCTTGGTGGGTCCCTCCTGTGTTACGTTCATTCAATCGCCTATTCACCAGCGCTATCCTCCAGTACGCATCTCCATCAGAATGCAATCAGTTACTCGTATTTGTATAAAAAATTATGTAGTTTAAGTCGGCGAGATGTAAGCAAACAAAGAATAGTTTGATAGCAATGGAAAGGATGTTGGCGAATTTGGCTTCACTTTGTTAAATAATGTAAATTGATGCATTCTTCATCAACAACAAGAATCTAAATAGCAAATTGTTGAAAGATTTCCTGAATGACGAAGCTCACCGAATTGGTACGTCACACCGACGTGATTTTTAGACGCCACAGATACGTCACTGCAACGTCATAAGAGTAACGGTTTCAATATAGGTATACCTAAACAATCATTTGTATATATACATAGCTTGTGGGTCTCCGAGATATTTATTATACAGTGTGTCAAAGTTTTTTAGAAAAGAGTTTTCTCCTACTTGGGTATATGAATAATGCCAAAAAAACTTGCATGTTGATTTGCTTTCGTGAGTTATACTTCTGTTTCACATGATAATAAATAGGTATCTATGGTTTAGAGAAGATCTGGAAAAAATGGACGTCGACAGGACGTCACGTCACGTCATAAAAAATACGTCATAGTGACGTCATAAATTGGTGTGTGACGTCTTTGACGAAAAATCAGCAATTAGGACGTCACAGTGACGTGATCATTCGTCATCTGGTTGCCTGGGGTGCGGGAGGTTTTGGACTATATATGAAAGTCGGCACAGGACAGTTGTTAGTTTTCGTACGTCTCAACCTTACCTACAGTTCTTGTCGAGGTTTTTTTCTGTCTGAGATGAAGAGGAAGTTGGTGATAGTATATAAGGTATAAGTGGATATTGAATTTAATGAAACACAAGCGATTTTTCGAACACGACGGCCTAGCCTAGATTCCAAACTTCAACGACCCGAAGTCTAAATGTCATCGTAACGTGGCATATCAGCGCCCGCGTTGAAACGTTATTGATTTCACTCTCATGTCAATAGAAATCCATATCACGGTAATTCATATTGATGCAAATATTTGATATTTCTGAAATGCGAAATGAGTTGGAATAAGTTATCTGTGATAGCTTGAATTGGGTTGTACACACACACTATGGACATCAATTGAGTTCTCATTCGCGATCCATTGGATGACTGGACGACATACATTGGACATTCAGTGCATATGTCAGAGAATAACGACATTTGTCATTCAATGGACATCTAATGGATACACATTGAAATGTGGAGTACAGTCAAAATATGGCCATGGTGTCCAAACATGGAGGTCAATTGGATGTTCATTGGACATCATTGTGTATCTGGGTAGTGTTCTGTTCGGAGTCCAGAAATATGATGGATTTTTGTTATTCCAGACCTGGATTTTTATCCTCACTGATGTGTGAGTCTCTTGGGTAGAAAAAGAAGGAATTGTGTACCACATTACAAAAGAATACACTGGGTGGGTCGTAAGTTGTGTCTTCACAAAGAATTGAGCAGAATTGATGAATCACCCTATATCGCGAATATAAAACTTGTCTGAACCATCTTGATGAGCTCTACCCACCGTTGAAGTTTTTCTGATGCCTAATGGGACTCCCCAGTACATGAAAGATGCTTCAGTATCAACAAGAAGATTGCTTATAAAGATTTCATTTGAACCCAAATTATTTTTTGGCACTGGTCTCAGCGTGAAGCCCAGAGTTTCCAGAAATACAAAAAAGAAATAGAAGACGAATTACATTGTCAACCTTACTTTCTAACGTCACCTCCAACTTTAAATCTTTGTTTCATCTAGTCAAGATGCGAATATCCAAAGATATTCCTTTCTCAACTCGCCTTTTATCATGTGACTCTTTAGTTGTGTGTTGTGTCCTCTGTTATCTGCAGTAGGTATTGTATTCAGTACAAAAAATTCACTTAAGTTTATAGCAAGCAATTTCTGAGGGGACGAGGTAAACTTTTTTCATATTTCAATTGAAATGACAATCAGAAATAGTCTTGCACTTGTCTAACGCCGTGAATAGAAAAAAAATACGTTTGTCGAATTATTTTAATGATTACTCCACCAGTTTTACCGCGTTTCGCATGTTAACAAAACATCGTCAATTTCAATATAACTATTTGAAAATGTTCAGTGCTCTAGGGAAAAAACGGATTGCGACAGTGAAGTAGTTAGGATTTGTACTTCGAAATAATGAAAAAAAAAAATGTTTCACGAAAACAGGCCCATTGACAGCAAATTATAGTCTATCTACTCCTATTTCGAGAAATTAACTGGGTAACGGGGTAATCACAATGAAGAATCAGATATACCGGTGATGCATAAAAAAAGTTGAAAGCATGTGTTTCGGGCGTAACTAATTATCAGGGAGCTAGGTTTCTTATACTTATATCCTAATCCGTTTCACGCCCTAGGTAGATAATTTACTATAATAATTGTTGTCCTATTCAAATAATTTACATGATGCCTCAGTGAATTCAAATCACCCATTCAAAAACGTGCCGATTTCAAAATTACCACGTGAACATCAACGACCTGAGAAACGTGAAGTCCGAATGTCAACGTTTTAATTATTATTGATCTGATTGGAGAACCATGTAAGGTCAAACGAGATATCACTAACAAATGTTTCAAATCAATTGTTTTTGACTAATTTCCATGACCCCGAATGGTAATATACTAATGTCACATCACGAATTCAACCATTTAACATTATTAGTTGTTTTTTTCCATTCTCTGTCGCATGATCAAACTATAGTATTCATGATCTCAAAGTATGTACTCATAAAAATAGCGTATATAGTTCAGTCAATGAACGGGTTAAAAAGGACTCCAAGACAAGGTATATGTTCGAAGTAGATAGTGAAAATTATAAGAGTCCCCAAACTTACAAGGTGAGCCAAGTGCAGATGACAACGTAGGAGGTCACTTTTTTGATGAAATTTTTGACATTTCAAACGTTAATTATGTTGGAAGCCAGAATGATGGATACAGTGTGGGCAACTCTCACGAGACGCTCGTTCATTGTCTCAATCACGAAATATTCTAACGAATACAAGTCGTAATACTATTTTTCTTGCAAATATTCGTGGATTGAGGTACTCCAGCTTGCTGCTTCAATTTCGCTCATGACATTGATCCAAAACTTCTCGCCTACAATTCGAAAGTTTTGATAAACAATGTCATTCGCGAAATTACTGAGCAACAAGCTGTCGTAACAATCGACGAATATATCTGGAAAAATAGTATCACTTGTGGTATTACATTATGAAAAAATTGTAGGAAAAAATAAAACTGTAGGTTTTTCCACTATTTTCCATTGTTCTCGAAGGCTCAAGCTTCAGTTTTCCACCAGAGTCTTCGAAATAGAATTCGCGAACAAAGAAACCTATACTGATGATACAATTTTGTAGACAATTTTATCAGCCTTATACCAATTCTTTAATATACTATTTGATGTGACAAGGAGACAGTTTGATTTCTTATCTCTGCATGCATAATAGATAACAAAATTTCAATTTTCATGAAATTACTTTTTCCCCAGGAAAAAAGTGAATGTTGATGGCTTTTGTATTGTAATACCAGTTCCCAAAAATCAGCAAATAACATCGCCTCCACCCGCACTGCCTGCCGCGCTCAATCTTATGAATCGGCCTGCCCCGCCTTCTTTATGAATTGGCCCGACCTGCCCCGTACGCTGCATACTTCAGGCCCGCGGTGTTGGTCAGGCCGGGCCTAGGTCCGCGCGGGAAGGCCCGGCCAATGCAGAGCTCTATTCTATATTGAGTCTTTTAGGTATGCGTCTATGATGTAACATATTGAAGGATAAGCGTCTGCTTATTGTTTGATGAAAGGTTATCAGAAGCACAGTTGCCGTTTTATACATATGATTCCGTGATAAACCATGTGAAAAACTTCAGAATCGTCTATAAAGTTTCAACGTGCAAAATTAGTAGTCTAGTCGTCTAGTAGCTACCAAATCTATACTTTTCAATAAAATCATTTTCCTCCGAAAATAGACTTTCTTATCATTATATAAATCGTTATCGACTTGTATTAACATTCGTATCAGAAACAACTTCATAGTGTAGATCTAGTATCTAGATAATGTGTCAATATACCGCGAAAGTCATAGTTATATGAATTCTTAGAGCCGGGATTGGCGCAGTGGAAGAGCGTCCGTCTCACGACCGCAAGGTCGTGGGTTCGATTTCCAATCGATCAAAAAAAAAAAAAAAAAATATTGTAAAGTTTCGGAGCATCGGCTGGGGATAGTCCTGCACGATTCGCTGTTGCGTTCCAATTAACAGTGCTGCTCCTAAAGTGGCGCATGGAGTTAGTAACAAAGCCTACACAGAACACGCAGAAAGATATGATGATGTGGTTGTGAGCATCAGAGAAGAAGTAGGACGGTGTATGTAGGTGGGTGTGGAAAACTACCAGCTGAGCGTGAGAGCGGGCCAGCTGCTTAAGTAGACCTCGGTCTCGGGGGTTAACGATGATAGTTAGCAGGCCTGCCACTGCGCATATGGTAGTGAGTACATTACTAGCCTACAAAACACAGCTGAAAAACTCTGAAAAGAGAGCTGATGGGCGGTGCCTGAAAAGGATGTTAGCCAGCTCTCTTGAGCGAACCACATCAGTCATTGAAAACACTTGGGGTTTGCAAAAAGGTCCCATTGGGGACTAGTTGCTGACGTGGAAACGTCCCCCACCAGTACCAGTACCAGTATATGAATTCTTACTCATTAATTGACACATCATGATTATAGTGAGTGAGGGTTGCTGGGCTGTGTGCACGTGTACCTATATATATACCAAAGAAGGGAAGATTTGTATTTCGTGCAAGATAATTTATTCAATATTCGTAGCACAGCGCTTTCGACTGTTAAGTCATCATCAGTGCATACTCGTCAGGTTAAATTGGACCAAAGATATTTTTATGAACAAATTTCCCTGTTATCCTGACGAGTATGCACTGATGATGACTCAACAGTCGAAAGCGCTCTGCTATACGAATATGGAATAAATTATCTTGCACGAAATATACGAATATTCCCTTCTTTGGTACATGATAATAGTGGCAGCTCACGTAAATGGTTTGTGACATTTTTAGAGTTCATCATGATCACATAATCATGCTAAAATTTTCTTTATAACTTCAAAAATTGCTTTGAGAGCTGTTATGAATTTCTCAGTCTCACCTATATAATTTTTTTTTATCGCTTGGTATGATTTCATTGGTTGCATACGCATTTGCACGTATATGTGTGTATATTCACAGTTTTTGTATTCCATTATGTACCTAGGTACATATTTACAATTTTTTCATAATTATTCACCTATGTTGAAAAAGTGCTACTTCTCATTAGAGGAATTTCTAGTTATTTCTCTGGTTGGGGTTTGAAAATTTCTCATCAGGTTAGTGATTGATATAAACTTGTGAATGAGAATTTCAGCGTTAGATATTGAGGCTCTGCGGTACTTCACATCACAGAAATGATAAATCTACAGTGGATAATCTGTAGATCTGGCAACAGTCATTGTCAAATGTAATTTTTTCTACAATAAGCAATCTGTATATATAGGTACTCACTAGGGAATTGAAGTCTCGGCATAATTTCAATGGCTTATTCCATGACCTACCAGCAGGTGATAATCTCCAAATTAAGTCTATATGGTACCTCACATTTACAGCTCTGAGGCAAATCAGTTCTATTAGCCTAAAAACAGAGAAGCAAATGGTACACGGAGACAGAAGATTCATCGAATCAACGAAATA
The DNA here is from genome assembly GCA_918026855.4 of Phaedon cochleariae. NCBI lineage: Eukaryota > Metazoa > Arthropoda > Insecta > Coleoptera > Chrysomelidae > Phaedon > Phaedon cochleariae. The sequence continues at coordinate 29,991,870 of OU896717.1, forward strand.
TTACATCATATACATGCAAGCCAAATTTTTTGTTATTACTATAACAATATTCACATAGTGACAAAAATATCAAATTACAGTGGTGACAAGTTATGTTGTCGTGTATATAAGAACAGAACTTCTTTTACCCAAAAATGGCAGAAAAACTAGCTGATGTTTCAATGCAAAGCTTACATTTCATTAAATAAAGACTTCATGTGTCTGAGAAAAAATAAGTTTTTAACTCTCTGAGGGCATAAAAATGTTTGCTGAAACAATTTTGTATCGAACTTATAATACTCGATCAGATTCAGGTCTATGGATCTTCAATCGGCTCGATTCTGTTTGGATCTAGTTATAACATTGCTAAGATAACAATATTGTTATGATCATAACATATAACAATATTACTATGAAGTTCTGTATTCTGTTTGCAGAGTAACTGCAAGATTGGTTATAAGTTCAAGTGATAGCAATATTGTTGAAAAATTGAGAATTTTTGAGCTGACAACACTGTTTTCAACTAATTTTTCAAGTGTTAGGTATCGATTTTGCCATTTTTCCTTGAAGAAGAAGAGTTCATGATTATCTAACCTTTAAAATCAGTCAGTCCTGTACTGACACTTTACAAAACTATATTGTTCAAATTGAGGGATTCTGTATTCGATGCATCTGGTCGTCGTTGTGCGACTGGTGCAAGTAATCAATCATGTCCCGGAAACGAGAAAACAACCCAAAAGCCGGATGAAAATGAAAATGATGATGATTTTTTTTCGAATATTCTAGCAAAATAGCTTGATGAACTATCCATCAGGCAACTGAAATGGTTTTCTGGTTTCTCTGATATGCCGAAACTGTAGTAGTCTCATATTCCCTCTACAAATTGGAACTTCAAGAAAAGGTTTTCAAGTAGTTTGTCACAGTAGTGAACCTATCCTATATGTTTGTAACCACCATTCAGTTTTTCAATAATTCTTCTACAAATTGAAACTTCGAGGAAAGGTTTTCTAGTAGTCAGTGACACAAGTGAACTCACATAATTATGTTTTTAATCCATTATTTTCTGAATTTTCATACACTTGGAAGAATTTGTAGTGCAAAAACAAAGAATCCACTACCTTGTTATAAGATAGCAAGTACAAAATTGATGTTGCTGAGATAGCAAGAAATCTGACCAGATGTCATTGAAATTGACAGATCATATTGCCAAAAATCGATGATCAGAATTCCACTTTTTTGAATCTTGCTATGATAGCAATATCTTCTCTACAACCATATTGCTATTTGCAAACAGAATCGACCCGATTATCAATATGGCGATGGATAATGTATAGATTCAAATTCGAAGGAACCAAATTTGATCCTGCAATGACCTTTATCCTGAAAAAATGTGTACCTAATTATCGGGATAGATATGGTTGTCTGTACTCAAACGAGATACTTTCTCGAATATTACATAATCAGAGTCATCTCAAATGATAGATCTGATAGAGTGAACCGAAATACTGGTGGTACCTCATATAAGAAAATAATTGACCTTGAAAGTTTCTTTAAGTCCATACATAAGGTACATATGTGCATACTCATCATTACTGAACTTATCCATGGTCTAACCAAAGTATTAAATACTGTCTGAATAATCTGATGTCAATTATGACGATGACTGCAATTACCATGATGTTATTGAATAAATAGAGTTCTCCCAGAAAGCACAGAACCGTCCCGAGAACGTCCTCAAGCCGTACACCTCGGACATTGGAAACGTCCTCAGAACGTCCATTCCAGGTACGACGTTTTCAGGACGTTTTGGGGACATACTATGTTACACAATCAGTGGTCCCCAGGACGTACGATAAAGGTCCTGTTCAGGTCTGAACCGGACCAATAATACCTGAATCAACGTAGATCCACCTTTTTTTTACTCAGATAGTAAAAATAGAGACCTATATCGGGTAAAAAATATTATTTTGAAAAAAAAAATTGAAAAAGTGCTCCTACCGGGGATCGATCTCACGACCTCCAGATTACAGATGCTCTACCTATATTAATCTAGAGAAGACTTGATTATATGTTAGTATAGATACAACAAGTCAACAAGACATTATGTGCGAATGTTGATTGATCCTTATTCACATTGGTCTTTGTTTATACGTCCATGATTATGTTCATGTTCGCAAGGTTCTTAAATGAATAGATACCAGAGATCGAGGGTAGAATAATTTATGTGCAATGATTTCAATTATTATTATATATACAGTTTTATTCAATCTCGTCCCTTGAGAGTCGATAAAGTCCAGAGTTGGACGTACCCAGTACAGCGTAATCGTACGTTTCCAATGCGTCCAGAAACAGACTTTTTCAGTACGTCTTGGAAAAATCCTGGACGTTCACACCTATCGGGCCTAAACTGGACGTCCTCAGGACGTCGAGTGCTATATATGGGCTCATAACATTATATACTTTTGAAACGGTTGGGATGTATGTTTGAATGTTCTTGAAATGTGATTTTCTCTAGAACGGTACAAGATATCGATTGAAATAAGATATACTATTTCTGTAGAAGAATAATCAAGGAATCAAACCGTGGAAGCGAAATGTCAAATTTGTCTCCTCTGTCAAAAATGCATTCATCAAGCTGGAAAAATTCGTCCCATTCTGGTATGAAGCTCATCAATCACTGACCAAATATCATCGATACCATGGCAACCGATTAAAAGTTATACCTATCTACTATCTACTCTATCAGACCTATCATTCACAACATGGCCTTTCTGGTCACCCTGTATATACTAGTTTACCTATCCAAGGATGAAACGTATTCAGAATATTCTGTTTGTGTGTTCATGTCAATCCCCATGGCAGTTTCTGAAAAATAAAAAACAAAAAACATTATGATCTTGAATTTTTATTAATACCTAAAAATGTTTTGTTGCACCAAGAAAATAATTTTGGTTATTTTTTTTTGTTAAATTGAACACAATTTTGCAGAATCAACATAATATTTATCCATTCCAAATAAGCAACCTATTCACAGAGACAAAATAATTTGGTTGAAATATTTGTTTACTTGAACAAAAGTTTCATTTCACTCAACAACATTTATAGTTGACAGAACAAATTTTGTTGATCCAACTATTATCTCATTGTTCAATCAATCATATGCATTTTGTCTATTCGACAAAGTTAAATCAATTTCAATAAATATTTAACTGAATACAACATCATATTTTGTTGAGTCAACAATCAGGTTCTCTTCTATTCGACAAAATTGAATTGATTATGACAACATTATATTTTGTTAATTCAACACATCACTATCAAGAAATATGTTGTTGTTTCAAACAAATCAGTTTGTTGAATAGAATCCACAAGAATATTATATCAAACAAATATTTTGTTGGATGATTATCTAGTTGCATTTTTGCCACCAGGTGGCGTTTCTTCCAACCTTCCTAGGCTCCTCTCGATTGGGGTGTACATATACCTACATAAAACATCCGTTTATATCATTATATTAGGCTGCCCTAGAATTTCTTATGACGCTTATACAAGCTGAATGAACTGAGGAAATTAATCTCTAATTTCTCTGTCTTGAAATTCAGATATCGGCGGATTTCTTTTTTATTATTCAGCAAAATATTTCATCAATTATAAATACAATTCTGTTGATCGAAGAATATATTTTGTTATTTTAACAAATTCACTCTCTGAAAAACTGAAAATTTTGTCACTTGAATGAAATGATATAATCATTCCAATCAACAGAATCGTTCATAAGAGCAGAATATTGTATTATTGGAACAAAAGAGTCTTTGTTTATTCAACCAATTCCTGCTGTTGATTTGAATCATTAATGAGTTGAATCTAATGAATTTTGAATTGAAAACCGACAAAAAACATTTGTTGCGGTGACAAAATATTTTGTCGTGGATATATGACACTCCGATTTTGTTGAATTTACAAAAATTTTGTAGTTTCAAACAAAATGTTTTTTTTGTGTAGATGTACATAAATATGTGCTTCCTCTTTTTCGTCCACTTTTCATGCTGAAACGATATGGCTTGTCCAATCAACAAATGACCCAGCAGATTCAAATATTCTTATACATGCTTTGTATCCATCATATTGACAACTTTGAAGTCAGTAGGTACAATGCTTTTCCCTAAGCCAGCACTGTTTCAAGTAAATCTCATTCTGCACATGCGCATTAACGATCGGCCCATACATTTCACCGCACTTCTGATCTACTGGATGGTTATTGTAGTGTCAGTATATATAATACGATTTCTATAAATTTAACTCAAAAAATTGCCAGAAAAAACTACTCGTCCTATTTTCTTCGATTAGTGCTCAGGCAACGAAATTCTCATCGAATTTTCAAGTTGACTTTGACAAAACAAGCTCTAGTAGAAAAATACCAATAATGGTTTCATAGGGAATCGACCATTTTTATTCAAATAAAAACGCACCTCACTTCCCATAATGATGCTCGTCTCTAGAAAACTGATGGAGTTGGTGGTCATTCATGATTGTTCAAATTTTGCAAGAATCGCACGACTAATAGCCGAGATAATATGAAGGGGGGGGGGGGCTTTCAAAGTGCGACAAGCTGTATATTAGTCCTACAAATTCCTAATAGCTAATGATAGACATATACACATGTACTCTTGATTTGAGTTCACAGAGTGTATTATCTGGAGATGATTTTGTGTACCAATTCTTCTACTGATTTGAACGATATTTTTTAATGCGATTGAGTAAGTTGAATAAACGTCATGGAATAGACCCATTCCATAGCATAGTTCATTATCGAAATAGTATCCATCAATTTGATCTCAAAGTTGATCTGTGCGTTCTATTCATACATATTCTATCATTATTTCAATTTCATCCGTAGTTTATTCTTATAGTTATCTTTCATACTCATATTCTAATGTTGTCATCTCATGATCATTTCCATTTTCAACGTTTCAACAATAGGAATCTCCTGAGACAGGTCGAGTTTTATTTTCAATTTGCGACAATCATATAAGCAAAATAATTAAACAGGGTGATCCAATCTGAGTTATGACGTTCGCATATTTCACAACTTTGTACACTCGACCCTAGATGGCTCTGAGAGATAGATCATTCTTCTCCCACATTTGAGCTTTGATTTGCAGAACACATTGACTTCCCTTCGTGAATGGATTGTCAGCTGGCCTAGGGCAACTGATGAGGCTTGACCACCCGAGAAAATCTGTATTACATCAGATGACAACCGATTCACGAAAAATTCCCTTGATTCTATGACTCTTGAGATCCCAGGTTCCCCAGATATAATTCAAGTTTTTACCGCAGATCATGTCCAGTGTGCATTTCGATGCCAACTTGAACAATGGCACATTCTTCTTCCCGACATGTTGGTCTAGTTGATCGATCAAGACTTTAGCTTTCTCATTGAAGGTGTCTAAGAAAGTATCCAAAGTATTCTGATTGAATGCTGGCATCACAACTCTCTTCCCAAGTAGCACACATATATTGGAACAATATCGGTGCAATATTACGAAAATATCGGCAAAATATTGTGAAAGTAATATTGGCGAGAAAAAAAATGTGAACATTCGGCGATATTGGTACAATATCAGTTTCCAAATGTGGGTAGAATATTCTCATATTAATATTGGTTGAATATTCGTAAAGTAATATCGGACACAAAATGTAATATCAATATTGGCGAGAAATTGATGGTGAACATTCGGCAATATTGGTGTAATATATGGAAATATCGGTGAATCATTGGAAATCATCATGAAGGTATGTTGTCTCAGAAATATTGGTAGAATATTCTCATACCAATATTGCTGGTATATTCGTGAAGTTATATTGGAAATGTGATATCAATATACTGGTGCAATATTGGTTGGAAATATTGGTACATTATTGAAAATCATTATGTAGCTATGTTGACTTCAAAATATTGGTGGAATATTTTCATACCAATATTTGCGAGTTATTCGCATCAGGAGTAATCACAAAGGTCAGCCCAGCCGGAGTGATGGGAGGGCCTCTTGCCCTAGGAAAGCCGCCTTGTTGATCACGGTTTACCCCTACTCCAGGTTATAATACATTACAATCGTCTAGAGCCAATATTTAAATTCTCTCGTCGGATCGGCGATGAGAGTACGTTACCAATCATTTATAGCGCCATCTGTCGACATCGGTTTAGGAGTGCGTAATATGGAATAAATATCGAAATTTCGATATCGATATGTATTGTCAAAACAATATGTGAACAATATTGCTTACATGATATAGTGAATCACATATCAACCAATATAAGATGATATTATTTTCTGAATATGGCTAGAAAACTATTCACCCGATATGCAATTGAACTTGAAAATACAATATTGTTTTTCTCTTCTATGTCCGATATAAGATACATATTGAATTGCCGTTATTGATATTCATATTTGAATCATTGAAAACTCCTTCAGAATCGACATGTGGAGAATGTTCAAATTGCTATATTGGTTGAATATGATATTTCGAATATTGTTGAAACAATATTCAACCAATATGCCGTCGAACTCAAATATACAATATTGCACAACCGCTTCAGAATCAACATGGGGACAATATTCAAATCGCGATATTGGTTATAAATGTAGAAAGCAAATTGTATACGATATCTTCCGCATGATATAGATAAAATGATATCAATCAAGAAGGGTGAATATAATGTTTCAAATATTGTTAAAACAATATCCAACCGATATGCCGTTTAACTTGAATATACAATATTGCATAACCGCTTCAGAATCGACATGGGGAGAATGTTCAAATTGCAATATTGGTTGTAAATGTCGGGAACAATATGTATACGATGTTGTTGTATCGACATTCGTAAAACAATATTATATAACATTCATAGATATGTTTTTCAACACATTGTTAACGAATTTTACAACCAATATTGCTCCAATATTGTAGCTGACAATCCATATTCAGCTCAGGTTGAACCAATATTCCACCAATATTATCATACCAATATTGTTTGTCCAATATACTCTCATATTGGACCTATATTATTTTTCACATGTACGATATATCTATATCGGCCCAATATGGAATCGGGTTCCAGCCAATATGATGTGCTACCTGGGTTATGTCGCTTCCATACCTCAACTGAAATCAAAAATTTTATAATTCCACGTGTTACCTGCCTCGGTTCTGCAATCATGCCATTAAGTTGAAACACACTTGAACATTCAATAGTTAGAAAATATATTTTTCCACGAACGTCAAGAAATCATAAGGTTCGCGCAATGTTATCCATCTGTGAAATTACCCTTTTTCAAAAGCTTTTATTCAACTTGCATTGTATGTACCTATGATTGTTCGGGTGGAATATTTGAAATCAATGTTGAAGTTTCGTTTGGATGACAATGCGAGATACGGTGTGGGGATAATTCTAAATCCAATGTGGCGAACCATCCAAGATGGCAGAATGATTATTACGTTAGGACGTCATTCATAACCCGATATGGCGGTCCATCCAAGATGGCGGATCAGTTATTTTCAAGGTACTTCTTCAATAGGGTATCCAACGTGGGGGCTCGTAAAGAACAATTCGAACAATGATGTGAAGTTATTCTAAATCAAATATGACGGACCACCCAAGATAGTGGAATACATATTTCAAATACGGTTCTACAATATGGGTATCAAATAAAATTGCTCGTTGGGAGTAACTCGAAAAATGATGTCACGTCATTCTAAATCTAATATGACGGACCATCCAAGATGGTGAAACAGCTATTCTCAATATACACCTAAAATATGGGTATCAAATGGAAGGCTCGTTATAAGAGTAACTCGAAAAATGATGAGTCTTTTTGAATTCAATATGGCGGAACATCCAAGATGACGAAATAGTTCTTATTCATGCCCTTCTGTAGCATAATTATCAAATGAAAGAGCTTGCTGAGAAAAATTAGAAATAATGTGACATGACTCTCAATCCAATATGAATATCCACTATTGAAATTTTTTGTGCCTTTCTTTAATCAGAGGGTTCATTGGGACCAAAAATAAAGGTTTGGAACTATCGATTTTGGAGACTGTGAGAAACCTAGCCAGCGATTACTACAGAGTGATAACTAAATTGAATGTAAAGAATCATTTCAAAAGAGAGCTTTTATTCAGGCGCTCTGAAATAAAGAAAATAATATTTTCCTTTCAATTTTACTGTGAACTGTCAACTTATAACCTCATTATACACAATTCACATGATCATAAAAGCTTGTCGCACGATTTACTTGTGTGAATAAACTAGTACTAATTCAATTATGCACAATCTGTCAAGTTGAAATTTTCAAGATCTCAATTCAATCAAATATTGAGCATTACGACAAGCTCTTACGATCATATAATATATAGTGTGAAAGGTGGCTATGAGTTGATGGTTGAAATTTACATGGAACAATTCATTTTCTGCTTTTTTGTGCGTTTGAATGAAAGCTTCTTGAAAAAGATTTGTTTCTTCCAAATTATATGATTTTCCTACATTACCAAGACACCGTGCACGAAATAGGTCGCGAAATACGTATTTTGCGCCCAATTATGGCTCAGCCCCATTGAAAAAATCAGTTCTCGATCACCAAAGTAGCACTTTTCCTACTAGATATAGAAATAACTATTATCTTCATCATTTGTCGCCGTCACATATTCTATATTTACCAGGAGCACTAATGAGTCCTTTAAGTCCAGGAAAATTATTCAAACGATAGGTATAGTGTCTTTCTAGAGCATGATTTGAAAATTTCTCGATATATTCAGGATTTGATGGCGCATATACGAGATTCGACCCAAACCATATCCTCATCAGGCCCGGAAATGATTGCATAAGTCCCTGCATCACTTGACTGGTTCCTGAAAAAATAAAAAGTTTACAATGGGAAATAGTTATTTGTTTAACTAGGCAACGCTACGCTACGCTCGGCTATGAAATCAGCCTCGGCAGTCAATCTACTTTGCTGCCGAGTTGAACATATAATTTCTTCTCCGATTTTATGATATAGGTTGATATTGTATTTGCAAATTATTACAATCCCCACAATCTCTTTATTTTTTCTGTAGTGTTCAATTAAAATAAAATTTGATGGAAATCGCAGTTGTTGGAATGGTTGGTTGCTATGGATTATTTTGTTCAGAAAAAGATTATCATGTTCAGGTACTTTCATTCTCCATTTTTATATACTCAAAGTTCGTATAGGGACTATATTGAATAAATAACTGATGTCCATGTAGGGTTCAACTAGGTATAGATGGACAAATCACACCACTTGTGCACTTATCAATTGAGACATTGATGAAATGTCTTGTTGTTGTTGAAATTCAATAGGAATCCTTGGAAAAAAAATAATCTGATATAATGAACATATTCAGATAGAAACCACTTTATTGGTTCAATTTAATTTACATGTATGTAAATGAAAATGAAGTAAAAACTCAAAGTCATTACCAAGTGTGTTAAATAATATGAACAACAACAATGGTATAGATGACGAGACGAAGACAGACTGTTTTTCTGGCTAGTCGAAAATAATTGGTTGGGTCGAACAAAATATCCATATTCAATAGTGACCAAAGCATAATTTCAAATGAAAATATCATGAATTAAGAGCCTGATTTCGGTAGTTTATTGAGCAGGTATCCCAGGTAGACCACTAATATTGGTTCAATATTGAGTCAATAAATGGTGAATGTTGGGAAAATATTAATTTTAATTATTGGGTCAATAAATCAATGTGAACATTCTGGAATCTTGGTGCTATGTTGAATTTCAATCTTGTTTCGATATATGCTCTATCCAATATCGAGTTAATATTCGTATACAAGATTGGACAAATATATGATGCCAACTTATAGAAAACTGGTTTCTTATAATTTTCATATGTGAAATCGATATTGAATTCATATTCCCCTACTATATTGGCTAAAATGAGGATGTGATTATTTTGCAATATTATCTTCATGTTGAATTATAATATTCAACCAATATTGAATTTCGTTTTTCAACAAAACTCGAAATCAAAATTCGAAGCCATATTAGCCTCATTAAAAAATTGCGATATTTGTACAATATCAAATCCATTTTCGTTTCCTGTATCCCAGAATACTTAGTTTTGCAAGTTGAACGAATGCGGTATTTGATGTCTCTCAGCAGTCGTTTGTTGGAGGCGTGCTAGTGGCGCCAGCTGTTATAACGTAGCTCAAATACTAAGAGAAATATCACGAATATCGATTCTATATTAAAAATCCAATGTCAGTGCAATATTGGTTCTGGCATATTTCATTAGTTATATCTATCTGAAATGGGTCGCATATTGATGAACTAATATTGGCTGAATAAAAATACAAAATATTGATACAATATGTTTTCCAAGATTGATTCGATATTGGGAATACAATATCAGCCCATCATAAAAATTGATATATTGTATTTGTTAATATTTCGCCAATATCAAATAAATATTGGCAAACTGATATCGGCTGGTCACAAAATTTCAATGTTATTACAACATTGGCACTGGATTGATTATTGAATATCGAAATGATATCGAATCACCAATATCAGTGCAATATTGCTGGACAACGAAGAGCAATATTCATCTACCATCATAAATCTGATATTGATGCAATATTTTTTTCCCTCAATGGTTCAATTCAAAATTGGAAATACAATATTAGCCCAATCATGGAAATTGACATTGTGATCGTCAATGTTTCACCAATATCGAATAGATATTGGTAAATAAATATCGGCTGGAAACAAAATTTCAATGTTATTACAACATTGCTGGACAATGAAATGCAATATTCACTAACCAACAATATTTTTTTCCAAGATCGATTTGATATTGGAAATGCAATATCAGCCCATCATGAAAATTGACATATTGTGATCGTTAATATTCCTCCAATATCAAATAAATATTGACAAATTGATATCGGCTGGTCACAAAATTTCAATGTTATTGAAATATTGGCGATGGATTGATAATCGAATATTGAAATCAAAAATTGGTTTGATATTGGTGCAATCTAGTAATTCCATATTCAATATTCGAATATTGGGCTAATATGAAACCAAGTTCTAGCCAATATGATGTTTTACCTGGGATTGATATCATATTATTTGTTGAGTGTATTGGGCTTTCAATATGGACTGACTGCTACAATGTATGAGGATTATTTGAAAATCCGAACATTCCATTTATTTCATGTACCCACCAAAAGTGAGTAAAAAATATATTTTTTCTGTGACGGGAAAAAAGTTTGGCATTTCATCTCTGTTGGCAGGTTATAAAATGTCACTTTTCATAAATTACATTTTTCCCGTGAGAAAAAAGTGAGTACTTCTTTCCCGGATATATATTACATATATACAGTGTTGATGGCTTTTGTTGTGCTATAGTTCCGAAAAATGAGTCTATAATACCGTCTCCGAGAAAGAACTGCAAATCCTTTTATCTTCCATTCGACTTCGCGGTTACGTATATTACTAAACAACTACTAAATTCGCAGTTTTATGATATCAAATCACAGAATCAGACTGACAGAAGTAACATCAGATATTTGATTACTTCAAAGGAATGATAAAGATGCCTACAACGCAGGTGTCCCTACTGTAAAAAACTTCAAATTTCACGTTGATACTTCTCAGATTTCAAAATAATGTGATATCTTCTCAAAATTGATTCGACCTTCCTCCGGTCACAAAAAAAAGTGTATTATACACGGGAAAAATATAAGATTTCAGCTCACGGTTTTTGTCTCCCTCCGCTACGCGTCGGGAGACAACACAACCTGGAGCTAAAATCTACTACTTTTTTCCCTTGTATAATGAATAACTATTTTTCTGTGATGGGAAAAAAGTTTGGCATTTCATCTCTGTTGGCAGGTTATAAAATGTCACTTTTCATAAATTACTTTTTTCCCGTGGGAAAAAAGTGAGTACTTCTTTCCCGGATATATATCAGATATATATACTCTGTTAATGGCTTTTGTTGTGATATAGTTCCGAAAAATGAGTCAATAATACCGTCTTCGAGAAAGAACTGCAAGTCCTTTTATCTTCCATTCGACTTCGCGGTTTCGTATATTACTAAACAACTACTTACTGAATTCGCAATTTTTTAAAATCAAATCACAGAATTGAACTGACAGAAGTGACATCAGATATTTGATTACTACAAAAGAATGATAAAGATGCCTATAAAACGCAGGTGTCCCTACTGTTAAAAACTTGAAATTTCACGTCGGTAATTTTCAGTTTTCGAAATAATGTAATATCTTCTCAATATTGATTCATTCTTCCTTCTGTCACAGAAAAAAATAGTGTATTATACACGGGAAAAATATTAGATTTTAGCTCACGGTTTTTTGTCTCCCTCCGCTACGCGTCGGGAGACAACACAACCTGGAGCTAAAATCTACTACTTTTTTCCCTTGTATAATAAATAACTATATATGACAGGATTATCTTGACTTAGGAATTCGTGTCGTTCATGAATTCACCATTGAAAGTCGAAAATATAACGCACCTTTTTCATTTGAATAAACAAATATTCTATTTTTGATCAAAATTCTCACATTTCATTTAGTTCTGTTGGCTACTATCATCTACAGTTCTCAATACACTAAATGGACCACTCATAATTTGACTCTATTTCGAAAACCTGTATTTTTTGAAAAAATTGTCCGATCTTTATGCGGTTTTTGATATCAGATGTGATATTGCATCGGCTTCGAAGAGAGCTAGAACACTCTGAAAAAGTTTGCAGAACAAAACTCAAATAGGTGTTTAATCTGGAACCATTACACTATGATCTTCCTTTCCAATGCTGCCAGAACTCGAGAAATGTTTTTCTGATCAAAAGTATTATGATACACTGATGCCTCATCTCGGGACTTCTCGTGATTTCTCCTTGATTGGCCATTGGAACAAAAATTCGATTGTTCCATTATTGGGAAGAACTGTTTTCATGTTTTGTGAAGGACAATGAAATACGAAAAAAGTACTATTATGGAATAAACAGGATGATAAGAAAATAGGACATAATCTCATTCCAGAAAAGAAATTTAAAATGGTGTCTAAAACCATGGCCCATTCGATTCAGTATATTCAGAAACAGCCTTCTCGATATCCATTATTCATATTCGAATATAAACTCGAGACGTTTTCGAGAATTCGCCTCTAATTGAAATACAGGATTTAAATTTTCAATTCAAACTTGTTTCCTGATATCGATGATTCTTTTCAACTGATTTCCAATATTTATTGCCCAAGAATGAGACACAGAGTATTGTTGTTCAATATACTGAGTGTTTCAAAACTCATCTGACATATTACGAACTCTAGAAAACAATAATGTTAGAAGAATGTGGTGACCAGCATTATCTCCAGATCTGAATTTGATTGAACTTGGGTGGAGCCGAATGAAACTTTACCAATCAAGAAGGCGAGAGGCACTCAAAAATAATGACAACCTTATCCAAGCTGTATCAGAAAAATGGCAGGCGATATGAATAGACTTCATCAACAACCTCATAGAGTCTATGCCAAACCGATTTCATTAGGTTTTGTTGAATCCGGAAGGCCCTACCAAGTACAGAAATATTGAAAATCAGTTGATGAGAATCATCGATATCAGGAAACAAGTTTGAATTAGAAATTTTCATCCTGTATTTCAATTAGAGTCGAATTTTCGAAAACGTCTTGAGTTAATAGCCTAATATGAATAATGGATATCGAGAAGACCATTTCTGAATATACTGAATCGATGCGATACTGAGCGATGGTTTTAGTCACCATTTTTTATTTTTCTTACTGAAATGAGATTAATTATGTCCAATTTTCTTATCATCTTGTATGTTCCACAATAGTGCTTTTTTGGTCTTTCATTGTCCTTCACAAAACATAAAAACAGTTCTTCCCAATAGTCAGCTCAAGTGGAGTTCTAGAGAATGAATTCAAGAAATGCAAGCTGTTTTGATTGATAATGATTAGTTTCGACACAAAAAAATCCTGAAATTGAAAAATCTCGATTTTGAACACCCTATATCTCTGTAATCATTCTTGCTAGTCCCCAAGTGTGATACATTGATGAAATCAGCTCTTCAGGAAGAATCTGAAAATGCAATAAAATACAGGGTTCTTTGTTTAAAATAACGAAGTTGCTAGTTGTTTCTGATAGAAGTGGCAACACTGTATCGATGAAAATATTTTAGGCGGATAGAAAATGTTCAATCATCAAAACATTCCAATTTTCAGAATGTTCTGTCTTTTCGTTCTCCAGATACTGCTAATAGGCCATCCACCGTGGATCACCCTGTATACTTTACTAAGAAAAAGCCAAACTGCTGAAATGAATGAAATGTCGAATACAAATAAATACACGAAGCATAGTCATTTTCACTGATCTTCATAAATTAATGGAACTGGTAGATACCGAGAGAAAAAACAACTACTTTCCTGGCTACATTTATACCACTTCCTCCCATAATATTTGAAATAATTCGAATATAGGCGAATAACACTTGTGATTTCATTCGTACATTCGAATTATTGCATAAATTTCGAGATGTAATTCAATGTTCTGCGTGGCATATAGCCAGGAAAGTAGTTGTTTCTCTTTCTCTCGTATCTACCAATTTCGTTCATTCATGAACTTTTGTGGAAATTACTTTGAGCTTCGCGTATTTATTCATCCTCTATACTATATCAGCTTCGGAAACATCTGACAACAATGTTGGACCACCGTGAATGGTACGTATGTGATGATCTACTTCTTTCATTGCAACTGCTGTGAACCCAAAAAAAATATTTTTCGAAATTAGGACTAATGTTCATTCAATCAGTTTGGGAATGTATTTGATGATGCTGTTAAGATACATTTCTCAAATTTATCCTCATTCATGGTGACCACAATCTAAACAAATCCGTGAAAATTGTTCTGAAATTCTCCTATTCGTTATATTCAGTTGCTTTTCACGAACAACTCTCAGAAGTCTTCAAGAGATTATAGTGAGAGCGAAGAATGACACGGGAGTTACCTATCAACGTATAGTCCCAAACACTTTCTTGTGCCGTCAGAAACATTTTTGCAGTCAGGGATGTGAACCCACAACCGGTAAGCCATCATGATTAAACTATTAACGCTCCTACCACCGGGCTACTTGGCTCCCTCATAAACTCGGTTCTTCATTATTAGTACGGTGTTATTAACCTAAAAAAAGGCCTAACCTTGACATCCAAAGTAAAAGTTTTATTCCAACTTCAAATTGTTCTATATAACCCTCTTATTGTTTGGTAAAAAGTTACACCATTTTGAGCGTCGGGTTTGGGGGTGAGGGGAGGGGGAATTTGAAAAATCACTAGTTTTTTTAGTTTTTCTTAAATATTTCAAAAACTAAGCGGTTTATCCTAAACATTGTTATATACAAAAATGTTCTACGTTAAATTTTAAATAAGAATGGTCCTCTTCATAATCACTCTAAATTGTACGGTTCAAGAGTTACAGACGGTGTAAATGTTAACTTTTTCGTAATTTTGATAATTTTCTTAAAAAATAAGCTTCGCAAAAGAATGTTGCTATTTCAGTGGCCGGTGATATGTTAGTGATAAGCCCTTGAAGGAACGACAACCTCACCACCTTATTAAGGGGCACTCTTTTTCAAGGGAAAAGAGGGTTCCACAGGCCTAGGCCATATAAACCTGTGGTACGGAGAAACCCACCCTGAACTTTCTACGAACATTGCAACATAAATTCACTTCTTAAACATAAATATCTTTCAAATTCGAAATGTTCAATGTCTTTATTAACTTTATCAACACTCATCCTCTAGCACATTATCCTCCTCCTCTAGCTCGCCGTCTAAGATGTTATTATTGTCCATGTTATCACATGCTTGGCCTGACCAATTGCTGCATATGCTAGTGCAGTTTAGACCACTCCTTCTGCATTCACAATTACGAACGCATTCATCTTTGCAAGTACACATTATAAGGGACAGTAATTCCTGGGGGTCTGCAGGACGTGTTGTTGTAATTGGTGTCAGGTGGTCGCCAATCTTCTTCCAACCCCACTCGAGTGGATCCTTATCTTCATTCAGCAACTGTTGTACCTGGTGGTAGGTCCTAAATGAATGCTGTCTGGACGCTCCTGAAGTGGGGGGTAGTGCATCCAACTTCAGTAATGCATGTATAGGCTGCTTTGCAATCGCAAACGTGTGTTATTGGTGATGACACGGACTTATTAGTACTGTTGACTGTCCACGCACCTTCAGGGAATAAACTGAAAATGGTCGTACCTTAAAAAGGAAATCACCAGGAAAAAGTGTACATTATTTCTGACATTCAGCAAGGCATTGGGGATATGAAAGATGTACTTCTGAATACATACGCCTTCACAGGATGTGACACTGCGTCTGCTGTCTATAAGAAGGAAAAAATTGCACCTTATAGGAAAGTTCAAGCCAACAACGTTCTTCGTGAAAAACTTCTGGTCTTCAACAACCCCAAAGCCGACCCCAGTGCAGTGGCTGATGCAGGAAATTACTTTCTACTTGCAATGTTTAGAGCCAAGAACACTGAAGATCTAGATTGTATCCGCTACCAGTCCTACTTGAAAGCGATTGCAAAGCAGCCTATACATGCACAACTGAAGTTGGATGCACTACCCCCCACTTCAGG
Organism: Phaedon cochleariae; assembly: GCA_918026855.4. Lineage (NCBI taxonomy): Eukaryota > Metazoa > Arthropoda > Insecta > Coleoptera > Chrysomelidae > Phaedon > Phaedon cochleariae. The sequence goes on from OU896717.1 coordinate 30,008,593, forward strand.
AGCGTCCAGACAGCATTCATTTAGGACCTACCACCAGGTACAACAGTGGCTGAATGAAGATAAGGATCCACTCGAGTGGGGTTGGAAGAAGATTGGCGACCACCTGACACCAATTACAACAGCACGTCCTGCAGCCCCCCAGGAATTACTGTCCCTTATAATGTGTACTTGCAAAGATGAATGCGTTCGTAATTGTGAATGCAGAAGGAGTGGTCTAAACTGCACTAGCATATGCAGCAATTGCTCAGGCCAAGCATGTGATAACATGGACAATAATAACATCTTAGACGGCGAGCTAGAGGAGGAGGATAATGTGCTGGAGGATGAGTGTTAATAAAGTTAATAAAGACATTGGACATTTCGAATTTGAAAGATATTTATGCTTAAGAAGTGAATTTATGTTGCAATGTTCGTAGAAAGTTCAGGGTGGGTTTCTCCGTACCACAGGTTTATATGGCCTAGGCCTGTGGAAGCCTCTTTTCCCTTGAAAAAGAGTGCCCCTTGATAAGGTGGTGAGGTTGTCGTTCCTTCAAGGGCTTATCACTAACATATCACCGGCCACTGAAATAGCAACATTCTTTTACGAAGCTTATTTTTTTAAAAAATTATCAAAATTACGAAAAAGTTAACATTTACACCGTCTGTAACTCTTGAACCGTACAATTTAGAGTGATTATGAAAAGAACCATTCTTATTTAAAATTTAACGTAGAACATTATTGTATATAACAATGTTTAGGATAAACCGCTTAGTTTTTGAAATATTTACGAAAAACTAAAAAAACTAGTGATTTTTCAAATTCCCCCTCCCCTCACCCCCAAACCCGACGCTCAAAATGGTGTAACTTTTTTCCATAGAATAAGGGGACTATGTAGAGCAATTTGGTGTTGGAGGATAACTTTTACTTTGGATGTTGAGGTTTAGGTCTAATTACACCGTACTATATTGTAACCACATCATTGAACCAATATACAATATTCAAATATTACGCTAATGCAAAGTCGATTTCCCGCTCATATTATGTGCTACCAGAGGCGAGTAGTGATTCTGATATACAATTCAGATTTCTGAGTTACAATTCGGAATTCAGAGTTACAAATCGAAATTTCGGGAGTAAAATAGGGATTCACAGTTACAAGTAGGAACTTTGACTTACAGTTAGGAATGTCTAATTACAACTCGGAATTCCGTGTCCATGCGCTCTACGTCTTCGTTCCCATCAGGCGTAGTGAAAAAAATACTAAAGAATACTCTTTCTCCAAATCTCTTATTTGACAATGGTACTTCCAGTCCGCATTTATCTGAAAAATTGTTTTCACTTACCGTAAAGGTCTGTGATGAACAAATATAAGTTTCCTACGAAAGGTAATGCAAAAGGCCCAGGTGTATTCCAAGAATAAATATAAATTTTTCTTCTTCCCCAAAGGAATCGTAAATACCATAGTGTCGAAAGGATGAACAATAGTGGTATCAAAACATTCATTTTCAAACTTGTTAGTCACCTAAGGAAATGTAAGAATCGTTGTAGGTATAGAAAACACATTTGTTTGTTCAGACAATTGACAACAACTGATGATCGAAATTCTTTGGAAAGGTAAGTTACAAGAAATCATGATTTGTTTATGTTTTGATGTAAAATAATCAGGGTCGAACAATAAGTGATCAGATAATTAGCTTCATCATACATAATCATTCGGCTTCAAATAAGAAAACAATACGCAATTCTACCTATCTACAGGGTTTCCATAAATAATGGTAGTATCATAGTTGGCGTTGAAATATTTTTTCCATGTACTGCTCTCTACTTATGTTGTTAAGAGGCATTGAATCGACCGAATGTATTCCAGTTCGATCTCTAAGTGAAAATCGACAAATGGTCGTGTCTCTATAAAAGGATCTCGATATATCAGTGGGACATATTATGTGGTAGTTTTTGCAATCCATCATGCAAACCCCCATACAAGGTAGTGCGCATTGATTTGAAAATATGAGGTATGGATTTGATCTGATAGGCTTGGTGTAATCAGATCGCAAATAGATAGATTGCTGGTCAAAAAAGAAAGTTCTGGGTATTGAAGAGATATAATGCTTGAAGAGCAGCATTTGCGCTTGAAATACGAACAAGATTTTTGCCACCACTAACCTAGGTCAGGTTAGGTTAGGTTAGATTGAAAGTGAGTGGCTATTCGGCCATCCACTGCTATCATAGTATCCCGGGGGTGGTCCAACAGTCGCCCCCCTCTAATTTGATTTTCCAATTGCATGTACAATTTGGATTCATAAACAACAAGAATACGTCTGATGCCATGTTTAATTGTCTAGAAATGGCATACCTACAACATCAATGTAGGGAAGAACGTGGCGGCAGTATTCTGTGATATGACTAAATCTTTCGATTGTGTCAATCACACATTATTACTGCAGAAACTCTCTCACTATGGTATCAGACACATGGCATTGAAGTGAATGTAATAATATTTGTCAGGAAGAAACCAACTGGTCGAAACTGACCATTCATTCGGACTACTTAAAGTTACTTGGGGAGTACCTCAAGGTTCAGTTTCAGGTCCATATCTTTTTATCCTGTATATTATTTATCCTGTATATTAACGATCTCTCCCTCCCTCGATAATTGCCCTCAGGTCTACAGCGAATGAATTAGGTTATGCTGCGGCAAAATATGTTCACTTTGCTCTCATAGAGTCAAACCTGAGGTACGCAATTTAGTTATGGGGTTCATGTGGTAATGAACTCTTGGAGAGTGTATTTTTGCTTCAAAAACGGGCGTGCGATATTTGTGCCAAGTAAATAAGCTAAGTTCCTGCAAACGTCTTTTCCTGAGGCACGGAATTTTGACACTCACCTCAATCTTCGTTTTAGAAGCTACATGTCTTATTTTCAAGAATGAATCTTCATATGAATATAACAATCGCACTACACGAAATGCATCGAATCTATCATTAGTCATTCCTAAATCCACACTGATTGAAGACTCAATAATTTACAATGGTGTCAAAATGTATAATAGACTACCTGCAGAATTGAAGAACTTGGATTCTCTTGAAACATCCAGAAAAAGACTACATGAACGACTGGCATCTGAAGCCTATTATAATTTGATAGAATATTTTAATGACGAAGCGTTCTGATATTGACGGTACTTATACAAGGCTTTCATTTCGAAAGTTACCCTCTTCTGATCTGCAAAGATTTCAATTTTCGGAAAAAAACAGGTCGATTTAGATATCGAGGGGGGAATAAAATGCCAGTATCAATTGAATTCTATGTTCATCCTCTTTACCCCTAGACACCCCTACTTTGAAATCTCAAATGGAACCCCCTACATCGAGATACATTAATTCTGAACTAATTATGATACAAACATGTCAAAATGGGGTGAAAACAATATATACTTATGAAAAAGATTAAACATTGCGGTATTATATGATAATTCCCTACTGTATCAAATAGACATTTTCGTGAAGATTGAGGTTGTTAAATGAAAACGATGACGACTTTTTTGACGAAAACATACCAGATATGCTTAAAAAAAAGCAGCGCCCTAGAAATAGTGTGTTTTCACCAGTTAGAATTGGATGTGAATTTCAATAACTTTTCAAAAAAGTGATTAATTTTCTTAATTTTTTCGCTTGAAGTTGCCATTTCTCTCAATTTCACAATATTTATTTTTTTGTGAGTTCATTTCATCGTGAGTCGTTTGTAGGCAAAAAAATAAACATTTATATTATGGGATTTCGGTTTAACACGATTCCAAATAAAACTTCATAAATCATACAGATTTCATGATCAACTTCGAAGAATTCATTGTGGCTTATAGGTTCTAATAATTACTTTTACATACCTATTGTCTCAGTCAAATCCTAATTGACCTAGCGTAGATTTGGTTTTCTGATTGCTTCATGACGTATTTTCATAGGATTAGTTCAAAACCTCTTGGTCAAATTCGAGACACTAATGAAACTTGAGTATTTTGGGAGGGTTGTTAAGAGTAAATATTTTTGATAAAGAATTTCAATGTCTCTCACAGAGCTCTCTTAAAACCGAAGTGAGCTGAATACCAAATCATAGTATCTAAAAGCCTTTTAATAGGATTATAATATGGACATGGAGGCCAATATGCTTTTTCCAAGGCATTCATAAAACGGTAGAACAAATTAGACCTACCAACCTCTTTGAAGTCTCATCGAAGTTATGAGGCATTTAAAATGTTACTTGGGTGATGTCACCCAATATCAATATCGTGTAGTAAGTATTACCTTTTTTCAGGCGTAATATATGTTGGGTCTCTTCAATGAAGTTCAAGACCATTTCAATTGGAAATTCGAGTATAAACGTAACATTCAGCTGATGATGGCAAAAAGCAAGGTGAAGTTAACAGCTTGAACTATCCTATGTAGTTACAGAGCTACAACATGAATTCATCGATGTTGGATGACTTCGTTGCTTGAGTCAATATCATTTGAGGTATATTCAGTGACAAACTAGATAACATTCATTAGAAGTTTATTGTACATCATCATCACACACTCAATATCTTCTTTCCATCCATAATTTCGATCCATCTCTCAGTTTGAGTGTTATCAACGGAACCACTTTTATTTCTTCCAAAGATTTGTATTCCGTAAAGAATCTGTATTTCCTTATTATATGTACAAACATGGTCATCACACTCATCATAGCATATCGGCCCCCTGCAATGTAATAGTGAAATTATTACCTACACTTTTGTTTCATTTTCGGAAGTAACATTCGTTTATAGTGCACTTGAAATAAGGCCCACGATTCTGGTAGGTAGGTATTTATCAATAACTACTTTTTATAATAATATGCTGACAAGGTCATGCTTTCTAGATTTCAATTAGAATTGAGAAGAAATGCTTTCATAGTGACTAACTGTTCATTTTTCAGTTTCACAAAACAATAATATACACCTTAATGGTAGTGATATTTTTTCGTACAGCATGGTAGTGAAGAATGTCATTGTTACCCAGGAATCAAAATTATGTTCTGGGGCTGAAGAGAGAGGGGCAAAAGGTTCCGTGGAAATAATATTCTTCATAGTACCATGGTCAATATTGAATTTGTTTCACTACACCTGATATATTCCAATCTTTATATTTCTGTGAAACTGTAATATTGACCTATGTCACTATGAGAGCACTTCATTTCAATTTTGATTGAAATCTAGTAGCAATGACCATATGACTAGAAGTCATTGATAAATGCTAACTTGATTGGAGTGTCATTCCTGCAAAGCAATAATTATCGCTTTGTCTCCATTGATTTGTGGTTCATGAAAAGACAAAAACTACCTTCTTAGTAAAACACACACTTCACACTTTGAAACGGGGTGAATGCTGGTAGATTCTAGAAGCTAATGGTGAAAAAACAAGTTATCACCAACGGGAACTTATACTTTTTTTTTCATCGATTGGAGCGCACGAAAGGAAATCCCTATAATGTTCAAAGAACATCGTGCGTTCCTAGGGAGGATAGGGACAGGATGTAGGTATTGGAATTTTTTTTGAATTTTAGGAGATTATAAATGTTGTTGGGAATACTTCCACAGGCAATGAATTCCAGAGCCTAGCCGTTCTATGGATGAAGGAGTCTTGATGAAGTGCTGTTCGACATCTTTCGAGGTTGACGACGAAAGGATGTGCTGACTGGGCTTGTCTAGTTCGTCTGATTGGTATTGCTAGTGAAGGGATGATTGCAGAGATTTCCGAAGAACATTTTCCGTGGAAGTATCGATAGAAAAGTGAAATGTCGCCGACCTTTCTACGGTGTTCCAATTATGTCAAAGAGTGGGTGAGGCCTCGGGATATGACTTTGGTCCTTGGGTAATGATGTTATGCTTAATAATCTTGGTGTACAAATAACCAATTCAATGTTAGCAGGTGAGTTGCAGAGGGTATGTATATAAAGACAGCCACCAGAGGATGGTAGTGATGGTAATATTGACGAAGGTGGTGGTGCGGCGAAGGCTGATTCGGTGAAAGAAGAGTTGGATTCTAGAAAAGGAGGAAGAGATTGGGTGACGGAAGCCTTCCCAAAACTACTCTCTTCATAGGGGTCTCTACGCCCTACCTGGGTACCAGATATATCTACTCAGGTAACCACACCGGTGAAAATGACATTTATCATTAGACCGGTAATTTTCCTAATAACACACTTATGTCCCATCCTTGGGACGTCCAGTCGGGACATTCAGGACGTCCATAGGACGTTCGAATTTGGTACCGTGGACGTCCATTGGACGTCTGTGGGACACACTAATGTCCCACTTGAGGACCAACTAGGGACGTCGTTGAGGGATGTCCCTGGGACAACTATCGAATACCTAAATCGTACAGTATTCCTCATCGAGCACTACAGAGGACATCCTTAGGACAACCTATCAGCAACGCTGAGGGATATTAATTGGATGTCCATTGGATGTCCCAGGGACGTACGAATTTGTATTTTTCTAGGTCCCTCTAGGACCAGATCTTGCATAACTGATTAGAACATCCAGTTGAGTTGATAGTCCGTAGAAGGTCCTCAAAAAGTTTCCCAAGGATGTCCAATGGACTAACGTGAAGAACATTGACGAGACGTTCTCATAGCCAACGAGCAATCATTCGTCGGCGAGGTGTGAGTTAACGTCCTCGCAGGGACAACATATTGGAAGTACCGACTGGGACGTCCATAGGGAGTTATTTCTAGGACATTGGAAGAGTACAGTTCATGTACTAATTGGGACATCCGACGGATATTCGAAGGATGTCCCTAAGGGACATTTCGATTGTAATACGATCCTGGAAATATTGAGGGCGTCTGTGCAGAGATATTTGAAGGAAGGTACCATCAGGGACATTTCAGGGTTTTCTAGAAACGACATTATATAAGATCTGAAGTCATGACAGAATATGTACTACTCGGGACATCCGATGGATGTCCCTAAAGGAATTTTTCAAAATCATATCCCATCAGGGACATTCCGTGGACGTCCTTGCTCGGACATTGCATGATTTTGGATTATGGCTATAATGCATCTGGTTTCCCCATGGAATATATCGATATATTCATCATATCATGCAGATCATAGATAACCCCCAATTTCAATAGCGCCGCCACACGGAAACATAATAGGACATAATTGTTAATCAGTTTCCATCAATGCCGTGGGAAACAAAAATAATTCGCAACACAACTTCTATATTTGGTATTGTGTAGTTGAGTGTGGCTAATTGGGCATCGCACCATTTTTTTTTGTTTGTTTGTTCTGTCATCTCTTGTTCGGTTCCGATGAAACTTCAGGAATAACCACCAGAAAAGAACATCAGAACCACCAGACAGATCCATCGGAACTGTCACAACAAGAACTTTCCTTCACCGAGGTTATGAATAGAATTGATTTATGAGAAGGAGAAGAACGCAGTTGATTGTTTAAGGAAACACATAGCACGTCATTGCATGCCGAATCCTGTTCTTATTTGATTTCAGTCAGTCAATTCATTGAAAATTCAATATCTCAAGTTACTGTCTTATCAACGAGTGTGTCCGACTTTATTTCATTTTATTCAGAATAGACCCGTTTCTTATTTATCAAACAGTATACATCCCTGATAGCACACACGGTCTTAGGGACATCCCAATTTGGTACAATTCAAGTCCGAATGTCCCGGACCAAAAATAAGTATCCTTGGGACGTCCAATTCCGTACATATCATGCAATGTCCGAACAAGGACGTCTACGGAATATCCCTGCAGGTATATCATGTCAAATGTCCTAGAAATAGCATTCCTTAGACGTCCCACGTGGTACGTATTGTAGAATATCCATGCAAGGGCGTCCTTGGCATGTACATTGTAGAATATCCATGCAAGGACGTCCTTGGCATGTCCCTGTTGGGATATGATTTCATCGGATGTACCGAGTAGGACATATTCTGGCATGACTTTAGATCTTATATGATGGTACATTCCTTCAAATATCTCTGCACAGATGCCATTGATATTTCCAGGATCGTTATATAATCCAAATGTCCCTTAAAGACTTCCTTCGATGCTTATACATAATTTTGTTGTCCCCATTTACTGATTATGTGACAGCATTGATTACTTTTACTCACTTCTTCTTTCCATTACTTATTTACATATGGTCTGATTTTCCGACAAAAACTTCTTCTTCAACTGACAACACATAAAAGGTTATGTAATATGGAATGTAGTTTTGATCACAATAGAGAAATTTTTTCCGGTGTTCATAAATCTGGTTCTCGGCATTTATTCGTATAATTTCATCGAACCCGTATTGGTGATGTTGTATTTCTATAGATGAATGAGTATTCTTGCAATAAAAACCTATTTAAAGAAGATTCTATACAGTTTGCACGAGCCTGCAGTTATGCAGTTCTATTTGATCGTTGATGATAATGGAGAAATTTTCAACATCGATTTCATTTGCTTGACAAAATCTTGTGAATTTCGTGGAATTGAATAGAAAACCGTCACTAGGAATTACTTCTAGTAATCATATCATGGAAAATGTGAATTTTATAATTCCCCTAATGTTTGCGATGGAATCAAACCTGTTGACAAAAAATCAATATCTATTCACTAAAATTCACTTGCAACAATCAGTGAATATGCTATGACACTTCGGAAGAAGAAGTCTCCAGAACCCTTCGAAATACATTATCAGTTCTGGGTCAAGATATCAGATATTTTTCAGTACTTTTCTGATTCAATTGGCATATTCGACAATCAGTTATCATTCTGATGGTATCACCACCTCACAACATATCATCATACAACCTCCTTCTGATGACAGTTCATCACTCCAAACATAATATGGTTTGGGTTGAGCTAAATTTCAATTTATCATGCAAATCTATTTCATTTTGTACATCCTTCTTTTCTATAGAAGTCAAGTCACTGCATCTCAGCAGTCTGGCCTTTTTGGAAATCTGAAACATTGACTATTCATCGTATGAAAATCATAACATTCCATTTATCATGAAAATATTTGTCATTTTCAGTTCCTAGAGAACCTTTTCTGTGAATCTGATAAGCAGCATAACACAATATTGTCAGCTGTAACGAGGTATCTCTGATAGATCTCCATTCCATTGCGTTCTGGTTCTACTTGTAGCCAGTGGAAGTCTAAGTTCGAGTTGAAATAGTACAATATTCAACTACAATCTATTTCGATATGTGTCATTCAAGTATCATAAGATGCCTCAACTTCCGCCTTGGTTAAGGATGAGATTATTCTTGATTCTTCACAATGTTGTCGTTTTTCTGCCCTAGATCGTCTAAAGAGGTTTGAAGACGGGTGTATCATCAACAACCCCTCAGCCTGCTATATCCATCAGGGATATATTATATGCTCCTCCACAAGAAGAAAGAACCCCTTGAACTATTTCCAAGTAGAAATTCCTCACCAACTTGGACGATGATACTTGCGTGATATTTAAAAATATTAGAAACTGTCACTAAGATAAAAACTTACCGATGCAATTTCTGGGTCCACCCATAAAAGGCAGATAGCTGAAAGCATGCCTACTCGTTTTGTTCTCTGGAAGAAAACGGTCAGGATCGAATTTGAAGGGATCTGGCCAGTATTTAGGGTCTCGGTGGATTGCCAGGAATAAAATCAGCACAGATGCACCTTCAGGAATTGTATGTTTGTGATCTGGGAAAAAATGGAATATGTCTCGTAGTAGGCTCAATAGGAGTTATGTGATCCATTACATCTTCTTAACCAAAGCTAGAGGTTGTATTCGTTCTTTTCATTTTTCGTTTATTTATAATAATTGATCATCTTATACCAGGTGAAGTGAAGTGAAGTTTCACAACTTGATGCAGTTGGAATGAAAACTTGAAAATTGGTATGCTATAATCGATCATTTTCAATTCAATTGAACTGAAATATTTGGTACTTCAGCTATACAGGGTGTGCCAAAAGTCAGCAAAAACTCATTCATTGTCAATAGAAACCAAATTTTCTTTCTCACTGTTCGATTGGCCTTTTAATCTTGAGTTTATACAACCTGATCAATATCGACATTTTCATCACAGTTCTCGAGATATGTGAATAGTAACTGGCCGTAGTAGTTTCCGAAAAGATTTTTATTTCACAAAACGTTTAAAACTAGAGCACCACATTTGTGGATCAGTGAGCTGAGAGTCCTGGCAAATCCCTGACGTCCTATGGATGGTCTCACTTTGTACCATTTGGACGCGGTCGAACTTTAAATGACAATATCAAATGGCATATATGTAAGGATGGGTTACTCAAGCACCCAATTTCTATAAAATATCTCTATGGAAGTTTGAGTAAGATATGAGTAAAACACTTTCTGTAGATTAATCGAGGAGGTGGTACATTCATTAGTCCAGATTTTTTTGGGAATTTCTCTCCTCGTCTCTATAAATTGAGAATATGAATAATTTTCCAATATACCTGTAGTAGGGACAAATCAGATGATTTGCAGAGAAATATTACTGCGTTCATGGAATTTTTCTATCAGAGAGCCTGAAAGAAAAATTCACTAGCTTGTCAGTGACAATTTGTATTGAAAAATGTTTGGAGAAGAGAAGAAGTTATATAGAATAAGTATCAAACTTTCACTTATCTTTGGAAGTTTCGGGAACGAATCTGCACTCATTTTTAACATAAAGAATGTTTTTTTGTATGAAAAATTCGTATTTGTCTTGAAACTTCTCAGTTCTCAGTGACAATTGGTGAGGTTGGTAATCGAATGAGTTACATGATGTTTCTATTTATCAATCTCGAATTTGCCATTTTCATTTTCAGATTTCAGTGATGAATACCATGTTCTATCTATATCAACTGAACAGAAAGCAATGCTATTGTGTCCGTTCAGAAGAATGATTTTAATATTATTCCACTCTGCCATATGTTGTCCATCTCCAGTGAGAATATGTTCAGCAAGTTTCGATTTGTCGATGTGTCTTTTCTTTATATTGTATTTATGTCCCTTCGTCCTTACTGAAAGAGGTCTCTTGGTTTCACCTGTATAAAAGTTTCCACAAACAAAAGGTATACTGTAAATACAACTTTTCGACGATTGTTGTTAATTTTTTGGTTTTGTTTGAGTTAGAATTGATCTGATTGAATTTTCAGTTTTGAACACACTTTTAACTTGAAATTTATCACCAATAACAGGTTTTATTTTTTCAGATATGCCGGGAATGTATGGTATTATATTTGTCGTTATTGATGATTGATTTTACAAAGATATGAAAAACAATACAACAAAAGCTATCGTCCGCGAAAAAAAAGCATATTTTAGTTATGAACTAAATAATTGCAGGTCGCATGAAACATGGAAAATTTTGAAAGACACAAAACTGTTACATAATAAAGGGAGTGGTATCCCAGAAGAGTTGAAAAAAGTGAATGAAATAAATAATTTTTTGATAAACTCTATCCCTGCAATGTCTCCTCCAGAAAATCTCGTGAGTTTCTACAAAAATAATCTCCTTATCAACTCCCAATTCAATTTCACAGAAATAAATGATTTATTTGTTTATGAATGTTTCTGTAAAATCAAGAGTAATGCAACTGGTATGGATGGACTGAACATGAAATTGATCAAGTTATGTTGCCCACATATTGTGCCCTACATTACGCATATTGTAAATTTCTGTTTGCTGGAAAATGTTTTTCCATCATCTTGGAAAGAGGCAGTTGTTCGAGTTCTTCCAAAAAAATCAAATCCTGTAGAATATAAAGACCTTCGTGGTATTAGTATATTACCTACAATCTCAAAAATCGCGGAACGGGCCATTGAAAAACAGATTTCAGAGTTTTTGTCTGAACAGAACTTGCTACCGCCAGTACAGTCGGGATTTAGGAAAGGATTCAGTTGCACAACCGCCCTGCTGAACGTTGTGGATGACATTATTAGAGCGACAGTACAGTATTGGTACTATTGGATTTCAGTAGAGCTTTCGATACGATTAATCATGGATTACTCCTTCACATTCTCCATTACATAGGATTCTCTGAAAACTCTGTTACACTACTAGAGAACTACTTGAGAAATAGAAGACAAAAAGTTTGTATCGATGGTACTAATTCAGAAAATATGTATCTCAAATCAGGTGTTCCTCAGGGATCTATTTTGGGGCCTTTACTGTTCAGTATCTACACATTCAATCTCATAAACAGTCTCAATCAATGCAATATACACCTGTATGCTGACGACACACAGATATATTATAGTTTTCCGTCACTTATGTATGAGAATGCTAGTCAGGTAATCAACAATGAATTGAATTCATTTATTAAAGCTGCAACTGATCATTGTCTTATTGTCAACTCTGATAAATCTAACGTCATTACCTTCGGTCCTAAACATATGAGAAGTACGGTAAATAGCAACATTGTTATCAATGTGATGGGCTCTAGGCTTGATACGGTGGATGTTGCAAAAAATCTTGGCGTGCTTCTGGATTTTAATTTGCGGTTTGAGCATCATGTAAGAAAGCTTATTCAACGAGCTTACGCTTCAATCAAGCTGATATATGGAAACAGGCACTATCTATCCTCAAGATTAAAAATATCACTTTGTGAAGCATTGGTGCTATCGCACTTCAACTATGCTGACGCTCTGTATGGTCCCCATTTAACTGACATATATAAGCGTAAAATTCAGACAGTACAAAATTCTTGTCTTCGGCTGATATATAGTATCAGAAGAAGGCAAAGAATATCACACGCATTGAAACGTTCTGGTTGGCTAAATATGGAGAACAGGAGAATTCTACACGCTAACGTTCTTTATCATGAAATTATTTCAAGTAAAACGCCATCATACTTACACAGAAAAATAACATACCGTACTGATATTCATAATTTAAATGTAAGATTTAAAAATATTTTGACGCCGCCCATATTCAATACCGAATTCTTCAAGAGATCATTCAGCTTTCACATATGTAGAAACTATAACTTTATTCCAAAGGAAATCAAATTATTGAAACCTCCAGATTCAAAATGGAACTAAATACATTTTTATTGAATTACCATCAATAATTATCGAGCATTAAGTAGTATTGATCGGACATACACACCACACCACCACACACTACCATACACTACCTTCATAAATTTCTTTATTTTTCTCTCTCTTTCCCCTTTCACCTATACATGATACTGTTTTCATTATTTTTCAATTTTTTTCCCTGTCTCTCTGTTTGCTCGCTCACAGGGAATTTTTTCAGGTTAAGTGAAAGAACAGCTTTCATTTAGTTCTGCTAAATGAGAGCTGAACTTCGCCTTTTATTTTGTTTAAACCATTATGGATACAAATTGTAGTTTTTTTTTGTTAATTGAAAATAATAAAGACGTATTATTATTATTATTATTATTATTTTGTTGTGGTGGACCTTGTTTTTTTTCAATTCGATAAATCGTCTTATGGAAAACAAATACGAATCTTGCCATACACGATAAAAACAAAGTTTTCATGTTGAAAAAAATAGGTGAAGATATGATATTTTTTCTTCATTTCGCCATCTCTCTTCTCCAAACCTTTCTCAATTCGAATTGTCACTGACAGGCTAGTCAATTCTCCTTTCAAGCTCTCTGATAGGAAAATTCTTTAAACATTTTGCGGCAAATCATCTGATTCCCAAGAATAAATCTGGAGTATTGGATATAAGTAACTCCTCGAATTCAACTTCTTTCCATACCGTTTGTTAAAGAGTTGGTGATATTTGGAAAAGTTGGGTTTTTGGCAATCTCCCAATGCCACATCTGAAAATCGCTCGCGCCAATTTGGTACACATCAATTGAAACATCGATAATTCATCCGGAGTGGTGCTCGAATTCTGAATTATTTGTGAGGTACAACTATTTCGTAAACTACAACAGCGATAATTATTTTCAGAAAAAAATACATTTTCCAAAAACTGTCATAGATAAGTAGACATAAATCAGAAAGTTGGCAAAAATATTTCTAGTGGTGCTGACTTTCAGCACACCAAGTATAGCTGGAGGACTGATAATATATCAGGTAGATTGGAAATGAGCAATCATAACAGCATACCAATTTCCACGTTTTTGATCAAACTGCAAGTTGGAAAACTTCTATTATGTGGCTGGCCTACGTTAACCACTCTGTATATACCCTCATATCTACTTACCTAGACGTAAGTCTGTTTCAACGCTTCTAATAACGAATGGTACCGTTGGAAATATTCTCAGCGTTTCTTTCAATGCCATTTCTGTGTATTTCAGTTTCATGAGGTCTTGTGGCTCAACTGGACGATTTGGACCCATAATTTCCATCACTTCTTCATATACTTTATCCTGAAAGTCATCCAGTAATCTTATTATAATTAGTCAAGATCTGGAACGTTGGTCTTCAACCACCTTGAAGAAAAAACTCAAACAGTCACTTCTGGATGAGCATCAGCGAAATACATATAATAAAATAATTCACTATAGTACTCATATTACTTATGTACACTAAATTTGGAATTATTTTCATCTTGTTTATGTACCTATCAATTACTATATCTGAATTGTATACCAACTCTTCAAACAAACCTTGGTTGAGTGGAAGAATAGCTATGCTAAACTCTGCCAAAGGCCATTTATTTTATTATTATTATTATTATTATTATTATTATTATTATTATTATTATTATTATTATTGATTGTATCGTAATAATATAACAGTAGCTATTCAGTGTCAGATCTTCTCTCACATGAATATTTTATAGTGATAACTATACAACATTATAATATATAATATAATAATATATATGTTTATTGCAACAAATAGAAATACATTATATAGGTACATAATATATCGAATCTGTTAAAAAAGGTACATAGTATGCATAGCATATTTACATATGCACCTGTTGATAAAAAAAAATGAATAAATAAGTTAAACACACAGGATACAAAGAATACAATAATTTCAAAACAATAGACCAACAGAAAAAAGAAAGAAAAAAAAAATTAAAACAATCTAGCAAGAATATTCACATTTTCAGATTTCCATCTAGTATGAATTTTTTGAGTTTGTCTTTATAACCCTTCGTGAGACTTCCGTGAGGTATCATGTTATATATATGTGGTGCTTGGTAACTAAAACAGTTCTTGAAGAATTGCGTTTTATGCCTTGGGATCGACAGGTTTCCTGAATTTCGAATGTTGAGTTCATGAATGTCTCCCCTTCTGATTAGCAAATTAGATAGGTATGTTGGGCACTGACTATTGAGAACTGTAATTACCAAACAACTCATGTGTAAGAATCTACGTTCACCCATATTCAGAAGATTGGCATTTCTGATGTATGGTGTTATATGATCCCTTCTATTCAAATTGTAACTATATCTTATGCATGAGTTTTGAATTTTTTGAATACGAAATTTATTGAAAACCGATAAGAAAGGACCATACACACAATCCATATAATTCGTAATAGATAGGACAATTGATTCAGTTAGCCTCAGTTTAGTTTGCGTTGGTAAAATTATGAGATTTCGAATTATGGAAAGGTATACCTGTATATCTTGATTCATCCCCAAAGTGATCATCAAGTATTCTAATGTAGTGGCAGATGTTTCTGATCCCTGAAAACAACCTATTCAGTTATTGAAACTCGTATCAGTTATCATTACAAATTATAAGTTATAGGTTGAAGTAAAATACTTGAAATGCCTTCTCTCTTGTTTCTTTAACGTCGCCTTTTTTTGTTACTAAGGCTAATCACCGGTGACGGTGAGCACACTACTCCCAACCGGAAATTTTGCCTAATCCTCTGGTGTTCCAACCAGAGGTAGGGGTTCTTTAACGAGTCCAACATCTATGGCCTCGGTAACCGCCGTTTTTAAGTCTTCTCCGAAGGACGGCATATCCGAACCATATCTTGTGCTCATTGATATGGTAGCTGTAGCTATGATATGCTTTTTCGCTACAGATGTGGCATTTCCTCGAATGGTCACTCATCCAAGTACCAACCGCGCTCGAAACTGCGTTGCCCCAGATATCGAACGGCTACTATCAAAGTCGTTTATGATCTGCATAATATTTACAACAGACATAATCACACACATTGCATAAATAAAAAGAGACTGTACATGTTCGAGAATTGTATAGATAAAATCCTCCGAGTGAGACAGAGGTGGCTGGTGTTGGCCAAAGAATGAGAGTGCATATGTGAAGTGTTCGTCACAACAGCCTTTTTCCTAGGGCTAAGCCCTTTATAAAGGTAATCTCACTGAGGATACTCAATGGGTGGGGAAATCTTTCAGAGCCCATTAGTGGAGAGTGTTGTGTTCTTGGAGGAAAATAAAAATAGAGAAAAAAAACCTCCTCCTCATCTGAGAAGCTAGGGCCTGCTAGGGCGATTCCCACTTGAAATGCATATTGTTATCAGCAACATTCAAATCACCTCTTATATGGATGGATCGCCATAACACAAATTGGGGATCAATAGGATTCGTAATTATAGAATGCGGTTTGGTTGTAGCGAACACTTATTCATCAGCAGCAGATCGAGTCAGTCGTATGTCATGAACGGTTATTGTTATATAGTATTCTGAGTGGAAGTGTTGTAGTGTGGCAGAAGTGTATATTTCGGATTCCTCAAGTTATAATCCAAAAATATAATTTCCATATTCTCTCGCGTAATGTTTTTTGTCCATGGTTGTTTGAAGCACTTGCAGGTCACTGATGATGATCAAAAACATCTCAAAACATGACTTACATTCACAGAACATGCCATGCCGAAAATTATGAAAATCGTTCTCATCCTACTCTTTTTATGAGCAACTCAACGGGACGATTTTGGATATATATAGGTATTAGTTGGCCTAAATCAACTTGTTTTCATCCCAGGAGTCCACAGCCGAGCCATGTTCCAACCTTTTACAGACACCCTGTATTTCTGTTCATAACATAACGTTACATAAAAATATTAGTGAGGTAACGTGAGGTAACTTACCGCTGCTAAAATCGTTCCAACCTCGTCATTCAGCTCTTCTTCTGTCAAGCTTTTCGATTTCATCAATAAATCAATGAATGATAATCTTGTTCCAGAATCAACTATGGAATGAATGAATAGAAAAATTAACTGATGTACAGTGTGTCCAGTTGTCGATGCTTTTGCGTGATATCTCAGTTATCTTTCGAGATAGAACCTTGCGGTTATCGCGGTCCTGTGCCACTTTTTTGTAAAACTCAAGATGGCCTAATCAGATTTTGCATAACTGTTTGCGTTCATGAGATACCTTTATTCTATAGAGAATTTTGCGCAGAATCCAGTGGCGCACTGGATTTTTTTTCTGGGTATGGTTTTGGAGATAGGACTCAAACTTATGATTTTTCAAAGGGAACACCCTGTATTTTATAAGCTCATTGAATTCCTTATTTTCTTGTCATCAAAATAGATTATGATGTATAAGTATAACATTTTCAAAAATGTTCCAATATCACTAAAACATTGAATTTAGATAGTGGGCTATGGATTTTTCATTTGAAAAAAGTTCCAATTGAAGGAATATTTCATTTGTGTTTTCCATGAAAAGGACAAAAACAATTCCAACACTAGTTACTTGAGAAAACACAAAAATTAGGTACCTGATAGCAACAAATAAATAGTAATAAAAAGTTCATATTCCAGAATAAGCACCTGATTTGATATTCACTAGGACAATTGAATCTCAAAATTATTCAGTAGATTATTCATTGGATTGTTCAAATTGATGTCCATTTTCCCTCAAACACTTTCTCCATACGTCTTAATGCATTCAAAATCATTAAGAGATGTCTTTGTGATTCCTGGAAAACTGCCTCTGTTGTTGCATGCAGTTCTTCAAGATGGTTGTGCCTCTTACTGTATCAAGACGTATTGAGAAACTGTGTGAATTGTGTGTTATGGAAAATGGACATCAATTTGAACAATTCAGTGAATAAGTTATTGAATAATTCCGAAATTCAATTGTATTTGTAAATATTCAATCTGGTGCTTATTCTACATTATGAACTTGTTATTACTGTTTATTTGTTGCTATCAGGTACATAATTTTTGTGTTTTCCTGGTAAATTAGTGTTGGTACAGTTTTTGTCCTCTTTGCGGAAAAATCAAAATGAATATTCCTTCAATTGGAACTTTTTTATAAGAAAAATCCATAGCCCACTATTAAAATTCAATGTTTTAATGATTTTAGAGCATTTTTGAAAAAGTTATTCACAAACATTTCGAATCATTTTGGAGAGAAAAAAATAAGGAAATTCATGAGCTTATAAAATAAAGGGTGTTCCATTCGAAAAATCATAAGTTTGAGTCGTATCTACAAAAACATACCCCGAAAAACAAAATATGAGTGCGCCACTGGATTCTGCGTGAAGTTTTGTATGGGATGAGATTTTAATTTGACATTTTTGCTGAGAAACTTCGTAGATATAGAGGGGGTCCCTCGGGGGGTCCAATAAGTATGAATTTTCAAAATCGCCCTGTATCTCACAAACGGAAACAGTTATGCAAAAACTGATTTAGCCATCTTCAGTTCCACAAAAAAGTGACACAGGACCGCAAAAACCGCAAGGTACTACCTCGAGAGATAACTGAGATATCACGCAAAAGCATCGAAAACTGGACACACTGTACAGTACATCCAATTTGGGGTGAGACAGTCGGGTATCCTGGTTGTTGTTGAGGATAGAACCTTGCTATTTTCGCGGTCCTATGCCACTTTTTTTGAAAACTCAAGAGGGCCTTGTTAGATTTTGCATAACTGTTTCCGTTTATCAGATACAGGGCGATTTTGAAAATTTATACTCTTCAGAGTTCCTCTATAATGAAGAACATTCTTAGCGAAAATGTCGAATTGAAATTTCATTCCATGGAGAATTTTATACACAGAATCTAGTGGCGCACTCAACTTTTTTTTCGGGGTATGGTATTGAAGCCACGTCTCAACTTTATATTTGATTGAATGAACACCCTGTTTTTTCATAGCTCATTGAATTACTCTTTTTCTTCTTCAGAATGTTCTTGTTCCCACGAACAGAGATATCCTGTAATGTTCAGAGAACATCGTGAGAACCGAGGAAAATAAGGTAGGAATTGGTGTTTTTCTTGGAGGTTATATGCCTCGGGGAACACCTCCCTTGGCAATGTGTTCCAGAGCCTCACTGTTCGTTGGATAAACGAGTATTTGGAGAGAGATGTTCTGCAGGTCCTCGAAGTGACCACAAAGGGGTACGAACTCGACGTGTTAATCTCGCGGGGACTGCCAAAGAAGGAACAATTGTTGATATTCAGAGGAGCATCGTCCACGGAAATATCTATAAAAAAGAGCCAGATCGCCAATTTCCCTACGGTGTCCCAGAGAAGGGAGTGAGTTTATGAGGGAGGCATCACTCACGAGACGAATTGCCCTTTTTTGGACAGAATCCAACAGTTTCAGGGTATGTGTGGGTGCTGCACTCCAAATATGGTAACAGTATTCCAGGACAGGTTGGATTTGTGCATTATAGATCATAAGCAGCTGACTGGAAGTGAAATAGCTCCAGGCCCCAAAACAGAAAACCAAGTTTTTAGGATGCACTTTTAGCAATTGATCTCACGTGATTTTCCCAAGAAAGGTTATTGCTGATAGTAATACCAAGCATCAAAATGGATGTCCTCAAAGGTATGGTTACTCCTGACAAGCTTATGTTGGGCACAGTGAGATAGGCTTTTCTACAGAAAAAGCATGCTTTTGTTTTGTTTGCATTGGAATCTACCAAGTTATTGGATCCCAATTCGAGAATTGTTGCCAAGTTCATAGGTATTGGAGCCCTGGAAGAGAAGGCGGTATGGAGGGTACTATCATCCGCGAAGCTGTGTACTGAACATGAAGTTGCTTTCAACGAATCGTTGATATGGAATAGAAATAGTGTTGGTGCTAGAATAATAATGTTTAAATATTAAATTTTATAAAATGCTCCAAAATCACTGAATATCGAATTGTAATAGTGAGTCCACAGCTCCCATAGTCAACAGATAGAGCTGATTATTGATAAATATCGAATGTTGGTAAAATTGAAACTAGTGTGTGAGGCACGTCGATGAAAAATCTACTGAAAAACTGGAAATTATCTACATTCATGGCTAATACTTGAAATATGTTATGAATAAACTAGAACAAATTATTGGACATAGCCCTCAGGAAGAGTTATCTTCTGCACTTCTTTCACCGTACTGATGAGGGCCAAATGCTCGAAAAACGTGTCTACGGACCAACTCTTCCTGAGGGAAATGTCCAATAACCTTTTTCTAGTTGGCTTGAAACAATTTCCTCAATATCTCTTCCATCTTATCTTATGAATATAATATATTTTCGGAAAGCGCAAATCATCAATGTTTCAAATATGTGAAAATTCATGGTGTTCCTTTTGAAATATCATAACTTCGGGTTATATCTGAATAATGACAAATTATTTGGACTACGTCACTCGATCATGGTGGAAAAGTGTTCAACTCTTCCGATTAGTAGAAAGATAACTGAGATACAGGAGGGGTCTGAAAATGATGAATTTTTAATTTTGCCCTGTATCTCAGAAAGAAAGTGGGTCATGAGAATTTTGTTTGCGGTATGGTGAGATTCGATCTCTGGGAAAGAGTTAGATATCCCATATGAAGACATCGAAAATGGGACAGCCAATTCATATGGTTTAAACACGGCTATCTTCCTTAATCAAAGTAGCATTTATGACAGCTCCATTCAATGAATTTTATAATCATAGTAAAGAATTATCAGCATTGGATTGGTGAAACATTCAGAATCGCGAAAGTGACATTCCCAAGCAGAAAATGGAGTTTAAGGGGATGAATTACTATCAAGTTAGCCAGTATGAACACCAATACGTTGAAAAAACATTAGGAATCGAGTGGGTAATCAATCGTTAGAGGATAACGTTGGAAATATATTCCGAAAATGTATTCATTTGATGCTCTTGTCATAACTGAATTGGAAACATAGAAAAATCAACAATTAAAGTAATTTTAACCCAATCAACGTTACATAAACGTTGCTAGAACGTTGAAAACATTTAAATGTGCTCACTGTGGCTCGACTGACGAGAACAAAAACTGACAGATGTTGTTTAAATATATTCGTTTGTATCTCGTAGTTTAGAAGTGTCAACTTCCCGTTGAAAAATACTCTCTGTATATGACGTGTTTCCTAGTAGTAAAGAAATAAAACAGTATCATTTAACAATTGAGAATTTTAGTAATAAATATACTTTGAACTCACCAGTCAAATTTTCTGATTGATCCATCATTTTCTGTTTTTCCATTTTGTTCCTTATCACCTGCAAATCAATAATCATTATTCATATTCCGAATGTAGTCTTTGAGAAAAACAATACGAGAATGAGGATAATTGGTTACTAAGAAAAGAAAAATCATATTAGCCAGAAAATGGATCACAAAGTCGAATAAAATTAATGATATTGGAAAGAAAGAATAAAAATACAGTTTCTCATCTACTCACTGATTACCTTTCGTGCGCTCCAAGCGAAAACAAAAAAAAATTGAAAGTGGGCGTTTGCTCCCAGTCGTCACAAGAAAAAAATGAGTTGGAGGTCATATCTCGGGAATTCAACATTTTGAACAAAAACTGACAAAACCATTCAAAAGATATTTTCTATTAATCAATAATTATCAAGAATTCCGGAAGAACAAAGATACAGAATTTCCGTTTCTTTTAAATAACTCAAAATTGACTAAACCTAGTATAGATTTTTCAACGGATTCTGAATCAAGATTAAATTTGCTGAAACTTTCGTGATATAATCGACTGTCTATCTCTCATAGTTACCGAGATACCATTGGTGAGGTTCGACTTTGGGACATATATATATATATATATATAATCATATCCCTTTTTACCCATAGAGTGTAAGGGAAAGATACCGTGTATATAAATTGAAAATGATTTATATCTACCTTTTTATTTGAACTTACACGTGAATTGAAATCACTGCATAATTTCAATGGTTCATTCCATGATCTACCAGCAGAAGATAATCTCCAAATGAAGTCGAAATGATACATCACATTGACTGCTCTAATGCAAATCAACTCTAATAGCCTGAAAGCAGAGAAGCGACAAAAAATTATCTCGTTACTGGAAGACAAAAAAAAAATCCAACACCTACTTCTTATCCCTATCCTCCCTATACACGGTAAAAAATCCTATTGAGTGAAGCTTTTCGTCAAAATATAAATGATCAATCAGTTTCATCAATGATTCAAATGTTGTTGAATTTCAATCAAAATTTTGTACATGATTTCTTCAACATTTTTCATACTTCTGAGACATTTTTTGTCACTATTTTTCAATGGGTACCTGTAAAATATTTACACAATCCGGTGTGGACCTGGATTGACACAAAGTTTTGTGGACCTGGAGTTGAAATCTACTAAAAATTTTTTACCGTGTAAGTACTATGGAATTCTTTGCCAAATGAAGTAATCCCAAGGTAAGCACGATGTTCTTCGAACATTATAGGGCTTCCCTTTCGTGCGCACCAAAGTGATAAAAACATTCTATATAACTAGAAATTGAATATACATGATTCTCATATGATCAAGTGATTTGTTCAAATGGCAAGATGGTGTAGATTCGAATACCTGTTATTGTATTTTCATATAACAGCTCCAATTACCAATATTCAAATTCATAGTCAGATTATCATTTTCATATTAGTCGACATTATCAGTGTTTTTTTTTGTAGAATCAACATTTCACTTGATCTTGAAAGGAAGTATAAGAGCCTTAGACAAAAAATTCGTTAACAAAACTAACTGTTTCAATAAACTTCTAATTTTCATCGGCGATAACAGTTAATGGGCGTGTACACCTTAGTAGAACTTTTAACTCAAACCATGTTTATAATGATCCTCTTATACATAAATAATGATTGACGACATAATTCGATCGAAAAATTAAATGGAATGTTTTATTTTTGGACATAAATAATAGTATCTTTTGAAAACGGACCCTCTTACGACGTAGAAACCTCATCTCGCCATAGTTAAAAGAAAATACCAAACGCCCGACGGTGACTGAGGCAACTGATATATTAATTCTTTCAACTGTGATCTCGCGCTAATTCACTCTGTCAGAAATCATGTATCATTCATCTCTGTCTGGAATAGTCTTGTTTCAGTATTAGGGTTTTGACGTCACATCATCGCCTCGTTTTCAGAGGTCCGAAAAATCGGGGATTACAATATTTTTTTATAAAACGTAGGGAGCTCACAGCAAGAAACGGTTTGTGGTGGTGACCTAGTTTGGGTGAGTTCTATCGAAATATGAAATAAATTTTTTTTGTGATATAAGCCCGTTGAACAAGACTACACGCGTCTGAAAATAAATGGTTGCTGCCTGCGAACAAATCCTAACCTATAACTTATAACAACCAAAC
Source organism: Phaedon cochleariae (assembly GCA_918026855.4). Lineage (NCBI taxonomy): Eukaryota > Metazoa > Arthropoda > Insecta > Coleoptera > Chrysomelidae > Phaedon > Phaedon cochleariae. The sequence continues at coordinate 30,032,075 of OU896717.1, forward strand.
CATCAACACTGTGATAAAATGTTTTCGAACTCCATTATTGATTTTGAGTATGCAATCCTGCAATTTATTAAAAAAAGTAAGTCATCACCAAATGTGACAGACATTTAATATAAACAGAGATGTATAGAAATTTAACTGGTGGGCTCACTCTTCAATTGTTTCGTCAGACTAACTCTCGATATGGAACAATTGCAAGCGAGTTTTGGACGTGGGGTTCAGGTATTTGCGACAGAGGCGCCATAATCGGACAATCGTTCAAAACCTTGGTTCTGTGAGGGATGAATCTATTTCCATCATTGTTCTGTGGTCGAATAAATAATATGCTCAACATTTCCATTCAAATTTTAATTTGAAATAGAAGCAAGAAATATTTTTGTAGCCGATTTCAATAAGCTCCACTTGTTTCATGACATGAACCTATTTAAAGCATGAAATCTGATGATTTTCCTCTTTGAAGAACCAGAACGAAAAATGTATCAACTATTGAAATAGACCAATATCGAAAATTATAATAGGCAGATATGGTAACTGGTACTCACCTTAGAATTTATTCACACCAGTTCACGCTCATATTTCAAATCACTGAAATAATACTGTTGTAGAACAGGGATTTTCTTTTTTCTATGGTGGATTAGGTATTATACACAAAATTCAGAAACTACGGTACACGTCCCTAACGAACACTCGATCCCATTCTCAGAAATAACCATTTTTTCAGCTCAAGAATATTTTTGACATATTGACGTTTCGATCCTTTGATCAGGAATCAGTTCACTGCTCTGATCCAAATCATATACGTATCCAAATATTTATCTGTCGGTAATATGTTTCCTGTAAATATGGATTGTAACCAGGATGTACCCACGTCAAGTATGTTTATCAAAGGTTTATCAGAGTAGGCGCCATTGAGAAACTTGCAAACTACCTTCGATAGAGAGCCAGGCACCAGTTAAATTTTTATACATCTCTATAAAAACCATACTCTAACCATCTATACCCAGAATTTAGGGGATATTGAAAATATGCGATCTAATACATACTTTCTCATTGACCACCTGTCCTAATTGGAATTGAGTGCCAAGAGTTGGTTGAAAGAGGGTACATCAAAATTTGAAGTACATAGTGCATAGGAAAGAAGATGATCATAAATTACTACAAAATAATTATCTATAAATGCTCAAAGAAAACTGTGATGGAATAATATATTAATATTTGGGCTTGTCAGAGAAGACAGAAACAATGTTATGAGAGAAATCAATCATAAAGTCATTGTCTTTTGTTCTAAACTGACAATAATTATTGGAAATAGTGATCAACAACTATCATTCTCAAGTAAGTGAGTGAAGTAGTTGAAATATGATAAAAACTCCCCACGTCGTCTCCACAACGTTTAATTTTGAATTCAAGAAGGGGGGACATTTTTCGGACCCAATAGGTATCAATCATCAGCCAGAAAAAAATTATTCTACAAAGAACAACGAAACAGTAACCGCCACCGAAGAGCTACTGGAGATCTACTTGCCTACGTCACCCATTTATGGCAAGCTTCATTAGAAAAACACGGGGAATCTCTAGCTGTCGCGTTGGACATATCGAAAGCATTTGACCGTGTTTGGCACGAAGGACTCCTCCACAAACTACCATCATACTATGCTTATCACCTCAGCTATGCAATCTCTTATCGAGTTTTCTTTCAGGCAGATCGCTTCATGTGGTGGTGGACGGTGTATCGTCTGATACCATAAGCATCAATTCCGGCGTTACACAGGGATCAATTTTTGGCACCAACATTATTCCTTCTTCATATCAATGATCTGTTGGGGAGTGACAAATTGCCTCATCCACAGCTTTGCAGATGATAGTACCCTCCATACTGCGTTCTCTTTCAGAATTCCCATTTCTTCCCAGGAAACTATGAACTCAAGGCGCAGGCAGGTCAATGCTGTCAATGAAGACCTTGCTGAAATCACAGCCTGGGCAACCAACAACCTAGTTGAATTCAACGCCACCAAAACTCAAGCCTGTATTTTCCCTAGAAAGGCGGAATTCAGTATGCCCGACATTGTTATGTCTGGCACCATCATCTCCACCAAGCCCACCATATCTATGCTCGATATCTCCATCAGCAACACTCTTTCATGGGATAATCATGTCAGATCCATCGCGAAAGCTGCTTCACAAAAACTCGGATTCTTGTTCCGTGCGAGAAGCTACTTCACACCTCAACAGCTTCTCATGATCTACAAAGCGCAGATACGCCCTGTTCTAGAATACTGTTCCCACATATGGGGTTCAGCACCAAAACATACGCTGATGCTCTTAGATTACATCCAGAGAAGAGCCATCTGCCTGGTGGGTGACGCCACACTCACTCACTCTTTGACATCATTGGAACACCGTAGAAAGGTCGTCGACCTTTCACTTTTCTATCGCTACTTCTACGGAAAATGTGCTCAGGAAATCTCTGCTATCATCCCTTCACTAGCAATACCAGTCAGACCAACTACCATTTCATACAGTGTACAGTGAGCACTTGAAGATTGAGATAAATTCATTGAAAGCCTATTGATATGGCCAGTGGAAAAAAAAGCTCAGACAAGTTGATTTCTTTTTCTCAGTTGCGAATTCATTGTCTACTCATATTCTTGATAACGTCATCACAGTTCGAGTCATGACAAACATCATTAGTTTTTTAATGGAAATACCGGATTTTGATAATACTTTCAAAAAGAACGCATTCTTCTGTGTATGTGTTTCATTTATTTTTCCTCATGTTACATGTTACCATAAAATGTTCTGACAATGGAAGAGATTTCATTCATAATAATGCAATTTGAAATGAGGACGTCATCAAAACAATGAGTAGACCAACAAACGTTCATCTGAAATAGACAATCATCGACGTGTCTGGCCTTTTCTTCTCCAATGGCCTCCAATCCAACATTTGATGACCTTGTTCCAACCTTTATGAGCCCACTTCATATCATTATGTATGTACAAGTTTACCTATTCATAGATGAAACGTATTCATGAGAATCCTTGATTTGTGTGTTCATGTCAATTCCCATGGCTGTTTCTGAAAAATAAAAAACAAAACGCATGCGTGAATTGTACACATGAAAAGTGTTGCGACGTATTATGTGTCAATATTAACATTCACCTTTGCATAACAAAATTTCAGAAACGGAAATTTCATAGGAAATTTCAGTGGCTATGATCATCGTTATTTCACAATTTGTGAAAGATTCGATTAATCAATGATCATAAACACAACGATTTATCTCATAATGTATTCTATTGTCTATATATATATATATGTTCTCACATTTCATAATGGTTCGAGTCACACATTTTTGATCATCTGCAAAGCTTGACTTTATACAAAATCAAATATTGTATGTAGAATACATGTCAAAATTATACTCCATGAACCACATTGAATAATCAGACTAATCATATTGGTTTGGATGTTCAGAACTAGATCACTTTAATTCAATATTCAAAATATATCACCCTTTTCAATTATTATCAACGAGCCTGAACTGACTAAGCTACTTCAGAAAATTTTTGAGTATAGAGTTCCAAGACAAAAAAATATATAATCTGGAATACCTGATAGTAGTTCAAGAGCTGGATGCAAATTTCGACCAGCATCTGATAACGAAATGATATAGGTATGTCCTAACGGGTTGTAAAAATATTGTATTAACAAACGGCACTAGTGCATATCATACTGTCCCGAGCAATATGATAGAAAACTAGCACTCTCCTGTGCGGTATTTTGTACTCAAAGGTGATGTCAGTATTGATGATGTTTCGTTATGGGTCAGAAATTCTTTCATTCTCACTAATGAGGCAAACTTGCCAAGTCAACAATTATAATCAAGTTATCAAAAAAATGTAAGAGTCCTCTGGTGTCGAATGGAACATGATGAGAGGAACCCATTATATTAAGGTTCATTCTTGACTTTCTCGAGCAGCCAGTCCAAATATTTATTATACTCCATAACGAAATAAAGTCATGTGAATGTTGGAGACTTGGCAACATTGTGCTGAATGCTGAGAACTGACAAGAACTCGCCTACAATTCGCGCGCCGTGTTGTCACGTTTACCTGTCCTGTCCAAATGTCCTCTAATGTTAATTGATATAATTGTGTTTCACACTAATTTATCAGAAGCAATAAGCCACAACACATAATGGAACATTTCGAGACTATTGATTCTTCATTGCCAATAAGCGATATTACCAATACATAATCGGGAATTTATGAATCATTGAATAAATAATATTTCTGAAGTTTCCAATGGAATTTCAACATATGGCAACTGTGCTATATATAGTCTGTCCTTACGTACGGAATCGTGACGTCAGTTTTCACTCGCGGTACATTTATAGCTGATCGAAAATTGCCGTAGCATTTTTTAATAATCTGAGCATCTTGGAATCGACCGAAGAATTTGGAGAAAAAAATGAAACCGAGAAGTATTCGAGTGATGATAGTATACAAGATATGAAAAAAACAGTCCACTCGCCAATTCTTTGCTAAAGAAAGTATTCCCAAGAACTAATAATCACAAGAGTTGAAAAATGCTGATACCTACCTCCTTTATTCCATATCCTCCCCATTTTGCACGATGTTTTTCGAACATTATTAGGATTCCTTTTCGTGCGCACTTAGCGATTGAGGAGAACATGATCTTTTGTATGCCGAATTAATTGAAAACATCTTCGGAACAAATTTAACCTTCTGATTTCTTCTTTGTTTTTCACAAAAGTTACAGTCCTGACCGTTTTCTGTACACTTCTCTGTTTATGCATACTATCAACACTAAACTTTTGAAATCGCGATTTCCCCACGAACAAAACCAGATATCAATTACAATAAAGTATACTACTCTTGTGGAAACATGAAAAAACAGAAGGTTGAGGGAAGATGTCATTGTCTCCTCTGTCAAAAATATCTCCATCAAACGAAAATACTTTGTTCCCATCCAGTCAAACCTGAAGTGGATAAACAAAAATTTTTAGGTAATTAATGAGCAATTTGGTATACTTGCTACCCACCAATTTTCGAAACCTTATCTAGAATAATTCAAAAGATACAATCCTAGCCGTTTTTTGTGCACTTCTCTGTATGTACAGGAACAATCATTTACGACATGATCTCTTCGGGCAGCCAGTATATTTTATCTGGAATTGTATGAAGAATTCTCAACTACAGACCTTTACCAGGATGCAAGTAAGATGATAAGCCGTGGCTACCCGGCAGCGTATTGCGAAAAGCGTACTCATACTCTGTTATCATAATTGCTGGTGTTCCGCAAATATCACTTCTAGCACCAACACTATTCCTACTCCATATCAACGATTCGTTAAGCAGCTTCACGTCCAGTACACAGCTTCGCAGATAATAGTATTCCACCTTCTCTTCCAGGGCTCTAACACCAGCAAGGCAAATCAGAAACGAACGAGGGAGAAATGTTGACAAAATAAATATGGACTTGGTAACAATTCTTGAATGAGGATCCAATAACTTGGTAGACTTCAATGCAAACAAAACACAAGCATGCCTTTTCTCTAGAGAAGACGATCTCACTGTGCCCAACATGAGCTTGTCAGGAGTAACTATTTCTTTGAAGACATCCTTTTCGATGCTTGGTATCACTATCAGCAATAACCTTTTTTGGAAAAATCACGTGAGATCATTCGCTGAATGTGCATCCCAAAAACTTGGTTTTCTGTTTCGGGCCAGGAGCTACTTCACTTCCAGTCCGCTGCTTAGGATTCATAAGGCACAGATCCGACCTGTCCTCGAATACTGTGCCCATATTTGGTGCGCAGCACCCGAACATATCCTAAAACTGTTGGATTCTGTCCATAAGAGGGCAATTCGTCTCATGGGTGATGCCTCGGTCACAAACTCACTCACTTGCGAGATCAACCTGTCGAGTTGAGGCTTAGCACCCCTTCGTCGTCACTTTGGAGACATGCAGAACATCTCTCTCCAAATACTCGTTCATCCAACGAACAACGAAACATTGAAACACATTGCCAAGGGAGGTGTTCCTCGAGGCATATAACCTCCAGGAATTCAAGAACACAAATTCCTACGTTATTTCCCCTGGTTTTCACGAAGTTCTCTGAACATAACAGGATATCCATTATTCCCTTAGATCTCACGATGTTCTCTGAATAATAAAGTATATTCCTCCTTGTGGAAACCAGAACATAGAAAAAAAAATTGGTCACCAAGAATATAAGGAAAAAAATGTCATTGCTGTATGAAAAAGAATAGTACTAGACCTAACTCTGACTAATCTAACTTTTTTCCTAAAAATTATATTTCTCAAAAAATTACTAGATTGAAAAAGAAATAAGAAAAAGTTGACGCCTTGCAGGGTTTGAACCCCAGCCACCGCCGTGGTGTACTGATACTCAGTCCACCGAGCTATCGGGTTACTCGAAAGTATCTATTATGAAGACAAGAGAAATATCGGGGATTACACATAATCAAGCTTTGGAAACACGTCTCGGTTCCAGCACTGGCGCGGAGCGAACTATAGCGTACGCTTTTAGAAATAGGCTGCCTGTTGAATGGAATAATTTGTGAACATCTGTGTGCGAATGAATGACCGAAGCTCTGGCAACCTAATCCAATTACTGAGAACCTGAGACAAGGAATGAACGCATGGCACCTTTATCAACAACATACAACATAATATAATGTTGTTGATACAGGAACATTGAACCTGTGAACCACATGGCTAGATTGACCCCTTCCCAAATTACTAGTAGCGGTCAAAACCCCTTTAGCCTTCTTCATGACCGAGACCAGGACTCAGAATAGTAGTCTTCAGGAACCTGAACGGAAGGGGTATTTTAAACGCACCTCTGGTACTGCATGTGACCGGTAGTGCTACTGTGATGGTATTTGCAGTGGCCCTTATATAAGATCCAAGGGTCGTATATGGTAAAATGGATTACGACATTACGACAACTGGTCTAAGTGTCATCGAAGACTTCGGACAGACGAGCCCTGGAAGGAGGTGTAGTGTTTTAGTGGGTACACCTACTGGGGTAGGACAAAGTGATCAAAGTACCAAATCTAGAATTAGATCAGATTGACACGATGTGGGTGCACATACAGAGAGCGAGACCTTGTCTACTGTTTTGTAATCGAATGGAGCATAAAATGACACTCAAATCATATGGCACACCAAAGATAATGTTACGTCAAAGGCAATTGCACATGGTACACATTACGACAAATAAAACAATGTCAATAATCTTGGCACTTAGATCACTTCGCCTCGTCGCTCTTCAAATTGGGACTTCCTAACTACTATGAAGGAAATGGTTCATCATGGTGTCTCTCTGGTATCCATAAAGGATTTCGACCACCTCTGAAAGAGCATGGTTCTGTAAATTCGACTCTGAGTGAGCATCAAGCAAGTTATCGGTTCGTTCTTGGCATTTCCATTAGACAGACACAGAACGCGCTCCGTTTGGAAAAAATGTTCATTTCTGTGCCACGAATGACGAACATTGTTAGGCTCGAGAATCTAGATACCTCATTGCTTGGTAGTGGTCATCAAACTATATTGAGGTCCCTCGGATATTATTAATGTTATTACCGCAAATTATGCCCAGTGTGCATTCAGATGTCAACTTGAACAATGGGACATTCTTCTTCTCCACATGTTCATCTAGTTGTTTGCTCAAGATCTCAGCTTTCTCATTGAAGGTTTCTAAGAAAGAATCCAAAGTATTCTGATTGAATGCTGGCATCACTACCTTCTTATGTCGTTTCCATATTTCGACTGAAATTTAAAATTTCATATTACTCGATGTTCATTGACTTGGTTACGAGATAATGTTATTCAATTGAAACAACACTAAGAGAAATAGTCGGTAGTGAATACCAAACGTTAAGTAAAATAGGCGCCAGTCACTACAATCATAGAATAATACTATAACAGAATTGTATCATACTAAACTAGTAAGTATCATACCATTTTGTAGAGGTAATATCTGATATAGTATATCTGATATAGTATATAGTATTATGAAATGTTCAAGTGGTCTCATTAGACGAATGTTGTGACTAGCCCCTTGTTTACTATACACGTTTGGTTATTACTACCGACTATTTTTTTCAGTAAATTTTGAACATTCAACAAGTTGAAAAATATTTCTCATTTTTATTTGTACCGTCACATATACTATTTACCAGGAGCACTTATGAGTCCCAGAACTCCGGGAAAAACATTCAATCTATAAGTATAGTGTCTTTCTAAAGCATGATTCGAGATTTTTCTGATATATTCAGGATTTGATGGCGCGTATATGAGATGGGGCCCGATCCATATCCTCATCAGGTCCGGAAATGAATATATAAGTCTCTGTAACATCATACCGCTCACTGAAAAAAAAAGAGAAGCTCAACTACATATTGGATATCAGTGAAAATATAAAGCTTCACTATATTTGGACGTTTCGGGAAACAGTCTTCTACTGTTTCCAATATGAAAATTGAGAACTGAATCTTCGCAAATTGCCTTCGGTTCTTTTTTTTATATTCCTCAGTGAGAGGAGCTTATACATGATACATAGAACTGAGTCATGGAATGTTTTTATTCAAAGATCTTGTATTCACAAAGTATGAATCTATCATCAAGAGCATTCACAGTTGAATAACGGTTGGAATTGTGGAAATAACGTTTCTTCAACGTTATTGAAATCTGGTTGAAAGAAACGAGAAATTATTACTTTATTTTGATGATTTATTCCCAATAGCTCATAACATCATGATGATACTTCCAAGCAAATATTGTTTATTTTTTTCGTTTGAAATTCACCTATTCATAACTCCGGGTGTGATACTGATAACGTTGAAAGAGTAATTGAAAACATGTTTGTGAACTGGTTGAAAGCAACGGGTATATCAGCAACATTTCTGCGTTATTTCAACCAACCACTGTTGTAATATACTTTATGTTATTTCGATGTGAATGTGTTATCTTAAATACAACGATTTTTAAAACCAATCAAAAAGATGTGGATCTGAATAACCAGAGATTCTATTAACACTCCGCCATATGTGGAATATTGAAATCATTGGAAAAGAAGATAACAACCAGAAGAGAAAAATCAAGGAATATGCTTGCATTCTTCTGTACGGAGACAATAACATTGCTTTCTGTTCAGTTGTAAAGATAAAACAGGTATTCACTCTACTGATATCTGAATATGAAAATGGTAAATTCAAGATTAATTGATGAAAACATCCTATAACGCATTGCCAACGTCTCCAAATGTTACTGAGAACTGAAAGGGTACGAATTCGCCTTACAAAAAATCCATTTTTTATGTTGAAAACGGAAGCAGATTCGTTCCCGAAACGCCTAAAGAAAAGTAAAAATTTGATATTTTTTTCTATATACCCCTATTCCTCTTCTCTAAACCTTTTTTGATACAAATTGTCAATGACAAGCTAGTGCATTTTTTTCACAGGTTTCCTGTTATAGGAAAATCCTTTGAACGCAGTGACATTTTGGAGCAAATCATCTGACATGTATATTGAAATAGTATTCATATATTTATGTTATAGAGACGAGGAGAAAAAATCCCAAAAAATTTGGAATAATGGATGTACCACCTCCTCGATCAACCTACAGACAGTATCTACTATAATTCACTCATCGTCTTGCATTCTCCGATAACAGGTGAGGTTTCCTTTTACTCTCATTATATTTGAATGTTTCGACTGACGTAGCTGAATTTCCTGAAAGTGCAAGAGTTGCAAAAGTTATTCCCTTACTTAAATCTGGTAACCCTGAAATGCCAACAAACTATAGGCCTGTTTCACTTCTACCTGTATTATCTAAGATATTTGAGCAATGTGTTGATGCTACACTGAAAAAACAGTTTATTCATAGTTAACGAAATCAATGAACACCTAATAAATCATTTGTTCCAGTATTGCGGAATAAACGTTTATTTATTAGGAACAAATAATGCATTCAAATTATTTGAATATTCCTTATTAATAGTTGATTCAAATTAATTTCAAATAAATATATGTCTCACTATAGATTTATCAACTGCGAATGGAAGTTCATTCATAATAAATAAAAAATATTCATCAATATAATATATGTCATCACCATTTAATGAACACATATTTATTATTGATATGTTTTTTCTGTGACGGGAAAAGAGTTTGGCATTTCATCTCTGTTGGCAGGTTGTGAAATGTCACTTTTTATAAATTACTTTTCTCACCGAGGGAAAGAAGTGAGTAATTTTTTCCCGGATATATATCACATATATATACACTGTTGATGACTTTTGTTGTGCTATAGTTCCGAAAAATGAGTCAATAATACCGTCTCCGAGGAATAACTGCAAGTCCTTTTATCTTCCATTCGACTTTGCGGGTACGTATATTACTAAACAACCACAAAATTCGCAAATTTTTTAAATCAAATCCCAGAATCAGACTGACAGAAGTGACATCAGATATTTGATAACTTCAAAAGAATGATAAAGATGCCTACAACGCAGGTGTCCCTACTGTTGAAAACTTGAAATTTCACGTCGATAATTTTCAGATTCCATAATAATGTAATATCTGTCACAAAAAAAAATAGTGTATTATACACGGGAAGAATATTAGATTTTAGCTCACGGTTTTTTGTCTTCCTCCGCTACGCGTCAGGACACAACACATGAATTGATACCAAATGTTGAAAAATCATCATATTTGTTCATAGGTAGGACATTAATGAATGTGAATATAACTGTATTGCTGTATCATTTGAGAACGACAGTCTCTTATATACAAGAGAAGCGATATATTTAAGTCTTATTATAGATGAAACATTATCATGGACAGAACTATCTCTGATGAGCGTTAGGAAGATGCTCTATTATTCGCATATATATAGCCATCTTCAATATTCAATATCGGTATAAGGCACCGCCAAGATGAAGATCATGAATCCAGTGAGAATCCTACAGAATAGAGCTATCAAAAATCTTGCCTTACAGACATCCTACCAATGATTTGTACACTGATCGAGGATTTCTCACCTCATATAACATATACAGGTACAATATAGCTTCATATATAGATGAAAACACTATGTAACATTAGTGAAAAATGTATTCAAAATTCATAAGTATGAGACCAGACAACAACAGAAATTGTATTTTCCAAAAATTCATCCAAATGTTGGCCAAATCACTATGTTATGATGGACTAAAAATATATAATAGCTTTCCTTCAGATATGAGACTTTCAAAGGGGCCAAGTTCGAAAGCAGAATTAAATAGTTATTTATTATATAAGGGAAAAAAGTAGTAGATTTTAGCTCCAGGTTGCGGAGGGAGACAAAAAACCGTGAGCTAAAATTTAATATTTTTCCCGTGTATGATACACTATTTTCTTCTGTGACCGAAGAAAGGACGAATCAATATTGAGAAGATTATACATTATTTTGAAATCTGAAAATTATCGACGTGAAATTTCAAGTTTTTAACAGTAGGGTCACCGCGTTGTAGGCATCTTTATCATTCTTTTGAAGTAATCAAATATCTGATGTCACTTCGATCAGTCTTATTATGTGATTTGATTTCGAGAAATTGCGAATTTAGTGGTTTTTTAGTGATATACGTAACCGCGAAGTCGAATGGAAGATAAAAGGACTTGCAGTTCTTTCTCGGAGACGGTATTATTGACTCATTTTTCGGAACTATAGCACAACAAAAGCCATCAACAGTGTATAAATACAGGGTGTCAATTTGAAAACTATGCATGTTTGCGTTTACAAAATTACGAAAAATCGAAGGAAAATAAGAAAATCTTCAAATAGATCTCGTGGTTAGATTTTGTGGACTAGGCCGGCATTTGTAGAAATAGTTGAAGTAAAACTAATGGTAGCATTCATCAAATAATTATACCGAGCAGAAACAGAAACTTACGTAATCTGTAGGTTTAGTGCTGCACTTCGTACGGCGGACTTCTCGAGCTAGCTCTGGACTGGACCGACGCCGGGTAATTGCACTTCATGCACCATGCAACTACAGGGTTTTACACTGTCAAACCATGCACCAATATCTAGAGTTCAGCTATGTAGCAATTGAGGCAAGAAGCTAAGCAAATTAGCAAAAAGTTATTACACATTCACTGCGACAACATGCGTTTTGGAAGCACCAAAATTAGACGAATTGTACACTCCAAGCGATATAGTGACCAACTGATTGACCGGCAGGGCTTAAAGGTCAACTAGTTGAGTTTCTGCTCTCTGCGTTTTCGCGATAACAATGCTACCTGTACGTTTTTTCGCATATCGTATTTTGTGTACCAAAACCCAACAATGTATATCCGGGAAAAAGTTCCCTTGGGAAAGAAGTGATTTATGAAAAGTGACATTTTATAACCTGCCAACAGAGATGAAATGCCAAACTTATTTCCCGTTACAGAAAAATAGTATATTGTGCAACAAGTGGGAAAAGTTCAACTTTTTTCACGAGTGTGAAAATTTGTGGCACGAGCCTGAAGGGCGAGTGATGCAAACACACGAGTGAGGAAAGTGCTTTTTCCCACATGTTGCACACTATACTTTTTCTTCAACTACACTTATTCAAAGAATCCGAGTAATGTAGCTTCTTGGTATTCAATTCATAATGTGGCACTATGCCACATCGAATATTGTGACCAAATAGTAGATGCCTTTCCTAGTTCCTCAAAGTATTTCAAGAAAGTACACTTTCCGAAAAAGATTTTATTTCTGAATTTTTTTTTAGATTCCATGTAGGTATTTTTCGTTTATGTCAATTCATATTTTTTTAAATACTGTCTGTAGGTTTATCGAGGAGGTGGTACATTCATTTTACTTGACAAATATATTGAAATAATACGAATACTTTCATTTTATAGAAAGGAGGAGAGAAAATCCCAAATAATCAAGTAACATGATCATACTTTTTTCTTGAAATTTCTGGAAAGAAATTCAACTTCCGCAGCTTCTTCCATTATCTCTGTCTCTTGCGGTGTATTATTCATCAATATCGTCACATCTCAGTATATACATCATATCATTTATTATGAATTGTTGGAATATTATTCGATGGGAAATGCGATTTCTATCAAAATCACTAATGAGAACTACCCTAAAGAATTTGAAAAACTGCTTCTGACAGGTGTGACAACTATTCAAAGCTAAACAGCAGCCAAGTTTTGGTCGATTTTTGTTGATTCTTTATGGAAATGTTTGTGGTGTTGGCGTGAGAAAAAATATTTCTCACAGTTTTGAAACTGAGTTTGCTATGAGAAATGCACTAATTTTCATAGCAGTAATAGAATGACAGTATTTTATGACCAATTAGGCGATATGAATGTAGATTGTGATATATAAAGAATCAGCTACTTACTACGTGCAATAGACTTTTCATTTCTTTAGCTATAGCTACTTAATAATATAAGGCAACTTAGATTTTTTTTCGTTATTTTTGGTAGGATTAAAATTATCATTTGCATGAGCTGGTTATATAACTAATTAACGAATATATTTCCTGATATCTCAATTCATCCTCAGTATGTTTTTTTTTCGAACTTTCTTTCCTAATTATAAGAATCTCGGAATAAATAAAGTCTTTCTTCTTTCTTTTTGTCTCTCATCGTAGTACTTCCTGCAACTGCTGATTATGAGGCTCTGAAGCCCCAAAACATTTCCCCTAATTTTGAATAAAGTACCTATAGTTTTGGTGGAGTTGACTGCAAGAATTTCTTCCTGCCCAATTATCTTTACTCCACTGCATGATTGATCGACTTGAATGGTTCCAGAAGTTCAATGATTCCAATACATACCCTATCTTCATATCCTCTCTAGGTAAGCAAAACGTTTCTCGAACATAAAAGAGATCCCGTTTCGTGCACTCCAGGATACATAAAAAAATTAAAAAAAGTTGTTACAACTCACCGTGAAAATCTGTTGAGAATAAATGTAAGTTTCCCACGAGAGGTAATGCGAATGGCCCCGGTGTGTTCCAAGAATAGAGATACAGTTTTCTTCTTCTCCAAAGGAATCGTAAATACCATAATGTCGAGAGGATAAATAATATCGTTATTGAAAAATTCATTTTCTACCTTGGTGTTTCGCTAATGGAAATAGAATGGAAGAATCGTAGTTATTCTTTGAAACAGATTTATAGGTTGAGACTTTTGACAACAACTGTTGAATAAATTCGCGGGCGAACTCTGAAACAGAACCACGATATTAGAATAGGAACCATTTCTCAGGATGAATATTCAATAAAAACTTTTTTCTATTTATGTATCAAAAAATCCTGATCAGCTTATTACAATTTAATTAAATCAAGGTCGAATAATTAATGACTAAATAATGAGCTCCGTCAATATAATCACAGTGACGGCTTTCTATAGGGAGACGCCTAGTGGCGTGAAAAATCAGTACGCCAATGGGTTGGAAAATATCGGAAATCAATAGTGTTCCAACTCATTGCCGTGAAAGATAAATTCAACTGTCTCTATTCGAATAAACGAATCTAAAGATGACGCAATCGAATGATTCAGCGGCAAATTTGAATAGATATCAGTTGATTCTTAGATTTTGGTCTCATTATTACAACAAGGCAAAACTAATATCACCATGATTTATACAAGGTGTATCGAAATAACACAGAAAAAATTCAAGGGGTGTTTCCTTATGACATTTTAGCAAATAAAGTTTATATAAACATGTGTCGTAACTTGCTTCGTTTTTGAGATACCAGATGTTGGAGTTGGAAGTATTGATTGTTTTTTATTTTAACCCCATTGAAAAAGCTCCCATGGTGCCAAGAGATTCAGTAAGGATAGAGACTGAGAAAGCCACAAATTTCAAAATGATTCTAATTGGGTTTATTGAGAAATCTCAATGGGAGTCTTGAAAACATTCACATCAAATTTTTTGCATTTCGAATACTTTTTTTTTTCAAATAAAGATTCAGACTAAAATTGCCTTCCCAACGATAAATCACAATCATACTTTCAAACTACAATTCACTCATATAATGGAGATTTTATAATAATAATAATAATTATGATAATAATAATAATAATAATAAGGATGGGGTTTTCAACACTCTCGTCTACCGTAGCCGTGTCATGGGTATGGAGGTCCCTGACACAAATTGCAGGGCCTGCCGCAGGGCGCCCGAGACAATAATGCACCTGCTGTCTTCTTGCACGGTGTATGCAGTCTCGGCCTATATCCATAGACACAATGCGGCATTGCGAGTGCTCTATTATCACTTGAGGCACTCGTACGGAATAGACGAGACCCCAGTGCTGCCCTATGCTCCGGGGGATATTGAGCCCGTTGTGGAGAATGAGAGGTGCCGAATTTATTGGAACTTCTCAGTCTCCCCCCCACCCCTTAGGAGAATACAAGCTACCAAGCCTGATGAAGTCCTGCTCGACCATCAAACCAAAGCGATGTTCGTGATCGAGTTTTCGGCGCCAGCTGAACCGAACATCGTTTTGAAGGAGGAGGAAAAACGGACTAAATATCGAGATCTTCTCTTCGAACTCCGCCGGCTCTATCCAGAACATTATGTGGAATTGGTCATCCTGATAATCAGCTTCCTAGGAGGCACACGACATACGCTGCTCTCGGAAATCCAGAAAATCCCAGCGTGCAGCGATAAGGCACACATCCTGGCTGGTGGAATGCAGAAGGCCGTCATACTTGGATCATTGCGTTTACTCAGGGCACACGGTTCTTGGTCCCAGTGATTATTCACCCCACAGGCTGTAGGGAGTAGTCACTGGATTTCATCCAGCACGACTCTGCGTCGCAGGGTCGTGACTGGAATGATGTAAATTCAAATAATTATAATAATTATGATAATTTGCTACGGGGGATATTGAGTCCCGTGTGGAGAATGAGAGGTGCTGAATTTATTGGAACTTCTCATTCCCCACCCTCAGGCAAATACAAGCTAACAAGCCTGATGTAGTCCAACATCGTTTCAAAGGAGGAGGAAAAACTGATAGCAGAGCTTGATTATTCACAGTATGAGGAGCACAATCGACAGTATAAAATAACTGATTCATTATTTGATATAACAAGTGAACAACTATCAATAAATTATATACTGGGAGTAATATATAGGTATGAGAAAGTATCACAGGACTACTCTTCTAACACCATCACTTCATGTGATATTACTCCCATCTTCTTGGTTATTTCAGCTATCCCAATCTCCGATAGTAAATTATTGAGGAATATTCCTTCTTGGGCAGCGAAGCTCAACGCCATATGTTTCGCTTCCGTTGTTAACAACGCAACAGTTACTTGTTTCTCCGACGACCAGCTAACTGCTCCTCCACCTGATATAAATACGTATCCTGATGTGTACCGTCTATCGTCTAGGTCTCCAGCCCAGTCAGAATTACAGAATCCATGTTTATCGTCATCAGATTTTCTAAATACCAGTTTGTGATTGGATGTTCTCCTCAAATTTCTGAATATTCGTTTAATAGCCATCCAATGCATTTTTGACGGACTATTACTGAATCTGGATAATTTTACAACCGCGAATGCTATATCAGGTCAGGCGCATTGTGCAGCATGATACTCTCGATTGCTTGATGACGCGGGACATCTTCCACAAGATTTTTTCCTTCAGTATTACACATCAACTTCTGATTTTGATCCAGAGGTGTCTGTATGCCATTGCAGTTTGACATCTGAAATATAGATAGTACCTGTTCTATATAGTTCTTTTGATCTAATGTAACTAGTCCTGATTCACTATTTCGTTCAATGCGCATCCCTAAACAATAGTGCGCCTCCCCCAAGTCTTTCATCTTGAGTTTCTTCTGTAACTTCTGTTTCAATACATATTTCTGTCCCTCATTGTGTGAAAATATTAGGATATCGTCTACATATATTGCAAGTATAAGCATGTGCCCTTCAGATATTTTCAAATATATACATGGATCTGAATCGGACTTCTCAAATCCTGAATGTTTAATCACTGAATCGAGTTTCTTATTCCACATTCTACTAGATTGTTTCAGTCCATATAACGATTTGAATGATTCACAAATTTTTCCATCTGGTAATTCCATGTATAGCTGTTCATCAAGTTCAGGATGCAAAACAATGCGGTTACAACGTCCATTTGGTCAAAGTCCTAGTCATATTTGGCTGCCAGAGACAATAAAAAACAAATAGTACTATATCTAACTACTGGTGAGTATGTTTCATCATATTCTACTATTCCTGCAGTTTGTGCATATCCTTTTGCCACTAGACGTGCCTTGTATCTCTCAACTTCTCCAGCCACATTCAATTTAGTTTTAAAAGCCCACTAACTATTTACAGCTTTTTCATAAGATGGTAAGTCACAGAGAACCCATGTTCGATTTTCATAATGAGCTCTCAACTCTTCATCCATTGCTTGATTCCATTGTAGTGCATTAGTGCTATTCAGAGCTTCCTTTGGGGTTTTCGGATCACATGTGGTATCAATCATAGCCTGATAAATGAAGTCGTCATTGAAAATAAATTCATTAGGTTTCATAGTACGTTGAGATCTTCCAGATGCATCATTGTCTATTTCTACAATATGCTCAGAAATATTACCAACAGATTCAAGTTCTTCGTTTCTAGAAGCAGTGTCATGGTTTCCATATCCGCTAGTTTCGTTATTTGTTTCTTCATTTCTAGGAATAGTGTCATGGTTTTCATACTCTGTATTTTCGTTATTTGCTGAAGATATCGATGAATTCCCCACTTCAACAATAGTTACATCTCGTTTTGATGGTTGTTGATCGATCGCATCATCTGTATCTTGTTCACTAAGTACTTGAGAATGTTGAGGACCACAAGGCTGCTCTATCAAAATAACATCTCTGGAAACAAATACCTCTCTGTTAACCGTATCGAATAAACGAAAAATCCTACACATGGAGATGAGACAAATCCGGTTTTCTGTCAGTCCAAACGTCTTCTGGAGTGACATCTTTCAAAGCTTCTGTTGGTGATCGGTTTTCCAGGTGAACAGCTGTTGATACTGCTTCAGCCCAAAATTCATTATTGAGTTTCGCTTCCTTGCAGACTCTTCAAGGGTGCGGTTGAGCCGTTCAGCAACACCATTTTCTTGGGGCGTATAATCGACAGTTTTCTGATGTTCAATTCCGTTCGTCTTCAAGATCCCTCTCGGTGCATTATTGACATATTCAGTTCCATTGTCGGTTCTAAAATTCTTGATTCTTCTTCCAGTTTCATTTTCAACTTGTGCCTTATATTCTTTCAATTTGTCAATCACTTCTGATTTTTGTCGGAGAAAATGAACCATAGTTTTTCTGGAAAAATCGTCAGTTAATGTCAAAAAGTATTCAGCACCACCAATGGAATTTGTCTGCAAGGGTCCGCAAACATCGGAATAAACTATATCTAAAAGATTTCTGACCTTCTGTTCTGATTCATTTATTTATTTATTTATTTATACATAATACATCCAACAGGCCGGAGCCCAATTACAGGAGTATATAATAATAATAGTTATAATAAGAATAATAATTACAATGAACCAATGTAGGTGAACAAATGAAAATATATATCTAGTTCGGAATAAGAGTGTACAATTGCTTTCTGAACTGGGTTAAATTTGAAAAAAATATATCTACAGACGGCACATTATTGAGGCTTCTACACATAGATGTGATAGGACTATTGAAGTGATGTTGTGAATTTGGAACATCGATTCGGAAAGTCAGGTTTGATCTTGAAGTGATACGGGGTATGTTGAAACTCAGTGTGGATAAAAGGGACGCCGAATCTATTTGATTATTTATTAATTTATATGCAAATATCATGTCTGCTATTTCACGTCGTTTTTTCAAGCTAACGAATGCAAATTCTTCTAGTAACGAATCGTAATCGCAGTGACGTTCAGGATAAATATTATATTTTTTGAAAAACAAAAATTTGAGAAATTTTTTTTGTACTGTTTCCAATGCTTGTATGTGTTTAACTTGGCTTGGGTTCCATACCGCACTGCAGTATTCAAGCTTGCTACGTACAATGCAGTAGTAAATAGAACAAAGAGCTCTAAGATTCGTAAATTCTTTACAATTACGTATGAGGAAACCTAGAGCCCTATTGGCATTGGATTTAATTTTTTCAATATGTAAATTGAATATTAATTTGCTGTCAAATATAACTCCCAGATCTGTAAATTCGTTTACCCTGCGTAGTTTACCATATTCGATGAAATATTCGAATGAAAATGTAGAAACTTTTCTAGAGTAGCTCATAATTTTGCATTTCTCAATATTCAGGGGTAAATTATTTTCAGAACACCACTTGAAAAGAAGATTCAGATCGTTTTGCAGACGCAAACAATCTGCAATATCTGTAATTTCTGTGAAAATTTTCATGTCATCTGCAAAAAGGAGTTTGCTTGATTTAATTGAAATGCATATATCATTTATAAATAGGAGGAATAGAAGAGGCCCCAGATTCGATCCTTGAGGTACTCCTGAATGAGCTATGAACTTGACGGATTGTACACCTTCATACTCGACGAATAAATTCCTATCAGTGAGGTACGATTTCAATAGTAATTGGATATTAGGGGGTATACCGAAGTTACCCAATTTTTGTAAAAGTTGTTTGTGAGAAACTTTGTCGAAGGCTTTGCTGAAATCAGTATAAACAACATCTACTTGGTGACGACTATCGAGTGAGTTTGATACATACTGAGTGAACGTGCATAGGTTTGAGACTGTGCTTCGAGATTTCATAAATCCATGTTGGAACTCTGATAAGGAGTTACCTACATGAGAGTAAATTAGATCAAAAAGAATGATTTCAAACAGTTTCGAGAATACTGAAATAAGCGCTATAGGTCTATAGTTATGAATATCACCAATTTTTCCGGATTTGAATATAGGACAAATACGGGACAGTTTCCAGATGTTAGGAAAAGTTTCGGTTTTCAAAATAAGATTGTAAATCAATAGGAGTGGACGACAAAAGATATTCACATGAGATTTAACTAATCTAACAGGAATGTTATCTGGCCCGCATGTTAGTTTATTTTTTAACTTTTTTGCTGCTCTAAGAATGAGGTCCTCAGGAATATCTCTGATATACAGAGCATTATTCGAGATACTGGTATTTTCGGTATCGGTATCATTTAGAGAATCTCTATCAGAGATATATACACTGCTGAAGTGATCTGCAAACGCATTGACAATCGATTGAGGAGATGTTAATTTCGTATCATTAAACATCATTTGTCCAGGGATGCGTGATTTATTTTTTTTTGAATTCAAAAAGGACCAGAACTCACGCGGATTTTTTGTCAAGTTGTTTTCCGAATTCTTGATGAATTCAGTGTATGCTAGATTTATGTCTCGTTTAACTATTCGTCTCATGTATCTGTATCGCTCTAGATAAAAATTATATTTACACTTTTTATACATTTTGTGATAATGGTGTTTTTTTTTAATACTAGTGATCAAAATTTTGGTAAACCACGTGGGGTATTTGCGAGCTCTATTGATTTGGAGAGGGGTGCATTGGTGAATTATATTTTGAATGACTGCATTGAATTTTTCACAAGCTATATTTACATCAGAAGTTGTTTTTATGAAATCCCAATCTACTTCGTTGAACAGCTGAACAAACTTGTGATTATCAATTTTTCGAAAATTGTAACGTTTGGCATTCGACGTGAACACCTTTTCAGATTCAGAATCAAGTTCAAAATTCACAACAAGACAAGGGTGGTGCGTATCGACTGCAACCAGTGGGTCGGAATCGAGAAGCACTTGGGAATTGACATTTTCAGGAGACAGTACTAAGTCTAAAATTCTTTCATTATCATTCTTTATGAAATTAACCTGTGTGATATTACAGTAACTAGTAAATGTGTTAAGCCTGGAAACCAGATTAGAAGACTCATTTGTAGCATAGTAATGTTGTAACTCTGGAATATTGAAATCTCCCAGAATTATAGAGTTATTAATGTACTCCAGGTTTTCCAAATATTCGAACAACTCATCGTATTCTGCATAGTTGGTTGCAGGAGGAATATAAATTACAATAACATATATTGGTATGTCTATGGCATTGATTATTTTTACACATACGATGTCAATTAATTGAATGGGACACTCAGTGATACAAATTTCAGATGCATAATAGTTGCTGTTGACCGCAAGTAGAACACCACCACCTCGGGAACCGAAAGATCTATCCTTTCGATATACCACATACTCGTCTGGAAACAGTTCGGAACTTAAAACACCATCCCTTAACCAACTCTCCGTGATACCTATAATTTTGTGTTCACTCGAGAGGACATTTTGAAAAAAAGTGTGGGTTTTAGAATTCAGTCCATTGCAATTTTGGTAGTATATTGAAGTGATTTTTTTACTAGTTAAGTATGGCGTGTTGGATGAGCAAGCTGGTTTTTTTTTCCTTATTGCGAATGAATGGTTCTCGGTGGAATTTGCCCTTGATACAAGCCTCGCACGGTATATCCTTTTTGCCTGTATAAATAAGTCCTGTCACCAACTTTCTTGAAGTCATCATAGATTTTTCATTCAGGTGTCCTAGTCTTCTGTGCCACAGTTCATATAGGTAAGTCCTCTTGATATATGCTACTTGAATCTAATGATCTTTTGCTTGATCGAGATACATTCCGTTTCTCTCGCTACCTGTTGCTATAATATCTTTTGATGCCAGTGAAATCATCTTAGAAGTGATTCTACAGCTATTAATTCCATCAAAGATAACTGAAAAGCCATTTTTGACAATCTTGCTAACAGACATCGGATTCATTTTCAGATCAGGAGCATGACTAACTTGTTTTATGTTGATGAAGTTATGATTGTTCAATGAAACTTCTACGTTGCCGGTTCCTGTACAATGATGCTTGCTACCATTTGCTATGGATAAATTTCTGGATTCATAATTTTGATATGATTTCAACCAACCAGAATATGCTGTGAAATGGGTACTAGCATATATTTTATTGATAGTTGTTCACTTGTTATGTAAAATATCTGAATCATTATTTTATATAACTGGTGAACAACTATCAATAAAATATATACTGGGAGTTATATAAAGGTATAAGAAAGTATCACAGGACTACTCTTCTAACACCCCCACTTCATGTGATATTGATAGCATGAATTTCTATAAAAATCAATTGGATATCGAAACTTGTCAATATTTTTCCAAATTCCAGAGAATCGATGAATTGTTCTTTTTCGAAACTGATTATGTTTCTACTGCGTCCGAATCACTCTTTACGATATCTTGGGCCCATAACCTGATAGCAGAGCTTGATTATTCACAGTATGAGGAACACAATCGACAGTATAAAATATCTGATTCATTATTTTATATAACAAGTGAACAACTATCAATAAAATATATACTGGAAGTTATATAAAGGTATAGGAAAGTATCACCGGACTACTCTTCTAACAGAAACGGACTAAATATCGAGATCTTCTACTCGAACTCCGCAGGCTCTATCCAGACCATTTTGTGGAATAGGTCATCCCCTAGGAGGCACACGACACACGCTGCTCTCGGAAATCCAGAAAATCCCAGCGTGCAGCGATAAGGCACACATCCTGGCTGGTGGAATGCAGAAGACCGTCATACTTCGATCATTGCGTTTACTCAGGGCACACGGTTCTTGGTCCTAGTGATTATTCACCTCGCAGGCTGTGGGGAGTAGTCACTGAATTTTATCTAGCACGACTCTGCGTGGCGTCGGAGGCCGCAGGGTCGTGACTGGAATTACATAAATTCGAATGATAATAATGAAGTTCATTTCGAAGTTCGCCAAATAGGTACATTAAATATAGGAATCCACAACAAAATGCGAACTGCGAAAGGGCGAAGACAGGCTGTCGAAACTGATATCTACTGCCATCCCTGTTGAGGATCGCGCAAGGAGCATTTTTTGTTGTAAAAAACCCAGAAACAAAAAAAAGTTAACATCAAACCCAAGCATGACATGTATACATCAGTTTGAAGAAACATAAATATTGATTTAATGATACATTCTTATAGGCGAATCTGAAACCGGACAACGACAGACACTTCTAATGATCACTTACATTTTTCTTTATTCACATTATCACATTATTGTACAGGCGAAAAATGTTGTAACTGAATGATCGACGAAATATTGTAGTACGATGGAAAGAAGGAGATATAACATACTTCGATATCTCAGATTGAGATTGTGAACGTCACTTCTATATGTAATTTTGTTATAACAAATTACTATTCGTATTCTCCTCGTAACTTGTATTGTGAAATTATCGAATTAAATATGTTATTGTTATATTTTGCACTCCCAATAATCACTCACTATTACCGGACGTTCAATCTGGCTTTCGCAAAGGCTACAGTTGTACTACGGCCTTACTTAGTATAGTCGACGACATCATTACTTCAATCGATAAAGGTCAGTGTGTAATCTTGGCACTACTAGATTTTAGCAAAGCATTTGACACGATTAACTTTAAATTAATGCTCAATATCTTGCACAGTATAGGTTTTTCGGGAACGGCTGTTGGCCTTATAAAGAATTACCTAAACAATCATAGACAGTGTGTGAAAATTGAATCAAAACAGTCCGAATATATGACATTGAACGCGGGGGTGCCACAAGGTTCAATTTTTGGTCCTTTGCTTTTCTCAATATATACCATCAATTTGATAAAATCTCTAGAACAATGTAAGATTCATGTATATGCTGACGGCACACAGATTTATCATAATTTTCCTCCGCAATTGGCGGATAATGCTTGTGAAACTATTAATAGGGAACTTGTGGCGTTTATCAAGTTAGCTTCTGAACATGGTCAATAAATTGTGCTAAATCTAAAGTAATTATATTTGGTTCGATGTATAACCAGGCTAGACTTCAGCTTCCTATTTCATAGAAATCAATAACGAACCAATCGCTATAGTTAAAGAAGCTAAAAACCTTGGCTTTATTATAGACAAGGACTTAAGATTCGAAAAACATGTTAATTAATTGATTCAACGTGCATATAGCTCATTGAAATTGATTTACGGGAACAGACATTTATTTCCTCGGAATATCAAAATAAAACTATGCGAAGCATTAGTTCTATCACATTTCAACTTCGCTGACCCCGTCTATGGTCCGAACTCAACAACTGTATATAAAAACAAAATTCAGAAAGTGCAGAATTCCTGTTAAAGGCTGATTCATGGTGTGAGAAGAAATCAGAGAATATCACATAAATTAACACAGATTGGATGGTTGAGTATGCAAAATAAAAGAATTCATCACGCTGTCACCTTATACCACAAAATTGTTTTATTTGAAATTCCTACATATTTGCACCACAAAATATCATTCAGGACAGATGAAAATAACTTAAATCTTCGATTTGAAGGTTTATTATCCCCACCTGAATTTAAAACTGAAATATTCAGGCGATCCTTCACTTACCAAATTTATCAGTTATATAACTCCGTTCCTGAAAGTATAAAGAACCTCAACATTGCTTGCTTCAGATCTGAATATAAAAATGAACTATTCGATACACAAGTCTAGATATTCCTCTACCTCGCTGCCCGAAAACTATAGAAAAATTTATGAAGGTATTCATCCCTTTTCTGTCACTTTTCTCCCACTATCTATTGTCAATGAGAAGGCTACACACCATCATGTTCTCCTTGGCAAACTGTATCAGGGTTAAGTGGAAGAGCATTTTCGTAGTGAAGCTACTGTTTCTCTACAGAAAATGAACTTTGCCCTTCATTTTCAAAAATCTGTTTATTCTTTCTCATAAAATGTATAAGTATAAGTATTACTTGAAAATAATACAGACCTTTATTATTATCATTATTATTATTAAATGAACCATGGAGAAGATTGAATATCATAGCCAACTATATGAAGATGAAATTGTCAATACGACCTGTTGTATAGCATAGGGATTATCTACATTAAAACTGAATAAGAAACAGAGAATTAGAATTTTTTCACGTATTCAATGTCAAAAGTTAATGATAGCATTTAAAAAAATTGAATTGAAAAATTAAGTAAAACTTAAATTGTAAATTTTTGTTGGACCTTTGACATATAATCATTGTTACTCACATGCTATTGTTTGATTATTAATGGCACACTTTCATGAGAATATTTTTTACGAGGGGAATACAAAAAGTATATTTTTGCGCGATCTCAATTTTATGACTAGATCGTGGATTCGAAATAATATTGTGATAAATCGTTAAAAAGGTTATTTCATACTGAATATTCATTAAAGAACTTGCCAGATGATCATGAATCGAAACAAAAATTTCCTATCGGTGCATTCAGAATTGTTTTATCGATCATAGTTCCGAGAAAAAAAGGTTCGTCAATAGTTAATTATTATACAAGGAAAAAAAGCACCAGATTTCAGCTCCAGGATGTTATGTCTCCCGACGCGTATAGTGGAGGGAGACGAAAAACCGTGAGCTCAAATCTAACATTACTTCCGTGTATAATACACTATTTTTTCCTGTGGCAGGAAGATTCCACATTACATTGAAATCAGGAAATCATTATCGACGTGAAATTCTAAGTTTTCATCACGTTGCCTTCATCATTCTTTAGAATTGATCAAATAGCTGCCAGTCTAATTTTGTGATTTGATTTGAGAAAATGGCGAATCCAGTGATTCTTTGGTAATTTAGGTAACCGTCAAATCGAATGGAAGATACAAGGACCTGCAGTTCTTTCTCGGAGACGCTGTTATTGGCTTTTATTTAGCCCTCACATATTGTTTTATAATTTTTGTGTACCATCGATGTTCTGATTATTTTGTGATTTTGGCAATATGAATACACAGAAAAAAATTGTTTGAAACTACAAAATTTTTGTGAATTCAACATAATCTGAGTGTCATATATCCACGACAAAATATTTTGTCATCGCAACAGATGAATTTTGTCAGTTTTCAATTCAAAATTCATTTGATGTAACTTATTATTGATTCAAATTGGCAGCAGGAATTGGTTGAATCAACAAAGACTATCTTGTTCCTATGAACGATTCAGTAAATCATTTCATTCGAGTGACAAAAATCTCAGTTTTGCAGAGAGTGAATATGTTAAAATAAAAATATATTTTCTTCGATCAACCAAATTATTGTATTTAGAGTTTGCTGAATGATATAAAAAAAAACAATAACTGTATTTCAAAACTTAGAGATATTAGGGATCAATTTCCTCAGTTGATCCAAGACTATTAGCTTGTACTAGGTGGGCCAAAAGAAATCACCCTATTGGAAAATGCTCTTATTTTTGCAATTGGCGGCCAATTTCAAATCTGTTTTGACGTTTGTGAACTAGACAGATCTAGAATACAAGTGAACAAGCCATGGAGCGAAACTCTCCCTAAGAACGCGGAATAATTCAAGCCAAGCCATCCTCAATCTCATGGACGATTTTTCAACCAAAATCATAATGAACGACGAGGCTCATTTCCACCTCAGCGGGTTCATGAACACGCAGAACTATCGCTTCTGGGGCACCGAAAATCCACGAGTGATGCACGAGGAGCCATTATACACCCGCTCAAAGTCACTACCTGGTGCGCTGTTCACTCTGATGGAGGAGTCATCGGGCCATTTTTCTCGAGGACACCGCTGGTCATCCGACAACAGTGGACGGTGCGCGCTATAGGAGTTTTTTTTTGCCGCAATTGAACGAATTAGGACTGGAAGACATGTGATTCCAACAGGACGGAGCATCCACACTCCCACAAACACTGCGCGAGTGTGTTGGCTCTGTCCCGCAAAATCGCCCGATTTAACCGTTCCAGACTTTCCTGTAGGGTTTTTTGAAGTATTGTGTTTACTTGAACAACCTCGAGACCCTGGAAGCCCTCAAGGACAACATTCCACATGAGTGCGTGTTCGAAAATGACGAGAACTTGTCTCTACAGGCCTCTAGTGCCAAAGCTGTAGTATCACTAAAAAGCTAATCATTTGTGAGAATAGGATTATTAGAAGAATCTGATGATGGTTAAGTAATGAAATTTATCATTTTGTTCCTCTTACCCAGCCACATCTGATCTAACTACAATAATAATTGTAGTTTGATAAGATGTGGAGGTATTACTTTATTTGTTTTCAAGTCGGGCGCAGTGAAAGAGCGTCCGTCTCACGACCGCAAGGTCGTGGGTTCGATTCATAGCATGGGCAAGGAACTTTGTTCAATATTTCATTTGCGAATTAAATATTGTAAAGTTTCGGAGCATCGGCTGGGAATAGTCCTGCACGATTCTCTGTTGCGTTCCAATTAACAGTGCTGCTCCTAAAGTGGCGCATGGAGTTAGTAACAAAGCCTACACAGAACACGCAGAAAGATATGATGATGTGGTTGTGAGCATCATAGAAGAAGTAGGACGGTGTATGTAGGTGGGTGTGGAAAACTACCAGCTGAGCGTGAGAGCGGGACAGCTGCTTGAGTAGACCTCGGTCTCGGGGGTTAACGAGGATAGTTAGCAGGCCTGCCACTGCGCATATGGTAGTGAGTACATTACTAGCCTATAAAACACAGCTGAAAAACTCTGAAAAGAGAGCTGATTGGCGGTGCCTGAAAAGGATGTTAGCCAGCTCTCTTGAGCGAACCACATCAGTCATTGAAAACACTTGGGGTTTGCAGAAAGGTCCCATTGGGGACTAGTTGCTGACGTGGAAACGTCCCCCACCAGTACCAGTACCAGTATTTTTTCATTTTATACAGTATTGGCTGCCTTCTGCTAGCTAAGCAGATTCATGCTTATGATTTGTTCATTGTGAAATTTCAGAATGAAAAAATACATTATTTTTTCACAATAATTGAGAAATATAGACTGGCTGGAGAAATGATAAATAAGATTCACATCATTGTAATTTGTAGCCTTTGTAGTTCAAAAATAATATTTTTGTGTATCACAACAATACCTGGAATGCCAGTCTAGTACACATTTTTTCCCCACATTTGGGATGAATGTGACTGAGGGTTAATTTGAATGCTATTCTAAATTCCTTCATTGATTCATATTTTTGTAATAATTCGAAATAAGAGTATTGCACAACACCTTCAGGAACCTAAAATACGTTCAGAAATCTGTATTATCCGATACAATAATAATTGTAAAGTTCATACTTGAAATGTCTTCTTT
Source organism: Phaedon cochleariae (assembly GCA_918026855.4). Lineage (NCBI taxonomy): Eukaryota > Metazoa > Arthropoda > Insecta > Coleoptera > Chrysomelidae > Phaedon > Phaedon cochleariae. The sequence goes on from OU896717.1 coordinate 30,060,331, forward strand.
TTTCCAGGTTGTTTCGAAGGCATTTTATAAGATGGGGAAAGTATGAACACATCCTCAATTTTCTATTGGAATCCATTGGATGTTCACACCAGGGTTCCAATGGACTTTCAACACCTATATAGATGTTTCCACATTGTCCGGTTCCATGTAGCCCCATCACTAGTAACCACATCAATGCGAAGCCCTGAGTTTTCACACAAGATTATGCATTCAAGAAGTGATGAAAAATGCTATAAAACGAGCCCGTATAGTAATCAATTGTGGCGATGCCCATTTGGCCGATATCATTTTCTCGACTTGACCAATAAAATTCTCAAAGTTCAAATAAACATAATCAGAAAACAGAATCGAAGCTTTCGATTTAGAAAAAAAAATGAGAGCCAAACAACATCGGATGACTTCTTTTGGCCCACCTTGAATAAGCGTCATAAGAAAGTCTAGGACTGCCTTATATAATTATATGAACGGATGTTTTAGGTAGGTATATGTTCACCTCAATCGAGGCGAGCGTAGGAAGGTTGGAAAAAACGCCACCTAGTGGCAAAAATGCAACTAGATAATCATTCAACAAAATATTTGTTTGATATAATGTATCTGTGGGTTTTGTTCAACAGAGTAATTTGTTTGAAATAACAACCTCGATAACAACATATTTCTTGATAGTGATGTGTTGAATCAACAAAATATAATGTTGTCATAATCAATTCAATTTTGTCGAATAGAAAAAAACATTATTCGATTGGTTGCACAATGAAACGATTGTTGACTCAACCATTGTTGTATTCAGTTGAATATTTGTCAATATTGATGTGATTTAAGAATTTGAACAATGAGATGATAGTTGGATCAACAAAATTTGTTTTATGTCAACTATGAATGTTGTCGAATGGAATTAAACTCTTGTTCAAGTAAGCAAATATTTCAAACAAATTATTTTGTCTCTTTGAATAGGTTGCTTATTTGGAATATTTTGTTGATTTTGCAAAATTGTGTTCAATTTAACAAAGAAAAAATGACCAAAACTATTTTGTTGGTGCAAAAAAATTCATTTTCCGTGTAGAGACATATCATGATTATTAGTATTATTATTATTATTTGTCGAAACTATAGCACAACAAAAGTCATCAACAAAATAATATAGGCATAAGGAGCATACTTCGACAAAAATTCATGAAATTTTCTTCTAATGAAAAAAACTCAGGAATCATCCCAAAAGATTCAACATTGGCTGATGATGGGCTTATATGAGCCCGAAATATGTTCTTTCAAGATTGATCTTTGATCATTTTGATAAATGTTGTGGAGATGACTTCGGGTTTTCATTTATGATTCTCAATAATGTTCAGGAAACTCTCTGTATATTTAAAATTTTTTCATTATCTATAGGTACCCTCAATTTGTGATAGGTTTGTAGGCACTTGCCACTGATTCACCTTGTATAACCAAAAACAGAAACAAATCGAGCAATATGAGTTCAGAGATCACCTCAACTACAATTTTTTATTTTCATATTTTGATTTTCGTTAGTTTTACGTTTTCGCGAAATATCACTGAGAGAAATCGACCAAATCAAGTGTATTGGACTCGATACATCATGCTATTTCAGATAAATAATCATTTGTCCTGTAACTATGAGGGAAAAATACACAAAGAGTCATTTTGTTGAGTTATTTTTCTAGACTATAGCATACGACATCGATATGATCCTAGAAATTCACTTGCATAAATTAGTTCCGATATGACTTTTCGATTCGAAACAAATAGGAATCTATCCACCGAAACAGGTTGACTTTGCTAAGAACTCACCTATTAGAATTGAATAGATTGTCTATTTGGTCTAGGATTGTCATTACTATCTCACTTATTAACCTTGCTGTGGTAAATATAAACCAACTTAGCACTAATTGGTAACCTATTTTATTTGATAAGGAGCGCATGCGCTATAAAAATCCACACCTGATTATTCATGTTCATGCTTGATAAAGAGCTTGATACAATCATTCATGACTATTGTATGATGATGTCAACTCAGGGTTGGCGATTTTCAATCGAAAACCTCTTCGCAATAATAATTCACGATTCATTTTGTGTGTATGTGTGTGTAGAGATGTGTGTCATGTGTGTCATTAAGTGGATTATAAAAGTTCTGTATCCCGATTTGATGCTGTATGGAGTGATTCATAGTGGTTGTATTCGTATAGGATATAGATATATCTTTATTGATATCTGCGCTATGATACAACAACCAATACACATCACACATCACTGAATCAATTTCAAAGATGATTGTTAAGATATATATTTTCAAATTTATCAAATTTTGTCATTTGTTTCGGGTTAGAGCCTATACTCTTTGATTTTTGTCGAAGGCTTGAGAAGTCTGAAAATTATCGATGAAATTCGTTGGTGCATATCAATGCTATTCGAGTGTTGTCTGAATATCATTATGCGGACAATCAATTTGAAACAGCCTGTACAGAATAGTTGAAAGAACGGTCTGTTTTTGAATAAACCTATACTGTTTAAATCAGTTGACGTTTGGCCTATATTTATTGAAGAATTCTCTGGTAGCTACTCTGCAATTCAAATATTATAATTCATAAACAGTGAAGGAGAATTAATGACATGAATCAAATCGATATTATTCAATTACATATATAGATATTTTTCTGATATTTATCCTCAATCATGATTGCTGATTATAATAAAATTCTCATTTCAGTATTCTATATGGATTCTTCAATAAACAGGTAGAGCTCCAACTGATTCAAACACTACTAAAGCTGTTAGAAATTCTATTCATGACAATAAACTTATCTATCTAGAATAATATATATATATCAATTTCCAGCAGCTATTCGACAATCTATTAGTAGTAACAAAGTATCGGCGGGAGTATTGTAAATCACTAAACCTATTTGATACAAGCATTGAGAAGTAAATAGTCAAGGATACAAGCCAGGACCACCTTTTACTGACAGCCAAATCTCTATTCGTGCCAGGCAGGTTTTGAACAATACACTATTCTATTTGGATCTAATAGAGTTCTCTTACACGGAAAAAAATTTTTGTTTGAAACTACAAAATTTTGGTGAATTCAACAAAATCTGAGTGTCATATATCCACGACAAAATATTTTGTCACCGCAACAAATGTTTTTTGTCAGTTTTCAATTCAAAATCAATTAATGATTCAAATCAACAGCAGGAATTGTTTAAATGAACAAAGACTATTTTGTTCCTATAATATACAATATCAGCTCTTATGAACGATTCAGTTGATTGAAATGACCATATCATTTCATTCAAGTGACAAAATTTCCAGTTTTTCGGAGGGTGAATATGTTGAAATAACAATATATATTCTTCGATCAAGCAAATTGTATTTTGGATTGACAAAATATTTTGCTGAATAATATAAACAAAATCCGATAATTGAATTTCAGAACTACGAGAAATTGAAGATCAATTTCCTCAGTTGATTCAAGACTATTAGCTTATATAAGTGTACACCCCAATCGAGGCAAGCGTAGGAAGTTTGGAAGAAACGCCACCTGGTGGCAACAAAGTAATTTGTTTGAAATAACAACATATCTCTTGATAGTGATGTGTTGAATCAACAAAATATAATGTTGTCATAATCAATTCGATTTTGTCGAATAGAAAAAACCTTTGATTAGTTGCACAATCAAATGATTGATGACTCAACAAAATGTGATGTTGTATTCAGTTAAATCTTTGTCAAAATTGATTCAATTTTATCGAATAGACAAAATGCATATGATTGATTGAACAATGACATAATAGTTGGACCAACAAAATTTGTTTTATGTCAACTATAAATGTTGTTGAATGAAATGAAACTTTTGTTCAAGTGAGCAAATATTTCAATCAGATTATTTTGTCTCTTTGACTAAGTTGCTTATTTGGAATGATATGTTTTGTTGATTTCGCAAAATTTTGTTTAATTTAACAAAAAGAAAATGACCAAAATTATTTTGTTGGTGCAACAAAACTTTTTTCCGTGTAGCAAAACCAATCCATTTAGTTAAGCAAATGAATTGCTTTGGCGCCTATTCAATGCAAATATTCTTCTGTGGCTATGCATTTCTTTCAACTGCTAATATAAAACTCTGTGTAGTAATGTGCCATTTGGGGTCTGAACCACCTGATGGTAGGATACAACAGAAATCGAGAGCATCATCAGCAAATCCAATTTGCTTGATTCCTAATCATCGACAATGCTCACTCATCTCAGATACGCAATCTGAGAATGGAATAATGACAAAAACAGGCGAAATAGCGATTTCGAAGTAACGTTCCTGTTATCTTAGAATGGAAATGGAAATGATACGTGCCCGAGGCGTTTTTAATTTTCGGTAAATGATCGCGCATGTTAACAGTAATAAGAAGCTTCAACATTTTACAATAGCTTTTCTCGTCCTATACTTTTGATACCTGTTTTACGTAGGGTCTTTGTCTGGAATTTTGCAGGTGCGGATCCATCGGAAAGTGTATACTCACTGCAATGTAGATATCTAATGATACGAAAGCGTGAGAGAGCCAACAACTTCATATTTTTAAAAACATTTTGAATGGCGATTCTTGAGTCACAATCATCGAATACTACGAGTCCTTGAAACTTTATTGATATAATTTTTTTCACGGATTGTTTTTTCCGCAAAAATATAGAAATAAACAGATTCATAAAATCACGAGTCCTTTAGGACACAAGATGGCGGACACTGGTAAGTCAGATTAATATTGAGAGCAAAGTCCTCTGCTAGCTAGTTTTCTCTTAAACAGCAGGTCTCTTCACGTAGTGGTCGACGGAGTTTCATCTGACTCTCTTATCATGAATGCTGGTGTTCCGCAAGGATCTATTCTGGCACCAACACTATATCTACTCCATATCAACGATTTGTTGGAAGCAACTTCATGTCCAATACACAGCTTCGCGGATGATAGTACCCTGCATACCTCCGTCCAAAAAAGAGCAATTCGTCTCGTGGGTGATGCCACGCTCACAAACTCACTTACTTCTCTGGAACACTTCTGAGATATCAACAATTGTTCCTCCTTTGGTAGTCCCCGCGAGATTAACCCGTCGAGTTGAGGCTTCGCACCTCTTCGTGGTCATTTTGGAGACCTGCAGAAAATTTCTCTTTCTACATCTCTACATCTCGAGGTGTTTCCCGAGGCATATAACCTCCAGAAATTTACGAAGAACACCAATTCCTACCTTATTTCCATTGGTTCTCACGATGTTCTCTGAACATTACAGGATATCCCTTTTCGTGGGAACCAGAACATAAAAAAATGGTACCTGAAACGAACTGATATCTCATAGTCTGTGAAGGCACTCATAAGTAGACATTCCAAAATTAAAAAATTAGAGAGGCTGTCATTTATGAAAAAACGTTTGCCGAATTCATTGAGCCAGAATAACAACTGAAATATAAAAAAGACCACCACGGGACTATGGTATAGGTTCAGAAAAATATTAGTATCACTAGTCCAGAATAGTATATCGTTCAACTAGTACGGAATGATAGTCATTTTCCACGAGAATAAAGTTTGCAGCATGAGCCGTTGGCGAATGTTGCGATCATACTGGTAGAAAATTAGCATTGCCTGGCATTGCGTGCTCGTTATGCACTATATATCTTTCACCGCTGTAACAGATAACAAGTGAAATTTTCGTTTTCTTCGGCTTGTGACCATCTAATTTTGACAGATACGGAAATACAATTGATGAAATACGAAGACTGATTTGTCGAACCATAGATCTAGGTCGAACATAGTATAACAAGATAGCAGTTTCGTGTTATAGCCGTAGAAACAACTTCAACTACAATTTCTCTTCAGAGGTCCTTTCAAAACTCCCAAGCTTATTTGTTTGGAATCTTAAGGAAACTATGAGATGCCTAGTAATGATTCATTTCTAAATAATCACCATTGCAGACAAAATCAATGGGTAGTATTTATGACATTATATAGCCATGCTGTGAGCTTCATATCAATTTGATGACTATTCTTCAACTAGGAGTATTCAACAATATCAATATTCGCCTAGATTATAACTCTTATCCCAGCATAATGTGTTGCAGACGGAATCAATTAATCAGAAACATCATTTTCCAAATACACCCCTGCTGTTGTGATCAGGCTTCTCGTTTAATATCGCCCTCGGCCGATAAAGTAGGATGCAATATTACTGAAGTAGAGAGCAATACTATACACCTTTCACACTAATTGAAAGTCTTGGTTATTTGTCATGAAATGAGAACACAACTGATTTTTCAATATACCCTGAAAACTCCAACTACTTACATTAGGAGAGTGCCAGGAAAAGATGCGGGTTTCGCAAAAGGTATCTCAAAGTCTACTCTCTAATGAATGCGAATGAAGGTACCTACATAACTTATTGTCTTTCCATTCGAGCATTACATACTTCAGAAGATACATAGACTTTGCAACAGTGTGACCCACTTGAGACCAGAGCTAGAATGGGAGAGTTAAAAAAATGTCTATATATTTTGTTCACAACATTATTGATAGCCAGTCGATATCAATCAGGTACGGAAAATTCGAAAAAATTTCAGCTATAGCTACAGCAGTCTGGATGTTAAAGACTACCAAGCATCACATTCTGGTGTCGAATCGAAATTGGGAAAAAAATTCACTTTGTGATTGAATAGTTCGAAGTACATCGTGCGTACCTAGGGAGGGAGGGAGGAAAAGTAGGTAGGCGTTGGATTTTTTCTTGAGCTTTTGAAGATTATGAGTTCTTGGAAACACTCAGGCAATGTATTCCAGAGTTTTGCCGTTCTATAGAGAAACGCGTTTTGATATAGTTCTGTTCTACGTATTTCGAGGTTGACAACGGGTGAGCTTTCTTCATGAATTATATTGAGAATATTGAAGTAAGAACAACTCTTGTTGCCTATTTCATAATTTCCAATATAAGTAGATGCACCACTATTTATTTTCCCACGAAATAAAATCAATTGATCGAATTTCTATTTCATTTCACCAATTTATACTAATTGAAAAACATTCGAAACGATTAGATGACCTCAAAATTGAATTCGAAGTTTTTATTATTTGCAATCAGTAAATGTGAATACTTATCAGTTTTAATAAAAAAAATTAATTCAAGACATAATAATTGTGTATTGGTAGAAAAATAAGTTATTTTTAATGTTAATATTTATGATTGTTTGTTGATGTTGTTATATAATAAATCATTGTTCAAGTTATTATTCTATATAAGAATTTCATTATCATTAAATTTCATATTCAGTATATTGTTCAGGTTCATGGTTCATTAAATACAAATATTCAAGTTTATTTATCATTTTCAAGTGCTGATTTTGAAACATAAATGGACGGCTTTTGAGTTGGTCCCAAAAAACATTATAATGTCCGACGATCGTAACACTAGACATATCCATATTCGGGCGGTAGGTCATTCAGTCATTTCCTTTCAACTGGCAACACTGTGTGTGTTGACATATTGACGTCACTATCAACCCAGCGTGAAAGCCCTTTATTTGAATTTTTCCCATTGTTCGATCAAAAGAGTGAATCATTTAGGAAAATTCAGTATGATAATTCTATTCTCCAATTAAAACCATTGTAACAACTATAAGAATGACTTCATCATTGTTTTGTCTGTAAATAAATAGAAATTATCTAGACACTGGTTTTCCGCAATTATAAAACAACAAGGCGGTATGCCGGTATGTGCCATCTTTTGAGAATTAATTCTCAGGAACTCTCCTGTATATCCATATATATTTAGCACATGTATCGTATTTTATTCCTTGAATCATATTATACCAACACTAATGAATGGATCTGGAAACATGAATAAAGACTGAATTATTCATTGAAAAGTGAATGAGACTTCAATCATAATTATATGAATAGTAGGAAATTATTTGTTAATGACCTTAGATAGATCTCATAGGCGAATCATCGATCTATCTGATTAAGAATGACTTCGAAAGGGAGCTGAAGAAGGGTATTGAAGTCGTAGTTGGTTTTTCTGAGGATAATTCCAATGATGAGGATACGGAGTCAAAATTCTATGATTCTCTTCGAAAGTGAAAATTCAGGTTCGAATGACATAGGTGTTTCCATCAAGTGTTACATAAAGGAGCATCTTTTATTCTCGCATATATATTTTATTCAATAGCTTTTCAGGTAATGAGAAACGATGATTGATGAGGTTTTTCCGAAAAATAACACGAATACAAAAACAAGCATTTGAAATTCATGAAATTGAGTTGTACAAACTATATTGAAGACTGACGTTTGGCACGATAAATACACTACCATCGACACGTGTTTTGCTGAATATGTTATCATCTGCAGAGAGAGAGAGAGATTGAAGCAGTTTTGATCTCCTCCTGAAGATGCTACGACATCGAAAATGAATTATATATTACATTCATGGAGTGATGAGTTGATTACACACTTTCAACTGTACTTACACATAAACAAGACGATCTAACCTGAAATTGTTATGGAGATGTAAAGGAACATTCGATGATAGATAAGGATAGATTGACAAAACCCATCAATTCGAATCCTCTCAAGCTATCGAGGAATCGAGTCGAGGTTTACACGATGCATTTGAGGAACAGAATACCAAATATCGAATCAAGATGGCCGATTTGACTCGGTTCGTCAAATAGAATCTTCCTGCAGGTATCAAACGAGGATATGAGTTCGAACTACCAACTGAACAACAAGATAATCAAACTCCCTACCATACCTCACCTCCCTAATAGCACACAACGTCCTAGATACGTCCCTATTTGGTATAATTCACGTCCGAATGTCCCGAACCAAAAATAAGTGTCCTTGAGACGTCCCATCCCGTACATCTCATGCATTGTTCGAGCAAGGACGTCCACGGAATGTCCCAGCTGGTACATCATTTCAAAAGTACTAGAAATAGCATCCCATAGACGTCCCACGTGGTACATATTGTAGAATGTCCATGCAAGGACGTCCTTCGCATGTCCCTGATGGGATATGATCTTGAACGTTCATTTAGGGACATCCATCGAATGTCCCGAATAGTACATATTCATGGCATGACTTCAAATCTTATATAATGTCTCTTCTAGACAACCATGAAATGTCCTTGATGATACATTCCTTCAAATATCTCTGCACAGACGCCCTTAATATTTCCAGGATCGTATAACAATCGAAATGTCTCATAGGGACATCCTTCGAATGCCCATTAGGAATATCCGTCGGATGTCCCAACTGGTACATGAACTGTACTCTTCCAATGTCCTAGAAATAACGTCCTATGGGTGTCCCAGTCGGTACTTTCAATATGTTGTCCCTGCGAGGACGTAAACTCACAACTCGCCGACGAATGATTGCTCGTAGGCTATAAGTACTCCTCGTCAATGTCCTTCACGTAAGTCCATTGGACATCTTTGGGAAACTTTTTGGGGACCTTCCACGGACCATCAACTCAACTGGATGATCTAATCAGTTATGCAAGATCTGGTCCTAGGGGGACCCAGAAAAATTCAAATTCAAGAATAATTCGTACGTCCCTCGGACATCCTAAAGACATCCAATTGATATCCCTCACCGTTGCTGATAGGTTGTCCTATTATGGATGTCTTAAGGATGTCCTCTGTAGTGCTCGATGAGGAATACTGTGGGATTTAGGTATTCAATAGTCGTCCAAGGGACCTCCCTCAAGGACGTCCCTAGTTGGTCCTCAAGTGGGACATTCGTGCGTCCCACAGACGTCCAATAGACGTCCACGGTACCAAATTCGAACGTCCTATGGACGTCCTGAATGTCCCGACAGGACGTCCTAAGGATATCCATGGGACATAATGTAATAGGATATCCATGGGACATAATATAATAATATGTAGTTAGTTCTCTTTTAGAAATTTTGCTGATACGTTTCCATAAAAATTGACCCCTTTCAATTTCAATTTAAAAGCACGGCATTCTCCAAAAGGACGTTCGTCTCTGAAAAACTAACGATATTGATGATAATACATACTGGTTTTGATTTGGTACGAATCGCACGACTAATAGCTGAGATATACAGTGTGTCCATTTAGTGCGTTATTCTTCGATATCTCGAAATCAATTATCACAAGAGAAAAACTTTGGAGGAGAAACTTTTTCAGTTACTAAAGTTGCTCATTTCGAAAATATTTCCAACGATACTGGGTGTTTCATAAAAGCGGGGCAACTCGAAGACGAGTTTTTTCAAATGGAACACCTAGTATTGTTCATTCGAAATTTATTCCGCTCAATTTCAGCTCTACATCGCTGTAAAAAAAATTGAATTTGATTGCGGCGTTGCCAAGTTATAATTGATAAACCCATTTTTACTACTATTGAAGGGTTATGTTCAATTGGGTATGGTATATTTATTTATCGAAATTTCAAAAATATTTTTGGCATACAGTAGTAGCAAGGTCTCACGTATACCAATCCAGTAATCTTGCGAGATAATCCTCTACAGGGTGCTAAAATTTACATTCTGAATATTGTGAGATTCAGACGACGATCATAAGAAATTTTCAAATGGAACACCCTGTTTTTTTCATGACGTATTTATTTCGACATCATTCGCCTTTTCATCGCAGAAGAAAAAATCAAAATCGGTTGCGGTGTTTTCAAGTTATGAGTAATTTCCTTATTTTTACTACTATTTCGGGGAAATTTGGTCGTCCTGATGGTTCCTTAATTTGATTTGAGTGTGGGAATATTGCTTGCCACATGACATTAGAAGGTTCTACATAGATCATTCAGGTATTTTTGTGATATGTGCATCGTCCAAATTTGAAATATTCCGTAATCTTACTACTTATGATTCAAATAATATGTGAAACGAACAAACATGCCAAAAGCAACGCCTGTCTTTGAAATAACTTCTACAATACAAACAATGAAGATGCGGATTGCGAAAATTAGGAATTTTTTTTGAAATTTGGGCCATTTTTATTGTCGTTATGGCCACAATCCAAATCTCCATTTATCTTGAAGAAGGTGAACATATTGATACAAACAATATGTCTCTACTACGCGGCTTTTGGGAGGAAATTCATCAAAATGTCGAATCAATCCAAGACATATTTGATTGTAGCGATGTTTGACAGGTCATTACACAAATATTTCGAACAAAATTCAAATTCGGAGAGCCTGTAAATGTTCCTTTTGTTAAAAAATATATGAATGGTCAATGAACAAATTTGATTATACCGTAGCAACGCAATATTTCAACAATACAAATAAATGAAAGAACTATGACGAACAAATTACCCCGAAATAGTAGTGAAAATAAGGAGATCAACCATAACTTGACAACGCCGCAACCGATTCCGATTTGTTTTCCAGCGATAAAGAGGCGAAACATGTCGAAATGAATTTTTGAATAAGAATACAGGGTGTTCAATTTGAAAAATTCTGGTGAATGTCATCTGAATCTTGCAAAATTCTAAATGCAAAATTGAGCACCCTGTTGAAGAACATGTCGCAAAATTACTGGATTGGTATACGTTTGACCTTGCTCCTACCGTTTGCCGAAAAATAATTTCAAAATCTGAATAAATGAATATACCATGCCCAATTCAACACGACTCTTCAATAATGGTAAAAATAGATTTATCAATTATAACTTGGCAACGCCGCAACCGATTTCAATTTTTTTCACAGCGATGTGAAGGTGAACCTCGACGAAATTAATTCCGAATGAACAATACTGGGTGTTCCATTTAAAAAAACTCTTCTTCGAGTTGCCCTGCTTTTATAAAACACCCAGTAATGTTAAAAATAATTTTGAAATGAGCCACTTTAGTAACTGAAAAAGTTTTTTCTCCAAAGTTTTTCTCTATAGGTTATGGCATTCGAGATATCGAAGAATTACGCACTAAATGGACACACTGTAGAGGGAGACGTGAGACACATCACGCTCATGACTCGGCAAAGTCACTGCGGGTCCAACTTGAATACACGTGCTTTCTGTTCCATAAATTCGCTAGTATCATAGCTCATGTCTTCAATCACTGCTTCAATATGTTCGTCTTGTCTGAGTATTGATCCAGATTATTGAAGCCGAATATTTCTTTCTATAGAGACTTCTCCCCGAAATTATAATTGTAAAATCAAATTATACAATATTCCCTACCAGAACCGAACCCTTTCGTGAGTAGAGAAATTCACCACAGAAACATCTGAGCATCGAGGCTAAAACGAAAACAAAAGCAAGTCGAACGAAACAATCGAGTAACGCCGTCGATTCGAATTTGTTTCCCTGGGCGATTCATTCAATTTCTAAGCCCAGGACACCCTTATATACATGCATCTATAGTAAATTGAAGAAAATATCTGAAACGAAGAGCTCAAAGCCTACTTTGTGTATGCGTGTTGCTTTACAATTAGTGAGATGGGATGTTTTTGTTACGTCATACCGATAGGTGATGGCCTGAGGTTATTGGTTTGAAATTTTCATTAAAGGTTCACATATTCAATCTGTATATTCAAATCGCTCACGGATATTGGCCAAAATATACTGATTAACTTCAACAATATCATGAAAGATGTTTGCAACTTGCAGAATGATATGGAGGAACTTGCGGGATGATGCCAGTTGAATGAAATTGAATTCAGAAAACGATCATCGTTGCAGGGGATGTGACTGATGATGATTTGGCAGAGCGAGAGCATGAGAGCATCGTCCATATTAATAGCGATAGATAAATAATTGGTCTGTATTGGTAATATGAGGTTATCAGTGGATTTTGTTTGAACAGGTAGACTCGAGCACAGTACCTTCAGGGATTCCATCAGTATCATCGCTGTGAAAATACATTATTCTCAGAGAATTACTCATGGAACAAATAGCATGTTGATAAGAAGTTATCTGGAAAAGTTGAAAACATAACTGAATGCGAGAAGTCGGAGGTCGGGAGTTTTCTCATTCCAGCTGGAAAATGCCTACTGGGTCCAAACAATACCAAACAAAAAATCAGGTCAGCATGTATTGCGTTGTTATCAGTTGTTTCCGGAGTGATGGAGACAGCTTTCAACATTGAGCATATTCAACAACTATTTAGTATGATGAGGAATAATTAATTATCGATAATATGGCTTCCCCTATCGAAAGTTTATTCAATTACCTACGTTACCGATATGTATATGGCAAGTTTCATCATGGAATAACATGTGTGTATATCTCTAGCTGTGTTTGGCACCAAGGATTTCTTCACAAACTTCCGTCATATGTCTGACCACTACATAGCTATATGCCTTATTCTATTTAGTTTTCTTTTCGACAGGTCGTTCCATGAGGTGGTTGGGTGGACGGAGTAGCAATCAATTCCGGAGTCTCATAAACATGCATTTCAGAACAAACATTGCTCAATGTTCATTATTTTGGCATAAGTAACCACCTGCCATATTCAAAACTTTAGAGCTGACGGTACTCTCCTACTCTAAATACTGCATTTTCTTCGTGATTTCTCGTTGAATCCAAGAAAACTAGAAACTCACGACGAAGGCATCAGATCATCGCTGTCAATGAAAATCTTGCACAAATTGAAGTCTAGGTACCCAACATCCTGGATGATTTCAACGCTGTCAAAACTCAAGTCTTCAGTATATTTGGAACAGCCGGACTCACTGTTCCTGATGAAACTGTTTGCACGAATTCCACCATACGTATTCCCGATATTTCCATCAGTAGTATACTTCCATGGCAAAACCATGTCAAAAATACTAAATGATACACGAAGTCATCTCCACGTCATGTCGATATAATCGTTCCACTCGAAATACAGGTCTTCTCGTGATGCCTATGCATAGAACAGCTTTATATGAGAGATGCTTCTCCTATAATGCAGTTAAAATATACAATTCTCTCCCACAAGAGCTCAAGAATAAATCAATGTTTCACTTAAAAAATTCAACAAAATTATTTTTCTTTCGCTAATAGACTGTATTTTAGAATAGATAATAATGTTATACTTATATTTAGTAGAAAAGTTAGTTTTATATGCAAGCTACTATGTAGGTTGTTATTTAATTCTAATGTAATAAGGTACTCGGTTGAGTAGAACAGCTTTGCTGGACTTCACCGAGGATATTAAAAGTAAAGCCCCTATTATTATTATTATTATCATTATTATCATTTAGTATTCAATACTTGACCCCATTTTGAGGAACCATGGACTTTACCAAAGACTAAAACCATGTCAGATTCATCGATCCATCGCGAAAGCTGCTTCACAAAAAATTCATGATACTGTTTCCACATATGGAATTTAGCACCCAAACATCATTCCATCACTAGCGATACCAGTCAGGCGAACTAGACGGTCAGGGATATATGGAACAACTGTCAGAGCTTGTTTCTCTATATAGAACGGCAAGGTTTATTTGAATTTTATTGCCAGAGAAAGTATCATAAAGGACTTATAGCCTTCAAAAAAGCCAAAACCCATCTAATCTCTCTCTCTCATCCCTTGGTACGGACGATGTTCCTGGGAAGTTGGTGATAGGAATTTCCGTCCATGTGCTACAAATTATGAAAAAATAACTGTGGATCTGGTCATGAGGTATTTTGCAGTATCTGGTTTGTACAAACCACTATACATGTTCATGATATTTTTGTGAGTACACTTGTTAGGGAACACCGAAGGTTGTGAGTTTAAGCAGTTCCCAACAAATAAGAATGTCCTCGACACTGTGTTGATACATCTTATAACATCTTTCACTTTGTGGCACTAGTAAACATGAAATAATTTTGCGAAAGGACCACCTATGACCTTCAAGTAAAATCATCAATCATTCACCAACTCGCCAGACAATAATAAATGGGAAGATTCTACATTATACACACCACACACTCGTAACCTTCTTGTAACACATCTACAGATCAAGTGTTAATTCAGTATATTGAGATTGAGATATACATATAAGTAGGTCGATGGAAAAGGGGATAGGACGCCGTTACCAAGTGGAAGAAAATTGCACACCTGTGGCAAAATATTTAACAAATATTGTTATTATTTTAAAAGAGGTGTAGTTAGTCAATACAATTCTGTGCATTGGGTGATGTGCATATTTTTGTGTAATTTTCCGCTATATGGATATGTACAAATTAAGGACCGCGTGCACAAATAGTGTAATTATTTCATAAGCGGTGTATAGAGTCAATACGATTGTGTACAAATATTTCACGAATTGATGAACACAAACATTTGATTCATTTCACGAAAAGACTGTAGCAATTATTTGAACAAATGTTAAATAATACTTCACAAACATCTTTTTCACAATTCTGTGCATAGATATGCAATCGCCTTTTCTCCCTGTGTAGGTATTCCTCAACCTTTAGGTTCATTAGTTAGACAAGTTAGACAAGTATCGTACTTGAACAAGCAAGTTCGTTAGCAAAACATATCTTGTTTTCTAAAATCATGTGGGAATCTCATCATTCATGGAGTTTTTCACGCATTTTCGTAATCAAGTGAACACTTGAAACGAATGATTCCTTTTTAGTAACCTCTACAAAGTACGTCTATGCCGTATAAGTTGGCCAATCATACTAATTTGTAATACGCGCCAATACACAAGATATATTATCATATTTTTCATCTCAAACATCGACCCGGCATAATTCAATTTTAATAAACGGTTAAAGCAAAGAAGACAATCAGTCTTTGATACGATTCATCCCTCCCTCCTCTGATACAAAGCAAGAGCGCACCACTGGCTATTCAATGAAGGACGTATGTCAACTCGAGCTAAGATGGAATTTTTAATATTAGCAGGATAACATAGGTATATACGGGAAAGGTGTTGAATGCGAGAATTGCAAGAATTGTCAATATTCTATGCTCTGTCATCACTTCTGGGTTCACCGCAATCTACATCGACTTTTTATTTCCAAACGGCACACCCTGATGTAATCCATTTCTAATCATCAGGGATTAATATAACAATTCAATGATACTGTGTTTGATGAGGATATTTTGAACGATTACGAAGATATATGCGTTCGGAATTTCCATATGCTCGATGAGTGTGATGGGGCAATACGGAAACTTCTTGTTCTGTCACACTCATTGAGCATATGGGAATTTTTAACGCGAATGTATTCAAGATCGTTCGAAATAACCCTATCACACCCGCTATCGTTGAATTCTTCATGATAATCAGCAAGTTGTGCTATTTTCAAATCAGAAGTAAGGGTCGTCCTCGGTGAAATCGAATGAGGTGACGCGAGAGTATGGAATATTGCGTTATTTCTCCATTCTCGGACCCTACACCTCTGCCAAATTCGAATGTCATGCCTTCGGAATTATTCTAATCATAATTTGTCTAATGTATTCGTCGGCATTGATTCTCAGCAAGTTATAGTTCCGTATCTGTGAAACAATATGAACGTTCTTCACTGAAACTGAGAGATCATTTCACTAGCTTTTGATGTATTCAATGCATATGTATCCCAGCACTTTTCTTCTTATTGAAATTCGATCATAATCACCTGATTCCATTGTGTTGTAATCTATTATTGTCTAAGTACATGATATCCATAGAAAAGATGAATTTCCAATTATTGTTCAATATGATTATAAAAATGAATATCAGGAAAGTAGGTAGCTAATCTATAATTCAGTGAGAACAAGAGCCTTTGTCCAGTCATTGTCTTTCTAAATGACAACCTAATTAGGTATATACCTCCTCGCACTAGGTCACCTACAAGGTTTCAAATAGATCGACAATAAAGACTCTTCAGCTGTGAGCTGAAGAAGAAAATGCAATAGTAGTTCTTGAAATGAGAATGAAACAATGATTGCTGAAAGAGATATGAAAGCGGAGTTAACGAAGACAAAACTCTCATATAATACCTGATAGTCACAAACAACTATACCATTATTCTGAAATAGAAACGGTGAATTTGAAATATTTCAGAATAGATGAAGGTCTTCAGTCAGCTCAACTCACAGACCAAAGTAGTAGGCTAACAAAATTGTTGCAACACTACCACGAGGAAGGAGGGCTTCAGACACATAACACATTGAGAGCTGATTCTGGACTTTCTCCTTGACATCGAGTGATAGCTGTACCTCAGAGTCTTTGGAGATATGCTGATTCCATCAACTTGATTGAATATTTGTGATTATTCCTGGTGAAACCGATTGAACAAGGACATTTGTGGATCTGCGGGCACGCGTCGGAAGTTATAGCGTTTTTCACTCGTCCATCTAGAGAGCATACAAGTACAGAGCAAGCACAATTGGCACTGGATCGGTTCTTTCAAATAGTACGGTTCCAGCACAAAGCAGTGAACTTGAAATCGAGGGTTGGTGTGACTATTTTTTCCTTGTCGTCAGAAATTCAAGAATTGCTTTGTCAATCAGGAAGGTGAATTATTGATAGCAAATTGATGGTACGTTTGATTTCGCATTCATCCACCTTTTGTGGTTTCGCTGTGAGCACTGTCAGCAACAGTCTTATGAATAAAGATGTTTTAAAGCATTTAACTTTTGTTTACGGAATTAGAATCAACAATCAACTATATCAAAAGGAAGAAGGAGAGCTCAAAGTCATCTCCACTACTTCTACTTTAGAGTAGTTTAGATGGCTTTGAGCTTTCCTTCTTCCTTTGAGCAAACATGGACGTCTACCAGAAATGACATATATGTTCTCAAACATCTGAAAAGCTTACTATTGGTTCTAGGTAATTTTGAACTTTTGGTGAACGCTATTTCATGACGTAGTACTCCTGTATCTCGTTCATCAATTCAGAAATGATTGCAATAAACTTCAATGAGACCTTAATATTCATTCAAACTTCGAGTACTTTTCCACTAGAATATTCGATTGTGTATCGCACCGTCGCACAAGCACTGAAAACTCGGAATCTGAGCGAGCATCGAGCAAGTTTGAAAGCCAATGAAAATCATCTATCCAAAAAAGTTCGTTCTGGAAATCCTCAGTGGATCACGCAAAACGCTTTTAGTGCCGAATAAGTTCAAGCTAGAGTGACCAGTGGAACACACTATCAGTGTTAAGAGCTAGGTAATGTCGTTTTTTGTGAGAAGGGCTTTCAGTCAAATTATAGGCCAATATAGGAAACAATCTTCAGCCGACATGTTTCTAGATGAACAACTTTTTCAACTAGCGATAGAGAGCACGAAAGGAAGAATGTATTTGCCTGACCTTCCTGTGTCATAGGTATAGAGAAATGGAAGATGTATCAGATGAGGATCATCCGAACTCTTATTCGTTTGTTCTATACGAAAACATCTCTCAAAATGGCATGCAGATGTCATTTTGAAGACAACTCACTCTTTTTAGGCATTAAAATATAAAACTTATACCTACTATATCATTGGAGCGAAAAAGGAAATCTCAGTCGTTGAAATTAAACAAAAAGTCGACCTAATGGAAGGAAATATCAGAGATTATTGATTTAAAGTTGCCTGATAGGCCCAGTCGACAATATTGAGGTTTTACACCAGAGTGATCGTAAGCTTTGTCAATTTATAACTTATCTGCCCTCGGGGCATCATCAGTGTAAGGATTTTTGATTTTTGTAGGCGGTCGAGATGACTTCAATCTGCGTTATCAGGCCTTGTAATTATAATCACATTATGGACGATAAAAGAGAGTTTCGAGTTTGGAGGAAGAACTGATGCACATTATTCGAATCGGATGCATGCACTTATATTTTATTTTATATTCGAATATCTGTAGTTGAATGTATTTTTCCGAAAAATGATCTTGGAACACAACAGTCACATGACTGATATTATAATAAAACTTGTCAATTCCTGAAGGCTACGAAGGCGCTGAAGGGCCACCTATACTTTTTTTTTTCGAATCCCGACTTTGAAGTCGGGGGTCCGACTTTAAAGTCGGGGGTCCGAGATTAAAGTCGGGGGTCCGACTTTAAAGTCGGGGGGGTCCGAGATTAAAGTCAGGGGTCCGACTTTAAAGTCGGGGGTCCGAGATTAAAGTCGAAGGTCCGACTTTAAAGTCGGGGGTCCGAGATTAAAGTCGGGGGTCCGACTTTAAAGTCGGGGGTCCGAGATTGAAGTCGGGGGTCCGACTTTAAAGTCGGGGGTCCGAGATTAAAGTCGGGGGTCCGACTTTAAAGTCGGGGGTCCGATATTAAAGTCGGGGGTCCGACTTTAAAGTCGGGAGTCCGAGATTAAAGTCGGGGGTCCGACTTTAAAGTCGGGGGTCCGAGATTAAAGTCGGGGGTCCGAGATTAAAGTCGGGGGTCCGACTTTAAAGTCGGGGGTCCGAGAATAATGGATCACACCTGTACGATCATTATCGTACGTATAGGGTGATTGTATATATTCCACTTCATAGCTGAGAATCTCATTTGTTTGTTTAAAGGGTGCAAAAAGATTACAATACAAAACATATATTTTCACAAATGAACTACCCTGAATGTCATTCGGTCCTTGGGTAGAGCTCAGAAAGATGAGTTTAATGATATATGATTACATTTGTAGGTATGAGATCACCCCTTCCGGACTATTTTCATAATCTTCTTCAATAAATAGCCAATTTTCAAAGCCTTATGAAAACGTTGAGAACCAAGTTTTCAATGCGCAGTTTTCATTATGAATTAACTGATTATACAGGGTGGTCCACGGTGGATGGTCTATTAGAAGTATCTGGAGAACGACAAAACAGAACATTCTGAAAATTGGGATACTTTGATAATTGAACATTCTCTATCCCACTAGAATATTTTTATCGATACAGTGTTGCCACTTCTATAAGAAACAACTAGCAACTTCGCTATTTTGAATGGAGCACCCTGTATTCTATTGCATTATTAGATTCTTCCTGAAGAGCTGATTTCATCAATCTTGGGATCTAGCAGGAATGATTACAGGGATATATGATGTTCAAAATCGAGATTTTTTAATTTCAGGATTTTTTGTGTCGAAACTATTCATTATCGATCGGAACGACTAACATGTCCCTATCTTAACTTTTGATTCACTAAATACTGGAATTTAATTGGAACAAATACAGGGTGCTTCAAGATTCAGAATTCTGATCACCCTGTATCTGTTCCAATTAAATGTCAGTAGATGGTGAATCAAAAGTTAAGATAGGGACATGTGAGCCGTTTTGATCGATAATGAATAGTTTCGACCCAAAAAAATCCTGAAATTCAAAATTCTAGATTTTGAACACCCTATATCTCTGTAATAATTCCTGCTAGACCACAAGTGTGATGCATCGATGAAATCAGCTCTTCATGAAGGATCTGAAAATGCAATAAAATACAGGGTGCTCCATTCAAAATAGCGAAGTTGCTAGTTGTTTCTGATAGAAGTGGCAACACTGTATTGATGAAAATATCTTAGACGGATAGAAAATGTTCAATTATCGAAGAATCCCAATTTTCAGAATGTTCTGTCTTTTCGATCTCCAGATACTTCTAATAGGCCATCCACTGTGGATCACCCTGTATATGTTATATTGATATTTTGTCAATATTGAGGATATTCGAATTAAACAAAAGTGATGACGTATTTTGCATACCGATCATCTTCTCGGAATTTTCGAATGTATTCAATTTCATTCATGGATAGAGCTAAGAAAGACGAATTCAATGATATATGTTATCATAGAATGGGTCTGAGAACACCCGTTTCGGACTTATCCATGAAGTCCGAGATTAAAGTCGGACCCCCGACTTTAATCTCGGACCCCCGACTTTAAAGTCGGACCCCCGACTTTAATCTCGGACCCCCGACTTTAAAGTCGGACCCCCGACTTTAATCTCGGACTCCCGACTTTAAAGTCGGACCCCCGACTTTAATATCGGACCCCCGACTTTAAAGTCGGACCCCCGACTTTAATCTCGGACCCCCGACTTTAAAGTCGGACCCCCGACTTCAATCTCGGACCCCCGACTTTAAAGTCGGACCCCCGACTTTAAAGTCGGGATTCGAAAAAAAATAGTATAGGTGGCCCTTCAGCGCCTTCGTAGAAGGCAGAACTTGTTCAGGAAATAATGATCACAGCCAACATCAGTTGTTTATTTTCAACATATTACAGGGCGATGTTATATCAGGAATGTAAGTAGAGCTAAATATCTCCTAAACCATCAATAACTAATAGTTCAGTTTCGAATTCTTGTATTCCCAATAGGTGGATCTCTCAAGAGGGATTCCTCCTAATTATGCTCAACAAACCTGCAAGATTTGCAAGATATCCAAGTTCTTTACTCTATTCTGAAACACAAATATTAGATATAAGACAATTGTATATTATTCAGATAGGAAGTCAGCAATAGAAAAATAAAAACGAACTCACTACTCAAAACCATATATACCTACAGTGTGACCCACTTCTAATGGAAACACCCCTCTGTATCTTATGTAATCGTTGGGTAAGGATCCTGAAATTCGCTGATGCGAGAGATACATCAAAAATGCACTCTATGACCAAGTGGGGTCATCTTCAGTGATATACACTGCTCACCAACAGCCATGGAACTACCCAAATTTCCGGAAAATGATATTAGGAGTCAAAATAGGTTGAAAATAACTTTGGATTCGGAATCAAGACGCCCAATTCACTAACTATTCATATTTTTCCTAGCGAATTTTCAGTTCAGAAAAACTAAATTTTGCCTTACTTCTCATGGAAGCACCTCCTGTATCTCACGAAATTATTGAGGTAGGGTTCTGAAATTTGCTGGAGGAAGGGGGTGTCCAAAGATGAAGTTAATTACGTTAGATACAGGGGTGCTTCCGTAAAAAGTGCGACTGAATTTAATTTTTCAGAATTGAAAATTTTCTAGAAAAAATAAGAATAGTCAGTGAATTGGGCGCCCTGATTCCGAATCTGAAGTGATTTTCGACCTATTTCGACTCCTAGTATCATTTTCCGGAAATTGGGGTGGTTCCATGTCTGTTGGCGAGCAGTGTATATCACTGAAGATGACTCCACTTAGAGATAGAGTGCACTTTTGGTATATCTCTCGCTCCAGCAAATTCCAGGATTCTTACCAAACGAGTACGGAAGATACAGGAGTGTTTCCATTAGAAGTGGGTCACACTGTACATATATGCGACCATATCGAAAAATAGATATTGTAGGTATACCAATAGCATCTGAAACAATAGGTTCTATTTGGCACCAAAATTATTCGGTCAACTACCCCAAAAAATAATCGATGAAACTTCTTTGAAACGCTTTAAAACCCAACTTTCGAAATTTGTTAGACAAGTGGACAAAACCAAATTATACGAAATTGTAGGAAGTTGAATAATTTATAAATAATAAAAAAAAGTTTGTTTTATCAGTGTCAGTTGTTTTTTTTATTATCATACATTTAATGTCATCCTATACTATTATATCAATGTCAGATATTATATTATTTATTATTATACATTTACTCGTCATTTTAAACTGTTCTACACCAATGTCTTTGAAAGACTGCGGCGATGTTCATAATTTCATATTTCATTTAGTATTAGTTAATCACACATTTGGATTACTGTAGGTAATTGTTTTATTGAGGTCAGTTGTTTTATTTATTATTATCCTTCAGTGTCATTCTATACTTTTACATTATACTCAAATTTTACATCAATGTTTCTGAAATGCTGTGATTTTATATTTCGATTTAAAATCAATCTATTTATCACACACAAGCTGAAAAAACAGCTTCAGTTATTATCCCTGTTTATCCCTGTTCTCATATATTCTGGATCTATGGTAAAATCATTTACTGTTGAATAAACATTATTATTATTATTCTATCCCGAATAGCATTTTTGTTGCGATTATATAGGGTGACAGAGGGTGAAAACGCAAAACGTTCAGGTTCAGTTTTTTGGGCAAAAATAAGACTCTTTTTCCCTATAAGCATGTGCCCTAACTTGCTTCATTTCAGAGATATAGGGTGGCCGAGTTATTTGAAAAAACAGTTTTTCATTAATTACTCGAAAACTGATCGTGATAAAACTTAGCATATAGGGGGCTCCTGTTTACAGTTCACAGAGGGTAATCTATCTAATATTATAGGATAAATCATTGTACGCCACTGTTTTATTTGTATGTTTATTTTTCAAATTGAACTTCCAAGAATATAATTTTTTGTCATCGATTTTTTTTGGTAGGTATCCATTGATTTTTTTGGAAACATTCAATAGCTATATTTTGTATAAAGCTGCGAGAATATTACATTTCACGGAGAACGTCAATTTTGCGTTGAGATATGAAAGCGTCATGGGACAGAAAAATTGTATTTTGAAAAGTTTGATTTGAAAAATAAACATACCTCTCACTTTTCTATCGATACTTCCACGGGAAATGTGCTCCGGAAATCTCTGCTATCATCCCTTCACTAGTAATACCAGTCAGACGAACTACCCAAGCCCAGTCAGTACATCCTTTCGTTCTCAACCTCGAAGAAGTTCAACAAAAATTCCAATGACTACCTCCTATTCATTTTACTTGGTTCTTTGGGATTTTCTCTCCTCGTTTCTATAAAATAAAAGTATTCGTATTATTTCAATATATTTGTAGAGGGACAAATCAGATGATTTGCCCCAAAATGTCACTGCGTTTAACAAATTTTTCTATCAGGGAGTCTAAAAGAAAAATCCAGTAGCTTGTCAGTGACAATTTGTTTGAAAAAATTTTTGAAGGAAAGAAATATAGATATATTGAAAAAATATCGAATTTGTACTTATCTTTGGACGTTTCGGGACCGATTCTGCTCCCGTTCTCAAATGCAGAATCGGTCCCGAAACGTCCAAAGATAAGTACAAATTCGATATTTTTTCAATATATCTATATTTCTTCCCTTCAAAAATTTTTTCAAACAAATTGTCACTGACAAGCTACTGGATTTTTCTTTTAGACTCCCTGATAGAAAAATTTGTTAAACGCAGTGACATTCTGGGGCAAATCATCTGATTTGTCCCTCTACAAATATATTGAAATAATACGAATACTTTTATTTTATAGAAACGAGGAGAGAAAATCCCAAAGAACCAAGTAAAATGAATGTACCACCTCCTCGATTAACCTACAGACAGTACTACCTCCTATCCCTATCCTCCCTAGGAACGCACGGTGTTCTTCGAACATTATAGGGATTCCCTTTCGTGCGCTCCAAGCGATAAAAAAAATACAAATGAAACAGTGGCGTACAATGATTTATCCTAATATCAGATAGATTACCCTCTGGGACGATACTGAAGATGATAATTTCATCCTAAGTTAACAGTAAACAGGTGCTCCTCATTACCTCAAATGAGCATGCCAAGTTTTATCAAAATCAGCCCAAAGATTTTTGTGTAATTAATGAAAAACTGATTTTTTTAAAAAAAATTGACACCCTATATCTTCAAAATTAAGTAAGTTAGGACACATGCTTATAAAAAGAAAAAGTCTTATTTTTGCCTACAAAACTGATCCTAAACGTTTGGCGGTTCAACCCTAGGTCACCCTGTATAATGACAACTATTGAGTTGACTATCAATTATTATTTACTTTTCAGTTGCGATTTTTCTTTATCGCTTGGAGCGCACGAAAGGAAATCCCTATAATGTTCAAAGATCATCGTGCGTTCCTAGGGAGGATAGGGACAGGTATTGGAATTTTTTTCGAACTCCTGGAGATTAAATGTTGTTTGGAATATTTCCTCAGGCAATGAATTCCAGAGTCTACCCGTTCTATGGATGAAGGAGTTTTGAGAAAGTGCTGTCCGACATCTTTCGCGGTTGACTACGAAAGAATGTGCTGACTGGGCTTGTCTTGTTCGTCTGACTGGTATTGCTAGTGAAGGAATGATAGCAGAGATTTCCGAAGAACATTTCCCGTGGAAGTATCGATAGAAAAGTGAAAGGTCGCCGACCTTTCTACAGTGTTCCAATGATGTCAAAGAGTCAATGAGTGTGGCGTCACCCACCAGGTGAATAGCTCTTTTCTGGATGAAATCTAAGACCATCAGCGTATGTTTTGGTACTGAACCCTATTTGTGGGAACAGTATTCTAGAACAGGCCGTATCTGCGCTTTGTAGATCATAAGAAGAGTTTATGTTATGAATACATAGTTACTTCATGGTCTCTGACATAAATCAGTCAATTGTAACATACACTTTTAGTAAATGTTACTTTTTCTATGAAATATTGATAGTACCAAGTATTCAACTGACCTTTTCAGAATAATTGATTCAACTCTGGTTTTCACTGAATGTATTTTGAGAACTTGCATTCCCTTTTGTAGGATATTTTGAGCTTTTCTGTTACAGATTTCATGGAGCTGCGAGTCACTGGCATACACGATGGCATACATCGGAGATCATCCTGTATATCCCTTGCATAATTGATTTTAATAGCATGTTATGTTTTGTTGACTTGATGAAAGTTCATTATTTCAGTTTGTTTTGAAAATATTCATATGAAATGTCAAACGAGTTGTTAAGGTTGTAATTTTAATTCTTCTTTTTCTTTTGTTCCTTTGTCCCATGTAGCATTGACGAATAGTTCAGTGTTCAGACCTTCAACGAGCAGGATCGCGACAGTAACATATCAAGGTTGATAAACTTCGCTATATCTTTAGAATGTCTAGATAGTAGGCCGTCAGCGTTTTCTTATTGTTATTGATCTGTATTGATTTGTATTGATTTTTCATTTGAACCTGATATCGGTTATTACAACGGTTGATTCGAATCTGGCTATTTGATTACTATGATTTTTTGACTTTAATGACATGGACATTTGAATTTCCAACTAGAAAAGAGAAAGAAAAATTGAAAATCGTTCATTTCTGCATCTGGCCACCATGAAGTGAACTTGTAGGTGGATGTCTGTTAATTTACATTTTTGAACATCCACAATTTTCTGTCATGAACATCTTATAAAAGGTAACTATTCGATTATTATAGAAATTCTTGATCTATTGAAAAGAATATTTTTGTGAAATTTGATCCATATTCAAGAAAATTAATTGATAAACTTTCATCATCTCAAGGTTGCATTATTACAACATGATTTCCATTTTCCATATGTTATAGTTCTGCCAGACTTTATTCTAGTATACTTTATTCTAGTACTCTTGATTCGCTAGTACTCCTTATATAATGACACTTATATAAGTAAACTTGCTGATATATACATTTCTTGTATATTTTGTGATGTAACTATATCAACTATTTTGCTGAATGCTTTTATGGACTCGAAAGAGTGAGCATTTTTTGATGATTTTATGAAACAGTCTTCATGGAGAGATTGTCCTGGCTATTGGCCGATTTATTGTTCCTGTATATCACTGGAAATTTGATGTTCATTTCAAGAAAATAGAAATTTGCAAAGTTGATGTCATAAATTCAATATCCTGGCTGGACTAAGCATACATATAGGTCACCTGACAACTCACCAGACTCGTATGCCCATGGAATCTGGGATGGATCCCAAAATGATGATGAAATTGACCGCGATGTAATTTGAAAGCTGATATCAAGATCTATGAGCTCTGGTCTATCGACATTTCACTGGATTATTAACATTCTTGCTGACATAAGGTATTCTCTGCATATTATAAAGTATACACTGATCGTTGAACCATTTATTATAACATTCTTTGTAATCTTAAATCTAGTACAATTGAAATTTATTATGATTCAATATTCCTATAATCTGTGAAGGTGTAATGCATTATATCTGGGGGAATATTCCATTTATTCCATTTCGAAGATTTATCCAAAAGTATTAGTGATTATCTTACATTCCAATTATAGGAGAATATTTAGTTGACTCACCCTGTATATGGTGAGGTGTAAATTTCAAATTGCATGGTTTCATTCGATATTTGTGATATATCATTCATTATGATTGTGTTTATGCATGACATGGAAAATGCATAGTCCTAATCAATATTTTTTTTGTAACATCTACTATAGTTTGATGCAGACTTACCTACACATTCCAGTCAGTAAATGAATCGAAATTTTATTTGTTTGATTTGTTTTCCTATCCTTCAGCACAGGCAATATCTTTCTACAGGGATTGGCTTAGGAAAGAGGTTTGTTGAACTTTATTTTCTGTAGATGGCGTCCAAATAAAATCTTATCTGGTGGAACTATCTTTCTTATGCCAATTGTTATATTTTTGACAAAGTTACATGATATGGTAAGTAAATGAACCACGACCCATTTGCCCCGACTATATGAGCTGACCGTTCGCATGGTATAACCAGAAATTATTAAATTTCTCACGTATAAGGGTTATACAAATGGCGCTAACAACGTATGGGCCTGTGAATTTCATTTAACTCTGTCAAAAAAGTGCTGTAAGGTTGGACAACAAATATTTTTTTGGTGAAAATCTGAGTTGACAGTTGTTGAATTTATTTTGAATCTATCTTCAAGAATTTTTTTATTGTTGAGTATTTTGTGTGTATTTTGTTACTTGGTACTGAAAATATTTTTGGGTGAGTTTTTTGGTACATTTTTTTTTTAAATTTGAATTTTTAAAATGGAAGGAAAGATTGAAGCCTTGTTCTTGTCTGAAGAAGAAATTGATTATGAGCTGCGTATCAGGAATATAAAAGCTGCTAGGAAAACTCTAACATCTAAAAGGATAATTTTAAACCGATTAATTAGTACTGAAACTGTATCAGTAAAATTAGTGGATCTTGAATTTGATGCAGATTCAGAGAAAACTTTCATTGATAAAACTCTGTCAGATTTAGAATCTTTGATTATCAGTTTTTCAGGTCCAACATCAGACCAAATGTATAAAATTATTGAGTCTAGGTTGACTTCTTTAACTGGTAGAGTAGGACGTTTCAAGATTCCTGATCAACCTGAAGAGTTGAAATTATCTTTGTCTGAATATAAAGATTATGCAGTTTCCACTTGCATTGAATTAGAAGCAAGATTATCTTTTAATGTAAAACCTGATACTAATAGAGCTTCAACAAGTTTTTCTTCGGGAAATAGTAAGTCTATTCCAGTCTATAAATGGGGAATACAATTTGATGGGACTAGTAGTTTGAAATCTTTTTTGGAGAGGGTAAAAGAGTTATCTCAAGCTAGAGGTGTTTCAGAAATAGAACTTTTTCAATCAGCTATAGATTTATTTTCTGGTCGTGCTTTGATTTGGTATAGAGCAGTTAGAGAGTCAATTTTCAATTGGAATGAACTGGTATCTCAATTAGAAAATGCCTTTTTGCCAGCTTCTTATGATGATAAACTTTTGGAAGAAAATCTCGAACACAGGGTCGAGATGAAGCTGTTGACATTTTTGTGGCAATAATGTTGAATTTATCTAAAAGATTGAGCCATCCTCTTGAAGACCAGGAAATTTTGAAGATCATCAGGAGAAATGTTTTGCCAAGATATACTAAACTTCTTCCTTTGCAGAATATAAACACTATAGCCGATTTGATAAGTTTCTGTAGAAAAGTTGATGAATGTAATGAACTTCAGCAGAGATATACTCCACCAAAATCCCTGAACTGTTTGGAGAGCGACCTTGCCTATGTTGATTCAAATATTGGAAATCAGGAGAGAAATTATAGAGGAAAATGTAGTAAGAAAAATACTAAGAGCTTTTCTCAAAATTTGAATGAGTCAAATTTGTCTGATAGACCTTCTGTCTCAGGAGTAAACTCCAATAATGAATCAAGACAAATAACTTGTTTTCGATGTAGAAAAATAGGTCATATCTCTCGAGAGTGTAAAGAGTCTAAAGAGTCCCGCAAATTGGTATGTTTTGGTTGTGGTAGGCCTAATGTCATGAGACCTAATTGCCCCAAATGTAGTTCAAAAAACTAGTTACTGAGGTTGAGCAGGTTGGCAATAGCTCAATCTCATTGTCTGTTGGCCAAAATTCTCAAAATTTTCAGAGGAAAAGAAACACTAATATTTCGAAATGTGACCACTTTCTAACAAATAATTGTGAAGATTCAAGAAAAAAGACAGTTGATGATGTAAGTGAATCTAATGATGTTTCACCACTGTTCATTTCAAGACCTTTTGATAATAGACCTTATATTTCACTAAAACTTTATGATGAAGAAATTGTTGCACTAGTTGATAGTGGAGCAAATTTAACTTGTCTAGGTGCTTACTCTATGGAATTGTTGAGAAAATATAAGATTAAATTGAATAAAAGTCAGAAAAAGATTGTAACAACAGCTGATGGAAATGGACAAAAAGTTATAGGACGATGTCAAATACCATTAAACCTTGGAAATATTTGTAAATTGGTAACTGTTTCAGTTATTCCAAGTTTGAAATGTGGATTAATTCTTGGTAGTGACTTTTGCAAAATGTTTGCACTTTCCATCAATTTTCTCAGTAATTCCTGGGAAATTCAAAGTGAATTCATTTTCAATGTAAATGTTTTATCTGAAGCTCCTAAACAAAATGAATCAGATATTGGTCTTTGTAAAAATTTATCAAATGAACAGTTGGAACAAGTAGAGAGCATTATGAATTTATTTTCATCAATTTCAAGTGAGGATCGTCTGGGTTTAACTGATAAAATTACAGCTCATATAAATACAGGAGACAATGCCCCTTTCAAGAAAAGACAGTACAGATTATCTCCATATATGATGGAACATTTAAATAAAGAACTAGACAGAATGTTAGCCTTGAAAGTAGTTGAGAAGTCTGAGAGTCCTTGGAATTCTCCAGTACTCCTTGTAAAGAAAAGTTCAGGTGAATTCAGATTTTGTTTTGATGGAAGATCCTTAAATGAAATTACAAAAAAAGATTCATATCCCCTACCTCTTGTGGATGATATTTTGAATATGCTCAGTAATGCAAAATTTATTTCATCTATTGATTTAAGAAGTGCATTTTGGCAAATACCTCTTGATGAGGAAAGCAGAGAGAAAACTGCATTTAGTGTACCTGGTCGTGGCTTGTTTCACTTCAAGTGCTTGCCTTTTGGTTTATCAAATTCAGCAGCAATTACGCAGCGTTTGATGGATAGAATTTTGGGACCAGAGTTACAACCTAAGGTATTTGTCTATCTGGATGATATAATATGTACTAGTTCAAATTTTGATGAGCATATTAGTTTATTGAAAGAAGTTCATAAACGTTTAGTTGAGGCTAATTTAACTGTCAATTTCAAGAAATGTCAATTTTTCAGAGAATCTTTACATTATTTGGGCTTCGTTGTAGATTCTCACGGTTTGAGAACGTCACCAAATAAAATAAAGTCAATGGTAGAATATCCCAGACCTAAAACCACTACAGAAATAAAACGTTTTGTCGGTATGTGTTCATGGTACAGGCGTTTTATTCCCCACTTCAGTACATTGTTGAGTCCTTTGAATGACTTATTGAAGGGGAGGATTAAAAAGCAAACTGTTCCATGGAATGATCAGGCCGAAAAGGCATTTATTGAAATTAAACAAAGATTGATTTCTGCTCCAATTTTATGTGCTCCAGATTTTTCATTGGAATTTTGTATCCAATGTGATGCTAGTGAAACTGGATTAGGTGCTGTATTGACACAAGTGCAAAATAATGAAGAAAGAGTCATAGCATATGCTAGTAGAAGTCTTTCTAGGGCCGAGAGAAATTATTCAGCTACAGAGCGAGAATGTCTAGCTCTTGTTTTCTCTTTAGAAAAATTCAGACCTTATGTTGATGGAGTACATTTTAAAGCAATTACTGATCACTCAAGCTTGAAATATCTCACTAAGATGGCTGGTACATCTGGTAGACTTAGTAGGTGGGCTATGAGATTGTCCTGTTTCGACTTCGAAGTACTCTATAGACGAGGAAAACTTCATGTGACTCCTGATGCATTAAGTAGAGCCCCTCTGAGCACAGAAATTAATTTTTTGGGTATAACTCTTGATAATCTTGAACCATGGTATCTGAAACTGAAAAACAATGTTAGTAAAAATCCTGAAAAATATCCACAGTGGATGATTAAAGATGGCTATTTATTTAAGCACACTCCAGGTAAAATAGCTTTGAAAACTAACATTTCAGAATGGAAATTATTAGTTCCATCTGATCAAAAATTGAAGATAATTCATGATTGTCATGATTTACCAACTTCTGCTCATTTAGGATATTTCAAAACTTTGAAAAAGGTTGCTGAAACTTTTTATTGGCCTAAAATGAGGAAAGATATCTTGAATTATATCAGAAATTGTAAAGAATGTGGTAGTCAAAAATCTTTAAATGGTAGACGTTTTGGTTTAATGGGAGCTGAGAAGAAAGTGAGTTTTCCTTTTCAATTTGTAAGTACTGATGTGATGGGTCCTTTTCCTAGAAGTACCAAGGGTAACAAATTCCTTATTGTGGCGTCAGACTATTTTTCAAAATTTGTGATTCTAAAACCTGCTAAAAATGCTACAGCTCCTGCTATAGTATCATTTTTGAAAGAGGTATTTTTGACTTATGGTGTTCCTCAAGTTTTAGCATTGGATAATGCCCCTGCTCATACTGGTAAGATATTTGATGAATTTGTCAAAAATTTCAAAATCCCTAAAATATACTTTAATTGTCGTTACCACCCTCAAGTTAATCAGACTGAAAGAGTCAATCGCACTATTGGAACTGCCATTAGAAGTTTAATAAAAGACTCTCACAAACACTGGGATAAAGAAATTTTAGAAATCCAGCATGCATTAAATTCTGGCACTCATGAAGTGACTGGTGTCAGTCCAAATTTCTTGAATTATGGAAGGATAACTCCAGCATCTGGAGATTATTATGGGGAAAACTTTGATTTTGAGTTAGATAATAATGAGGAAGCCAGAAGAAAATATTCTGAAGAAATTGAAAAATTACCACCACTTTATAAAAAGGTTAAAGATAGATTAACAGCTTCTTATAATAAAAACGCCCAGTATTACAATCTGAGAAGGCGTGAACATGTTTTTAAAGTAGGTGAATTGGTCTGGAGGCGCAATATGGTCTTGTCTGATGCTGCCAAAGATTTTTCTGCGAAATTGGCACAGCGTCATGTTTTGTGTAAGATCAAGAAGGTGCTATCAAAAGTGGCTTATGAGTTGAGCAATTTAGATGGTACACCTGCAGGTACTTGGCATGTCTCAAAACTCAAGCCATATTTTGGCACTGATCTTAATGATGATGAGCAAAATAGTTAGATGAAAGTAAAACTTATTGATGACTTAAAACAGTTCTTTTTGTACTGGATAGGTAAAGAACTGATGAATAATAAGTCATCTGACATTTATTGATTTTTTGGAGAATCATTTATTTTTTCTTGGATTCTCAGCAGACTTTGTCTGTCGGTTTAAAAGACCGCCTTTTTGATGAACTCAGGTCACTGAAAGTATTTTCTGAAGTTTTAACTTGCACTTCTCATACCTGTAGATTTTTGGACTTTGATTTTTTTTGTAAAATCTTTTTGGAGTAGATGTACATCTCCAACCTTTTGACTTTATCTTAGTTTGATAATTAGATATAGTTAGGCTAGAAAAAAAAAAAAGTGAAATCAAGTTACTCTCTGGTTTCCAGGGGGTACTTGTACAAAAAAAAATAGTATAGGTAGTTATAGTTTAGGTTATCCAGATCTGGATAAAGCTGTAGATAGAGCTCTGGATAAATCTGGATAGAGCTCTAGATGAAGCTGTAGATAAAGCTATAGCTAAAGCTATAGATGCATTTAGGAAAATCTGAGTGTATACAGTATAGTATGCAATATGATTTTCAGGATTTACAGTAGGTACTTGTAAATATTTTATAGTTTGTAATTTTTGTAGATATTTCTTAGGATAGGTAGTTGAGGTGGCTTACCTTGTATTGGGGTAGAAGTTGGCTATCCCTAGCCTTGAGCTTAAAGCAACTTGAACTTGACACGGTTCCCAACTAGTGGTGGTTATGTACTCATGGGACGCTATGAGGTACTAACTTGAGTCCACATCAGAAACATCTCTGATCACTGCTTTCAGTCAACAATGTGTCATCCTTTTCTGATTTCATTACTTACAGGTTGAGGGTAGTTGTCTTAGGTTTTGTTTCACCTGCAAAATGATTGAAAAATGTGATTGAAATGTCACATTAGCTTTTGCAGTTGCATTCATGGGTTTAAATCCTTGATGAGGATACCCTGAACTTTGAAAATTTTTTTGTGGTACTTGTACACTTTTGTTGAAGTTTTCAAAGGTGATTGAAACAAATTATGGCCTTGTTTAGTACACACTTACCTGAAGTAAGTTGAATTTCTTGTGGTGTCTTACCATTGGACATTTTTGAAAATCTTTGACATACGTATTTGTCATACTATACTTTTGGGGGTAAAAGTTGGTTATCCCTGGATTTTTTCCTAAAGCAACTTGAGCTTGGACATGTTCCCAACTTGTGATTATATCACAGCAGTGACACCTCTGTCATTTATTATCACTGTGTTATGTGGACAGTCATAACCAGTGATGGTCCATATACACTGCTCCACTTTAACTTTTGAATTTATCAATAACAGTATGTTGTTGAGACTCCACATTAGGATGATGGCAGTAAAAGTCCATCAAGATGCGTTTTATCAGTTGAAGACCATATTTTTTTTGAGACATGCACATTTTAGGATAAAAATCTTTGTAGTTTTGTGAACTAGTGCATTGTTGTTTTTATTTGCTTTGTTGTCTGTTGATATTTGGATACTGATAGATGTCTAGGGGATCCGGAATACATATCCCTCTATATTAATTATTGATGATATTATGATTTCCCTAAAAATTTAAATTGCTGTGAATTTAAATTTTCTCTGGCTAGGAGGGTGGTGTAACATACACTTTTAGTAAATGTTACTTTTTCTATGAAATATTGATAGTACCAAGTATTCAACTGACCTTTTCAGAATAATTGATTCAACTCTGGTTTTCACTGAATGTATTTTGAGAACTTGCATTCCCTTTTGTAGGATATTTTGAGCTTTTCTGTTACAGATTTCATGGAGCTGCGAGTCACTGGCATACACGATGGCATACATCGGAGATCATCCTGTATATCCCTTGCATAATTGATTTTAATAGCATGTTATGTTTTGTTGACTTGATGAAAGTTCATTATTTCAGTTTGTTTTGAAAATATTCATATGAAATGTCAAACGAGTTGTTAAGGTTGTAATTTTAATTCTTCTTTTTCTTTTGTTCCTTTGTCCCATGTAGCATTGACGAATAGTTCAGTGTTCAGACCTTCAACGAGCAGGATCGCGACAGTAACATATCAAGGTTGATAAACTTCGCTATATCTTTAGAATGTCTAGATAGTAGGCCGTCAGCGTTTTCTTATTGTTATTGATCTGTATTGATTTGTATTGATTTTTCATTTGAACCTGATATCGGTTATTACAACGGTTGATTCGAATCTGGCTATTTGATTACTATGATTTTTTGACTTTAATGACATGGACATTTGAATTTCCAACTAGAAAAGAGAAAGAAAAATTGAAAATCGTTCATTTCTGCATCTGGCCACCATGAAGTGAACTTGTAGGTGGATGTCTGTTAATTTACATTTTTGAACATCCACAATTTTCTGTCATGAACATCTTATAAAAGGTAACTATTCGATTATTATAGAAATTCTTGATCTATTGAAAAGAATATTTTTGTGAAATTTGATCCATATTCAAGAAAATTAATTGATAAACTTTCATCATCTCAAGGTTGCATTATTACAACATGTTTTCCATTTTCCATATGTTATAGTTCTGCCAGACTTTATTCTAGTATACTTTATTCTAGTACTCTTGATTCGCTAGTACTCCTTATATAATGACACTTATATAAGTAAACTTGCTGATATATACATTTCTTGTATATTTTGTGATGTAACTATATCAACTATTTTGCTGAATGCTTTTATGGACTCGAAAGAGTGAGCATTTTTTGATGATTTTATGAAACAGTCTTCATGGAGAGATTGTCCTGGCTATTGGCCGATTTATTGTTCCTGTATATCACTGGAAATTTGATGTTCATTTCAAGAAGATAGAAATTTGCAAAGTTGATGTCATAAATTCAATATCCTGGCTGGACTAAGCATACATATAGGTCACCTGACAACTCACCAGACTCGTATGCCCATGGAATCTGGGATGGATCCCAAAATGATGATGAAATTGACCGCGATGTAATTTGGAAGCTGATATCAAGATCTATGAGCTCTGGTCTATCGACATTTCACTGGATTATTAACATTCTTGCTGACATAAGGTATTCTCTGCATATTATAAAGTATACACTGATCGTTGAACCATTTATTATAACATTCTTTGTAATCTTAAATCTAGTACAATTGAAATTTATTATGATTCAATATTCCTATAATCTGTGAAGGTGTAATGCATTATATCTGGGGGAATATTCCATTTATTCCATTTCGAAGATTTATCCAAAAGTATTAGTGATTATCTTACATTCCAATTATAGGAGAATATTTAGTTGACTCACCCTGTATATGGTGAGGTGTAAATTTCAAATTGCATGGTTTCATTCGATATTTGTGATATATCATTCATTATGATTGTGTTTATGCATGACATGGAAAATGCATAGTCCTAATCAATATTTTTTTTGTAACATCTTCTATAGTTTGATGCAGACTTACCTACACATTCCAGTCAGTAAATGAATCGAAATTTTATTTGTTTGATTTGTTTTCCTATCCTTCAGCACAGGCAATATCTTTCTACAGGGATTGGCTTAGGAAAGAGGTTTGTTGAACTTTATTTTCTGTAGATGGCGTCCAAATAAAATCTTATCTGGTGGAACTATCTTTCTTATGCCAATTGTTATATTTTTGACAAAGTTACATGATATGGTAAGTAAATGAACCACGACCCATTTGCCCCGACTATATGAGCTGACCGTTCGCATGGTATAACCAGAAATTATTAAATTTCTCACGTATAAGGGTTATACAATCATACGATACGATGTATATCTTCCTTCTGTATCGTTCATACATTGAAAAACCTGCAACCAGAATATCGAAAATGAGTGTAACATCCACTCCGTCAGCTTGTCTGGAAGATCCTTACAAACGTAAGTCACGAAAAAAACGAACAGCACATAATACATTATCAACGGAGCGAAAAAATATGTCATATAAAGAATGACAAAAAATTCTTCTTTTGAAATAATCGCTAACTTATCGAACCGTTTCAATAAATCCGTCCAATCCCTGAAATACCGTGGGAACTCCCACAACATATATAAAGGTCCGTTCAAAGGAGAAAGATCA
Source organism: Phaedon cochleariae (assembly GCA_918026855.4). Classification (NCBI taxonomy): domain Eukaryota; kingdom Metazoa; phylum Arthropoda; class Insecta; order Coleoptera; family Chrysomelidae; genus Phaedon; species Phaedon cochleariae. Next base: position 30,096,593 of record OU896717.1, read on the forward strand.
AGTAGGCCTAAAAATCAAATTCCAATAAATATCCGACTTGAATGGACTCGATCGACATAAATTCAACCCCGATATCAACAGGTGGTAGATTCTTAGGTAGCAGGGTGTATTTCTTGAAAAGGGACAAGGATCTTTGGCATAAACAACCTGTGAAGTGATTGTGAAAGTGGTCGATATCAAAAAAGGTCGCTTTTCAATCATGTCGCAATTCGTGAGCTATACCCTCGGCTATACCTATGCTTTGTGTTATCAGACTGACAAAACAATTGTTTACAGAAAGTTATATGAAGTTGATAATATATCATGATCATCGATAGGTGATATCACTTTTGAGTGTCGAGAATGCAATTAGACACGATGGTTTATTCATGTATCATATAAACATTGCAACCTCCACAAGGGTTAGAGGGTTACATGTGATCCAACATCATTGGTTGTTGGGGTTGTATTGATTTGTCTCCGTGAAGGTATTATTCATTGTATTTTGAGAGAGTGTTGTATTTTTGACAGAGCCAAACACAGTGATCTCAATCGAGTTGCAAAGATCACCTAGTTGTAAATCAGGTCAATTATGGATCAACAAAGGACGACAGAGTTTTATTTAGTTGACAATTCAAATTATGTATGTAAAAAATTCATAATCCGCTGTGATTTCATCAATATGACAGCGAGAAAACGTTGATGCCTAAGATATCCAGCGAAAAAACGAAACCAACACTAAGAACATTTCCTATTGAGCAGCAATTTTGAAAAATTGCATAACCACAGTAAAATATCTGCATCAAATAGGCGCCAAACCGAAAGCTGAACTCGATTGAGATTCTGCCAAAAAAACTCTGTTAGATCCAAATAGAGTATTGCTTTATTCAAATCCTGATGCCTGGACCAAATAGAAATATGGCTGTCAGTAACAGGTCGTTCTGATTTGTATCAAATAGGTTAACTGATTTACAATACTCGGATACTTTTTCACTACTAATAGATCGTCGAATAGCTGCTGGAACTTTATTATTAAATTCTAGATATACTACTTTATTGTCATGAATAGATTTTCTAACAGCTTTAGCTATAAGCGTATATATGTATATTGTATATGTCGGAATTTATACTTGCAGACATTCTTTGTTTGAATGAGTTGAAGTCTTATCTGTTTATTGAAGAAGATGTCAATCAACAATCATAATGGAGAGAAGATATCTTAAAAATATTCATACACAGGGTGTTCCTTAAAAACGAGACCAGATTTCAAATTTTGATGCCTGAGTACTCCATTCAGAACATCCATTACTGGATAACCACAGTACGTTACATTTCGAAATTTGTATACCGATTCAGTCACATAGCAAACTGAATTTTGCCATCAAGAAAAGCTATTCAGGGTGGTCAAAAAAATAATCATAATTCATATGAAGTTTTATTCACGAAATGGGTCGCAGAATCGGCCCCTTGAATATTAGCATATCATCGAGGAACACCCTGTATAATATTGAATATTATTGATTTGATTATTATTTCTGCTCCACTGATTATGAATGAAATGAATGCTTCAATAAATATATGCCAAACGTCAACTGATTGAAATATTATAGGTTTCTTCATGAACCGACCGTTCTTCCAACTATTCTGTACAGGCTGATTCGAATTGATTGTCCGCATTATGTTATCTTGATGATATTCGCCCTGAAAAAAACGAAACACTCCCCATATTCTTATGTTCAACACTCGATTGGCAACATTGAGTTTCATCAATTGATCATTCCAGAATTACGTCATTTGACAGGTTGCTGAGGGGCAAACATTGTATTTTGTCAAGATTTGTCATCTGAAACCAGAATCAGTGAGATCGTTTCCCTTGGAATCCGAGTTGGAACCAGAAAGGATTTCATAATGTTGTTTGGTGAAACTGTTATTATATTGTGGATATGGCAGGGATGGCCAGGGCTATGCTCATCAAAGGTAACCTAACAGATAGTTTTTGTGCCCCTCAAGAAACCATGTCAAAATCACGTGTTCTGGAATGGTCAATAATGTTCATTGAATTTTTACGTTGCCACAGACTTTTCAACACGTTGGCAACACTGACACAAATCAAAAGATGAACATTGATGAATTTAAAACTAACCATCTTCACAATTAATGTCTTGAAAAATGATGTAGCGATATGTATTAGTTGTTTTATTATAGCGCAGATATAAAACAGAGATATCTATATCATACGATTACAACCATTCTCAATCCCTCTATATATATGGACAGCATCAAATCGCACAGAAAGAAAATATTTGGTATTATCAACAGAATGGGTTCTGTAACGAATTTGACAAAACATTTTGCCAATGTAACAGAAATTCTATATCATTAACATAAAAATTATCATGAAAAATAAAGAATTGAACATAATTTTTGTTAATGTTAGAATTAATTACTGTTAGTGTGTGTCTCCGTTTAGGAATCATTTTTATATCATTCACAATATGTTCTTTGATATTCATAGAAACAGTTCATATAAAAATACAGAAAATACTGTTAATATCGTTGTTTATTCTGTGCCATTTATTTTGTGAGGTTTCTATACTAATAACAGATTTATTTTTCAAAAGAATGAAATATTTCATTAGAATTGTCAAAAAATGAATATTTCTCAAATGCACAAATAATTCTATAATATAAAAAGAACTTTAAATGCAGTGAATATGCTGAAAAAATTTCTGTGTATATAACAAATAGTTTTGTTCCATTAACAGACACGTTTGGGACATGATGTCATTTCCATCCAATCAGTGCAAACCTGCTATTTTTAGATCGATTGCTTCTGGCACTCCTCAAGTCCCCATTCACATTTCGCATTTTGTGTTGTGAAGACATCAGCAATTATAACAAGTAGTGTGAATTGTTTCGATTTTTCATCGTTCTGGTGAGTATCTACTACCAATGATTATATAATGTTATATTCATTCGTCAGACAATCAGACAAAAGAGGTTAACTATTTCACTCTGTTTCAGGTTACTCATGAAAGACGGGAAACGCCTGAAAGATATTTTCGAAAAATGGAGTTGGATGTCCTCAGAGAAATTCCAAGACGCCTAGAAGAATTGATAAAATATCCATACTAAAGGCATCAATTCTTTGTAGAAAATCGTCACTGGAACAATTATCGGTAAGTAACTATATATCCTAAAGTAGTAGTATACATATTTCGATTAAAAGTTCCATAATATCATCAATCGAGGATGATATTTTATATCTTTTAGATGAACCAATTATTGATAAATGTAATACCTATTTGATATTGCTTTAAACTAATTTCATGTTGTTTCAGGTTGAAATTGCTGCTTGGAAAATCATACTGAATATTGGCGGAAAATCATACTGACTATTTGCAGAAAAACTCCAAGACGCCTGGGAAAAATGATTATTTTATAGAAAATTCAGGAAGAGGTTTTGCCAATTTTTCATTTCCCCCAATGCTTTCAATGCTGCAAGATTACATTCCATAGGATTGTCGGAATAATTATTTCAATGATACAGAACTATTTTATACTTTGACAGCATTATTCTTTTGAGTGTACAGAACAGTCTTCTGTAATGATAGATATTTCTTTAAATATAATGAACAAATGCTGTAACATCATTTCATTATTATCAAAAAATTCTGTAACATGTAGAGAAATTTTATGTTGTTGGAAAACATAAATTTCATCACAACTAAAGAAAATTCTCTTCGAAATACCAAGATTTCTCTAAATATTAAAGAATCCATATTGGGATTTTGAAAGAAATGGATCATAGAATGCACAGACATTTTCATTGGCGCTATAGCGAAAGAAATTTCTGTAATATGTAAGGTGATTTTTTTAATATTAACCTAGTATTTTCTTTCTGTGCGGAAGTCGAAACTGTCATAATCCACTCAAACGTAGACACACGGCACACTATACACAACACACACTGAAATTTGATAAGGAATCTGAGATTCGTGAATTATTATTGAAGATGTCGTGCTGGTCTAGAAGAAAAAAAACTTTGCAGAATGACTACATGTATTTGTTTGCTTATAATTCTAAGAAAAATATTCATTCATCTGAAAATCCTTCGAATCCAACACATATTCTTTCAGCAAAGCACTTGATTTGGTCGATTTATTTCGATGAAGCTTACGTCTCACGTATATGGCAGCAATCAATTGAAAAATATGGTGAAACCTTAGCCGTGGCACTTGATATCTTTAAGGCATTCGATCGAGTCTGGCACCACGGACTCCTCGCCCAGCTTCCATCTTATGGCTTGCCTTTCCAGCTATGTTCTCTGCTAGCTAGTTTTTCTCAAACAGGTTTCTCTATGTAGTGGTCGACGGAGTTTCATCTGACTCTCTTATCATAAATGCTGGTGTTCTGCAAGGATCAATTCTAGCACCAACACTATTTCTACTACATATCGACGATTTGTTGGAAGTAACTTCATGTCCAGTACACAGCTTCGCGGATGATAGTACTCTCCATACCGCCTTCTCTTCCAGGGTTCCAATTCCATCCAGGCAAATCAGAAACGATCGAGAGAGAAATGTTGACAGCATAAATATGGACTTGGCAACAATTCTCGAATGGGGATCCAATAACCTGATGGATTTCAATGCAAACAAAACACAAGGATGCCTTTTCTCTGGAAGAGCCAATCTCACTGTGCTCAACATAAGCTTGTCAGGAGTAACCATTCCTTTGAAGACAAATGTTTCTCCCTTGGCAGTCCTTGCGAAATTCACCCGTCGAGTTGAGGCTTCGCACCCCTTCGTGGTCACTTTGGAGACCTACAGAACATCTCTTTCCAAAGACTCGTTCATCCAACGAACAGCAAGGCTCTGGAACACATTGTCAAGGGAGGTGTTCCCCGAGGCATATAACCTTCAATAAAATTTAAGAATGACCTTATTTCCCTTGGTTCTCAGGATGTTCTCTGAATATTACAGGATATCCCTTCTTGTGGGAACCAGAACATAAAAAAAATTCCTTCTTAATCTTGCGTTGTCAGAATAGTATAATAATCTGTGAAAATGCTGCAATTTGGAGTAGGAAAATTGAATAATCTATCAACATAAGGTGATTTACGCCTTCATGAAATTGTCATAGCGAATTATACTCAAGTATTTTTTGTGTCGTGAAGAACTTGATATCTATTATTTTGTTACCTTCAAGAAATGTTACTTAGAAAACTGCCAAGAAAAAATCACTCGGTTGACGGACTCTGATTGGTTCTTGAGAACAAGAGTGGAATGGTCAGAAATAAATGATTTTGGAAGATTCATTTTTGCACACCCAGTATAGCGATTCAGTAATCTCTCACAATGGCAGCCACAGTGAACCTGAGGAGTCACAAAGTTATGATAGTCCAGTACATCTGTTCTATTTTTTTTATAATTCTTAGCCGGTATCCGCATTGATTCTTTGTTGAGTTCCCACAAAATCTCACAGTACCTCCATATAATTTAGTCGATTTTTCAGGGCGTCACACCAAACAATCAATATTACGTGTTCGGGTATTGCCAAAGACTCCTAATATGATTATAATGATAACTTGTGTCAGACATTATTGATAACCTCCTTCCAGTGATCGGAGCTGGTCGGTTGTGTGCCCTAATCAATCAAAACAGACCTTCTTGCCCGTTTCAGCGAGCGTTGCATGGAGTCGGAATATTTTTTTAATTATTATGATTCAATAAAAATGTACATCAACAGATGCAAAATGTCGAATAGTTCTGATTTTTTGATATGTTGTATCCATAAAGGAATACATATACTATTGAAATGCCAAATGATACAATTTGGCTAAACATTTGGTATATATTCACTACCGACTATTCCTCGTAGGTCGCACTTACCCCAGCATTTATTATCAATTATTGATATCCTGAATTTCTTCCATTCAGCAGGTTGAACCCATTTACAGGAAGTACATAATTTAATTTATACTGAAGGTGAATCAGTTAATTAGGTAACGTTACATGTAGATGTTTTATAAATTGATTGATATTCAAGAAAAATATGTCTACATTACATAAATCATTAATAGCTTGTCTACACATTGTGTCTGGACTTCAAACGTGGTACGTTGAAATTAATGTATGACAAAAGGGTATTGGAGTCAGTAAGATTGTGGATGATTTTGTATATAAATGTGAGATCACTAATGTTTCTAGTTTTGTGAAGTGACTTGAATATAAACTCACTGAGAAGTTGATCATAGTTATAACCTCGTACAGGATATACTCCATGCTTTTTCATAAAACAATAACTGAGAAATTTCTTTTGCACTCTATCAATAGTAGCGATGAATCTCTCATGATTCTGAGATTGCTCTTCACAAGGAAATCATGAACAGCTTCCGAAGAATCTAAAGATTTTATATCTCTGCAATTGCACATCAGAAATCCCAACGATTTAGTTGCACTGGATACGATGGTATCAATATGGAAGGAGAACGAAATTTCACTGTCGAATATTATTCCCAGATCTTTGAATTGAGTATCACGAGAGAGATGCATGTTAGAAGATATATACAAATATTCTATTGGATTCGTTCTTCTGGTATAATGCAGATGCAGTAGGGTGAGAAAATATGTACAAAAATATCTGTAAAGAATATTAGAATAGAATTATATTCAAAAATTCCGCGTTGGCGAGGTCCTGAAGATTTTTATAATACCTCTATACAGGAGGACCAAATATGCTGTGAAAACAGATACAGGGCATTCCCATGGCAAAAGTAAAAACTAGCACCGTAATCCATTCACTGACAAGAGAATCAAGAGATATAATTCACCAGCAACAGTTATTTGACAGTCCAAAACACACTCTCCATGAATGAAAAAATATTTGAAATCTCCTTCCGAGACTTTGAACTGTAAAATTGCGTTTTTTCTCGAATAGAGATACATATATCTTGTTCAAACAAAAGTACCCATAATACGTATGAGAGTGATGTTTCTGTCATATCTCAATCACTGAAGTTTCGTCAGAAGAAGTTTCCGTGGCGCCTTTCGGAAAAAATAATAAATATAATGATATTCCTTGTATAAAATTATGTCTCTGTGCCGATTTTGATAACAATTAATGAATATCCAGTGAAATTCAATCCGCACTTAGCCTATGTCTCTCCCACTTACCCGGTATAGATACCAGAAATTCAGAACTACCCGACTTGCTACATTTATGCCCGTCTGGATTATGGTTTCGATTGTATTAATTTGTCATTATGAATTACGGTGATGAATTACATGATGTGTGATATATCGGAGATGGTACGAATCTACAATGTTTGAATGAAATGTGTCTATAGAGAGATAGAACTTTTGATAGTTTGCGTAGTAGTTACTTATACGTAGTTTTATTCAACGTGCTATATGTTATTTTTTTATTGTAAATTCATTTTATAAATACCTACCGTACTACCATGCGGTTCCATCCCGACTGAATGAAGTGATTTGATTTGATTTTGATTTGATTTATATAGGTAACGTCATGAGGACAAGTTTCATTGCTTGTTTTCCTCCGTTATTTCCTAAATTTTAAGCTCACAAGTCGCATGAAGAAGTTCTGGAATAAAGGTCCACACGCATGAACAGACAAACATAAATATCAAAGAGAAAATATACTTTTCAATCAGTTGAGAAATCCCTAATGATTTGTTACTGTTCCTTGGAATAACCCTGTATACGACTTGTGACACTGATAGTGGCTAGTCTTATATACGCCATTATAGGAACTATGGGCAATGGCTCATCATGGTAGAATAATTCTTGAGAAAACGATCAACGATTCAGAGATATCAACTAATTTCCATACATTATGCGGTGATCTTGCTATCAAGTAATTCGAGTACCTATACTAACGCAACAAGTGCCTCGAGCTAGTGAAAAACGGTTGATCGCAATGATACAATTGCTTTATTTTTCCTTTCATTAAAAATACTATAAATTTTCCTTGGTTAACTGTACCGGCCCACCCACTGTGTACGAATATAACATAGGTAGTGTAATTCACAAAGTTTCAAGTTGAAAAATTCTTCTTTCGTTCGCACAATTAGAATACGACCGTCTGATAAGATATATCTCTTCTGTATATCACGAAGGTAATTGTAACAGTTCTTTTTCAAAAATGCTCATTGAGGAGAAGCGATCACTTATTATGATAGCCAAATCAAGGAAATGTTATGTAGGTAGTATCTCTAAATGTTTACGTCCAGAAAGAAGAGTGTGGATGTACCACAGAACTCAAAGACCGAGTCTACTTTGAATTATTCAATACTTGTACAAGGTAACTGATACGGTGATCATATATACTCATATTATAAAGAGGAAAGATTTTTTCATCCCGGTACTTTTAGGAAATTCATGATGGCGGATTTAATATATCGGGCGAGTTTTGTAATTATGGTCCGGTTCTATTCGAAATTGGTATCTGGAGGTTTTCGGGGTCGGAGATTATGATTCTTCTGTCAGAATTTGAAAATGCGGGCAAAATTTGAAAATTCAAGATGGCGAAACCAATATGGCGGACGAGTTTTGTAATTAGAATCCGATTCTTTCCAAAATTGATGGTACCTAGGGGTTTTCGTGATTGAGGATTATTATTCCTTCGTCAAAATTAAGAAAGGTTGATTGAAAGAGAGCAAGGTTGAGTAGAAAGAAAGCACTTCCTCGTCCTTTCTTGTGGGAACGTTCAAGAGGTAACTCTGCCAATTGATAGATAGACTTATTTTTTCCTCTTCTGTATTTTTTTGTTCTTTCTGTCTATCAATAGAAGCGTTTATTATTATTATTATTGTTATTATTATTCAAGATGACGAATCCGAAATAGCGGATTTTCGGGGTCGTAGATTATGATTCTTTCATCAAAATTGAGAAATTCAAGATGGCGGACCCAATATGGCGGACGAGTGTTGTAATTATGATCCGACTCTCTCCAAAATCGTTATCTGGGTGTTTTCGGGGTCGAAGATTATGATTTCTTTTGTCGCAATTTTGAATGTCAAGGAAGACAGATAACTGATCGGAACAGAACCATTCTGCGGCCTTGTGAATTCTAATTTCCAAGAATAACTCAAAGAATCTGAAGAAGCAATGAGAGAAGCACACACAAAAAAAAGAATTCTCAATTCGAGAAAATATATTTGTTTAGTTCGATTTACTCAGATTAAGTAGATATTGTGTAATTCTGAAGAAATATTTTTGAATAAAGTAAATCACTTTTCTTCATCATAAATTTAAATTTCTTCCACTATTTTTCTCAATCTGAGAGTATATAGTTGAAAGAAGAATCTCATAATCTCAATGTAAAAAAATCGTGTATTTTCCATCAAGCATTACCAGAAATCTTGAATCAAGAAAATCTGAAAGCATTTAGTTGAAGGAAGCATCTCATAATCTCAATGTGAAAAAATTGTGTATATTTTATCAAGCATTACCAGAAATCTCGAATCAAGAAAATGTATTTCTGATTTTCTTCATTTGAAAATCTATATTGAGAAAATTCTTGAATGAAGTAAATCTCCTCAAGATTTATTTGGCATATCCCCGCCACTTGTTTATCCCATACGTGCCGCGACTTGCTTTGACACGATTCTTTTTGTCGGCGCTATTGAATATTGATTCCTGTGCTTCATCTGTGAATCCCTGTACCCCCCCCTCCCCCATACAAGCTTTCCGGTGGTAACGGAGGAACGGCACGCGTCATTCGCATCATTTAGTTTTTGGTTTTCGACTTTCGTCCTTTGACCAACTTTGTCCATCCACCAAGTGCCCAAGTGTCCAAGTGTCCAAGTGTGGCCGCAGATTAACAAATCGGATAATATGGAGGAACTCTTGAAGTCTTGGGGATTACCTCAACAAATAATTGAAACATTCAAAGGTAAGTGCCATTCGTTTGTATACCTATACGTAGTTTTTAACGTGCCTCTAGATATTTGAAAAGTTCTGTCGAACTTCCTGACTATATCGATTTGAAAATCATGATCATGCAAGTCTTCCGATGAAGAGTTTATTCTAATTTAAATTTGGTAATGGGAATAGGGCTTTTGCCGAGGCTTTAAGTATAGGTATTGCTTATCATTTTGCGAATTATTTCGATACTTTTTTCATTCAATACGCAATAGATTATTAATAATCAAAATATATTATATTGGGTGCTATTCAGAATAAACAATCGTTATCAGTAGGTAGGTCTTACGAGATAGTTATTGTGTATAGTGATTGATTGAGAAAATGAATGCTCATATACAGTAAAATCTCGAGTGAAATCCAATCCATCAATGAGAAGCGAGATGAGAAGGTATGATTTATACGAGTTTACAATAACTTCCGAGGGGTGAATTGTGGTGAAACTCTGGTACCTATATGAACAAGTATAAAAAATTTTGGAGTTTCTCTGAGATAACTTAGAAATTATCTGGAATATTTTGAAATGATTTGAGAGTACGATTGACTTGGCGTGAGAATACTGGAGCTGCCCCTGTTTCCTTTCTATTATTTGGAATTCCTTGAAATCTTCTGGATTTTCATGAATTCTCGTAAATTCTGCACACATCTTCGATATTATAAGACTTATTTTTCGATATATTATTATAGCTTGGCGAGGGAAATGAACCGAAAATGTTTCTTAATGAGTTTCTTTGAACTCCTTGTATTTTCCTCGAGAATTGCCTTGAATTATTCGACAATTTCTGGAATTCTTTGTGAAAACGAAGTCTGATTCACATACAGGGCGCGCCTCTTAAAATTCAACCCCCTCCTAACTCATTCGTTTCGAGAGATATGAAAAAATGTCAAATAAAAAAATTGTTTGAAACGACCTAAACTTTCATTTTGTGTACTGGTTTTGATTAATTTGTACATCTTTTTATTTTTCAGAATCCAGGCGATGTTGAGTCCAAAGGGAAGGAACAAACGGACTTTGCCTATAATAGAAAATTGACGGTGCAACCTTACATCATCACGGAAGGTGATGTACTCAATAAACTGAGAACAACATATATTATGTTGTGGTCGACAAGATGAGATATCAAGAAGAACACATCAGGGAAGCATTCGATTTGTGGTTCAATTTGTACCATGTTTTCCATTCGAACTATCCCCCTCAAAGTGAGCATTTATACACAATCATTCAGAGAGCGATATACAAAATTGTCACGAAAACTGATAAATTAAGTCCCCATATTCATGAGGTTTTGTCTCTTTTGGATTAAATAGTATACATCAGGATATCAGAAGGTCAATGAAGCTTACGATTTGTTATTCAAATAAGTATTACATTAGAGCAACCCCCTCAAAGTCAGGAATTACCTATGTACTGTTATTCAGACAGCAATATTTTTTCCCTTTTTGATTAAAATTAAAACCTATTGGTAGAGTATTGAGTGAAAATGAAAACTACGGATATATATGTATATCTACCTATGTGTAAATATTGCATTGGTGGAGTAGCTTTTAGTTTAAGAGAGCGTTTCTGTTTTTATTTTTTTTATCTTGAATATTTTATGATTTGTTATTGTTTCATTTTCATTATCTCAACTATATGAATGAAAAATATATGTGAAAATGGAAAAAAATGGTTTATATTTTACCCGTGTCTCTATCCTGAGAAAAAAAATGCATCATGTAGAAAAAAATTTCAAGAGCCGTGAGAATTTACATAAATATTGCTTTGAAAACACCAGTGCTAGTACTATAAGTTTAGTTAAGAAAATATTATTTCTCATTGCGGATGTGGTCAAGATTTTAGCATTCCTTTTGACCATAACCTCAGAAAGAAAGATTTTTCATTTTGTTCAAATTATTTTACCTCAATTAAATATCAATTTAAAGACAATAAAGTCATTTTATCAAAGTAAAGAAATCATATTGTCAATCAGAGACCTCGATATTTTTGGCCCAATAAATTTATGACTTGATCCGAGATTACTACATTCATCAAAATAAGAAATTCATATTTTTTAGATAAAAAAATTATATTTTGTTTGAAATACTTCGATATTCTTGTTTCAAGAAAATGTATCTGTTACACGAAATAAATTAATGACTCACTCTGACTTGACTATTTTATCAGAACAAAATATTCATATGATAGTAGTAAAAAAATCATATTTTCAATCATAGTGCTCTAATATTTTTGGTACGAACAAGTGTGTTTCTTACATCGAGTGGATCAATATTTCATTTCAATATTACTATACTGTGAAATCGAGAGAATAAACTATTGATCCAATATAATCGTATTATTGAAATGGGTATTTTAAATATTTCATTGAAGCATTTTTATTCCGTTCAATCCAAGTATTTTGATTACTCTAATGAAAATACTCTCATTGTCTTGTTGTAATTGAATAATTGTTTTGATTTGAAAATATTTACATGACAATATAGTTTTTTTGCAATGAGAAAATATTTATTTGAGTATATATGAACAAATCATTTTCTTGGATTGAAGCATATTTATTTGATCGGAGAACTTTTTTTTTTGTGTGCACACAGGCGAAGACTTCCAGGACTGTGGCAGGCCAAAGATCTCCTCGGAAATTTCAACCGAGCAAAATTGAAGACACTGATCAACGACAGCAAAATCAGTCTCAAAACAATAACGGGATTTCTAACGGAAAATTATAGACTCAAAGAACACCTACTGACGTTTGGCTTAGAGAAGGACAGCACCTGCAGATCCTGCGGGGAACATCCAGAAAAACCCCACCACATATTGCTGAAGAGTTTTGCTGTACACCACAAATGATCGGATATACTGGCAGCATACCAGCTGACCGTGGAAGAAATACCACGAATAGATCCCCTCAAAATCCTCAGATTCCTGGAATAATTGAAGCTTGATAGCAGTAGAAGATGGGGAAGAATAGATCTGATATGGTCGCAGCGCATCTGTCACCATACACACTCACCAATACCAATACCAATATCAATACCAAGACAGATAAATGCATATTTCCAGCCCTCTTGGTTCAACCTCCAATGAGCAGTTGGTGCTACTTTCAGAACCTCATATGAGAAGAGGGGTCAAGGTGCATATTATTAGGAGGGGCGTTCAATTCCTTCCCTTAGCTCACCATTTTTTGATGAGCAGTTTTCGATAAATGCCGTTCTTAATTTTCAGAAGTAGTTAGTATAGGCCTGCACTGAGATGCATGGTGTTCAGGTGGGTATTATTGTATTGATCCTCCGTTCAGTCCAAATAAGAGGAAGACTTTGAACTGATAGAAGAGTTAATACAATACTTACCTGGAAATCATGCATATCAGTGCAAGCATGTTTATATTATACATCTATAAGTTGAGAACGGCATGATGTCCTGGGGTATTGTTGGAAAGTGAATTGAATGCCCTTCGGAATGATGTGCAGCTTGGCCACCTTTTCATATAAGGTTCTGAGGGTAATATTTGCCTTACCTAGGAGGTTGGACCAAGAGGGCTCAAAATAAGCATTCAATCGACCTGTCTCTTTGATTCTCCATATTATTACTGGAAGAAAGATATTAAGAGTGGGAAGTTTTTTAATTGACACGGCATTTTTCAGAAACTTCTCAGCAGAAAATGATCAACTATAGGGAACCGTTGGGAAGAGAATCAAAGAAGGAAGATATTGAGGGTGAGAAGTTTTCAAAGTATCACCCTGTATATGACTGGATATCAATGTTTGCTCTCTTTCAGAATCTATACGAGTTATTCAAGGAAATTCGAAAATCATAATCCCAATTTTTGAGACAACCTAACTCAACTATCAAATAATTCAATTACCCCAATCTATAATCTTTTGTTCCTCCTCATCTTCTCCTCCACTCAATTCTTGTTCAGCGAAAGGTGAAGTTTGGTTGTTTTCTAGTGGAAAACACGTTACTGAAAGCTAATCGCGTTCGAAGGGTGGTAATTAAATTCTAAATCTAATAGTGGTTAAGCCTTTCATATAGGTTGATGTTGGAGTATAGATGTTATGAGATGCAGCGGCGATGCTACAGAAAATGGAGGAGATGTTCATTGTTTTTCATTATACTTCTTTGAAATCATCTCATCTTAATCTATAATAGTTATATTATTGATGAAATAAACCCCCTCTGCGCAATTGAATTTCAGACGATGACGTGGGGTTCACATATTGAATGTTAGATGGCGTGATTTCTATATGGAAAAAAATGGCCCAAGTAAAACGTTTTCTTGACTCGTTTCGTATTGTGATAAGAAAAATAATACATATCACAGAAACAATTACCTTTCGCCTCCAAAAAAATGATAATTCTGAACTCATGAACTTGTAGCTATAATATCATCCACCTACAGCTAATAGTTTTCATCCTAGATAATTCACTTTGTGAAGTCCTAGGTCGACATTTTATAAGTGCTGGTGAATGGTATTTCAATATTCATCAACTTCGAGTTTCTGGAAAGGAAATGATTACAACAGAAACTCGAGTTACAAGTTGTTTATCTGCGGTAAAACCTAATATTCCCACGGTAATATAACATGTTGACCTAATATATTGAATCGGAAGTAATCGGGAACAATCGCCGAGATGTCTTTCATATTTCCGAATCCAACCAGCGTCAGTTCGTTATGACTTCTCGAGACTGCTGCATGATGCATTGGTGGCCGTGGTGAATCGAAAAATGATTTTTGGTGTTGTATTTATTATATATACGCTGAGGAAGTATGGCTTATTACCACGAGAGGTATAGAGATTTTTAGAATTCCTAGAGGGGGTCGAGAGTTGGACAATCAATAGTGATGTTTAACTTCTTGATTCCACTTGTTTCTTTCTTAGAAAATTGTTGTCGCTGTGTTGAACGGAAGTTATATCCAGGCCATTCAGGGTGGTAATATAGATATTTTTTTATCGCTTGGAGCGCACCTTATATAGTTCAACGAACATCGTGCGTTCCTAGGGAGGATAGGGACAGGAGGTAGGTATTGGATTTTTTTTTGAACTTGTTGTTGGGAATACTTCCTCAGGCAATGAATTCCAGAGCCCAGCCGTTCTATGGATGGAGGAGTTTTGATAAAGTGCTGTTCGACATCTTTCGAGGTTGACAACGAAAGGATGTCTGACTGGTATTACTAGTGAAGAGATGATAGCATACATTTCCGAAGAAAATATAAAGTGAAACTTCTTGTATTTTGCTCATAATATGTAGGATGAATTGACATTATAAAGTTAGATTTTCGTTCAATGAAAACTGGTGAAAATGTATATGATTTTAATTCCCTTCTTTCTTCAACGAATTTTTAATTTTTGTGTGTTCTCAGAACGTTCTTCATGGTATACGAATAACTCAAGTTTGTGAGAATATACGATGATGCTTGTCTGTTTATCAATTCATCTATAATGAATTCAGACTAGACATTCAACAGAGTTCTGCAGTAGCAACAGTGCCATCAATTGTGATTTCAAACAGGAACATGGTATATACACTCGGATTCCTATTATTAAGTATCACTCACATAAAATTTGCAAAAAATAATACATGATACATTATAAATGATCCTTGTTTGAAGGCCAAGTGAATTGGGAGTAAGAGCAAGAAAAAAAAGTTTGATTGAGACTGGTGTATTCGGATACCAAAGATGGGATGAAAGCTATCCAAGGTAAGACATAATAAACTAACCACAAGTGAGTCATTCGATGAGGCCAAGTAAAACAAACTATTGTAGTCAAAATGAACACCTATAGCCAATAATGTCGTTGTATAACTCCAAGTGAAAAGTACACTACCCACAAGTGAGTCATTCGATGAGGCCATGTGAAGCAAGTCACTTGTACTTATCGTACTGAACGCCTAGCCAATATTTTCGTTGTGTAACTGCAAGTAGAAAGAACATTGAGGCCAATAAAACAAATATTCTGTCTCTAATGAAGCGTTTAATATCAGTAGGTTACATGTTGTGTTCCTGAAATTACATTAATACCAACGACTGATCAGATTCAGAAATATCATTTTTCTTGTGGCAAATGAAGCGAGTACTTATCCCATATGGTATGCAAATTTTTACTTGGTAGTATGCAAATTTTACTAGCTGTTATCAGAGTTTTTTTGGTGTAGAACTCATCATCAACATCAGTTCTACCAACCTTGATGCGGCTGAATCGCAAAATGTACTCCTTATCTTCATTGGTCACAATTCAGTCACAATTGTCACATTGATGCCTGTAATTTTGGTACGGCACCAGACTAAACTTAGCGTGATTCACCCACGCCATGTTATGTTTATCGAAGTAGGCGAGAATCAAGGAAATGTAAAACAGGAAAGGATTGAAGTGCGTACACCAGAGGTTCATTTCATCAATGTTGTATATTATGTTGTCACTCAACCATATTTAGAACGTCATTTCCAGTCCCAGAATACTCACTACGTTGGTTGGGTGAACCTTGTAACGTCGTTGTTTAACTAAAGTCATGCTAAACGATGAGACGACGTTGTTCGGTGGTTAAGAGAGCGTCGTTCAATGAATTACTTATTTCAACACCAAGTACAAAGTTAGTTTTGGTTTATTATGTGGTTGTCGTCGCCAAATTGCTACTTGGGTAGTATGCTACTTCACTTTTTTTTATTTTACCAGTGTTTTGTAACGAATTATTGTGCCGCCCCTGTTTCTCTCCTTCTATCTGATCCGAAACTGCCTTCCATCAATTTATTACTCGAAATTCAAAATCTCGTTGTTCTCCTCCCTAATATCAATCAGGCGATGCGATGTGTCATTAACAAAAACAATGCCGCGAGGTAGTAGTCCCTGGTCTCGCCGTTAAGGTGAATTAGGAATTGATGATCGAACTCGAAAGATGTCTCGAAAGATGGGAAATTAGTTTTGAGGCGCCGACGTCAAACTTTTTGTGAGCCTCAGCCCCGTCCGTGAAATCTCGATATTAAGAATCCATTAGAGGCATTAGTCGAACTTGGTGGAAATGGACTGGATGCGTATGTGAACCAGATGGCTGGTGGTACCAATTACACTGAGGATTTCAGAAAATAAACATATGATTGCTTGTCGATCGTGCACGGAAAAAAAACTTTAATAACAGCTAGTGAAATTTGCATACTACCAAGTAAAAATTTGCATACTATATGGGACAAGTACTCGCCTCATCAGCCACAAGAAAAATGATATTTCTGAATCTGATCACTTGTAGTTATTAATGTGATTTCAGGAACACATGTAACCTACTGATATTAAACGCTTTATTGGGGACAGAATATTTGTTTTATTGGACTAAGTGTACATTTTACTTGCAGTTATACAACGAAATCATTGGATAGGTGGTCAGTTCGATAAGTATAGGTGACTTGTTTCACTTGGCCTCATAGAATACCTCACTTGTGGGTAGTGTACTTTTCACTTGTAGTTATGCAACGACATCATTGGCTAGGTGCTTATTTTAATAACTACAATTATCTTGATTCACTTGGCCTCATCTATTATGACTCACTTGTGGGTAGTTCATCATGTCTCACCTTGGATAGCTTTCATCCCATCTTTGTTATCGGGATACACCAGAATCAGTCGAACTTTCTTCCTGTCTTCACTCCTAATTCACTTGGCATCATTCAAACAAGGATCATTTGATTCATTTGTAATGTATCATGCCTTATTTTCTTACAATACATTCTTATTTCACAAATGAACAGTTTTATTTAAGAACTCATCACTATGAATAACGTCATTTCTACACAATGATGAACTTTTAAGTAAATAACAGATCGATGAAAAGTAAAACAGCACTATTGGTTGTCTATAACTCTCGGCCGCCCCCAAAAGGGATCCTGAATGGCACCTTCTATACCTCTCGTGGTGATGAGTCATACTTCCTCAGCATAATATAATGAATACAACACCGAAAATTATTTTTCGATTTACCACGTGCACCAAATCCTCAAACTGAACATACTCTCACGAAGTCACGACGAAACTGACGCTAGTGACGCTGATGGATTCTGATCAATTCGGATATACAACACGAGAGGGCGACGATTATTCCCGATTACTGGGCAAGTGAACATGTTGTATTACCGTAGGTATATTGGGTTGTACCGCAGATAAACAATTGTATTGTGCTTGTAACACGAGTTTCTGTAGTTATTATTGCCTTTTCAGAAACTCGAAGTTAATAAAGTCTAAAATACACTTCACCAGAACTTATGAAATGTTTTCCTGTGGCTATACAAAGTGAATTATCTGGGATGAAAACTATTTGCCATAGGTGGATGAAATTATAGCTACAAGTTCATGCGTTCAGAATTATCATTTTACTAGAGACTGAATGAAATTGTTTCTGGAATAAGTATTATTTTTCTTATCCCGATACAAAACAAGTCAGGAAAACATTTTACTTGGACCATTTTTTTCCGTGTGGGATTATGAAAATTTTCCACATGAGAGAAATAGGTCCATACAAGGTGAACCTGAAAGCGAGGTTTCTCATTTCACAGGGTATATATCTCGCTAAAATAAGTTGTTTGGCCAGAAATTGTTTAGGTAGATAAGATAACGGAGGTAGAGGCATCTCAAGGTTTTGTACATTGAAAATCTAATTTCATTAATATTACATTTATAGAGAAAATATGTGAAAAAAGGTATTTGATTGATTTATCTGATAAAATAATGCAACTGTAGGGTATTTATTGATGGACTTACAACGGCTTATTTGTATTTTTTTCTGAAAATGTAAACGGAATGTTTCATAGTTGAAGCCTACTTTGAAACTTCAAATACCTTTACCTCCGTTATCTTAAATGTTTTATATTAGCAATCTTCTCCCAAACAACTCATTCTGATCGATGGAATATATATCCTCTTGAAAAGAATACCTCACTCTCAGATTCACCCTGTATAGAGGGAATAGCGGAATCCGTTGGGGTATAGTATGGGACTAGTGAGTTATTGTTGCTGTTCCTGTAGCAAATCCGATAATAGAAACAATGAAGTCGTATCGAACTAAACGAATTTGATAATGGTATTTCTAACACCCCAATAAACTTAGCAGAACCACTTCAATATTTCGGATTTGCTATAGTACTATAATTTGTTACTAATTTAGTACTAATTTATTATCATATTCGCAAATTTATTACTCTTCATCGAACAGAACAAACCAACGGCTCTGCTAGCTTTATGTCAACCTAGCAGAACCATAGCTGAAAATTCAATATTTTGAAAATTTCAAATACACTATAATTTATAACTATTCCATTACTAACTTATAACTATAATCACGAATTTTTTACCCATCATTTCAAGGAAAGAAACGACGATTTGTCTATCTCGATCTCAACCTAGCAGAACCAAAACTCAAATCACATGTTTTTTGAAATTCTGTTGTATCATCGATAAGTTACTGATTTATTACTAATTTATTACCACATTCGCAAATTTCTAACACTTCATTCAACAGGAAAAACCAACGGCTCTGCTAGCTTGCTGTCAACCTAGCAGAGCCATAGCTAAACAATAAATTATTATTGTGAAAAAAACATGTGAGTTTTGTTTCTGTTATAGGTTGATATCGGGATAGACAAATCGGCTTTTTTTTCTTGAAATGATTAGTGAAAAATTCGTGATTATAGTAAGATTATAAGTAAGTAATAAAATGGTAAAAAACCATGGTATATTAGAAGTTTTCAAAACGATGAATTTTTAGCAATGGCTCTGCTAGGATGACATAAAGATAGCAGAGCCGTTGATTTTGCCTATTGAATGAAGTGTCAGAATTCTGCGAATGTGGTAATAAATTAGTAATAAATTAGTAACTTATTGATAATTCAATAGAATTTGAAAAAAAATCATGCGATTTGAGTTTTGGTTCTGCTAGGTTGAGATCGAGATAGACAAATCGGAGTTTTTTTTTTTTCATGAAATGATTAGTAAAAAATTTGTGATCATAGTTATGAGTTAGTAATAAAATAGTAATAAATTATGGTATATTTTGAAGTTTTCAAAATAATAACTGTTGGTTGCTGGTCTGCTAGGTTGACAGTAAGCTATAGCAGAGCCGTTAATTGGTTATCCCTGCTGAATGAAGTGTTAGAAATTTGCGAGTGTGGTAATTTAGTAATGAATTAGTAACTTATCGATGATACAACAGAATGTCAAAAAACATGTGATTTGAGCTTTGGTTCTGCTAGGTTGAGATCGAGATAGACAAATCGTCGTTTCTTTCCTTAAAATGATGGGTAAAAAATTCGTGATTATAGTTATAAGTTAGTAATAAAATAGTTATAAATTATAGTATATTTGAAATTTTCAAAATATTGAATTTTCAGCTATGGTTCTGCTAGGTTGACATAATTCTAGCAGAGCCGTTGGTTTTTTCTGTTTAAAGAAGAGTAATAAATTTGCGAATATGATAATAAATTAGTACTAAATTAGTAACAAATTATAGTACTATAGCAAATCCGAAATATTGAAGTGGTTCTGCTAAGTTTATTGGGGTATTTCTAACACGTCATGGAATCGAAGACGACTGAGATTGTTTCAATCTCTTGAAGCGTAGGATAGGTATTCCATATTTTTCTCAACTCCTGGGGGTTATTATTTCTTGACGATATTTCCATTGGCTAATAATCCCAAAGCTCTGCCGTTAAGAAAAGTCGTCCAAGTAAAATTTGTTCCTGAGTTTTCTTCATTTCGGATAGATGAAATTTTTATTGCCGGAAATATTTCTGCTACTTCTGAAAGCAAAAAAGTTGTTTCTGAAGTGAGAGTTTCGTCCTAAGAGCAATAACTACTCGCGATTAAAATTCCGTTCAATAATTCGATAATACTGATATGCAGATAACTGATTGGGACAGAAACAATAATTGCTATTAATGAACCTATATTTCTGAAATGTGATGTCTGTCATAGCAGCTCATTTTTTCTCCATTATCGACCAGAAAGATCATTGCAGGTTGCAAAATATTGGCGAGTAGTGATCTATCATATAAGATTCGAGCTTTCGGAAGTTTCCGCCCTGATTCGACGGCAAGCGAAGGTCGCAAACACAGTAGTTGCGATTGCGAAACGGTCAGTCGGTCAAACGAAGTGAGTGTGTGTCGAGGTCACAGGTCGAGGTGTGTGTATTTGTTTTGTGGTTCATTCTCATTCTATTTCGAATAGGACCCTCTGTATTTTGTTTCATTTTCAGATTCTCCCTGAAGAGCTGATTTCGTAGATCTCTCATACTTACGGTCTAGCGAGAATAATTACAGAGATATAGGGTGTGAAAAATCAATTTTGTTCGACTTCAAGAATTTTCGTGCCGAAACTATCTATATTATTGCTCAAAACTGCTTGCATGTCCCTATCTTTACTTTTCATTTACTGTTTATTGATATTCAATTGGAATACAGGGTGGTGCATGAATCAAAATTTTCAACCACCCTGTATTTGTTTCAATTGAATGTCAATAGACAGTAAATAAAACGTTGACAGGGACATGCGAGCCGTTTTGAGCAATAATGAATACTTTTGACACAAAAAATTCCCAAAGTCGAAAAATATCGATTTTTCCACCCTATATCTACCAAATCAGCTGTTTTGGGAGAATCTGAAAATATAACAAAATTCATTGGGTCCTATTTTGAATAATGAAGTTGTGGCAACGCCGCAATGCTGAAAATATTTCAGATCGCTGGACTGATGTTCCATACTGGCCGCTTCAAATTTTCGATATGATCCGTTGAAAAATCGAATAATTGATATATGTTGCCTGCATTTCGGCAGTTCGAAACAGCGCAAATATTCATGATGTATTATTATTCGAATATGATTCGAATACCTGTGTATTTTACGTATTTGACAAACCTTAAATGTAATGTCATGTTACGTTCATGTATTGTCTAATCCCGTCAATTTACTCATGACCTTCCAACTTTTTTGTGGTTATGTAGCACTGCCAAGTGTACGTACTCTTATTATACAAAAACTGTCAAATTCATACAGGGACTCTAAATCAGGCTAGTTTATGTATAATGAGAAATTGTCGAATTCATATTTTGAATATTTTTTGATCTCATAGGAATATAGGATGTTATGTTGTTCTTTGTGAATTTTCGTTTTATTTTGTATATTATGTAGACTGTATGTGTAGACTGAGTAATGTATGTATGTTATGAGACATATTATTTTCCTATAAACAAAGTTGCTCAAATAAAGGTTCTTTTATTTCAATAACTGTTCTATTCTATATAATTATACATCCCTCTACTTGACACTTTGGTCACAAGCTAGTTGTCTACTCATTATACGATAGTTTTTTTGATTACAATAACTCATCAGCTAAATCATAAGAAGTGAGTTCAGTAACTCACCATGAGCAAACATCAATTCAATGCAAGCTAGTTACAAACTCATTGGAAGATAACTAATCAATTATGTTTACTCATCAACTAACTCATAGGGAGCGAGTTTAGTAACTCACCATAGGCTAACTATCAATTCAATGCAAGCTAGTTACAAACTCATTGAAAGATGACTGGTTAGTTATGTTTAGACTAGAGGCAACTGAAACAAGATATCTGGTGATTAATCATGAGACACTATTCATTATTGACAAAAAAAATAACTCACATATGGGTGGTTTACCAGTTAACTAGTGGCTAGTAATTAAAGTTGCTGTAAACAACTTAATGATGGTAAGTGATTTATTTCAGCAAACTCTTTTTACTTGTGGTAAGTTAGTTGGAGAGCTGTCCCATATAGTATATAAGTTTTTATTCGTCATCATTAAATATTCGCTTGGGGTTATTGATTTTTTTTCTCAGTGTTTGACTGGTATTGCTAGTGATCGATAATGATGACAGAGATTTCCGAGGAACATTTTCCTTCGAAGTATCGATAGAAAAGTTGGAGGTCCCTACTTTTCTGCAGTGTTCTAACGAGGTGAGTATTCTTGAGTGTGGCATTACTCACCAGGCGAATAGCTTTTCTCTGGATGGAATCTGAGAGCATCAGCTTTGTTTGGGTGCATAAGCATATATTTGTGAAAACAGTATTTTGAAACTGAAAATCTGTGCTTTGTAGATCATGAGAAGCTGTTGAGGTCCACGCGGAATAAAACATCGAGTTAGTACCAGACATTGCATTATCAGGCAGTTCCGCCTTTCTGGAGAAAATACAGGCTCCACTTTTGGTGGCGTTGAATTCATCAACTATTTAGGTTGTTGGTGCCCCAGGCAGTGATTTTAGCAAGATCGTGTAATTGACCTGCCTACTTCGTAAATTCTCAGTTCCCTGGGAAGAAATGGGAATTCTAGAGGAGAAGACAGTGTGAAAAGTACTATCGTGTGCAAATAAGCGGTAGATAACTCCCAACAGATCATTGATATGACGAAAGAAGAATGAGGTTCTTGACAAAATTGATAACTGTGAAACTTCGTAATTGATGGTAATGGTATCAGATAGGGAAATCCGTACACCATCAGATGGAGAGATGTCATAGCTGAGGTGGTAAGCCGTATGATGCTATTTTGTGGAGGAGTCCTTTGTGCTAAACACGGGCGAATGCCTTCGATACATCCAACGTCATAGCTATAGAGAATCCCCATATTTTTTTAACGGAGCTTGCCATATATTTGAAGCGTAGGCGAGTAAATCTTCAGTTGATCTTCGGTGCGCTTTCCAGATATCTGATGAGCTCAGTATCGATGGCTTTCTCTATCACTTTGGATAGTTGAGTGATCACATGGCAATTGGCCTATAGTTGATAGGCAGGATTTTGTATCATTTTTTCGGGACTTATTGGATTCTACCTGTTTTCCAGCAAGATGGAACACACCCGAGTTGTACTAGATGGTGAATAACTTGCAGAGAATCGAGGTCGGTCCTGATGTACGCTCTTTGAGATATCATTCGAACTGTTGTCGATAAGTGAGTGGGAAATATTAACAAGGGATACATCAAGTATCACAAAGTGTAGAGAAAACCATCATTTTGTTCCATCAACGTCAGTGGTGAAAAATTCGCAATTGCTAAATGCACATCAGAGAATTAATGTGATGAGGATCTGTTGTGTTGCTCAATTCATCTTGTGGTCAATCTGATGAGGTGGATCGATATTCCAATCGTGATTTGAGGTTGAAACTGTCATCAGAAATATGACTTGTACATGCATTTTCATCGACTCATATTTGTTTGTTTGGTCGCATCCGTGTGGTTTGAAATTTCAAAGAAATGATTCGTAAAAATATTGAATTGTTGAAAGGATGCTCCAAAGGTTAATGCACTCTGGTAGCATTCATAGTAACAGTGATAGTACTACAGATTCCAGTTCATCATCATCAGATTTGATATTCATAAATCCTATCAGTGATTATCAAAACATTTTACAGCTATATGGAGTAACGTAGTTCGTCATTTAGTTCCCATCGTGTGATCAATATATATTTGGAAATACTCCACATCATCTTCCCATTACACATTCGCAAATATTGCAGACACTAAAATATAATAGCACGAAATTAACCTCGAATCTTCGAAAACGTTAACACAATCACGAAATGAATTGACATGTTGCTTATTTCAGTAAGAAATGAACCAATCGACAATCCATCAACGAATGACGTCACTATGGAGAAGATGCACCAAATTGAAGAATTCCGTACTACCTTGCTCATTATATTCTGATCGATTTAAGTAATTGTATTTGATGACTCAGCTACTGACTGTGGTAGTTCCACGAACAAATAACGAAATATACTTATGACGTCGACAAGGTGACAAGAACTATTGATGAATGTCTTAATCGACAATAGCAAAGTATGATAATTTTGTCCTTCTCATCGACAGTTACGAGAGATGAAACTATTGAAGTCAGTGGCGGACAATTATAAAAAGAAAATGGACGAATATTTCCTTAATAATGCATATTATTGAGAATATTCGTGGAATGCAGTCGAATGTGACCAATATCAGGTAGATTTCTTGGTTATTTGTCGAGTTTTCGAAAAAGTTCATTTTATTCATCAAGACATTCTAGAACATCGAATGAATAATAATGTTAATATATGAATATAGGTACATCGATGGAATACAGGGGCGTCCGGAGGAGGAGGCAAGGGGGGGCGCTGGTCTTTACTCATCAGATACTTTCTAAACAAGACACATTTGCATTATTCAATTCCTATTCTGATCAGCGCTTATTATAGTGATTTTCTGATACTTTGTTCAATTAGTATTCATCGACATCTTATAGATATATAAAGAGTTGATTTCATCGACGAAGTTATCGATAAATTTGCTCAAAACTCTATGAGAATTCCATTTTTGTTTGAACAGGATTATGATTATCATCACGTGCAAATTTTTATTGTAATTTTGACTGTAAACCTATGTGATGTTGATTAAAATAATATTCTTTCTTTTTATTCCATGTTTTATGTAGAATAATAGTAGATTATATATCGAGAGAGTAAAGTGCATGATTTTTCCAAAGGTGGTTTTGTAGCCAGAGGGCGCTATAATGCACTGAGGGAAGAAATAACTCACTTCCGAGGTTTATATACCATTTTTGCACGACTCGACGATTGTGATTGAAAGAATCTTATGATAAAATCAACTATTGTCAATATGATGATGAAAATCTGAACACAATAATCACTTAATGAAGTTTGATTATCATGACTACCGATGAAGAAGAGCCATATTGCTTTATGTGAACATCAAAAGAGTGTGATAGCATATTTTCTTTTACTTTCCAAAATTTTCTCAATACAAATTGCAGGAAGTTGTGGAAAAACTATTGAAGAAGCTGCTGCAAACATAGTGGTAGATTTATTGCGAGAAAAATCTCGGAAAATTTCTTAGCCTAGAGAGTGCCTACTCTGTATACTTTGTATTCCTGCTTTTGTCGGTGTAAAATCGCTTATAGGTCGTGCAAAAACAGTCTGATGAAATAGGTATACTTATACTAACATGAAATACTTTATAAGATCAGCACAAAACGATAACATATGTGTATAAATAAAATGAAATGAAGTGACAAAAAATGTCATTGATGATTGTTGACTAATCCGTATAGAGTTGAATATACAAAGTGAGATGAATACTTGACATGAAAAGTGGAATATAATATTATGTCATTGTAGATTGTATATAAAATATGCATCATTTAAGGAGGACGAGTTGATTCATTATCTTTTTGTTTCTTCAACAGGAATGTATATATATAGTACTAATATCATTGATGTCTATTCTTTCGTTCATCGTTTTCTCATTTTTATTTATATGTACCATTTCAAGAAAGAGACGTTTATTCAGATGTTTCTCATAATCCAGAATTATAGCAAATTTTATAATTCATCATATATCATATAGCTGGTAATGATCAACGAAACTAAACAAATGCCTCGAAGTGTAGGAGGACGATCTAGTCCTAAGAGCCATCTAGTGGCAAGAGTGCAAAGGTGCGTATAAGTAGATTGTTTGAACAACCATACCTTGTGAGTTCGTCGAATATTGACCACCCCTACGCCCATATTATTACAGAAAGGCAAAAATGCCACAATCCTGCAGACCATCGCAATAGGTACCTATAATTCTCACTGATGTGATGAGGAATCTAAAATCTCAAGACTAAGAGATTTCAGATTCCTCATCAACGAAACTCATCATATGAATTGCCCTCTCTCACTTTACAGAATATCAATGGAAAATATGGAAAATATGGACCATAACCACTTTCTCTATACAGGGTGTATCTAAATAACGCCAAAAAGGGTTGATTATTTGTGATATTCTAGCAGATGAAGTTCATATTCAACTTGCTCTGTTTCTGAGATACAATGAGAAGTTGAAGTTGAAAGTATTATTTGTTTTCATTCATAACCCCCTTGAATAATTTTTCATGGTGTCAAAATTTAGTATGGTAGGAGACTGAGAATACTCCAAAATTTAAAAATGTTTGTATTTGGGATTATTGAGTTATCTCAATGGAAATCTTGAGAACACCATTAAATTTGGAGTCCAATCGAATTTTTATTGTTTCCTCGAAAACTGAGCTAGATACAAAAATCACACAGGAGATAAAAAAGTTGTTATTTCAATAGTTCAATCTAATCTAATCTCAAGAAACAAATGAAATTCATCATGAATATCGATAAATTCACCCACAGTGACGCCACTGGAAGTATTATTCAGAATCTAATTGCACGCGAAAAAGCTCTATATTACTATTAACAAAACCACAACGTTTTATGATGGAAAGACAATTGATTCATGAATGAAAAAACGATTTTTCATGGAAATATAAATTCCTTGTATCTTGAAAACGAAACAAGTTAGGACACATGTTCACATAAACCCTATTCCCTATAAAATATCACGAAGAATCACCTTTTTTTTGGTATTATTCTGATACACCCTATTTCTCAAACAACTATTGAAATATGAGGTATATCCTTTAACAAATTATTTCTCTCTACTTATCACCCAAAATTCACATAGTACACCCCTGTTCCGATATCCTCATATTGAAATTAAAGTTTGATCCCTGCTTGTCATTCTCTATGATTGAGACTTCTGTGGTGATCATTCGATGCAGATAACGCTGATTTACCCAATTTACCACTCATATTTGTCATTATGTATCAACTTTTTTCTCTGGTCTCGACGTGAATCCTTTATTTTTGTCTTCGACCTTTACATACAGGAGACCCAGTAATGTTCAGCTCCATTAGCGTTTCCTAATAAGCTTGTCCTAATGAAAGTCTATTATATGAATTCTTATTCCGTTTGGTCATCAGTCGACGATAACTGGTTTTATGGTTTTCAGAGGGGTGAGTAATTGGTGTTCATTGAATTCTTCCAATTGATGTCTGGCATCAACTGTTTCCAAAAATTGAAGACTGAAAGCACCAATAATCCAATTATCTTGGGTGGTACTTAGGTATATGACCAGAGCTGATAAAAAGTTGGAAGTATTGATTGGTTAGTTTTATGATTAACCTGTATAGGCTTTCAGGATGGTGAAGTTTAATCTGGTTGGCGACTGAGAAAGTTTTAAAATTTCAGAATAATACTCATTAAGGTTATTGAGTGCACTTTCATCGAAAACCCAAAAGTTCTGATTGTTTAATCTGATAAGAATATCGAACTCGAAGAAAACTTCGACGTAGTTACCTTATTTAGAGTAAATATTGAAAAGGTAACCCTCTGCGATGTCACTGGAATCATCATTACGAATCTCATTGCATCAATAGTAGCTTCTTGATACTGTCTAACTGGATTAACAAGTTGCATTGAAATTCCAATACAGAATTTTGAGTGATTATTGAAAAAAACATGTTTTATTGAAACTGCATCTTGAAATGGAAGCATCGTTGGACCTATATTTATATGAATTTCTCGTCTTAAAATCTTCAGAATAATCACTCCTCGAAGTTCAGCCACATACTCAACTAACACCCTGTATAACAGCTAATCTATGGAAATATTTTCTTCATCTAATCGTTATTTTATGCAGATAGAAAAAACATATAGTTCCGTAATTTTTTACTATTGAGAATGATGAAAAATTACTGTGCAAAGAGGGGAGAAAAACACAGAAAATCTGTGAAAATGAATGTACCACCCCCTCGCAGAATTTTTAATACGGTGAGGAGGGAGGGCAAAACTATAAAATAAATTTATTCAATTCCAGCGAAAAGTAATGTTCAATTCCAAATCCTTTTTTCTGTTGTGAAAATAATTTTGAAAATTGTTTTATTGTTGTTCATATTACTAAATACTACAGGAAGCTATATAAAGAGTTGGAAAGCGACCCATCATGGAAATGAATGCCAACAGATGGCATAATTCCATAATATAGCTTTGAAAAAAACTTTTTAAACCAAGACCAAGGAAGGGTCAGGAGCTGAAATTTATATGGTCAAGCCAAAGTCAAGATTCTCATTGAGCTTAGTCAAATACGCGACGGTGTTCCAAATTATTGCAATACACCATTGCGTATAAAAGAAAAAAAAAGGCAAGAGTTTTAAGAGGAAACAATAATTGCTATCTTTTCGGATAGCTAGGCGGGCATCACAACAGTTAACTCAATCCCTAAGCTATCCCTAAATGAACGGGGCAGTCAGAACAGCCTGACTCTAGCATGGGTACCAGCACATATACGGGGTACAATGACAATAAATAGGCAGACTCACTTGACCGAACAGGAGCAAACAAAGTTCTAAATGGCCCAGAACCCTTTCGTGGTATCGCGAAAGCTATACAAAAGATAAGTATCAAGGCCTGGATGCAAACAAAATCTCAAGAATGGTAAAAAAACTGGCCAGGAATGAAGCAGGCAAAAGAGTTCATTCAAAAATAAACGCCAACATTCAAAGAATATCTACTGTGACAGAAACGGAGTACGACTAGAATCGTAGTGGGACTTCTCACAGGGCATTGTAGGCTCAACAAACACATGAGTACGATAGGTCTGACTGAGAAACTGCTGTGCAGGTTCTGTCAGGAAGAGGAGGAAACAGCAGTACACATACTTCGCCACTGTGAGGGCTTGTCAAGACTTAGGTTCTTCACGCTGGGTGAGGAAAAACCAAGAGCTAAAAGTTACACGGGATATCTGAAAGCTAGCCTAATGGAGACTTATAGAGAGAGCGAAGCTAGCTAAAGAACTCTAAACGAATCTGAAAAGGTCGCGGTGTGGAGGCATCAGATAGCCCGAAGGCCCCACTCTAAATCTAATCTAATCTAGCACTGAATAGACAATTGATTCACCTTTCAAATGATCGATTACGAAATATCAGCTACAAAATCATAATTTGAAAAATAAAATCGACTTGTTTCAAGATTGGTCTCCAAAGTCGTCAATTCTCGGAAAAGTTCATTCATTTCATAATTTTGCTACCTGCTTCATATGTATTATAACCTTGTTATATTGATATGTGGTGCTTTGTCCATTACAGTCGATAATAAGGTTGTCGGATTGATGATATGAATTCAATATTATTCTGATTTTTATTTCCGTTTCACATGTTCATGTCTACTTGTTCATAACCGAATGATGATTCCATTCGGATTTTGTTAACCTTGAACGGTACTGTCAATTAAAAATCTATTTGGGATCCATAATGATTGTTCAAGATTACATCTTGAAATTAAGAAACAACACCATGAAGAGAACACGAAAACGCGATTTCTATGCTCTAATTAGACAACTTAATGAAACAGTTGCCTAATTTCCCGATCATATCTTTAAGAATTTCGAATTGTTGGTGGATTGAAATCGGGTAATTTTTCGAATAATTATATATCTGTGGCTGATTATTATTTATTATATGTGTGAAACAATGGGAAATGAATCGAGATTGGGATGAATTGGAATTGTTAATGAAAATACCAGGTCAATTATAGATCATTAAAATTATTATATATTCGCATGATCACGAAATTTATATCGTTTGTTCTGATTTTCATGGTAAAATCCGTTTGTTCACTTCAATAAAATTGATGAGAGGTCGAAACGATATGGAATTTCAGTTGAAATGGATACATAATACAGGGTAACTCACGGCCCATGGTACGTTAGACGTTTATGGAGAACGGGACATAGGATCATTCTGAAATTTTGGTTACTCACGAATGTCATATTACCTCAATCATACTATTTTGTAGTGGTTATATTTGATGAATGTAGTGTATTTAACCACAACGCTTGGTATGCTATAGTGATCTTTAGGTATTTAAAACGGATAATTTCTCTCAGTGTGATCTTGTCTTGAGATCAAGACAAAATCTTGAAATTCTCAAGAAGTTGGCGACCGCTAATCTTTGCCACCTCACGTTAGGAGTTCTCATATGATCCTAAAAATAATCTTTCTATAAGATCTCGCGAGAGGCCTGTGTTACCTAAGATACTATATTATCAGAGGGAATTTCCTGATGTTAATAAGAAATAATTGGAGCTGCTTCCTTTATTTACCCTCCAACTCAGAATTCGCTAGTTTTCCTCGTTTATATACATATTGTGAATCATTAGGAATTCGGGTATAGATCTATCAAATGGAAACTTCGCGAACTGCACTCGACAGAACCAAAAAAGAAATATTTAATTCCTCTGCAGCCATTCTAACAACGTCACCCCAGTCTGTCACTGCCATTGACTCTGCAATAATTGGAAACAACTTTTAAATTTGCCATATTTAATTTAAGTCCGATTCCTGATCTCGAAACGTAATCGGGAAAAATACGACGGACGTTTTGTCTCGTTAATTTTAATAAGATTTCAATTCCTCCAGTCATGGATTTTATTTTTCTTCGTTTTTCGCCCTCAAAACATCAATCGGGAAAGTGAATTTCCGAAAAAATGCTTGCACTGATGAAGTTGGGTGCAGAAACAAAAAATAAATTATAATAATGATAATGAATTCAACATAATAATAAATGCAATAATGAAGGTGATTCTATCCAGACCATTCTGTGAAGCTGATCATCCTGATAATCGACTCCCTAGGTGGCACACGACATACACTACTCCCGGAAATCTAGAAAATTACAACATACCGTGATAAAACACACATCCTGGCTGGTGAGATGCAAAAGGCCGTCATACTTGGATCATTGCCTCTACTCAGGGCACACGGTTCTTGGCCCCAGTGATTATTCACCCAACAGGCTGTGGGAGGTAGTTACTGGATTCCATCCAGCACGGCTTTGCGTTGCGTCGAAGGCCGCAGAATCGTGACTGGAATAAATATGAATTCGAAACTAAATATAATGATGATGATATCTATAATATATCAGGAGAGACGTACAACTAACTGGATGTGGAGAAAACTCGCATCCAGGACGAGTGTAAAACGCTTTTTTCAACAAGAATCGGCAGCAGCTCCGACAGATAATATGCTGGCTGATCCGATCCTACTTCACCCATATTTGAAGTGATGAAATGGAATCAATTCGTGCTGCGACAACTAAGTCCATAAGTACTCGCAAGATGATGCATCTCCATAGGAGTTTTCATCCAAAATCGCCCGTTTCATGGTTATACATTCCTAGAGACCAGGGTGACTATGGACTCTTGCGCTTGAATCATCTCAGTACCTGGCCATAGAGGGGTAGCCGGTAACGAAATAGCAGATGAATTAGCAAGAACTGGTCCCGCGACGCCATTTCAGGTACTGGAACCTGTCATAGGATAGCAAGAAGTAAACTTCCATTTTCTCTCAATCAATGGTCGATAGTAGCGATGCGTGATCACTGGAAAAATATTACCAGCTGCAGATAGTCTAAGGATTTTGTGGCTGGACCAAGTAGATCAAGGATGGCATGGTTACTGGGCAGGGATCGCCAAGTACTGCGCATTCTAATTGGTTTGCTTACAGGACACAACCAGCTTGGTGAACACCAGGCGCTAGATGTAGGGGATAACCATAGTTGCCGCAGGTGTGAAGAAGACGTTGGAGTAACGTCTCACCATAACATGAGCTCGTGTTAGGCGTATGGAAGCCTGAGAGTCGAAATAATTGGTGCTGGTAAGCTTCATCAGGAAGATTCAATTAACCTAAAGTGGACGAAAATGCTGACCTCCATCAGGAGGTCAGAGAGGTTTTAAGAGCAGAATCAGGAGCAGGAAGAGAATATATGTCAGGGGTCATTAGAAAGGGCTTACATGCTAGGCAACCGACTCCCCTCTCTCACTACTGAAACTTCATAACAGAATGGTTCTGGACGGCGCCTGCAAAGTCATCAGGAGTTCGAAGCATCTCCTGCAAATGGTTGAAACCCATGAAGTGGAAGGAAAAGGAGCTTTTTTCTTCAGGGCAGCACGTCGACGGCTGAATTGTCTCAGATTTTTTCACTCCGAGTGCAAGGCTCAGGACTTAGTAACTGAGATAGTAACCGCTCGGAAATCAAAGCTGCAGGAGTGAGGTCTACTTCAAGACCTCTAAAGACCGCGGCTCATCCAAAGAACTGACTTTTGCTTTCCTCAAGTCAGGCGGACTGAAATCTGAAAAAGTGTGGTTCATTATAGTATGCTAGGATGGTTACTTCAATACTAACGTCTACCGTAGCCGTATCATGGGAATTGAGGTCCCTGATACAAATTTCAGGACCTGCCGCAGGGCGCTCGAGACACTTATGCATCTCCTGTCTTTTTGCACGATATGCAGTCTTATCCCCATATCCATAGACACGTACAAGTACTGTACTGTCATTTGAGGCACTCGTACGAAAGAGGAGGCTCAAGGGTATGCTCTGGAGGATATTGAGTCCGTTTCGGAAAGTGAGCGGTGCCGAATTTATTGGATCATTTCATCCTCCACCCTCAAGCGAATGAAGGCTAACAAGCCTGATGTAGTCTTTCTCGACTGTTTGTAGGTTAATCTTGGAAGTGCGATTCTTTGTCCCCGTCTCTTGTCCCAAAATGTCAGTGTGTTCGAATGGTGAACACCAATCTAGAGGAAAGAGTGGAATGACCATTTCAAAAATATTCTGCAAAGTGGCACGTCAAATGGAAATAACTAACCGTACCTATAGAACGTGCTGCAGAACCACGCTGACGTAACATCAATATCTGTCTTTGAAATAAATAATTGAACTTTGATGAAGAAAGAAAGAAATGATGTGTCAGGTCACAGGTTATAGGTTTTAGTCAGTTTCTTGGATAAGATAAACAACTGGCAGGTTCCATTTCACATCAACAATCCAAGTTATCGCTTGGGAAATAAATATTCAATGTGGAAAATGAAAAAATGTCTATTGAGTTTATACACAGAATGAGAAGTGGTGTTTAACATTAGAGACATAATTATTGTTTTGGCAGAATATATTTTTCTTCAATGTGTACTTGATTTAATTGAACAATCAAAATTTCAAGATCTTCATAATGAGGTAAGCTATTTTCAGGAGATACTCTGAGAGCTTTCCTCAGATATATCAATTTTTGTTCTATTAATTCATCAAATGAGCTAATATTTTGTTCTTCGGTCTAATTGTTATCTGTGTGATCTAAGCTGTTTTGGCATCTTGCTAGAATAATCTGAAGTTGTGACCACCTACTCAATTCCATATCATGGAAGAATCCATTTTAGATCACTGAATCCCAACTCATTATCACCTCGTGAAACTCGGACCTGCATCTCAATCAATACTACAATTTTGTACGTTTTTTTTTCAATACTTCTGTCTGTGAACCAAATTGATGAAAATTAAATTCAGATCCTGTCTCATGGACTTTCCAATTCCAACAACTATCAATTTGGAATTTTCCTTCATATTCTCCAACTACCTGGGAATAAGGTCGTATTATTCGAAATCAACTATTTTCCTATTTTGAACAATACTTGGATATTCCTTACGTCTCTCATCAGGATTCGTTCCTAAAAGGTTTAGAAAGATAACTTGGCGAATTTGAAAAAATGGATGGACTGTTTCAACTGACTGTGGGTTTCTTAGTAATTTTTTTCAATTGATCCATCTGGAGGAAGAACTGTATCATATTTAATGATATCTGTTTCGAAGAAATGAATTGCACACACTGCAGAGTGTTAAGATGGGGACGAATTTTCACGAGGTATCGGAGATATCCACTTTTTTTGCAGTTCTTCATCTTTAAGAAATTCAAAAATCGAAACATATTCCTCTTCTGAAGCGTAATTTGACTTACACCGTATGCCGGCAATCATTTGACATATTCTCATGAGATAGATTGAAATTACATACTTTGCTTTCAGAAATGAGGCAACATAACACAACATAACATAAGACATAAGTTCAATTTAAAAACAATCTTTGGTGAAACTTACACACACACACACACAGTCACTCTTCCACTAATAACTCGATCACTAGAATATTCCTTACACTTTTCACTCGCTCTCAACAATATTTCATATCGTTAACACAATAATATACTCTTGAGAACTAAAAACTATCATTATGTTATATCCAGAACACATAAATCGTATTTGTGAGGAATTCTGGAGGTAGACCTCTTGAAACAGTGCTGCTAGACTGGGCTCACCTCGGCTTTCCTCTTCAAAGATGACTATGACACAGCCATCAGGCATTGTCAAAAACGAATTACCATCCCAGTAAATTTTCACTCATAATATCACGAGAGCTTCAATTATTTCCGGAAATCTTTTCGTGAACACGAATATTTTGAAAATTCTTCCGAGTCGAAGACGGCTACCTGGCCCCCATGAATGAACTCGAAATAATCTGAAGTTGAATGTAAATGTCATTCAACCTATAAACGTCGAAACATTTCCAGTGTAATTCGCGAAAATCACGAAGTGTGCGGCCTCTGGTGGCTAACTTTACAAGTCTCGCGAGTATGAACAACAAATATGGCGACCATTGTTTTGAGTTTTTGTGTTTTATTTGAAAATAATTTATTTGTTAAAGTGCATATTCCAGAACCTCATTTTTCCCTGATGAAAAAACTCGAATTATTGCATGAACTTTTATTGTTTACAATGAAGAAGCCAGTACCTACCTTATAATAATATAAGCACAGTTAGAATCCTTGTTTAAATGTTGGTTGCAATGATTGGATCTTGAGAATTACTCCAAGTCTTCAATTGCTGGAGATCCTTGTTTATGTAAATCGATGATATTGTTCATTCTGAGCAGCCTTTCCAACCATATCTTCTTTTCCCAGCCTCTTCACTAGAACTCCATCTCCTTCATAAAAGCCAGTGATATTTTTTGATGAATTCAATTATTTCTTCATACCTATACCATATTGTTGTAATAGCTGATTGCTTATATGGCTCCATTCCAGTCCATGCAAGTGTTGAGTGGACCATTCCGACCATTCCATATGAAAACTGTGGATTTGTAGTGTGATATCAATGATGAATACCACCATTGTCCACATCAAAATGGCAATTTTTCTGCACAAAGAGTAATTTTTTCCATACTGGAAATCTTGTACGTATTTCACGAAGTCAACTCATTATTCACTATTTTGCAAAATGATTTCGAAATAACCAATTTGCAATGAGTGCATACGGCGATGTTCTTGTTGTTCATACTCAGTTTGAAATTTGACGTTGATTTGACGTTAAATAGAGCCATCTATTGGTTCGTGATTTTCGCGAATTTCATGCTCCGTCCCCCAAGGTGGAGGAAAAAATTTCTAATAAATTTCTTTAGTTGCTATGGTAACGATACGAAATACAGGCTTTAAATTGGTCGAAAATGTTTGGTGTAAAATTTTCAACTCAATTGGGCGTGGACCGTGATATTGAGACATTTGTGTGTGGATTGCAAATAAAAAGGTCGTTAGACGCAGTTTTCTCAGTTTTTTTTCTGTAGAAAGATATTTGGAAAACCTCGATGCTGGACGTGATGGATAAGTGGCTGAATGGAATCGCGAGCCAAAATAATCTCTCTTCTTTGTGCCTGACGTGGATCAAAACCTCGATGGAATAATTCATCTTTAGAAATCAAAATCCGTTTCCGTTCAGAACGACAAAAGAAAAGAAACTCGAATGAATATTCATCACGAAGCCCATTCCATTGTTCAGCCATGAAAACTGAAATTAATTATCTATAGGGAGACGCGAATGTGAGTTATCGCCCATATTAAACGTATTCACAAATAAGCCCACCAATTCTGAAATAAATAAATATGCTAATCCGCATCGACCTAACCTTTTGAATGGCACATCACCGTCTCGCATGATGTGTATGCAAATATGTTCAATCGAAGGTGGCACTGCAAGTTGAAAAAACTGGAGCCATTCATTTCAGAGAGACTGAAGAAGACACCTGGATGTGTCGGGATATAGGTATATGTATAAATAGGTACCTATAATGTATGGCACGTCACCTTCGCATATTGATGCCGCTTTCGATTTCGCCTATAAAGGGTGTTCTCAATGTCATGAAGGAGGTCGAATTTTTCAAAAATGAACAGTCAAACACAAAATTGTCGTGACTAGTTTCGGCTCAACGGCCATCTTTAGATACATAAAAATACCTGTTGAGATTGGAATTACAAATAGACAGTAAATTACTGAGGAAAAAACTTATTCAAGTAGAAGACATGTGGAGATGAGTTCTAATTGAAAGCTAGGTCAAAAACCGAAAAATCAAGTAGGTAATGAAGTTTGATGTTCATCAAATCGACTAAAACATCGGTACGAAAAAGATATTGAAACTGTAAGTTAAAATTCACTCAACAAGAGGCTTATCATCCCTGGTGGCCATTAGACAGACGCCAAAAGCAAGGAATAGATAAAACAACAGAAAGTGAAAGAATGACTGCGTGTTAAGTTTAGTGATACAAACCAAATGACATATGACCTGTACTAAACTGCATGACCTAACCGATATTGAGCAAGGAGAAAATTATTGTAACAAGAATGATTTCTAGGAAAGCAATGAATTGGTGAATTGATGAAACCATCAGAATGTACAAGAATAGTGAATGGGAAATACGTGATCTGATTGAAATTATGGATAAATCAGCTGGGAGGAGGAGAGGTCTCTAGTACTTATAGTATATTAGCAGGAAACAAACAGAACCGGTCTAATATAAGTTACGTTCGAAATTGGTTCGGTTGTTGAGAAAAGTGACATTAGGGTTGTTGATATATTTTCGGATTTCTAAAATTCCAAGGAGGTTTAGTCGTGGACAGATATAAAAAATCTCCATAGTGGATTCGACATCAAAAGAATGGCTGTAATCAATAATATGATTTGCGAAAGATAAGGTATATATAGTGTTGGGATTATCTAAATGAAGAAAAGTGTTATTGTGGCACGGATGTCAAAACTTCTACTTGTCTGGCCTATAGAAGAATGAGGGTTAAAGTAACAGTTTAATCTGTATAGCACGCACTTCAATCTGAGATGTATTATAAATCTGTAAATATATTGTGTCTTCGGAGTATTGAATGACAATTATGCAGCTTTCCGATTTCAACGGGCATTAAAGTTTTTCCATGAATATACCAAGTAAAGACTGAAAGCTTATTGTTCGTTTGTATCATGCTAATTTGAAATGAACAAATGCTTGGGTGTCCAATACTGAGCTGATGTGAAATTAGGAGTGCATGTCGTGTTTTTAGCAAGACATATAGATATAGGTAACAGGTGTCCCAACTCTATTTATACACGCAGGAAAAATAAACATGTATAAACTTTGTCATCTTATTTTTTCAGCAACTATCTGAATTGAACAGTGTTACCTCATATTCCTAAACACCCTGTATGTTTTTGTTCTACTAATCGAATGGAATGAACAGATGAACAAAGTTGGAACGAACTTATGTTTGCCTTTCTGAATGATTGCTGAGTTCTAAAGATATCAAAAAATATTGATGTTATATTCAACAACTTCTGATAAAATCAGACTGTCTGATATACTTTCGTATAATAAACAAAACGCTTAAAGGCAACAGACAACAAAATAAAATTATTCTGGAAGGTATTTTAAGTCTCAGGAATTCGAGGAAATATAACAATATTTGAATGAAAATAAAATAAATAGGAAAAGTGAAAACAATCAACTTGAGCCCAGAATATTGAATTACTAATCATGCATTATACAGGGCTTCCATTTCATAACTCACCACCCTAATGCAAATCTTTTGGTATACAGTGTATGATTACAATTTTCAGGAAAAATAGGTCGATTTAGAGAGGGGAAAGTAAAATACCAGTATCGATTAAATGCTTTCTTCATTTCCTTCATCCCCAGACACCCCTGCTATGGAATTCCAAATGAAGACCACTGTGGAATTAAGTAATAATAGTAATAAAAATCATATTCGAATGAGAAAATCATCGAAAACAAGACATAAGTTCAAAGATTCATGAAAAGAATGGAAAATGTCCGGATAAATTGTCAAAAGGAGATCTATTGAAAATTCAGTAAAACTGGCAACCCTGCCGAAGACGAAGAGTGTTTGGGGACGAAAAGTATTTGCCTTCGTATACAGTCGGTTTTTCGTTCGAAAATCAGATCGTAAAATGTGATTTTCCGTACTTAATAGTCGACGAAACAAAACATTATATTCTCCAGTTTTCAAGTTGATCGAACGTATATTTTGGAATTTCTTCTGGTACATGTTTTTACGTTTACATAAATGAATTGCATTCCCACAACGATTTTTCAGCACCATACGTTAACATGCAAAAAATTTAATAAATTTCAATCGAAGTCCGCTTACTACTCGCCGACGCTTGCTTTACGAAACTTCATCGAATCGCCCAAGATATGAATTATTGGTATCATGCCTCGGCAACAACAGGCTCAAGAAACAGACGGAGGAGTCTTAGGAGAGCTATCATTGTAAGTATATAGTTGTAGTTACATAAATTCTAAAGTTTAAGATGAGGTTGAAAATTACCTGCATTGGAACGTTAGAAAATCAAGTTAAAATATATAATTATCAACTGTGGTTGACGTTGAAATATGTCCAAATAGACAACGTCACAAACGAATTTGAAATCGTTGAAAGTGAACCACAGAACAAATGAATATTAGTAACAGGCTATTTCCACTGGTTCCCAACTGTTATAGTTACCAAACCATTATCCACAGTTCATTCAACGTATTTTATGCTCATGAACATCGTACAAATCAGTGGTTGAAACATTGTTGTTTGATTTGTTGTTCATCTATTGATGACCTTTTTGTAATCATCTATATAAATTACCAATTCGAATTTATCTTTAGACATCTCTGCTATCATTCCATCTCTATCAATACCAGTCAGATGAACTCGACGGGCTCAGTCAGCACATCTTCTTGTCTTCAACCTTGGAATATGTCAAAGATCACCTTTCCTGAACTCGTCTGCCTATATCGTAGACCGGCAAAGCTTTGGAATTGTTCGCCTATGGGGATATTCCCAAGAAATTATAATCTCCAATAGTTCTGGAAAATTTCAATATCTACCTCCTTTCCCAATATCCTTCCTAGGATCGCACACGAAGAAGAAAGTTTTGTTGCACCAAAAAAATAATTTGGTAATCTTTTATTGTTAAATTGAACACAATTATGCGAAATCAACAAAATATATGTTCATTCCAAATAAGGGACTCATTCAAAGAGACAAAATAATATGATTGAAATATTTGCTTACTTGAATATAACATTCATTTTATTCAACAACATTTATAGTTGATGTAGGAATATAAACCCTCCATACAAGATATTGTGTCATGGTGATAATAATAATATCTAGCATTGATTGTACTTATATGAAACTTGAAGTATTAATAAAACTAAGCAGGAATTATTCCAAGAGTTATTATCAATATTGTTACAATGGCGCAGTCGGTGGAAGGAGGAGATTTTTTACGTATCAATTATGATGAAAATGCAGAAGAGACTATCTATAATGAAAATTTGGATGGACGTGACAGCAGAAATGTCATGATGATTGGAAAGGAAGATCTTGACAAAATGATGGAAAAATGGACAAAAATTGCTACGGCAGACAAAAATCCAATGAGAATAGAACCGTTTAGCGGCAATAATGAAGATCCAAACGCTTGGATTAGTAGATTCGAATACATGGCATTGTCTAGAAAATGGGAATCCGATTCAGAGAAAATATTCAACATGCGATCTTATCTCACTGGTATCGCAATAAAATGGTTTGAAGACAAATTGAAAATAGATGTGAATAATTTCAAATGGATGGATTGGAGGATTGATTTCATATCTACGTTTGATGATGAGGTTGTTCTCAAGTGGGAGAAAGCGATAAACTTCAGATATAAGAATGGTTCTTTGTTGGAATATTTTTTCGAAAAACAACGTTTACTAATTTGGGCCGATTTAAAGCTTTCAGAAGAATCAACAATCGCAATAATAATCTTAGGGCTACCTGATTATATTCAGAATCAATTAACTCAAAAAGAAATTAGAACCAAAATTGAGCTATTGAAAGTTTTGAAATGTATAAAACTGAAACAAAGATATGAATCTGCATACAGGTCATATAAATATCCAGACAGTAGGAATGATTCACATTCGAGATTCGATGATAGAAGAGGGATTCAAAACAGAATGGCTCCGGAAAGACGAGAGGTTGAAAATAGATCATTGATGGGAAGAAGGATAACAGAAGATAGAAACGACACTCAAGTCAACGCCAATTATTGCAGTGCATATTCAAACAGAAATGATGAAATAAATGAAATTGAAACATACTATACTTATTCGAATTACTTTACAGAACGAAATGACGATAATGTACAAGACGTACTTATTAATGGTTTCAAAGTAAGTGCTCTTTGTGATACTGGCTCAGACATCGATTTGATCAATGGAAATATAGTTGGTAAATACGGTATGTCTGTGTCTAAAACGGACATTAATATTCGAAGTTTAGCTGGAATTACTAAATGCTTTAAGAAATGTTTTTTGGAATTGAAAGTCAACAATAAATTATTTATGATAACAGCCGGAGTAGTAGATAATATACCATTCGACATGATTTTGGGAAGGAAGACATTGAATAAACTGAATATATTCAAGAAAAATGAATGTCACAAAATAGAATTTTCGAAAGAATACATTGAAGACAATTTTCCGAATGTTCTTGATTATTCAGATCCAACTCCTTCAAAATTTGAGGTTGATTTTGACTTGCAATATCATTCAAATATAGTGAAAATCAAACCGTATAGATTTTCATCTAATAAAAAGGTATGGATTGAAAGTAAGACCAAAGAGATGCTATGTAATAATATCATAAGAAAATCATCATCACCATACGCTTCTCCATGTGTAGTTAAAACAAAAAATGATGGATCATTCAGATTCTGCATTGATTATAGACAGTTGAATGAAAACACGGAATTAGATCCATTTCCATTCCCAACAATAGATAATATTATTGAAAAATTTGGAGGCTGTAAATATTTTACCAAAATTGATCTGAAGGATGGATTCTGGAATATCAGTATATCGGAGAAAACAAGGAAATTTTCAGCATTTGTTACAGAAGACGGTCACTTCGAATTCAATAGACTTCCATTTGGATGGAAGAATTCTAGTGCCAAATTCCAGAGGATAATGCAAGAGGTTTTAGAGAGTTTGTTGACTGAAAAGGTTGTTGTATACATTGACGACATAATGTGTGGTGGATATACATATCAGGAATGTGAAGAAATAACTATGAAAATTTTGGGGAAACTAAATGAACAGAATTTCAAAATTAATTTCAAGAAAAGCTTGTTTTGTGTTTCAAAAGTGATATTTCTGGGTAGAGAGATAGACGGTGATACCAAGAAGATGAAGGGTGAAATAGTAAATAAGGTGAAAGATATGAAAAAACCGTATGATTTGAAATCTTTACAAAAATTCACGGGTTTAACCAATCATTTCAGATGTTACATAAAGGATTATGGAAAAATAGTTAGGCCTTTGGATGAATTGAAAGGAAAAAACAAAAATTTTATATGGACCGACAAATGTGAAGAAGCGTTTAAAAAACTGATAGAGTTGATTACATCAGAACCTATTCTTAAGATTGCTGATCCAAGACTAGAATACGAACTCTCGACAGACGCTTCATACTATGGTTGTGGTGCGATATTATATCAAAGAGACCCACAGGAAATTAAAAATCGTCAATTAAGAGTAATAAGTTATTTTTCATATACTTTTTCAAAAAGCGAACGAAATTATTCAGTGACCGAAAAAGAATGTCTTGCTGTCATTAAGGCAGTGAAATATTTCAGGATATATTTAGATGGTAGGAAATTTTTGATTCATACAGATCATCGAGCTCTAACACAATTGTTGACGACCGGAAATCTCAGGGATCGTCTAGCAAGATGGCAGTTATTTTTGAGATGTTTCGAGTTTCAAATTAACCACAAGAGAGGAAAAGAATTACAAGATGCTGATGCAATAAGTAGACTGTGTATCGACGTACCCGAAAATGTTTCAGAAGTATTCTGGTGCAACTTAAACATTCAAAATCTTGAGTTGGCAGACGACGGAAGATACTTGGTGAAAAATAGTGAGATGGTGAAGGAGATTTTGACCTTATATCATGATGATGCATACTCTGGAGGACATGATGGATACTATAAGACTTACTACAAAATTAAA
The DNA here is from genome assembly GCA_918026855.4 of Phaedon cochleariae. Lineage (NCBI taxonomy): Eukaryota > Metazoa > Arthropoda > Insecta > Coleoptera > Chrysomelidae > Phaedon > Phaedon cochleariae. Next base: position 30,139,638 of record OU896717.1, read on the forward strand.
CACCGATTCATTTGGAAGGGAATGACCAAGGATATAAAAAATTATGTGCAAACTTGCTCAGTATGTCAGCATGTTAAATTCAAATATTTGCCAAAACCAGATTTCGTCCACCTTACATCTTGCTCTCAGAATCCATATGAAACTATCCATATAGACTTTGGAGAATTAGCAAAAAGATCAGATCAAAATAAAACAACAAAATCGTTCCTTATTGTTATTGACGAAGCCACTAGACATGTTTCAGCTAAGGCGATGAAGGAAAGTTCTATCGCAGTAAAAAATTACCTGAATCAACTACCATACATTAAGGATGTCAAAAATATCGTAAGCGATTGTGGAAAAGCATTTGTGTCTGGGGAATTAAAAGAATGGGCTTCATCTAGAAGTATTAACCTCATTCATACAACGCCATACCATCCAGCGGGGAATGGAATTGCGGAAAGAACAATTCGAGAGTTGAAAACATACCAAAAATGTTATGAAGATTTTCCAGGGGGGTGGAAGAAATGTTTGGAGGCATCAGTGCGACACCACAATTATTCACATAACGAATATTTGGGTTGTTCACCGAATTACAAACTATACGGGAAATCAACATTATTACAAGCAGATAGAGAGCTTGGAATTGACCTATCCTCCAAAGAAACCCCTAAAACATCAGAAGAGCAACTTCAATATAAGAGAAAAGTGCAGGAACAAGCCAATAAATCAAGAAAACTAAGACCACCACGGTTGACAACTGACGATTGGATATTGGTTCGGACTCAACGAATTGGAAAAGAATATCTCACAAGGGGTCCTTTTAAAGTCAAGAAAGTAAAGTATATTGATGGTGTACTAGGATATGTTCACTTCGATGTTGATGACAAAGAAGAAATGGCGCATATTTCTAATATTCGACAGTTTCATCACAGGAGTGATGATTTTTTTGGACGGGGAGTTTTGTAGGAATATAAACCCTCTATACAAGATATTGTGTCATGGTGATAATAATAATATCTAGTATTGATTGTACTTATATGAAACTTGAAGTATTAATAAAACTAAGCAGGAATTATTCCAAGAGTTATTATCAATATTGTTACAGTTGACATTAAACAAATTTTGTTGATACAACTATCATCTCATTGCTCAATCAATCATATGCATCTTGCCTATTTGACGAAATCAAATCAATTATGACAAAGATTTGACTATAAGTACAAAATCATATTCTATTGATTCAACAATCATTTCATTGTGCAACCAATCAAAGGTTTTTTTCTATTCGACTAAATTGAATTGATTATGTCAACATTATATTTGGTTGATTTTAACCAGAGATTATACACACGTTCAACGCATCACTATCAAGAAATATGTTGTTACTTCAAACAGATCATTTTGTTGAACAGAACCTACAGATACATTATATGAAACAAATAGTTTGTTGAATGATGAAGATTTTCTCACTTGCAGAATCTGTTCATTAGAGCAGATATTGTATTAATGGAACAAATTAGTCGTTGATTATCCATCTAATTCCTGCTGTTAATTTGAATCATCAATGAGTTATATCAAATGAATTTCAAATTGAAAACTTGAAAAAGAAATTTGTTGCGGTGACAAAATATTTGGTCGTGGATATTTTGACACTCAGATTTTGCTAAATTTGCAAAACTTCTGTAGTTTCAAACAATTCTTGTTCTGTGCACCATCATCAAAAATCCTAGGGATTTTCTTACGTATGCTCCCACAGATGAACAATAATTAGTTGTGAATTATGGATTGCATAGGCGAGCAGTAGGAGAAGTATATCGATCCTTATATAAGCTGATATACGGCAGACTGAACTAAAGATAAAGATAATATAAGTTTGGGGTAAACATGTCATGAATATGCAACAAGACATGCCTTTGGGTGAAACGGTTATCTTTCGAATATTGCAAATTTCCATTTATTTTCTCTGAAACTAAATTAAAAACTTACTGCAGCTACAAGTTTATTAATACTGTAAAAGCGAGTGGATAGAAAACTGATTTCATGATGAGGTAAATACTGATGCAGGAGAATTATTGCAATAACATGATGTCTCCCAAATCATTTTCACATTGCTATCCGCTTGCTGTGTAACCAGAACAATCACTCATTGCACATCTCCATGAAAACCATATAGATATAACAGAATTCCAAACAACTTAAAAAAGATATATTTTCACAATGACTACTACTACTAATGATGATGAGAAAACGTCATTAATATATTAATTTAATTGATTAACAATTAGGCTATAAAGTCTCCTATAGATCAGGATAAATGAAGTTGTCTCTGAAAGAGACTCTCGACAAAGAGTATATATACTAGTTGAATAATAATGATAATTCCTTCTAAAGGCAATTGGGAAGACACCGTAACATATACACCGAGCGGTGTCGGCTCATTTGAAGTTCGTTTGTATTCCTTATTGGCAGATATTCCTTGCTTGAGGCGCTACAACTGACTTTGGAGAAAATATACCCAATAAGAATAAGGAAGAGATGATTTCGAAATAATTATAATAATATAAAATATTTAAAAATTTCGTGAATTTTGCATACTTATTATTGGATTGATGAAAATTCTATCAATTCTAATAGAGTTGCACGTTTTGCGATCGGATATGATTTGAAAAAGGTATTTTTTGGTCGTAACACTATAAGCATCTCGGTAACAGTAGGTGAATTAATCGAAATCAGAAATTCCACCAACCCTTAGAATATGGGCAGGTGTTGTCTTCTATATTGCCCTTATATACCTAACACATGAAAATATAACACTGATATTCAGGAACGAACCAACATGCACTGAATGTTATTTGTTTCTTGATAGCAATGAATGCGTTATTATCGTATACATTTTGGCAATATTCCCAATAAATAAATGAATGAAATCTCATAAACTCAACAAAATATATTGAAATATTCCGAAAAAGTGTACTCACTCATTCAAAAAAGTTGCCCTGAAGATTCATTCATCATCATAAAAAGTGTCTCAGGAGATGATCTCCATTGAAGTAATACCCTACTATCACATAACAACACACATATCAAGATTGCAGGTTCCGTTTTGAACAAACTAAAAATCCCAAACAGATCATATTCTACATTTGAGAGATTCAATGAACATGTTTCGAATAAATATTTTGAAAAACTGAACTAGAGCACTGCCACGGCCCATGCCGATAACGGCGGGCAAATGTCGATGCCGGCATGCTATGGAAGGCCCGGTACAATTTGAAACAATTTTGTGACGGAGCAGAATGTACAAAAACCTTTGATAGGCCTCTGTTATCCAGCCGCTAGCCTTCCGCTGTCTGTATCCAAGTCCAAGAGCCATAACATCGCAACTTGTTGAATGTCCTAACGAATCTCGTTCATTTTGGTCCTTAGCCAAAGCTGTATAGGAGAAACTTCACTTCTAGCTCGTTACCTCCTCTAACCAAGGAAGATGGAACTCTAGTCACAACTGCCCAGGAGATAGCCAATGCGCATTTATTTGTCAGAAAATCCACTCTGGATCCATCGAAAAAAAACTCCAAACAACGTACGAAATCGATCGAGTCTGGCACCACGGACTCCTCGCCAAGCTTCCATCTTATGGCTTGCGTCCCCAGCTATGTTCTCTGCTAGCTAGTTTTCTCTCAAACAGGTCTCTCCATGCATGTAGTGGTCGACGGAGTTTCATTTGACTCTCTTATCATGAATGTTGGTGTTCCGTGAGTATCAATTATAGCACCAACACTTTTTCTACTCCATATCAACGATTTGTTGGAAGCAACTTCATGTCCAGTACACAGTTTCGCGGATGATAGTTTACCCTCCATACCGCCTTTCCTTCCAGGGCTCCAATACCAGCCAGGCAAGTCAGAAATGAACGGGGGAGGAATGTAGACAGCATAAATATGGACTTGGCAACAATTCTAGAATGGGGATCCAATAATTTGATAGATTTCAATGCAAACAAAACACAAGCTGCCTTTTCTCTAGGAAAGCCGGTCTCACTGAGCTCAACATAAGCCTGTCAGGAGTAACTATACCTTTGAAGACATCTATTTCGATGCTTGGTATAACTATCAGCCATAACCTATCTTGGGAAAATCAAGTGAGATCAATTGCTAAAAGTGCATCCCAAAAACTCGATTTTATGTTTCGAGCCAGGAGCCATTGCACTTCCAGTCAGTTGCTTATGATCTACAAGGCACAGATCCGACCTGTCCTGGAATACTGTTCCCATATTCGGAGTGCAGCACCATACATACCCTGAAACTGTTTGATTCAGCCAAAAAAGAGCAATTCGTCTCGTGGGTGACGCATCGCTCACAAACTCACTCACTTCTCTGGAACACCGTAGACGAGTTGGCGATCTTGCCCTATTTCATAGATATTTCCATGGACGATGCTCTTCTGGAATATCAACAATTGTTCCTCTATTGGCAGTCCCCGCAAGATTAACCCTTCGAGTTGAGGCTTCGCACTCCTTCGTGGTCACTTTGGAGACCTGCAGAACATCTCTTTCCGAATACTCGTTTATCCAACCAACAGCGAGGCTCGATCTGGAACACATTGCCAAGGAAGGTTTTTCCCGAGGCATATAACCTACAGAAATTCAAGAAGAGCACCAATTCCTACCTTATTTCCCTTGGTTCTCACGTGGACCTGAAATGGACGTGCCCTGGACGTCCAGGAGTATCTAGGTATAGTGAAAGTACGTGATTTATTCTATTATCCTCAAGGAATTTCTGAAAATACAACAACAATGGGAAATATTCTCTTCATTTCATTCGAGCTAGACTGCGGATTACTGATGAAGAAGAAAGAATTCCATTTGTATATATCATTATAACTTCACTGTTTTCTTTTTTCAAATATATAATCAGACGTTGTGTGGTCTCTTTACACCCAATCAATTAATGACACATTGATGTTCACTTGTCCAGATTGTTGTCTCGAACATTAATATTATTGTTTGTTCAATGCTAATTCGATGTACAAAAGGTGAATAGATAATGTATTACCATTGTTGTCGTTATTGATTGAATTAATGAAATATAGGTACTCTCGATGGAGAATTGTTGATCACAAATTACACTACCAATATTTAACAAAAATTATATTCAGACCACCTTCATTAGTATAGTACCTAATTATCAAATTTCATTCGTCGATAAGCATAGGTAGTTTCTCATTATCTCATTCGAAACTGACATGAAAATTGTAAGTTTGTCAGTCTCAAATCAAGGACTGATTTTTCAGAACGCTTCGTTAATTTTTTTTCTTGAACCGCTAGACAGGGTATTCTTTGACGGTGTCGAATCTCAACATAAAATTGACGTTTCAGTTGAAATTTCATTGTTTGACAGCATCTGCCTTCGCTATTGATATAATCAGATTCGAATGATTTTCTAGTGACACGAACAATAATAATCATTGTTTGATCGAAAACAAAATCTGAACCTGTGTGGAATCCCAAGAAAAATTCTTTCCAAATACTTATAGTACGATAGAATCATATTATTTGTTTGAGAATGCAAACAAATAGGAACTTTAACCATCAAGCTTCTTTGTAGAAACTTTCCAAACTCCTATGAATTTTCGATATTTTTCTGATTCGAACGATTTTATCTCTGTGAAGTAGATTTGGGAATATCAATAGATAAAGTATAATCTTTGGTATACAGGAAGAAAGTAGTGAGCTTAATTTTTTTTGTGTCTACACATTCATTTTGTTCGTTGAAAAGTTTCAAGAATTAGCACTTTAGAAGGTTTCCAGAGTTAATTTGGTCAATTAACTTCATCAATTGAATTTTTTTTCATCGCTTGGAGCGCACGAAAGGAAATCCCTATAATGTTGAAAGACCATCGTGCGTTCCTAGGGAAGAAAGGGACAGGAATTAGTTATTGGATTTTTTTTTAACTTCTGGAGATTATATGTTGTTGGGAATATTTCCTTAGGCAATGAATTCCAGAGCCGAGCCGTTCTATGGATAAAGGAGTTTTCATGAAGTGCTGTTCGACATCTTTCGAGGTTGACAACGAAAGGATGTGCTGACTGGGCTTGTCTAGTTCGTCTGACTGGTATTGCTAGTGAAGAGATGATAGCAGAGATTTCCGAAGAGCATTTCCCGTGGAAGTATATCGATAGAAAAGTGAGAGGTCGCCGACCTTTCTACGGTGCTCCAATGAGTGAGTGAGTGTGGCGTCACCCACCAGGCGAATGGCTTTTGTCTGGATGAAATCTGAGAGCATCAGCGTATGTTTTGGTGCTGAACCCCATATGTGGTAACAGAATTCTAGAACAGGCCGTATCTGCGCTTTGTAGATCATGAGAAGCTGTTGAGGTGTAAAGTAGCTTTTCGCACGGAACAAGAATCCGAGTTTTTGTGTAGCAGCTTTTGCGATGGATCTGACATGATTATCCCATGAAAGAGTGTTGCTGATGGAAATATCAAGCATAGATATGGTGGGCTTGGTGGGGATGGTGGTGACAGACATTACAATATCGGGCATACTGAGTTCCGCCTTTCTAGAGAAAATACAGGCTTGAGTTTTGGTGGCGTTGAATTCAAATATGTTGTGGTTTCCCAGACTGTGATTTTAGCAAGGTCTCCATTGACAGCATTGACCTGCCTGCGCCGTGAGTTCTTGGTGTCATCTGCAGAGCTGTGGATGGGGCAAGTTGTAACTACCAACAGATCATTGATATGAAGAAGGAATATTGTTGGTGCCAAAATTGATCCTTGTGGAACGCCGGAATTGATGCCAATGGTATCAGACGATACACCACCACGTGAAGCGATCTGCCTGAAAGAAAACTCGATAAGAGATGGCATAGCTGAGGTGGTAAGCAGTATGATGGTAGTTTGTGGAGGAGTCCTTCGTACCAAACACGGTCGAATGCTTTCGATATGTCCAACGCGACCGCTAGAGATTGCCCGTGTTTTTCTATTGAAGGTTGCCATAAATGGGTGACGTAGGCAAGTAGATCTCCAGTAGATCTTCTTTCTTCACACATTTCATATAACTAGACACTGATTATAAGAGGCATTACGCAAATTATCATGCTGTGAACGAGTGGCATTATTCTGCAAATAAATCAACCTGGTTTCCAATTTTTCACAAGTCTTACAAGGAATTTAACGATTCAATACCTACTTGTACAGTTTCTTGTCCCGATTGATTAACTTCAGAATTTTTGATCGTGTTATACTTTGAACCAACATAGATCCTGTTCATCCTGGGACAAGAGAACCAAATTATGAGTTTTTCATACAGGGTGTTGCAGTTGATAGAGCTGATACCGAACAGAAAACAGAACAGAAAATTTTGGAGAATGGAGATTAGGCGTGATGATCTATCTAGACCTGATATTGAATATACCACCCCTAATTTTAATTTTCCGAATCAGCGACATTATCGAATCTATCACTGACTGACAATGAATAATTTTGATGGTATGAATGAGGAAGGCCTTGAGAGAGTGAAAAGCCGTATTAATCAAATCTTAGGCTGCCTTCAAATAATTCCGAATAATATACTGCGAATTCGGAAGTTTCAAATTATCGAGGTAATAGTAGAAGAACCTTCAGTAACCTATTTCAGTTATATATAGTTGTTTCATTCATTCAATGAGTATTATTTACAATATGTGATAGTTCAACAAACATCCTGATGCATATTTTATGTCGTCAACTATCAGATATACAACAAATTAATTCTTCAGGTAACGTCCTCTTATCTGATGAAACGTTATAAATTAATAAATCTCAGTACGAAACTATAAATATTTATTGTTCGATAAAAGCACACACTATTTTCCCAAAATAGAACAAATATCCTTCGTATTTTATATTCGGAAATTAGTATAACTTGGACTTAATATGTGGGCGATAACACAAGAAAGTGTGGAATAAAAAATTATGAAATGTAAATAATAAATAAGAAATTAATTCTGGATCGAGATTATGAGATGTATATATGCTAAATATTTGTCCAGGCACCATTTTATCAATGTGAGTGATAATAATACGCATATGCGTTTCTTGTAGGTATATTGTTCTATATTGAATAATAGCCAGGTGCTGTGATATATATAGGGTATAGGAGATTCAACAGCATTTTTTTTTCCGCATTGAACCCTTCCTTGAAAAAAAGCGTTACCAATAATTTACACAATTGAACGTATATATGCCTTCCATAGGGTGTTGCTAATATATCCACCTTTCTTGGATGAAAAAAAAAATGTCCTTAAAACTATTAGATATTATTATGTAATACAAGAGCTGAGCAGCCACGATATAGTAGTGGAAATTTCTTTCATTGAAAGAACCTAGGTACTTACTATGAATTAGCCATTTCTGTCTAGACCATGAGTTATCGGTGAGATTTGATGATAAACACATCATGGATTTTTATAATGACATTACCATGAAGTTGATACAACACGGAAAAAAAGGATTTGTTGCATCAACAAAGTATTTATGCTTGAGTTATTTTTGTTGGACTGAGCAAATTTTTGTTGAATCAACCAGATACATGATTATTCCATGGAAGCAGCTTGTTCAAATAAAGAATTTAGTCTGATTGAATCAACAGTATAATATCAATTCAATCAACAAAATATATGGTTTTCTAAAAAAAAAATTATGTCGATCCAAAATAATGTCGATGTTGATTCAACTATGAACATTTCGTTGATTTGATCAAACAAAGATCATTTTGATGAGAATATATCTTTGAAACAATGTACAAGTTTTCTTATACCGATGTAGCAATGAACTCGTAAAAATTATGTCGATCCAAAATAATGTCGATGTTGATTCAACTATGAACATTTCGTTGATTTGATCAAACAAAGATCATTTTGATGAGAATATATCTTTGAAACAATGTACAAGTTTTCTTATACCGATGTAGCAATGAACTCGTTTCGAACGGATCATTTGCTTGAATAGAGCAACGAAATATGTTATATTAATGAAATATTTTGTTCATTCTACATAAATTTAAATTTTTGCCTCTAGATGGCGATCATTTCGCCTCGTCTATGCCTGCCTCGAATTCATTATATACGTGAAGCCTGATTCTTCGTGGTTGAAATATCAGCTGGATAATAATATATCGAACTTAGGATGATTAGCAATCCGAAATAGTTTTGCATCAGCATCAAGAGAAGTTAAGACTGAAGATAAATGCTAGGAGTCGACTAGTTTCCTAGTTTTGTTTATTCTATTGATGTGAAAATTCAGAAAATTCCCGAATATTGAATTTGGTTCAACAAAACTAATTTCTCGAATGGATATATAGTTTCTCTTGAATCAAACAAATATTTCTTTGAATCAACCAAATATTTCGTTGAATCAAGTAAATATTTGATTGAATCAATATCTTGTTATTTTGAATCAAACAAAATGATTGTTAGAGCCAATTCAATATCTCTTCATAAACAATTCATGGAGGTGCTTGATTGAAGAAGATCCAGAGTTCATGCAAGACATATTTACTTGATTGAAACTTCAAATTCGCTGTGAAACAAGATATAGATTTACTCATTTCAAGATTATATTTTGTCGGGCATATATGACACTTTTATTTGCTCCATTCAATTAAATTTTGCTTGATTCAACAATTCCTTTTTTTCCGTGAATGATGTTTTCCTCGAATGATTGATCAGAGATTCACAATTTCATTTTTCATTGAAAAATCTTTTTGATAACTATTACAACTTTCGATCTAGAATCTGATGAAATTATGTGACAACATAAATATTGACTCATTTATTTCTACATGAGAATATCATCATTATATTACGGTCGCACGGAAAAAAAGGATTTGTTGCATCAACAAATTATTTATGCTTGAGTTATTTTTGTTGGACTGAGCAATTTTTTGTTGAATCAATCAGATACATGATTATTCCATGGAAGCAGCTTGTTCAAATCAAGAACGTAGTCTAATTGAATCAACAGTATAATATCAATTACATCAACAAAATATATGGTTTCTTCAAAAACAAATTATGTCGATCCAAAATAATGTCGATGTTGATTCAACTATAAACATTTCGTTGATTTGATCAAACAATGATCATTTTGATGAGAATATATCTTTGAAACAACATACAAGTTGTCTTATTCCGATGTATCAATGAACTCGTTTCGAACGGATCATTTGCTTGAATAGAGCAACGAAATATGTAATATCAATGAAATATTTTGTTCATTCTACATCAACTTAAATTTTCGCCTCTAGATGGCGATCATTTCGCCTCGTCTATGCGTGCCTCGAGTTCATTATATACGTGAAGCCTGATTCTTCGTGTTTGAAATATCAGCTGGATAAGTCGAACTTAGGATGATTAGCAATTCGAAATAGTTTTCCATCAGCTGAAGAGAAGTAGAGACTAGAGATTAATGCTAGGAGTAAATTTCAGAAAATTCCCGACTATTGAATTTGGTTCAACAAAACAATTTGTCGAATGAATATATAGTTTCTCTTGAATCAACAAAATATTTCATTGAATCAACCAAATATTTCATTGAATCAACCAAATATTTCTTTGAATCAACCAAATATTTCGTTGAATCAACTAAATATTTGATTGAATCAATATCTTGTTATTTTGAATCAAACAAAATGTTTGTTTGAGTCAATTCAATATCTCTTCATGAACAATTCATGGATGTGCTTGATTGAAGAAGATCCAGAGTTCATGCAAGACATATTTACTTGATTCAAACTTCAAATTCGCTCTGAAACAAGATATAGATTTACTCATTTCAAGATTATATTTTGTCGTGCATATATGACACTTTTATTTGCTCCATTCAATTAAATTTTGTTTGATTCAACAAGTCCTTTTGTTCCGTGCGGCATCAGAGTCGAATGAGACTTTTCGTATTTAAATATAACAAATGAGTTCACTTCACCATTTTCACAGTCCAGTTACTTCTAGGTGTCATAGTTACAATAATCTGCAGACTGATGTTGTTATATTTCTTCTGAGCTCATCACAATCCAAAAGAGAAATATCTTATTTGCTCATAGTCATTTATGTGATTGGGCCCCATACCTGTGGGATTAACAATTGAATGAAGAAATAAAGATGTTCCTATAATTGAGAGAACAAACTCAAAGTCTCGCTCCAAGTAAATTATAATCAAATCATATATGCTACATGTTTGATTTGATTATAATTTACTTAAAGCGAGACTTTGAGTTTGTTCTCTTAATCATCTCATCACCTCCAATTTGAGCATGGACTACTACCAGAAAGATGTTCCTGTTCACCAAACGGAGGAGAAAGAAAGGATTCAAGCCACCCACCATGTTTGGCCAAGAGTTGGCATTAGTCCAACAGGTCAAATACCTGGGGGTGATTCTGGACTCCAGACTTCCATGCAGACCGCATGCGGATAGGGTAGCGCAAAAGTCGGTGGCTATCTTATGAGGATAGTTATAGCAAAAACTTGGTGTATCAACCCCAAGCTTGTGCGCTGGTTGTACACAGCAGTCGTAAGACCAAATATCCATTATGTGTCGGCATTGTAGTACCTGGGCGCAGAAACTAGTTCGATATAGGTGCATTGAGGAGGACGCTAACGGCAGCATAAAAAGTAATAGTGGGGCTACCATCGCTTTGAATCTGGATAAGGCAGAACGCAATGTAGGCCCTCTTTAGAATTCGGGACTGAGGAAACTGGGCAAGTGATTGGACAATAACAGGACATGCAAAATTAGCAAAGTGAGTGGAGCAGGCGATTCCTATCTTCACTGTCAGAGTGAATAAAGTGCAGGATGAGCTGAGATGGAATATAAAGTTCAAACTTACTATTCCAAGCAGAGGAGAATTGAGGAGCAATACAGTGGAGTTTCACTTAGGAAGCTCAGTATGTTAGAGGGACGGATCCCGTCTGACTGGCAAACAGACCTCGGGCGCAGGGATCTATCTGGAAGGGAGACACATACAAGAGAGCTACGCTCTAGAAAAAGTCACCACAGTTATCCATGCTGAGGTGTTTGCCGTCCTGGTCATAGCAGAAAGGCAAGAAGTGAAAGAGGGACCAGAGCAGAGGATAGTCAAGGATATCTGTCATCTCAGACCAAGCTAGGCATTGGAACAGAAATGTGGAAATGCCCTTGAGATATTAACCGAATCAAATGAAGTTGAACTGGTTTGGGTCTCGGGTCACAGTTGGGTGCCCGGAAATAAAACAGCAAACGAACTTGCTAGGAGCCGTTTTTGGGACCGGAGCCTGTACTAGGAATAACAAGAAGCCAAACAACGTCAGCCCTTGATGAATATGCAGACAAGGCACTAGGAGAATACTGAAGGAATATCACAGGTTGCAGGCAGGCCAAGGAATTCGTGGCCGGTCCGAGCAAATCAAGGAAGGACTGACTGCTTGGCAGAGACCGCCAAGTACTCCGTCTCCTCATAGGGTTACTTACAGAACACAACATGCTAGGCATGCACCTAACACTTATATGGGAATAGAGGACAACTTCACTTGCAGCAGATGTGGAAGACAAAGAAACGTCACTCCATTTCATCGGCGAGTGCGAGGCGTACGGGAGGCTGGGATATCTTTGGAGTCGACAAACTCCAACAGGAGGAGTTGATCATATTATTTACTCATCTATTACAGACAGAGCTGTCATTGCATGCAATTTGACATTCCATGAGTGATGAGATTTGTTTGAAATAATAACACGATGGAGTCATTGTGATATCAGATACGGAAATGGAATTGATGACATACAAAGTACCTCATTGATGTATCGAACAGAGTGAAACTAGAGCTATTGTGTGTTATAGCCGTAGAAAATAGTATATTGTTCAACGAGCACGGAATGTTAGTTATTCTCCACGAGAATGAATGCAAGTTATATACTATATTTTTTTTTCTACGGCTGTAGCAAATAACAGCGACTTCTTTTTAATTCTTCGTCTTGTAGCCATCTGGACGATGAGATTTTTTCTCGGATTTTTTTCAAATGATAACACAATGGAGTCATTTTGACATCAGATACGGAAATGAAATTGATGTCAAACAAAATACCTCATTGAGGTATCGAATACAGTAAAACAAGTGTTATAGCCGTAGAAAAAATTGAATATGCCCCTCGACAAAAAACTATTGTCTTGCCTGATTGCTAGCCTCGGCTAAGGCCTCGGCTAACAATTTGCACACTCGACTATAATAGACAGTGTTTCGTCCTTGGTACATAAATAACTATTATCTGCAGTTCTTCAACTCGCACTTTACTATTTTACTCACATTCAGCTATTTTAAAATAACACTTGAACCAAATCGGGTTACCATAACGCAAAGAATTTATGGCCTTTATTTTAACACGAGAATGTAATAATATAAGGTGGGCATGCGAGCCTTGTCATTTATCGTGTTTGCATATAATTCAAATTAAAAAATAAATTAAGCCGTATGAGGATTTGCCATGAAACACAAGGAAGTTTACGTGGCGTAAATCAAGTCAAGATTTATTGGGACACATTTTTCAAATAATCAACGGTCAGTCTCGATAAGGATTCGGTTGGGGTAAATACAGTTATTAAAAATATTACGAATTTTTTATTGCCTAATACCAATGTGACACGCTGTTGAGGGAGCTGATAACATCACGGAAAAATGTAATGGTAGGTCCATTCTACCAAATAACATAATAATGGGTGTGGGGTTGTTGATATAGCTTTCATTATACGAAGTGTAGTTCTGGTTTATAATTCATTAAATTGTTTGAGAATTTGCGGATATGAATTGGAGACATTCAAACGTTCACTAGTTCATACCAACAACAAGATAACAATAATATACATGAATTTTTCCTAGTTTGGATTTGTTACTACCGGTTCTCAAATTAAATCTTGGATTCTTGAATTTTGTGAAACCGCATAAGTATGATATTTCGAAAATCAATATTTGTTCAAAATCACTCAAATTCATAATTGAAGGGATGAGTGTGGAAGAGTAATGTTACAAATATATGTGTTTGTGAGAAAAATAGGTTCAAGTTAAGTTACACAGAAACAAAATTTTGTTTGAAGCTACATTTTTTTTTAAATTCAACAAAATCTGAGTGTCATATATCCACGACAAAATATTTTGTCACCGCAATAAATGTTTTTTGTCGGTTCTCAATTCAAAATTCATTTGATTTAACTCATTAATGATTCAAATCAACAGCAGGAATTGGTTGAATAAACAAAGACTATTTTGTTCCTATAATACAATATTCTGCTCTTATGAACGATTCTGTTGATTGAAATGATTATAACATTTCATTCAAGTGACAAAATTTTCTGTTTTTCAGAGAGTGAATATGTTAAAATAACAAAATGTATTTGATCAACAAAATTGTATTTAGAATTGACAAAATATTTTGCTGAATAATAAAAAAGATATCCAATAACTGAATTTCAAGACTGAGATAAATTAGAGATCAATTTCCTCAGTTGATTCCAGTCTATTAGCTCGTATAAGCGTCATAAGAAATTCTAGGAGTGCCTAATATAATTATATAAACGGATGTGTTACGTAGGTATATGTACATCCCAATCGAGGCGAGCGTAGAAAGGTTGAAAGAAACGCCACCTGGTGTCAAAAATGCAACTAGATAATCATCCAACAAGATATTTGTTTGATATAATGTTCTCGTGGGTTCTGTCAACGAACTAATTTGTTTGAAATCATAACATATTTCTTGATAGTGATGTGTTGAATCAACAAAATATAACGTTATCATAATCAATTCGATTTTGTCGAATAGAAGAAAACCTTTGATTGGTTGCACAATGAAATGATTGTTGACTCAACAAAATATGATGTTGTATTTAGTTGAATATTTTTTGTTAAAATTGATTTAATTTTGTCGAATAGACAAAATTCATATGTTTGATTGAACAATGAGATGATAGTTGGATCAACAAAATTTGTTTTATGTCAACTATAAATTTTGTTGAATGAAATGAAACTCTTGTTCAAGTAAGCAAATATTTCAACCAAATTATTTCGTCCCTTTGAATAGGTTGCTTATTTGAAATGGATATATATTTTGTCGATTCCGCAAAATTGTGTTCAATTTAACAAAAAAAAATGACCAAAATTATTTTGTTGGTGCAACAAAACTTTTTTTCCGTGTAGCTGGCATTTTTCAATGAAAGCTAGTTTTAAAATTCGATTTATGCAGTTGTGAGGAATAGTTTTAGGTTGCTTTTTATGATTCACCGCAGTTTGCAATCATTTCATTTTTTGACATACATATGGATTCATGGGTACCTACATAACCCCTTCTCCCATTTCCTGACATGTAGATAATGGGCGCATAGCTCCTTCTTTCATTGCGTCCTTGATGTTTAGTATGATATAGCCCCTTCTGCCACTGTGTATCTACAAATCTAGAAACAAATCCTGACAGGGCAAGTTACATATTATGCACGTAACACCTTATTCTTCCATGACATAACCGAATATTTTCAGAAAATGATACTTGACCCCTTTCCAATTGCCCCTTCAATTATAAATAAAGCTGAAATTGAAGTCTCCGGAGACTGAGGATGACTTTATTTCAATACAAAATACCATCATGCACAGTAATTTTCAGAAAACCAAGATGAATACCTCTTAAAATGAAAAAACGGGAACTGCAATTCGGGAGTTTCTACAAAAAAGTTCTGTTGCTATCTATCTATGATGTACAGACGGCTTAATATCCATTGCGCTCACTACATAAAAATTCACCACTACTTAGCTTAGTCATCATCACTATATATCACAAATCATCATTACTATCTATTCATTCATATTCATCATCATATTATTATTATTACTATTATTATTATTTTTATCATTGCTTTCCAGTGAATAACGTGATGCTGAATATTTTTTGGTCTTGGAGAGTGAAATATTCTGTTGAAATTACTGATGGTTTCTTCTTCTCAACCCAAAATTTAGTATTTATGATCGATATTTATGTTGAAGTATTTGTAGGATTTATATCAATAAGATGACTGAGTGTGAAACAGTCTTAATCTTGGCAATCTCAGCAATGACCAAGATCTTGTGAGATGTTCATGAGTATCTCCAAGTTCATCAAGTTGTTTCTGCTATTGTCAGCTTTTTGACATGACGTAAATACTCTAGTATGGAACAACACGGAAGAGTAATAAATTAAAATTGTTGAAACAGAGTTTAGCATGATCATCTCATTCACCCTTACCCATAACACGTATTTTTTTCTAATTTCAAAAATGTTTGGAGCATTTGTTGTGCCTTCCTCCCTCCCCCGAAAAAAAGGTACCATATGTCATTATGGCATCAAATATGCCATAATACGCTACTCTCAAACAACCTGCGGAAGTTTTGTATGATAATTGTCTTATTGCATAAATACTTGTTGACAAGCGTTTTCTGAGTGGATAAATATAATATGTGCATTGAAATAAGACATATGAGTATCTAGTTTCGAGCCTAGATATTCGACTGTTTTCATATTCGTAAATTTCCTATTCACTGAATAGTCGTTTGTTCCACAGTTCTCAGCTGATTCAATGTGAGATAATTACTTTGAATCAATTCTTCCATGATATTATCAGAATAATTGATAATGCTAAGAGACATGTCATTGGTAGATTTATTGGTGTAAAGAAAATTGGTATCGTCTGCATTAATAATGGAAAGAAGATCTGATGACGTTTTAGTGAAAGGGATATCATTAATGTAAATAATAGAAAGTAAAGGGCCCAGAAGAGATTCCTGTTCCTTAGACAAATCATGAAACATACCACAACAGGGTTCTTTGTCTTCAAAAGCTTACCAAATATGGTTTCAAATAACTTAGTCAATGCGGGTAAATCCCTGTCTGGAGCCAAACTGGAAGACACTGAGAATGATTTCGAAGAATTTGGATAGAATTGGTATAATAGATATTGGTAGATAAAAGTTTTCAGCTTATTTTCGATCTTATATTAGATGGTTCATGCATATAATAGTTTCTTGAACCCGAAGCCTGTAACTGAATAAAATATTTAAGTACAATTGTACTTTTCTAGTACATTTCATGCACGTTTAGTAGGTCAATACAATTAACAATAATCTAGTACAGAAACAGAAGCCAGGTAATCCAAGCCATTATTGCATACAAAGCAGTTATTGTATAGGACGAAAAACAGGCTAAAATTGGAATTCTAGTAATTCCTTTTTTGATATGAGGCATCAAATAATTTCGAATTTAACAACAGAGAGACAATCTGTGTATGGTAACAAATGAATGGATTTCACTTTGAATCATTGATTTCGTCTTGTTTTTAGTTTTTATGATTCATATATTTTA
Organism: Phaedon cochleariae; assembly: GCA_918026855.4. Taxonomy (NCBI): domain Eukaryota; kingdom Metazoa; phylum Arthropoda; class Insecta; order Coleoptera; family Chrysomelidae; genus Phaedon; species Phaedon cochleariae. The sequence goes on from OU896717.1 coordinate 30,157,002, forward strand.
TGAATTTTCATATAAATGAACATCAACTGTGTGAATCATGGAATTCTGAGTTCACTCATACACTGAGAAAAAAATCGAATAGCGGTTATTAAAAATTGAATAACCTCCATAAAAAATTTGAATTAAATAGGGAGCAGCCTAGCTGTCTTATAAAGGCTATTCGATTCATTTTGCTATGACGACCCAATGACAGTTACTAGATAATTCAATGAAGCATGACATGAAGGCTACACCGTGAACGAATCACGGTCATTCATCAATGTGTATCACTATAATTAAAGAGTATAATCGCTGTTATTATCCGGAACCTATAACAGGCATTAAGCCTCTGTATCGAAATAATTAATGACTCTAGTTATATCAAGTTGATAATCGAATATTATTCTCCAAATAATTTTCCAGAATAGAAAAAATCTATTCAGCACTTTTTATTTTTGGAGCTGTCAGTGAGAATTACATCCACATAAAAATCTTTCGATCTTTCAATTGAAAGTTCTTTAATGGGTGAAAAATAGTGTATTCTCAACATATTATTTTCTCTACTTCGTTTCCGAGTATTTCGAAAGATTTTTATGTGGATGTAATTCTCTACGGTTGATAGTTATGATTCTGAGTTGTGATCGAGTGAGGTTTTGAAAAACTCATGGTTAGAAGTGTGCAAAAACTGGGATTGACCGAGACATTCAAGAGTGATATTTTGATTTGAAATATTGGAGTTATTTAATTTTCAACCACTTATCTTAACGTGAGGCATATTTAATTTTTTTTGTTCATTATTGAACTTGTTTTTTCTAAAGTTCAATTTTCTCATTTCCTACCATCTACAGAGTTTAGTTCAGGGCAGTTCTCCTCCAACTTCATGACAGCATTCATATTTTTGTTGCACCAATTGATCTTTGCCTATACGCTAGGTATAGGTGAGATAGATAATCAAATAATTCTTCATCAAATGATTACATAAAATGAATAAAAGAAAGATCTTTTGGCATGAAACCTCTGTATTGGAATGATTGATATTACTCTAGTTGATTCAAGTTGATAATCGAATATTTTTTTACCAAATCATTGTCCAGAATAGAAACAATCTATTTGGCACATTCAATTTCCAAAGCTTATATTCAGTGGAAAGTTCATCATGAGGAAAAGAATAATCGGAAATGAATATATTGAAATAGTGAAATTTTTCAAACATTAATGTTTGTGAAATTTCTGCCCTGAACTAAACTCTGTAGATGGTAGGAAATGAGGAAATTGAGCTTTAGAAAAAACAAGTTTGATAATGAACAAAAAAAATTAAATATGCCTTACGTCAAGATAAGTTGAAAATTATATAACTCCAACATTTCAAATCAAAATATCACTCCTAAATGTCTTGGTCAATCCCAGTTTTTGCACACTTCTAACCATCAGTTTCTCAAAACCTCACTCGATCACAACTCATAATCATAACTATCAACCGTATTTAACAAAGGAACTGCACGAAGCACGAGTTTACCGACCGACTAGGCCAATCTAAGTCTGATATCTGACGAGGGGGTGTGAATGTGTCGGAAAAATTCTTGTTCGTATGTACTCGAGGACATTCGTCAACGATCGTCATCAAATTTTCCTATGATGGTAATTCGATAACAAGGTTATATGATTAAAATTCACTCGTCTGCGTTAATTATCATAGGTATAGACATTAATTGTCATTACAAGAATTCCAATGAAGTTAATTGAAGTACTCCCAATGAAACGTCTCTAGTTATGGTAATTAGTTCTTGGTCCTATTTTTATACATAACATGAGTGAATATGATTAGAAATTGAATTACAGTCATTAACTCAGACATAACAAGAAAATTCAATGAGTGCTTTATCCTCAGTGCAGAATACTGATGGTTCGTCGTCTGTTATTCCTCCGATGTTGTACAATTAACTTGAATTTAGTACATTCCAGGAATGAGTTGTACAAGAATTGCCGTTAGCGATATAGAACGTTGATTTTTGATACAAGAGGCAACTATGCCATGCACTTTTCATTGCCCTCAACCTAATCATTGTATTTCTGTATGCATGAACAATATAAATATCACTACAAGAATATTATTCTCGTTAACACACCATTGTGCAACACAAACAAAACCAAACCAATTTTCCAATAACATCCACCGCAGGCACTGCATAAATCACGCATTCCCCAATTAGTTCAGGATATTTTTCAAATTCGTTCGATTCAAATCAGTTATAGATCATGCAGGCCCTGCTCGCACCCAAACAGAAAACCATCTGACATTCACCTGTAGCACACACACTCTAGATTATAACGCAGCGAGCGGTATTTACCTCTTAAACATAAATAAGGGTTTGACGTATCTGTAATTGCGAACAAGGGGCATTAGCTTTCGTTCCAATAAGAAGAGAGTCCGTATTAATGCTATCGGTAGTTTTGATTTATACGGGCCTCCTAGGACGACTCTCGCAGTGGGGTGTCCTTACTTAGTTTACGCCACTGTATGTTTTGTTGGAGAACTGGACCAGGACGAGACCGTTACCACCGATAAAACAAGGCCTGCATGCTCCGTGGGTGACGTCACTTAGTCAGGCCTAACCAGCGGCTCGAAACGACAAGCGCTTATAGCGCTATAAGGCGACCGCGTATTTCGATTTTAGTTTTAGATCATCATTGAGCCGATTTTGCTTTTTTTTTGAAGGGCTTCCGGTTGAAAGAGGATGCCAGCCGTCAACTGAGTCTTTCTTCGCATCCCATTCGATTTTATTATGGAAAAACGAAGTTTCAAAGCAAAAACCAGAATAAAAAACAAATACCCACCTACATCAACCCATTCGAATTAAATATAATGGCAAAAATTGTAGTGATTCAATCTCATTAGAGGTAAACTTCACACCTACTTATACAGGGCCCGCAGAACATAAACTTATCATGAGATTGATCGAAAGAAAATTGGGGAAAATGTATTTTAGTTTGATAGACATGCCGTTTGTTATACCTAATTACCTATATTTATCTTGGAGAATTCCTATTACCTAAAAAATCAGCCAGTGAGTGTTTTCAATTTCCTGTTGTTGGATTTTTTTACCCAATTGGTCGTTAGACTTGAAACAGTAATTTTTAAGTAGAGTGTTCGTAGTACATGTTAATATAATAGTTGCAATTTGATCATTGGAATGAATTCTGCATTCATTGCCACGAGGCAAATGACCGTTTTCAGAAAGAAATTTGAGAATATATTGAGTCAGAAACCAATAAAGAGTCCAATTCATTCGAAATATGTTTCACAGCCCTCTTTTTCTGATTATCAAGACATTTTCCCGAATTATGTATCTCGTTTTTTTCTATTTCAATTAGTAATTCCTTGATTTGATTGATATTATTAGAGATAAAAGGTGTTTTCAGATTGGCTTTTAGAGATGTTTGTATCGCTAGGTCATACAAAAATGATCCACATTCAAAACAAAATCAATCACAACCGAATATGTAATTACGGGCCCTGGAGAATAAGACAATTTGAATAATGTGACTTTTTGCAAATCGATAATTTTGAACCACTTTTCGGGCAACTGAAAAGACTCTATTGCAACTAGAAATTCTTGAAATTCTGTGTAGCAAAATAATTTTTGGTAATTTTCGAATTCAGTTTTACTTTTGGTAAGTGCTTGTGCCAAATTTTTAGTCTCTAGTATCTCAAGTTTTTCATCACGACTTGTGCGTAATTTTACAGTTGGGAAATTGAGTGGGAATAACATCTCGTTTGAGCCTAGGAATTTTCAAATCTATTGTTACAGTTTTGCCAGTTTTTGAATCGGTTGCAGTAGATGAAGTAATAATATCATCTTTAGTAAAATGTAATTCACATACTTAACTGTACTTAGATGGAGTCGTAAAGTCCTTGCGGTGAATTGCATGTACCCACTTTTTCGATAGTTCCTTGTCCAACGGGAAACTAAAAGCATGACTTTTGGACCACCCACATAATTCCCCCGACAAAAGGGAACACAACACTTGTAAGGCATTGTTATTTCTCCTATCACAACACGAAATATTTCACAAAACAGTAATTTCTCCGCCAATTATTTTGATGAATAAACAACAAGAGAATTCGAGCACACACACGCGATTTACCTACGCCACCGTTCTTAAACAAAAACAAAGTGACGATCGATGGACGCGAATGCCTTGGAAGATGGCCTGAGTATGCGACGTCACGAGCTGTTTACGTCAGAGTCTGCTGGCCTTGTTTTATCGGTGGTAACGACGATACGCGTATTGACATTCCACATAGTGACAATTTGAAGACGGGTAAGCACACAATCTTTCTTCAACTGATGACACTACGAACATTTCGTCACCCTAGAATTACCCTAATAACACATTCATGTCTCATGGATATCCTTAGGACGTCCTGTCGGGTCATTCAGGACCTCCATAGGACGTTCGGATTTGGTACCGTGAAAGTTCATTAGGCGTCTGTGGGACGCACAAATGTCCCATTTGAGGACCAACTAGGAACGTCCTTGAGGGATGTCCCTGGGACAACTATCGAATACCTCAATCCTACAGTATTCCTGATCAAGCACTACGGAGGACATCCTTAGGACATCCGTCGGATAACCTATCAGCAACGCTGGACAATCTACAATATGTACCACGTGGAACGTCTAAGGGATGCTATATCTAGAACATTTGAAACGATGTAACTGCTGGGACATTCCGTTTACGTCCTTAATTGATTTTTTGAGACAAAGAAAGTCGCTCTGAGCGAACTCATCGATGAAGGCAGTCTATCAAGTCGATTGGTGCAGAGGTGACAGCTCACCTGTGGTTATACATATTTTCTCCGTTCGGCCATCTCCGATATATTATTCGGGTGCCCACGCCCAACACGACCACTCCCACTGTCCACAACTTCATTATGATATAAGCATTTCTGAAGTATACATGAGTATTCGCTGGTACAATCAAACTTTCATTTTGTGTGCCGCGCTATGAGCTGTGGGGGTGTTGAATTCTTAATCTGTTATTCTTTTGAAAAAGATAAAAAGAGATACATAACTTCTCCTAAACGGTGCACATTTATTAACATCATATACAGGATTCTTTTCCACTACCGATAATACTCGAAGTAGGAGAAAGTGACATTTGATGAGCGTGAATGTTGATTCAAATTTCACTATTTCATCTTCATCACTGGAAAAGAAACATTGTATCAGTGCATCTGATGAACTGTTTTCTTGGGCGCATGATCCAGAGATACCTGGTTTCTATTGTCACAATATTATTCGTCGTCAGCTTCACCTTTCTGTAATTTCTGAATGATTCATCTTAGCTATAAAATAAATGTCTTAAATGCACGAGTTTTTTCACCAAGGTAATCATTTTTCAGAGAATAATATAACTAATTTTTCATAGTGCCTGGCTAATGACAAGTGAATAAGCCACTGATGACATGCAATTGAACAGGTCGCTAATGACATGTGATTAGGTGACTAATGACAAGTGAACAAGTCATTAATGACAAGTGGATAAGTTACTGATGACAGGTGGATGAGTCACTAATGACAAGTGCTCTGTTCACTGGTGGTTATGAATCTGAAATTCAATGGAACAGGTCAATATTGTAATAGTGGTAGGTGTAGGTACATTTCCAAGAAAACAAATACTCTCGCGGTTATCAACTTGTTTCCTTGTCCCTAATAGTATACAAGTTTCAACTTGCCACTACTTAAGATTTACTTAGGGTTAGTGATTTTTTTCTCTGTGTACCTATATTGGTAATGGTATAGAGGGTTTCTGATATAGGATTTATAGATATGTATTTGTTCTTTCTCATCATTCTCTCTCTACTCGCTTTTGGTAGATATCATGTGATTATTACTGCATAAATGTTGTATTAGTTATAAGCTATTGCTACCTTGAACTGTATGAACTCCATGTTATGAAACCGCTTGTTCCTATAAACATCAAAGATTCTATTTTATTCAATTCCATACAGCATGAATTGCAAACCTCACGAATATATTGATAATACCAACTGAGAAGAAAAATAGTTGCTTTTGACATGATTTCGCTCTCAATTTCGCTGTTATTCGGATATTATTAATCAGTATTGTCGCATCAAATTCTCTGTCACTTCTGTTCTCTGAAACGACCATGAGAAGAATGTTTCTGTATTCACGCACTTTTCTGTAGAATAATGGAACATAAGTCGGCCTCTAATTGATTAATTTCACACTTCAGGCCCACACAGTACCGTATGAACAACTATAGGAACGGCTGTCATCAATCCTTTTTCCAACTTCGATCGTCAATACCTTCCGTTAGCGAAAAGCTATCATGTTGCAGTTCTCGTTGGTCTGTTGAGATTTAGTTTGTCTATTTGATAGTGTATTAATTTGCAAACATTACATCTTTCATTCACGATATCTATTAATACTCCTAGGGTTTGCAATCCCGAAATGCCGATACCAGAAATCCCGGGGTCATAGTGATATTTTCATACCGAGAATCCCGGGATCACATCCGATTAGAACCCGGGATTTTCGGGATTAGTTTTGAACAATAACACTTCGCTCTCGTCAAGTGAATCAGATTATTATTATTCGAGGTTCCTGAAAAAAAGTTATTATGGAGATACTCGTGAGTCATATAAAACGTTTCTTGATAATTTCAGAGGCAATAATTGATAAACAAGATGGTGAAGAAGATAGAATTCCTCTTGCGAGTCAAGCGTCACCGAGTGTGTCGCCGACTCAACCTAGATACATAATTATCTTCTAACAACTATACCACTCACAAGTGTAGAATATGAAAGAGTATTTTCCGCAGCTAGTACCATTTATAAGTGGATTTTTGTACGCTCCTGGTCCAGTTTCTTCTCTTTACTTTTTGATGTATAGATTACATTTTTTGTTCATATACGAGTATTTATGTGATCATTACGTATCTACAGTATACCCCATACTTTTTTCAAATCTTAATCCCGATACCGAAATCCCAGGATCCCGGTTTCGTATCAATTTGATCCCGGAGTCCCGGGATTGTATTATCACTCCGGGACTGCAAACCCTAGATACTCCAGATCACGACAGTCGTTCTTAGTTGTTCACCTGGTACACTCTTTTTACTTGAAAATAATATTCATGTTCTGTAAACTTCGATACCATTACCACAGCATAAATCCTTATGGTGTGCTCTGATTCCGAAACAGTAAGTATACTTATATTATGCGACCACGACTGAAGGTACAATGACAAGTTAGGTACCTCTTTCCAATAAATCAAACCACATGAAATTCCCGAAAATGATTAAAAAATATAATATAATATTCCTTCCTAATTAATTCCATATCGCAAAAACAAAGAAACGACTCCAGCACAGTGAGAATGAAATAAATCATCATATTCTTCCGCCCAAGGTAAAAGTATACTTCTACAATTACATCGAAATATAAATCATCTACATGATTAACAAGAATACGACTCATGGTACTTTGATTTATTGTTAAAGTTCCTTTTCCAAATCAAGTCAACATAATACATAAAATAATAAAATATCGCGGCAAAGATCAGCACTGACGACATACGTATATTTCCGAGAATCGTTCTGTGGCGGCCATCTTTGGGTTCACGGGTCATCTAGTAGCCCGTGGAATTATGATTATTAAAACAAAAGAAATAAGAGCGAATGTTCTGTATTCGAGAGATTATAATAATAAAGACATGGAGCTTTATGACGGTATCATGTATAAGAAATAAAACTGGATTCTGTTTATTTATTGTGGTTAATTCAACGATTTTATAGCTTTATTCCGTATGTCGTGGTACATAATTTGTTTGAATGTTCGTGTTTTGTCTTATCTTGAACATTTTTCCATCTTTGTTAGATAATTCCAGATATCCGAATATGCTTCAGATAATTGAATGCTTTATTATTCATACATCACGTGAGTATTACTATATACAGGGTATATTTGAAAGGGCGAATGAACCATCATAATATGGAGAAGTTAATTTATATCAAAAGGGCAGCATCTGCATGACGTATAACATCCAGTATAACTTCGCCTAGTATGGGGTAGTATGCGTTAAATCTGGTATAGTACTGATTTGCTGAATACTTGTTTATGATGTTCTCCTAATGAATATTCCAAGTTTGATACAAAGATTACTTATATGGAGGTGAAATAAGATGAAATTCGAATAATGTAGACAATAAATGAAAGAAACCATCAAAAAGTGTGCCCTATGATCTGAAATAAAACGAGTTCATGAGGACTAGGAAGTTTCAAGATTCACATTTGTAGCTGTAAATGGTATTACATGAAGAAAATGTTACAGCCAAAGAATGTTAAAATGAGAGCTGAAAATATAGTAACTATACTTTCAATTTCGAGGTTACCCACAAGGTCATTAGATGATCCATTAGAAATATGGAAGAATATTTTCAACGGTGAGATGTTGGACTCAACTGTTATGAATACGAAAGTACTATTCTGTTCAATAGATCTTTTATAATAGATGAATTCTGGGTATGGTTTTCATATATCAATATATAGATTAATCAATTCAAAAACAGAAAAATATATTCACAAGATAGATATGCAAGAGAGACTAACAAACCAGAAATCCATCAGGCTCTATTTGGAATGCTAATTTTTTTCTGGAGGTGGTCAAAAATCTTTATGGACACCACGAAGGACCACTCCCTCCATGGTAGTGGGGAATCCATACCCTAATAGCACACGTCATCCAGAGGACATTCATTTTATGTCCATTTGAAGTCCAACATCCATGGACGCCAAATGGAACTATCTCTTGATACATCGTTGTATATCCAGCTGATGATCAAGTGTGTACTCCATCTGGAAGCATAATTATATTTATGTCCATGGACGTACATCGAATATCTACTTAGATGTCCATGCCGGATACTTGGCAGTACATATTGGGCATTCCTAAGTTCATTGTCGGGATGTCCATTGTGACGACAAATTTTGAGAGAAGTAAAATGGGAAGAACAAAATCTGAATTCTTCGGTCAGAATTCGAAAAATGTAATATAGGTTATATGTTTATTTCATTCATTGGTTTTGGTGGACTTTTATGATCATCATCGTTACAAGTGAGTACTTATTATTTCTGTATTTCTATATATCCAGGTGCTTCTAATTGCGAATTGTTACGATGATATAATATATTTCTTGCTTCTTCTGTCCATTCTTCTTTACCAGAATGGACAGAAAAAGAAGGATTTGGAACATGTTTTCCGACGTACCTACTCAAAAATGGAGAAAATATAGGATGTTGACCAACTCCAGAATGATACCACAACAGATGATGTGTAGGCAGGAATTATTGACAATTTCTCAGTTTCGGAAATTTCCATCTTGAGTCCAATTATCTTGCCTCATATCGACCAAAACTGACGATAATGATCAATGAAACACCTTATTCACAACATGTGGCTTATGTACAATGAGGCTCCACCACATTCCACTCTGAATGTCCACTGCTGTTTGATTCAACAGTTTTCAAATGAGTAGATAATGCAGCAGAGGAATTATACTATATTTCATGGGGAGCATATAGAGTTTGAGGTGTACTGTAGACTAGTGTGAATAATAGACAGGAGTTATGGAGATTGCCCCATCCCTGTACTCGGATGTTCACAAAACTGTCCCATCTGAGTGATGAGAGCAAAGATGTTCCCAAAATGCTAAATCTGCCGAGCAGCCGCGGCTTGTCCTCCCCGCACTATGGTGAGGTTGGGCTTTAGGAAAGAAGGAAAAAGAAGAACTGACCAAGGGAGGTCGATAAAAAATATTGAAAACTGAAAAGTGAAGAAGATACCATCCAAGACAAGTTGAAGTATAATGAGTGTCCTCGGGATTCCCATTCCCGTATTCTCCCAAGTCGTGAGCCCCTGAGAAAACTGCTATACTATACAGGTGTTTTGAAGGCTATATAAAAGCTCGAGTACCAAAGATCTAGGGGTGTATGTGTGGAAAAGCAACCGAAAGAAGTAATTCTCCAGGAGATGTAGTTATGTGTCATTGTGAACCAATCTATAACTCGGGTCGCATTGTGATAATGAATAATTGGTTCACTAGCCTTAATCTGGTGATATTCTACGACAATAAATAAATGATGAAACTGGATAATCGAGATCATTATGATATGTAACAGTACCAAATGAGGAATGGGTACAGCCGATCAACTATGCAGCAACTATAAACAACTGTGCTCAAAAATGAAATAATATCCTTTGTGATACATTGCTCGATTGCTTGATTGATTAGTAATTCCTTCAAGAAATTCTTCGAATTGAAGTTTTTTTAAATTAATTTGATTAAATAAAATTATTGAACTGCGATTGGGACTGAAGTTGTGTCTTTACTGTTTTTAATAAATTTTGGCCGAATGCGCATAACTCAATGTTCACCAATATACGAACCTACTTCTTAACCCTGTATACTTTTATAATTCGAAATGGAATCTGAAACCGATAATTTATGTGAAGTTCTGTCATTTTTGACCCAGCGTACAATAAAAGTAATGGAAGTGATAAAATCGATTATTTCTTCGCATAATTCACCATTCTCCGTTTATTTCCACTATCAACTGAAATGCGAAAGTTATAAATTACAATACCTACTTGACTGAACTAATATGTCTCGTTCAAATTGACTAGTTTCTTAAGTTTAAATTCATGTTTTTCTCGTTCGATCATTTGTCCAGTGCCATATACACATGCCTCGATGTGCGAAGAAGTTATTTATAGATTGATTTTTCTGAATGAGATTGATTTGGTAGCGGGAAGAGTTGAAAAGGGTGTTACCTATGATATTAACACCATGTAAGAAAAAGCCATAAGTAAATGTATACAGGGAGCTATCCAAATTGAGTGTACGCAGCACACTAGTATATATTGGAAGCTGAAAAATTCAAAGTTATTCAACCCTACTGAATGTTTGAGATTTTCTGTCTGCTCGTCACTATGCATTAAATTAATTCTCATGATATAACGAGAGCTTCAATTATTTCCGGGAATTTTTTCGAGAACACGAATATTTTGAGAATTTCCTAAATATTCGTGTTCGAGAAAAAATGCCCGGATATTAATTGAAGCTGAAGTGGTATTCAGTACGATAATTCACATGTTCATGGTTGTTTGTGATGAAATGTAAGAACTAACGTATAGTAACAACATGTGTTTTTGTGAATTTTGAATTTGCAAGTATACCTACATAATATTATAGGGTAAACTGTTGATGAAAGAATGAACTTGAAATAATCTGAGGTTGAATGTCAATTTCATTAAACCAATGAACGTCAAGAAATTTCCAGTGTAATTTCATGCTATGTCCCCCAAGGAGGAGAAAAAATTTCCAAGAAATTTTTCTAGTTGCTATGTTAACGATACGAAATACAGACTTTAAATTGATCGAAAATGTTTGGTGTGAATTTTCAATTCAATTCAAATATTCCTGCACTTGGAAGTAATCAGATGATTTGCCCCAAAATGATACCATGCCCTATGTATAACAACTGAATAGGAAGCAATTTTATTATTTTCTTCCATCAGAAGAATGTGAACGGATGCTTCGATTCTCATCTTTTGGATGTATCTTCTTTTTTTATGATTCCAATGAGATTTCACTACGTCATATGTTGTCAATTTTCAATAAGAATATGTTCGGCTGATCCCGATTTGTTGATATAAGTATCTTTCCTTCATATTTTTTATCACTAGCAGAGTATTTTTGTCGAGTAAAGAATAAATTATGAGCTCTATCACTTCTATAACAGAAAAATATTGAAGACAGAAATATTAATGTGAAACATAAATGTATTTTCCTCCCACTCTGGCACACAACGGTTCTTTCTCCACTGTTTTTGATAAAACAATTAGGTGCATTGCGTGTCTTAACTTTTATATTCCTATACCTGACGGAACTAGAATAAGTTTGAATTCCATGATATATCCATTGTAAATCCATTTGGCTATCACATCACATCACGGCCGTAGAAAGAGTATAGTGTTTAACTCGTACGGAATGCTGATTTCCTACCGTTCATGCTGCAAACTCCATACTTGTGGCCTGGATCATTCCTGGCACAGACATATACTCATTTGGACAGTTCAAATCAAAATATTGGGAGGAATCACCCCCTGGAGAAGTGAAGATAATCAAAGTACTTTTGAATCACCCTGTAGATAGTACTTTACTGCTTCTGTGTCATTTCATTTTGATGTCTTGCAGTATGGTGAGAAACAAATAAATAGTTGAATTGGAGTCAATACTTACACAAGATATCACCAACATTTTCAATATAAGTTTCCATTTCCGTGTATGGATTACTCGTACACAGAACTTCAAAACAGAGTTCTCATTATGTAAACATTATCAATCACTATTCTTTATGACATAGTTGTTGCCAATACCCAATTTTCTCATCAAAATGAATTTTCCGGCTATACTTACTGAAAGTTCCTCCTCACACGTCATTACGTCAAGTCGAAGCAGAATTCTATCCAGACAAGGGAGAACAATAATTATGGATTTATCCGAGGCAGCTAATAAAGGCTTGATTGATTGCAATTACTATAAGATGTTTGTTTTTGATACACGTCTCAAAATCTGCATGTTTTGTGATTATCCCAGCTTTTCTCGCTCGCACTATCCTCAGATTGCGTTCGGGAAGAACAGAGATACAAAACAGAATGTTTGAAGTGAAGTTTGCAGGCTGAGAAGGGAAATTTGTTAGTGAGTTTTGTTGCCAGTTTATACTTAGTTAGTTTAGTCATGCGAGGAATCGCAAATTTGCGATTATGGAAAATATGTATTTTCTTACAACTTGGGGATTTTATTAATTAGAAGTTTTAACGAGGTATCCACAGATTAAATAGTGAATTGCAATTGTGTGTTTATATTTTGGCATTGGGGATTTGGAAAAACTGCATACAGAAATATACACCTACTGAATGAAACCACTTTTTGATAATATGATAACTCAAAGTGAAGAAGTGCAGCGGAACAAAATACAATGCGATTTCCGAACGCTCTGTTACTAGATCAAACTATATATCCTGGTGAGATAGTGTGTGAAGAGTAATAATATACACCGAGCGTTTGCATCATGTCCTGTCATACTGACACATCATTCTGAATTCTCATCCATATTTTGAAACTACAAAGAAAAATTCTATTATGTTCAATGATTATCATGCGTACCAAGGGATGATAGGGAGAGAACATATGTATATATATTTTTTTATTTTAGTAGGTTACAACTTTTTGGAAAACCTTTTTCAGTTGAAAAATTCAGTATTTCAATTCCATCGATGAGCCAGGTTCTGGTAAAAAGTAAACTATAGGATGTACTGACTGAGATTGTCGATTGTGTCTGACTGACATTGTTACACGGAGAAAAAATCATCAACCCTATATAGGTGAATATTCAATAGTGGCAAGTAAATACTAGTTTACCATTTGGGACGAGGAAACAAGTTGATAGCCACTAGGATATTTGTGTTCTTGGAAATGTACACCCACCACTATCAATCTGTTTCATTGAATTTCAGATTGATAACCGTTAGTGAACATAGGACTTGTCATTAGTAACTTATTCATTTTCGATCAATTGCCATTAGTGACCTAATCACCCGTCATCAGTGACGTATTTACTTGTCGTTAACGACTTATTCACCTGTCATTACCTGATTACTATGAAAAACTACATATTATATTCTCTGAAAAATGATAACCTTGGTAAAAGGGCCAAACTCGTGCATTCCAAGAATTTATTGTATAGCTATAATGAATCAAGAAATCATAAGAAGGTAAGGCTGGCAACAAATATTGAGACACTAGATACCGGGTATATCAGGATCATGGGCCTAGAAAAAAGGTCCATCAGATGCAGATTTAGATGAAAAAGTTGAATAGAAATTACCTTCCATACTCATTGACCGTCACTTCCTTCCACTTCGAGTATCATCGGAAATGGGATATATAATGCTGTATATGAAGACAACAATTGTGTACTGTTCTGGGAGAGTTATGTATTTCAACATCTTCTTCAAAAGAATGACAGATCAAAAACTCAATACCCTACAGCTCAGGGCGCGGCACACAAACTGAAAATCTGCACGAATATGATATATAGCAGTTGATATTAATGCAATGATAGCTGATATTTTTGAAACCTATATTTCCCAATAGTGGAAGGTAGCCAACTTTCCCACGGTGTTTCAATGATGCCTGATGATATGTGAGCAAATTTCGCGATGGATCTGACATGATTGTTCCATATAGTATAGCCGATGAGAATACCGAGGCATACTGCGCGTTCGTCTCTTCAAAAGAAAAAAGAGCCTTTTGTTTCGGTGGCGTTTGAGTTCAGCTAGATTTTGGTCCTCTAGTCAAGGATAGCTAGTTCATCATTGACTGCTTTGAACTACCTTCGTAGAAAATTCTTAGTTTCCTGAGATGAAAAGGAATTCTTCAAGGGAACGTAGTATGGGGAGTACTCTCAATAGGCGTTGTTCATACCAACAACTATCTATTTATTCACTTGTTCACTTTACATCTCACAATGACGAATGACGGCTCATATGCCAAAAGAATAAAAGAAACAAAATGGATGACCTAGTAGAAATACATCAATTGTCGATTGTTTAAAAAATGCTGTCGATAAAATGCTCCTGCTATACGCTGATGGTCCATTTTCATGTCATTGATGACTTAATGACACTGTGGAACCTGTATCATTTATTCATTATGCATCGTTCAACCAGTACTGTTCCTGTGATCTTTGTGAAATGAATTATATACAGCCATTGATATCCTAAAGCTGAAAAACTGATCCATAGGGAATTCACTATTTTACCAGCACAATACAACTGCAACATACGTCTTATATGATTGAAACAGCAATGAACATGTACGTTTCCATAAAAAAAAAATAGTGCCCACAGTATGCCATCGAGAAAAAATCAATGGTCCATTGCATCGCCAGCTATGTCGTGTTTTCTGGGGATATTGATATTCTATGGTGATGCTATAAGAAGTGGATTAACCTTATTCTTGATAAAGATGTATGCTCAGCACGGAATCATTTTGTGATGAAAAGTGAAGTTTCGTGCATCTGGTATGAATTGTGGGAAAATAGGTCTATGTTTGGGACCTATTCGCGTTAATCGAGGTCATCAGATGACGTTGTGATGACATTGAAAACTATAGGGATACATATCTAAGTCTCAATCTATGCCGGGAATTATGATTTTTTTCGGGTACGATTCCCACCACGTCCACAGAAGTTCTTCTGATGGCCTAAGAAACTTTTTGGGATCACACGATAAAAACGGTTCAAAGGTAAGACCCCCGTCATTCCTTGCTCGCACAAGTCTCTTGAAGACTTCCGAGGGTTGCTCGTAAGGGGGCAACCGAATGATGGGTAAGAACAGTTTTAGAACAGTTTTCAGTTCTAAATGTCATCGCAAAGTCATCTAATGACCTTGGCGACCGCGTTATATATTATGGATTAACAAAGGTGCTAACGGCAGCAAGTCACTATAGATCGTGCTGTATTGTGCTCTGTGATCTTCTCTTCAAATGGTTATATTACAGTAACACACGGTACCTCACCACGTTGGTGGGCTTCCTTCGGTCATTCAGGCACGATCAGTCCAAATCGATGTCTTTCCGAATTGATGACAAGACGAGAAAAGGAATTCTGTGATGACAGTTAAATTAATTCGATGGATGACAAATAGTCGCTCCCAGCCAGCGGCGTACCGAACTCTTTCTCTGGTCAGTTTTTGAAGTATAAAGGGAAATTCATAGACTGAAAATTCCTAGGAAACAAAAGAGTGTGAAATGATATTGAAATTCGCGCTTTGCTATCAATGATAAACATACAACTTGGATCAGATCATATACACTGTATACTAACTATTATGCCTTTGTGAAGGTATCCTGCATTTTTCCCAAGTTCAAAATCACTTCCATCCGCTCCTTCGCATACTAATTCGATGTTAACGATCTTCGAAATCTTGAAATCTTGTTTGGGATCTTGGGAAATTCTCTATCCAAAAAATTTGTCGAAAGGGAGACATCATGAGTAGAATCATTTTAAATAAATTGTTCTTGATTTGAAATTCATATTTTCTCAATTCTGCTGAGCCTAAAATACTTGGATGAAGGTACCATGTCGCATTTGAATTTTCTTGAAGATGATTCCCTCTTGATATCCTACTGGATAGACATCTTTTTCAGAAGCCAATAGAGAGTTGAACAATACTCGAGATCATGTTTATATTCATCTAGTCTAAAGGATTCTATAGTGAAAAATTTCAAACATGATCATTTTGTTTTAGATGAATTCTAGTGTCTCATAGAGTATTGAAGGACCTTTTAGATGGGGTTTCACACGATCACCATCTCCCAAAATGGCATCGAAAAGTAATTTTGACAGACACATATTTTCAATCGCAATCGAAATGTAGCACTTGGAGAAAAGAGAAAAGAAAATCAGTCGTTTGATAGTTAACAATGTATAAACATTGAGGGAATATGGAAAGTATTTGCAGTTGTGAATATTTGCCAACCATGTCTGATTTCTGATCGTTGTACCATTGTGGCACGTTCCTGATAGAGGTGAATGCCACACGTAACTCATTTTTTCGAAGAAAATTCTTCTCTTTCTTTCTTGCTTGCATAAAAAAGAAAAGGAAAAGTTCTCATTGACTGAACTGTCGTTTAGTTCTACTTCATTTGATTAAACTGACAGTAGTTTCATCATTCCATAATGTTTTCTACTTAGTACTGAACTGGTGGAGTTTTCAGGCATGCAGGTCATTCCTGTAACTCATATGCAACAAAGAAAATAACAATTTCTATACTGAACTTATAGTAGCAACACAATGTATCTGCATGTATCTCTGTTTACTGCTGAAGAAAGACAGGACTTCGAGTTATCGAAATGATTCACTTCGTGAAATCCTCAGGCAGTCTTGAGATACTCCATTCATCTCCATATCTGTTTTGTGAAAAGATACGAGTGTTTCATTGCACTGGACAGAAGTCATATTCAACATTGTTTGTTGAACATGAAAATGAGGAAAAGGTTAGGTTAGGTCTCAATTGACTCGACTGGCACTCTCTGTTTCCTAAAATTTCATTCCTCATGTGCTGAAAACAGAATTCTCCTGATATTAGATACTGGCACTTTGTTTATTACTTTACTAAACTCATCTAGAGTTGCAATCTCACTGCACCTATCATCTGGTGATGTTTTTATCTATACTATGAATGTGACATTATAGTACCTACTAAAATAAACGATAACCCAACTCAAGGATAATTTGAGTAACAGTGAATAGTGCAACGACTTGATGATGATAATTTAATTGTTTCTGAAACCAAGAAGATTTTTTATTCTACCATTAGCAACTGTCTGTCCAATGAGGTTATTGCATATCAGTAGTATCGCTAAGTGTCGAACTACAGCAAATGATGATGTGCTGTATATTTTTCTGAATCCTGATTTCTTCAAGCCCTTCTGGGATGAAAAACCCAAAGAGTAAGTCTCCATATATAATTTGAGTATATGATGAGATCATGTAAACCCCCTGAATATACACCACTGGTACAATATCGGTATTTATCTACACCACACAAACATATACTGACTGTGTTATTAATCGACATCGGTGAGACTTTATGGGATTTCGTGATCACCGCTTATTGTTTTTGTCTCTTTATCCAGAAAGGTGTAGCGTTATGGTTATATCTTGGAGTCTGCAGTCTGAAGGTCATTTATATCGATCATTAGATGAGATGCGAGAGAGAGAGAGGTGATCTCATCGATATACAGGGCCGATGAAAGAATAAGAGGTCAGCCAGGACAACTGCTTCAGGACGTTCAGGGCCCAGAACCATACGTCCACACGTGGAATTTCAAAACTTTAGTGTACACACCCTATGTGTCCACATGCTAGAACACTTATTTCTAGAAAAACCACTATGACATGGAATGAATTGGACAAACTTCGTTCACTAAAACTTCAACCCGCCTCAACTTACCCGATTAGTATAATCATGTGCGGTATAAACTTATAGAAATAGGGGTAAAAACATCATTGACATTTATTACATCAATAAATATCGAATCTTCTCGACAGTTCACAGTTAGATCGAATTGAAAATTGAGAAATATATAAATACTGGATATTTCCCCAAAATAAAACAGCTGGCAACA
The DNA here is from genome assembly GCA_918026855.4 of Phaedon cochleariae. Classification (NCBI taxonomy): domain Eukaryota; kingdom Metazoa; phylum Arthropoda; class Insecta; order Coleoptera; family Chrysomelidae; genus Phaedon; species Phaedon cochleariae. The sequence continues at coordinate 30,175,267 of OU896717.1, forward strand.
CAGGAGAAGATATTATGACGTCAGTTATTGATATAGACGAGTTAGCCTACTTACACAATCCGGTGGATTGACTTGACCCCAATGTGCAAGATTCGTTATGTTTTTTTTTTATTCTGATCAAATTGCTTCAATAAAAAAAATCTAGATGGAGTGAAAATATACGATAAGTATTTTCTGTTCAGTTCAGTGAGAATGATTTCTTAAATTTGTATGATTACACAAAAAAACAATTTTTGTTGCATGAACGAATTATTTGTGTTTGAATTATTTTTGCAAGATTGATAAAATCTTTGTTGAACTGAACAGATGTATGGTAATTCCGAACGAGCAGCTTGTTTCAATCGAGAGTTTGACAAAAACAAATGATGTCGATCTAGAAATCATAATATCAAAGGTGGTTCAACGAAATCCTTTCGTAGAGTTGATAGAATAATGCTCAGTTGATAAAGAATTCACCTTTGAGTTAACATACTAGTTTTCTTATTCTGATGTAGCAACAAACTTGTTTTGGATAGATGATTTGCTTGAATATAAGGCAACGAAATAGATTAAATCAGTGAAATATTTCGTTCATTCTACGTTGAGTTTTATTTTTGCCGAAATAGTCCTACATCAGCTGAAGAGAAGTGGAGTGGAGACTGACGACCATTATTAATCCAAATGTTGAGTGAAAACATTTTCATTGTTCATCAAAGCGATTTGTGAAATAGAAATACTGTTTCCCTTGAACAAACGGAATATTTCCTAGAAAAAATTAACGAAAAACTACACAGAATAACATGTATATATCGCATGGAATCAACAAGATATTCCATTGAATCCATATCTCCCTGCTCTAGAGTTCATGCGCGATAAACATAATACTTGATTCAAACTTCAACTAAAATGAAATGAAACAATATGTTATTTCATTTATTCACAGATGATATTTTGTCATCCATATATATATGACACTACCATTTGCTTCATTGAAATGAAAATCACCTGAATCAACAATTATATGAACAACCATTTCGGATTGGATCACATTACATTCCAACATGGCGGACTTCTGATTTTTCTGGAAATGCCAGCAATTTTGTTTTTGTGTCACTTATCGATGTATTAATTTTGTCTAGTCACATCTCGATCCGATTTTTTTTTCAAATAGAACACTTACGGGCCACCTACATGTTGCATTAGAACATACACTGAGGAAAAAAATTACATAATTATCATTGATGTATTTCGGTGCAGTAACAAAATGTGTACATTCAAAAATCAATAACTATAGTTCATCAAAAATGAAGTTTGACATAGATATTGCACTTGTTTTGCTCTGTTGAATAGTATATGTGAAAATATACAAGGTGTTCCATTTTAAAAAAGTTGCTGACATTTCCATAGAAACCGGAAGTCCGTTAGATAGGATTGTAATGCACCGAGAATGATCCAGTTATACAAGTCTCTAATCAGGAAACATCCTATAACTGCTAAATGGAACATTTTAACAACGAAATGTCATCATATGAATGTGAGAAGTCAATGTATCAAATGTGAAACCGCTCACCTTTCGAAATCACTCTTTTTGTTTAAAAAAGGTTACCTTGAAATGGAACAAGATTATTGTTTGAAAATTGAATTTGAAAGATAATGATTCAAATCGTAAAATATGTCATGTCACAGTTGTACGAGTATCATTTAAGTTTCATCCCTTCTTCATTCACCATCTTTGTCATACTCGTTCACCACAATGAGTCATCTCACTCACTTACGAACACTTGTTCCATCAGAATCGTAAGTCATCTACGAGTACCTGATATGTAACGACATATTAGCCCACAGCAGCTCTTGAACCATTCATACAGGGTGATAATTTTTTTTTTCGAAAAAGTGAAGTGGTTGGAAGTTCTAGAAATTTTAGGGATGAATTTGTTCATATACTCCCCAAGTGTAGTATTTGTTGAGGAACTACAACGAAGTTGATTGGCATTAGGGCGTTATAGTGTTTTCACGATAAATCGGTAATGTATAGAAAATACTCCCAATTTGGATACAATTTTTCATTTTCAAATCTCCTCACTATTCACAATAGTGACAAAAGCTTGGATTCACGCAGTTTTATCGGTGATAGATTGTTTTGCTTATGAAATATGTCCATGAGGACGTCTTCGTATCCTTATCTTGTACCAGGTGAATATAAACCTTTTGTTTTTCTTTGAATTGTATTGAATTGAATATGGAAATCCATGACAAATGTGGAAACTTCACAAACGATAAGATCTCCACAAACTTCTCAAACACACGACATGTTTCGCTAACACAGTAGCTTCATCAGGTGATATACTGGTACAATGAACGCATTCTTTTTCGTCACATAAAAATGTGCCCCAAAATGCACTTTTTTCTAGCTACAGCCACAGTGAAGTTAGGTAAAAAAAAGAGATTTTCTGAAATTGTGACTGGAATAACGGATCACATCTTCTGAAAATCGTCATGCCTTTGTCTTTTTAGAAACATAATTTTCTTATTGCTTCAAAAATTATATAAACCCAGTTTTGAAGGTCTTGAAGGAGGGTCCACTCTTTCATTGGCCCAAATTGTATTGTTCCGAAATAGAATATGTCTTTGAAAAAAATGATCTTGTGGGCTATGAAAAAACTAAGAACAAAAGAGAATATGACTTTGAGAAGCATGATCTTGTGGGCTATAAAAAAATTGAGAATTCAGTATCTTGCATTACAACTAACCACTTTCCAAGAAAACTTAATCAACGAAAGGGGTCACGACATCGTTTTCGAACGCAATAGGTTGAACGCTTGCATACGGAGGTGATCGCATGTCGGAACGCATTTGAGACTGCTATTTCATAGGCGTGCGGTACTGCAACTTGATCCGTTATTATGATGACAATTTCAAATGATCTTTTGTTTTTTACCCAACTCACAGTGACTGTAACTCGAAGGGGTTGCATTTTAGGCCACATCATTATTTGATGAAGAATTTTCATCTTGATCCCTACTATATTATATTTACATCGAATTTTAAATCACCGTGTATATTGAATAGGTACTTTCTCTCTCATTTGCTTCATCTCCCCAGAACTAGTCGCTTGACTCCAACAAAAACAATGCAACAGTTAGAATTTTTCTTCTTTTCAGTAACTGAATTAGTCGAATTTTTAATTATGGTTTTTTTTGTTCCTATCTCTGTCTCTGACTTTCGAGGGTTGCTTTGCAACTAAGCTGGCGGTTAAAAACACTTTTAAACACACTTTTTTTTTTTTTTTATCTTAATGTTTGTACCTGTTGATATGTGATATTATTTGATTCTTTCTCAATACTATTTCTTTATCTTGTTATTGAAACCAAATGATGCACACATTCATTGAAAACAACGTAAGTTATACCTACGTATTGCTTTTTTTCCTAAATATTGAATATTGGATCTAGAACCCCCCCCCCCTAGGGATGAATCTTAACTACGCCACAGTACGTTACCATATTATAAACCTGATGAAGTTAAATGAATGATTTTTGGCAATATGTCAACTGTCGTGTTCGGAAAGGTGGAAAACTTCGCTTGTGATTTTTTTTATTTGTCGATAAGGAACTATAGATTTCCATGAAGTAACGGCCGAATCAGTTCACCCTTATTTTGCCGATCTTCGTCTTGTGGGACGAGTTGTTAGCATTGACCCCTATGCTGACCACCGTCATTAATTCCCATTCAATATCGCGAGTCCGATAACGCTCCGCCACCATGAATTTTCTTCCCCTGATCAATTGAAATCCACCCTTCATTCCCCAAGGTAGTATTTCAGCCCTCAAGGTGCGTGTGAACTGGATTACGCATGAATCATTACATCAACTTTCTTTTATTTCACGTCCAGTTCGGAGGTGCATATAAAAAAAGGTCTGTAGACGCAGGTGATCAGATAATCTATAACGGCCGAAGTATGGACGTTACAATTTTGAAATGTACTAGACACACGATTGTTTTGGTACAGTTTAAACAAAAATTTGGTTATCACTAATATGGAACAATATTATACATACTACAGTATCGTGCCTATAGTTAATAGTAGCTATTCATAAAATGTTTCGTGAGGAGGAACATTCACAGACAATAAAATTGTTCGAATCAACAAAATCTAAGTTCATATTGTCATATATCCACGACCAAATATCTTGTCACCGCAACAATTTTTTTTTGGCAGTTCTCAACTTGAAATTAATCTGATTCAACTCATCAATGATTCAAATTGACAGCAGAAATTATATCTGCTCTAAAGAACAGATTCTGTTGATTGCAATGATCATAATATCATGTTGGGGGGGTCATTTCAGATCAAACTAACCGTATATGTGGTTTTCCAATTGTTGATGGTTCAGAAAGTTATTGATGTTTTTCCATTTCTATAAAGATTTCTATTCTATAAAGAAAAGAAAATAAGAAAGTTGATGTTACTTCCGGTCCGACCGGAAGTTAACTTCGACATGTCAATATGCTCAAATTCTAGCTCTTATGTCATTATATCGACGATCCAAATTTCACAAACCTACTTCATACAATAACTGAGATATTCCGTAGGCAATACTTCCGTAGCCACCCGGTATATGCCATTTCACTTTTCAGTTGTAAAATTAATCATACTATCGCAGATTATTCATTAACTTGCTTCCACTGTATAGAATTATTTCCCCACGGTAGTAATTGTAGTACAATCTATGGTAGTACCCATGGTAGTACCCTGTCTCTAGACGCTAGTTATCAACAATGAATTTCCATGGTTCTGATTGGTCTGTACTAATCTATTCGAATAGCCCGCACATGAGTGTGAGCTAATCTGCAACTGTCAAGTGTCAAGTCCTATTTTATGGTTATGATTACTCATGATGATAGTCACTGTTGAGAATGAGAAACAGTGAATCCTCATTTTTCCGTGTATCTGTAGAATTAAGGTGATTAAAACTATGAGAACACGTGTTAGGTGAGTCTTTAGAATTTGTTTGTATTTCACTAACAGTGGTATAGTGGTGTGATTAAGTAAAACTAGTAGAACGAATAGGTACCCACCAAGTTGAATTTGACAAGACGATGGGATGTCAGATCATTACGCCATCCTACTGTCATTATTACTCTTATCACTCGATTCATCACAATAATGTCTGTCATTAAATGTTGAAAATTGAGTTAGCGATGTATGAATGACTCCATAGTTGTAGATAAACGGTATAACGTCGGTAACACGTACTTACTAATATTGATGACTGAAGCAGACTTATACAAGAAAGTACAATTGTCATCAGTTGTTGCTCGACAATCAAATCCATAACGAGCCAACATAATTCTCGTTGACACGGATAATGTTCTCGTTTTAATCCCTAATTTGTATTCTCACTCCGGCTACCAATTTTCCAATTTCAAACACGACGCTGAAATGATAGTCCTTCATTCCGGGACGCACAGGACTATTAATAAACACAATAATAAAGAACCATAACGAAGGGACGTACGTCCCTTAGCTGGTCCCTTTCAGGCGCGAACAACGTCTTTACAAATCATTAGTTATCCTTTAGCGAGGACTCACGGGTTTGTCTTACCCTTTCCTCATTCATCAATTAATCATCTGAAATTTAACATATCGCATATTCAAGGCTGATATATGGTGTTTGGTTATCGCCTCCTGGATGTTGTATCGATTCGAACAGCATATCGTGGAAGTCGCATACACTGGCCACGATAATACAATATGGATATTTTTACTGCTTACCATGGTGATCTGACTAAATTCAGACCAAATTTAATCCTTTCTTCATTTGTCTTCAACGTCATCAACTTTTGTATGATTTCATCATTATTTTGAGGTTAGGTTGTGGAACTCTTTGAATAAAAAAAAAACAATTTCTTCAAGCAAGATTCAATATTAGCTGAAATTGCTTAGCAAACATCAATAAACATTTTTAGAGCAATGTGACCCCAGTGAACTATCATTCGTCTAATATTGGTATCTTTCAATGTTGAATCAAAAAAGTTGCCAACTGGCCGACTAAACGCCAGTATTGGATAAAGCACTACCTCCATTTATTGCTTATTTATTATTGGACCAGTGATGGACTGAGGTATTTTCAGTGCATTCCTGATGGAAATTAATTGATTTATTCTTTTACTGAGAAATTTCAGGTTATGTATGAAACATATCACACTAACTATAATGATGATAATGATAATTATTATATATATATTATAAAACCCCTCGTATTCAATTATCATATATATCCACATATGCTTTGGTTTCTTTGATTGATTTTGTGATTTCTGGAATATCTGGAAAATGGCCAAAAGTCGACAACGACACCTTATCTTCTCTGGTAGCTGAAATATACTAAATGTGAATCTCAACTGACTTTATAAATGACAACTGCAGAATACCTGGCCTGCTGCAACAATAGTTATATTAAAAAGAAAAAAAGAAAAAAGAGAAACACAAATTTCAAAGCCAGTCGACCACACTTTATATAAAAGATTGAAAAACAGTGACAACAGTCAATTTGTTATCGTTTCTATTATTTTCATCAAAATACCCGCTCATTCACTGATTGTTCTGCCCCTGTTCCTCAGAGAACAAGTTCTCCTCATCTTCTTTTTTTTTTGTTCCATGGTTCTATCTTCTTTTCTTCTTCCATGTTTCTATCTTCACTTCTTCTTCCTCCTATTCGCACACCACTTCACTTCTAATCGATCCTCTTATTCATCTGAATTTGAATGGAAATAATTGTAATTCATCTCTTAAATCTACATTGTTCCTTATCTCTGCTATAATTCCATGACTATATAGCAATACCAGTTAGACGGATTCGATAGGCTCAGTCAGCACATCCTTTCGTCGTTAACCTTGAAATGTATCCATCATTATTTTACTAGAACTTGTTCGTCTATTATCAATGAACTGTATGTAAACAACTGGAAGGGACCCACTGTGAACGACGAGTGAGGCAAAAATATTTTTCAGGAAACCCGCAGTGTTTACGGATACCTATCTCTCTCTATCTTGTGTTGGCTAATGGGAAGCGCTCGCATAATTTGAAATATTTTCTCGTTTTTTGCTTCTATTTAAGAGTAAACGTGATTAAATAAAAATATTCATTTAGGAAAAAGGATAATGTTGTAATCAATTATCATAAAAAAATTATTACTGATTTTCTTATTGACTTTAAAATGAAATTTCAATATTACTCTTACAGGATCAGGAAGTCAAATGAAAACAAAATTGAAATTATATATTTTTATTCAAATTTCACAATATATTGTACAGGGTGAGCGAAGCACAATGTCTCAGAACTATCAGAAGGAAAAGAAAAACGATAGGAAAAATTTGAAAAGAGGTTCTTGAATGGTATTAATGAGTACATTTTGAGCATAATTTCCATAGGTTCCCATTCCTCCATTAGGTCACTCATTAATTGTCATTACTATATCCACTGTTGGAAATTGATTGAAATACTTATTCTTTCATGTTTGAAATTTTTAGGTATCTCCTTTTTACTTTTTGTCTCAGTGTGTTCACTTTTCTCCTCAATACAATATCCTTCTCTAATGAAACAGTTTGAGTTTCTTCATTGATCAACTTTGAAACTTGGGAGCTGGAAGTGGTAGGCAAGTCAAAGTCAATAACATGGGAAACTTCTTCCTTTGGACCCAAGTTATGAACGTCCACAGATGCATCCTGAAAACAAATTACTAGCTAGTTTTTTTATTTTAAATATGTGCAAACATACTTTTTTTTCATTATTAATCAACTAGGTACCTATGAGTTTTCTTATTTTCCTGGGGGAATCAGCATTTTTTGGTAACAAATGCTGAGGAAATGAAAATATACTGGGTACAGCATCTGCTTTCAAAAACCTAGCAGTACCTGGTATGCCTGAATAATCTGTTGGCAGGAAATGCTCCCCACAACGCTTGCTGCTTTTAGTTGGAGTCCAATTCTCACTAGGAACTGCCTTTATCCATAATTCGAGAATGTCTGGTCTTTTGAATGGAAAACTGCAATAAATAATATCACTCAATAGCAATATGGAAGTATTTAACTTTGACAAATAATATAGTTATAGTTTTTGAACATATTCTGATACTGGACATTGTAAACCGAACTGATGATCATTTCATGAACTATATTTTTCAAAAATCTGAGAACAATATTCAACTTACCCATGGAATGCTAATTTCCTTTTGTTTTGTTCATTCTTCTTGCATCCAAAGGCGACACAATAAATCACCATTGTTTATCAATACTAATCACAAACCTTCTCAACAATCAGTTCAGTGTTCACAACAACAAATTCAGTCCTTTTGTTACAACAAAACACGCCAAATGAATAGATATTTCACCTCGTATTTCACATGAACTAAGACAATGAACTTATGTCTTCACTTTCTTGCCTGTGTAGATGACAGAAAAAATTCTTTACTACTTTAATTATTAGATAAAAGAAAATTTATACACCAATCCACCATTAAACAACACGAGTTGGAAGAGGACAGGTATCCGTAAATCATGCTATCTTTGTTGCAGCTGCCCCTGACACACTTTGTGCTATTCGAGAGAACGATCGTATCCCTTCCAGTTGTATTGAGTTCATTGTCTATTATAGAACGGCAAAGCTTTGTAAATCTTTGCTAATGGAAGTGCGTCAAAGAAATTAGGAATTTTCTGCGAGCGTAACCACGTTGCCAATGTGCTGTCGGTTCGAGCATTCTTCTTGAAGATGGTGATTCGAGAATAGAATGACAGCACTTCGGCATCCAGAAGTGGTATGAAATCCACTTCAAGCTGTAGATACCGCTGTATTGACAATATAGAAAAAAACGAGAACATTCAATATGTTCGTTCCATTATATGTAGCAATCAATGAATACTCCTAGGTATTTGATTCTTCCAGCTTAATGGATGAAAAGAATATGGTTTTGTGTAAAACAATATCCAGGTGGTCGAATTGATTTTAATCAGATTCATTGCACATGGTGAAAAAGTATTGTTTCCTGAATCAACGGTCAACAACTTGTAATTTAGTTGATCCTTCATAAGACAAAGGTTGATTCTCAATCTTTTTTAGCTGTAGAGTCAGCAAATCCAGTGATGCTTCCACTATAGTTCTTCTCATTATATGAATTGTTCAAAATCTGTGGAGAACGTTGTCAATACAAATCGTAACAGTATTCATAATCTCCCAGTTTATTGACTTTAATATGTGGTGCCTCGAACCTGAAAATGAATGAGATACTTCAATCCCGCCAAGATTTGGAAAGTCAAATATTGAACGACTGCGCCATAGTACACAACTACCCCAACATTGTAACAATCTAACCCCCTTGTCGTGCATGTGAACGTAAAACCTTATGTTTGCATTATTTGCTCTCATAAATTAGCTTTCATATTTATTAATAAAGCGTTATTTTAACAACTTGTGGGAACTATATTTGTCCCCATTTTCTGATAAGGAAACTTTATGAGGGTTTTATGCGCGTCTTATTTATAACGCGCTATCAGACGATAGTGTGCGTTGAAAACATTGTTTTTCGTGATTGAAAACGATTCAATGATTTAACGTCCATATATTTTGTGGGACTTGATCGAAGTCAAACGTGAAATTTCCACAGATGGTATTTCCAGAATATATTATGATGCTTCCATTAAATACATACTCATCATCAAGAGATGTTTTTTTAATCATGTGTCATCCCAGATCAGCATTCTTTTCATGATTCAGAGTACAGGAAAGGAAATCCTCTTTGATTCTGAGAAATATCCTGCTTACCTATTGTTGTATTGAGAATGAGCGACAAATTCGAATACAACTTCGTTTCAGATTTTTCAAATCGGACTGTTTATTATATTTCCCAGTTACCAAAACAAAGAACTTGTAACTATAGAAATTATTTCTAGCTCTTGCTAACCAACTGAATCAATCTATATAAGAAAAACACTACATAATGATTAGTCTATCATCTCAGCATACAACACTCCTTCCCCTAGATTTGATCACTCAGTAATCTCAGTTTGGTAATCCTGAAGGTATTTGGGAGGACCTCTGCTGCGTACAGGCCTGCTAACTCCTGGCACCGCAGACGGAGGTGATGATACATTGGTTTCAGAAAATTGAGGAGATCCAGGTCTAGGAATATGCATACTCGATCCAGGACTAGGACTCTGCATTTCGGCTCTGGCCATATCCACTTGGAAAGATCCAGGTCTAGGACTCTGCATACTATTTCTGGCCGCCACATCTATTTCATGGGGCACCGTTTCAGGGACTGGGTGTGGCTTTTCCACATGTCTTTTTATCATATGACCTTCGAAGGTTCCAACCTTATAGCTCAGTGGCCCTGAGACTTCCACCACTGTGGATGGTATTCATTTCTTGCCGGGTGCATGAGACCTAGCAAAAACCGGACCATTTTCATTATACAACTTAGGAATCGAATTTTTGGGATTTTGTAGCTCCTGCTTCCTGGTCATTTCTTTCGCGAAATCTGGATGAAGCCTATCCAACATCGATGTCAATCTTCGCCCAATGAGGATTTCAGCTGGTGATTTCCCTGTCATTGTATGTGGCGTTATGTGCTGTGTCAATAAAAATCGTGCGAGTTTGACTTCACTATCTTTACCGCTCATTTTCTTCACCCTTAACGTTCTGGACCATACGTTCCGCCTGGCCATTACTACTGGGATAATACGGTGCTACTAGTGCTTGCCGAATCCTGTTGTTGCCAAGGAATTCTTGAAGGTCTCTTGAAGTGAAGGCTGTTCCGTTATCTGAGACTAGGACGTCAGGCAGTCCATGGGTAGCAAATAACTCCCGGAGCACCCGGATGGTTGTAGTGGTGGAGGTGTTTTTGACTAACCACACCTCGGAATATAATTATTATATACATTGCAAATTCTGTAACTGAAAAGAGTTCTGCATGTACTTTCTGTATTTTTGTTAGAATAAACTAGTTAAATTTGGTTCATGAAGGTAATCCTCATAGTTGAATAGGGACAAAACTGAGGCTATGGCATATTTTTATTTTGAGTTTCAGAGTTAGCATATGAGCAATGAGCGCAAATATGCTCTTTGGACAAGTTTGTTAATGTATCACTCAAATTTAAGCTTTTCATCAGTCATCCATTGGTGCATAGTGTCTCATAAATTGGAAAAGAGGGTGATGGTTATATGGATCCATTCCTACTATATTACAAAAATGAATAAATGAAGATATCGATCTTGAGGAAAAAGAAACTTTGTTGTAGAAATGAAACTGGCACGAGCAGGCTTGTTGCCAAATGCTTCATGAATATTTATAGTGCAAAAGCCTTGAATTCTCTAAAACTCTTTGAAATCAATAATTGTTTGATCTTTATCGAGTTTGAGTCCACTGGAGTGTACTGCGCCCAGAACGATAAAACTCTCACCTGAAAAGATCATAAAATAATAGTCCTGCAATTAAAACAGTGCAAGAACGACCATATACCCATATATTTTATTTATATTTGAGCCATAACAATCCATCATCGGGTTTTAATAGGGGTTTATCTAAGACTATAACCGATAAATGTATTGATAACCAGGGTATATTAAAATGAAAAAGTTTATCGTTGGGTGTATAGCTTCGAACACGCAATTGTATAGTCTCAGTGAATATTTCTAATCAAAATAGATCTTTATACCTACTCGAATAGACCAAAAAAATACTGAAAATTCAGTTCAATTGATACCTTTGGGCTACTGACGCAAGAAACAATTGAAAAAAAAAGTTTTTTTGTAATGAAGACAATTTATTGATTTTACTGCACAAAAATAATATCTATATATATGAGACAATATACAAGATACACAATACAATGTATGGTTGATATAAGCCAATTTATGCTGTGTGTACTCAAACTACATTACTATAAATACCTAGTAATACAATCATCATAAATGTTGAAAAATAACGAGAAAATAAGGTGATAATTGAAATAGGTATATTTACCGATAAGAACTACTATAATATTATCTCATTGACTACTATGTTAACTCAATAGAAGATATTATAATCACAATTCAACTAATACCAGGCTGTGATGTGAAGTTAAATTCACATCAGGAAGAATTCAATCTAAAAGAAACATAGGTAAATGAAATGCATACAAAATATTGAGATATGGGTATTCGAACAGATCAAATGAATAATAAAATAATAATACAGGACATAATTAATGATTGAATGGAAGAATTCTGAGAAGAAAGGGTATAAATAAAACTATTTTGCCTTTGTGAATACATCCATTGTTGTCACATACAGTGTGTCTCAATCAAGGTCTCACTTCTAACAGAATCACCCCTATATCTTATACGTAATTGTTGAGTGAGGAATCTAAATTTTGCAGGAGGGAGAGATATGCCAAAAATACAAACTATGACCATGTGGGGTCATCTTCAGTGATATACACTGCTCGTCAACAGTGGAACCACCCACATTTCCGGATGGTATGGTATGGTATGGTAACCAACTGTTATCGAACGTTGAAAAACATGGATAGTCAGGCATAGCGTAAAATTTGATGAAGGCCTATAGCAGAATAGCAGAATAAGATTTCTTGAACGAATAAACGGTGTAGAACTAATCAAAAATTTCAATATTTCCACGTCGATTTCGCTGACTGATAGGTGATTTTCATTGTTTTTGACATCGAAAAATGATGTGGCCTTGAAAACGTTGCTATGGCGTTGGAGAAAAAATCACAGCATCAACATCGAAAACCCGAAAGACTTAAAGTGTCATTCCATTTCCTCAAATGAGTCAGCAAAGGCAAAAAAAAATTGATCAGATGATGAATGATTTAAGTCAAAGAAAAACAATCGTAATGATTTTATTTCCGTAGTAGTTCCTCTAAGCGTTTTACCTGACTTATTCACGAAACAAGAATAAAATCTGATGAAATTTGAGTACACTCATCATTAACCTCACCCAACAACCCCTTTAATAATATTTATATGTCGCTATAGTGCGCTTTCATCGGATCCATTCGTGTCTATAAGTGATGCTACCTCTATAGTCTATACAATGATTCATTTGTGGGTAATCAGTGAATTGACATTGCATATGAGAATAGCATTGAGGAGGGTGGGGGGATGTCGATATTTCCCAAATAACTGCTTGCACTTTCCCTTCTTCATGTAATTTCTTTTTCTTTACAGTTACCGAATGAGACCACTGATGTTTCTAATCTACTCGCCACCAGAACATTCAACAACGAATAATAATTTTTCAGGCAATAGATTCTTTTTTCATTCTTCCAGATTTTTTTTGGGATTTTCCCTCCTCGTTTGATAAAATAACAATATGTCGAAGTCATCTCCACGACATTTAATGTGATTAACACATCAGAATTGGTTCGTACATGTTTCGGACATACATATGTCCATCATCAGCCTTATGAGGAATTACATTAATAGTGTCTTACATGAGGATAAAAAAAGAGGTAATGTGACCAACTTTGACATTTCAAAAATTTCTTTGTTTGAGTTTTGAGAAAATGCGACATTGGAATTGGAAAAGTTGCATCCATATATGACATTTGATGGTTATTATAAAAAATATTGTATGGTAATTTCCGGGGGTTTGTTGGGTTTCCCCATTTGATAATTCTCTCAAAACCCAAACAAAGAAATTTTTCAAGTGTTAAAGTTGGACACATAACCTCTTACTATCAATGTAATTTCTCATAAGGCTGATGATGTACATATACAGGGTGTTTAAAAAAAAACTGACCCCCTTGCTAGGGTAGGTAGAACACTGCAAAATAAGTTGGGTTTGCTCAGTGGAAAAATATCGTAACGGCATCCGTTTTCAAGATACAAGGTGTTGAAAAAATTTTTTTTTTACTCATTTTTCACGATTATGTCGAAACTACTGGCAACATTGTAATGAAATTTTGTATGGGTGTTTCTTGAAATCTGACACATCGCATGAATTTGTTTTTATATCTGACTCTCATAGAGGGCGCTAGTTACACGGTTCATACCGAGTAGTTTAGAACATAACTTTTTTGAGGTTAGATTTTTCAATCCAAATATGATATGATCTTGAACATCATTCAATTTTACACCGAAAAGGTACTCTTGGTGAAACTCGATACAATGTTCCATTTTCGGAATATTTCGATTTGAAAATAATGGAGCAATAGCTGATGCTGGTACAGAAATGAATTGTTTTGAGTTCAATTACCTATTTTTCCAGATTCAAATACAATAAAATCATTCTTGTACTGAAGTTATTGATGTAACATAGAATCATTAGTAGAAAATTAAGATATTTGACTGGAAACATGAAATATTATATCAGTTAGAGTGGGTGTCCAAAATGTCCTACGATTCGACGAATACACGATTCTATATTCTTTTCTTGAGAATGTATTATTCTTTTGAACAGTTGAGAATCAGCTAGTAGGTACTTTGAGTGATGTTCAATTATGTCTCACAACTCTTGACGTGAATTTACCTTTGAAGCATAAACTTTCTGCTCAAGATACAACAAAACTGTGAAATCCATGTTCCTAGTCAAATCTGTTTCGATGTTATTCTTATGATTCATTGTTAAATCAATAAGTTCAGCATCAGAAATGTATTGTTGTTTTCTGTTTTCAATAAATAGGTGATAATTTTTCATTATACTTACTCTAATTCATATCTTTATACCAGCAACAGTAATCACTTCATCATTTTCAAATCGAAATATTCCGAAAACGCAACACAGTATCGAGTTTTACCAAGAGTATCTTTTTGGTGTGGAATTGAATGTTGTTCAAGTTCACATCAAATTTTGATTGAAAAATCTAACTCCAAAAAAGTTATGTTCAAAACTACTCGGTGCGAACCGTGTAACTAGCGCCCTCTATGAGAGTCAGATATAAAAACAAATGCATGCGATGTGTCAGATTCCAAGAAACATCCATACATAATTTCATCACAATGTTGCCAGTAGTTTCGACATAATCTTGAAAAATGTGTAAAAAAATTATTTTTTCAACACCTTGTATCTTGATAACGGATGCAGTTAAGAAATTTTTTACTGAGTAAACCCAATTTATTTTGCAGTGTTCTACCTACCCTAGTAAGGGGGTCAGGTTTTTTTGAAACACCCTGTATATGTCCGAAACATGTACCAACCAATTTTGATGTGTTAATCACATTAAATGTCGTGGAGATGATTTCGTGCAGTTCGTGTATCATTGAGTATTTAATACGAATATTATTTCAAGATATTTTTCCACTACTAAATTTAGTATGGACTACTATACCAGGAAATAAAATCATCGTTTGAAAGGATTCTGAATTAATTTCAGTTCACTTCGAGTCAATCATCGATTAATCACCAGTATGGTTGGAGATAAGAAAGAATCAATTCAACCAAACCGGTACTACATGCCTACAGATAGATTGTATGCCATTATGCCACCCAGAATGTTCCTTCGATTCTTGATCAAATAAAGCTGATTCCTTCATTATTTGCAATCTGAATTGCGGCACACTAGTGATTGTTTTTTATGATTGCAGGTCATCAATATGTTGGAATAAATGAATTCAGTGGACTGCAATCATCTAGAGCTAACTGCTCTGTAATTTGAGATGCCGCCGTGTAGACCAGAAGCTCGATGGGTATCCTTTGCCAATACTCCCATCGATGCGATATATACCATACCATAGAGTTCTTCAAGGATACAGGGTGTTTCAGAAATTGGAGAGATTCATGGAGAGGATTATAGAAGACGAAGAAAGAAACGAAACGGTCAAAAAATTTAAACAATTTTTCATCGTTTGGAGCACACATCTCACTTATGATCGACCATTAATGTGCATGTCTAGCAAGGAGGTTTTTGATTCTATAGCAACGAATTCCGAAACTTTGCTTCCCTATCAACAACCAAGTTCTGATAAAGAGTCGCTCGATAAATACCAAGGTCAATGACAGAAAGATGTACTATCTGGACTTGACCAGTACCTATCTTTGATGAGTATTGTTAGTGAAGGAATGACTTCTGAGAAACATTTCCCGTGGAAGTTTCAATAATAATTCGTTTTTTCAACACAATCCAACAGTTTCAGGGTATGTTTGGGTGCTGCACTCCAAATATGGGAACAGTATTCCAGGACAGGTCGAATCTGTGCCTTAGAGATTATAAACAACTGACTGGAAGTGAAATAGCTCGTGACCCGAAACGGAAAACCGAGTATATTCCCAAGGAATGTTATTGCTGATAGTGATACCAAGCATCGAAATGGATGTCTTCCAATTCATGGTTACTCCTGACAAGCTTATGTTGGGCACAGTGAGATCGGCTTCTCTAGAGAAAAGGCATGCTTGTGTTTTGTTTGCATTGAAATCTACCAAGTTTTTGGATATTCATTCGAGAATTGTGGCCAAGTCCTTATTTACGTTGTCAACATTTCTTCCTCGTTCGTTTCTGATTTGCCTGGCTGGTATTGGAGCCCTAGAAGATAAGGCGGTATGGAGGGTACTATCATCCGCGAAGCTGTGTACTGCACATGAAGTTGCTTCCCACAAATTGTTGATATGGAGTAGAAATAGTGTTGATGCTAGAATTAATCCTTGCGGAACACCAGCATTCATGATAAGAGAGTCAGATGAAACTCCGTCCACCACAACATGGAGAGACCTGTTCGAGAAAAAACTAGCTAGCAGAAAAGATAGCTGGGGAGGCAAGCCATGCATCAGATGGATGCTTGGCGAGTAGTCCGTGGTGCCAGACTCGATCGAATGTCCTAGAGATATCAAGTGTCACGGCTGAGGTTTCACCATATTTTTCAATAGATTACTGCCATTTATGTGAGACGTGAGCGAGTAGGTCACTAGTTGATCTCTGATGACTGAAGCCATATTGCCTATCGTTGATAATACCTAACTGTTCCAGGTGTTTCATGAGCTCGATGTTGATAGCTTACTCCATGATCTTTGAAATAATAGATAGCAGTGCGATCAGTCTGTAGTTGCTTGGTAGGGTCTTTTTGCCTTTTGCCCTTGCAATTCTCCGGTTGGACGGAAATATCCCCAATTTGTAGGAGTAGTTGAACAACTTGCAGAAAACAGGTGTTAGGTCGAAAGCACATTGAGAACAATCGGTGGGATTCCGTCGGCGCAAGAAACTTTGAGACCCAATAAAATCTCCCCTATAGTACGTTGGCTAAAGGTGTTCTTGGGCATATGTTTGTCAATTGGCGTTTTCGCTAAAATAGCTGTACCGCCTTCAGAATCGATCTGGAATTCATTTGAGCCTGTCAGAGAAAATCAGAATGTACCTATCCACGAATACACTCCTGCAAATGATCCATGTACTGCACCAAAAGTCACAATATTTCTGAGTAGTCTAAAATGCAATATGGACATTTCCAACGCGATTCCCGATAAACACGAAATATTCAGGGTACCTACCCAAAGACCCTCGACTCGCTATCATTGCACATTGGACTAGCATGTGGCAGTTGCGGGTGGCTGGTTCGTACTATCAAAGAATTTCGAAATTATTCAGTGACGTTTCATCAGAGTTTTCAGTTCGAATGAATGTCATTGAATCTCACGGATTGCTCTGGGACTTCGTCGGCTCTTTGTCAGATGGCATTTCAACAACTCACTTTCTTCAATATTACTGGTCAGTCATGGCTCAACCTGTATAATGAAAGATAGTTATTTATTATACAAGGGAAAAAAGTAGTAGATTTTAGCTCCAGGTTGTGTTGTCTCCCGACGCGTAGCGGAGGGAGACAAAAAACCGTGAGCTAAAATCTAATATTTTTCCCGTGTATAATACACTATTTTTTTCTGTGACAGAAGGAAGGACGAATCAATATTGAGAAGATATTACATTAATTCGAAATCTGAAAATTATCGACGTGAAATTTCAAGTTTTTAACAGTAGGGACACCTGCGTTTTATAGGCATCTTTATCATTCTTTTGAAGTAATCAAATATCTGATATCACTTCTGTCAGTTCAATTCTGTGATTTGATTTTGAAAAATTGCGAATTCAGTAGTTGTTTAGTAATATACGAAACCGCGAAGTCGAATGGAAGATAAAAGGACTTGCAGTTCTTTCTCGGAGACGGTATTATTGACTCATTTTTCGGAACTATAGCACAACAAAAGCCATTAACAGAGTATATATATGTGATATATATCCGGGAAAGAAGTACTCACTTTTTTCCCACGGGAAAAAAGTAATTTATGAAAAGCGACATTTTATAACCTGCCAACAGGAGATGAAATGCCAAACTTTTTTCCCGTCACAGAAAAAAAGTGTTTTTCATATGTGTACGTGCCTCTACAATCAACCATCGCAACTTCATGGAAGTTAATCGGTATGATAGTCTTCAACCTTCTATCTATCTACTGCAGGTGTTGGGTTCGGATGGTGCCAAATGAAGCTAGTGCATTCACCAATTATGGTGGGTGTCTAAGGCAATCCTGATCAATTTAGTGATCCAATGTACCCCCTCCAACATGTCACAAACTGTCAATGATAATATCGATGAATACCCCAAATGTTTTCGTTTGTAAAACATGTGTATTGATAGTAATCGAAAAGAAAACTCGTTTCTATTCTTGAAAACAACGCAATGGTAGCCATTTTTCACATCAGTAGATAATAGCAGTGAATAACGATAATTCACTGGACTGGAGTTTCTAGGGTACGCGATATAACATATGAGGAACCAGTGAATGATGGTTATTCACTGCTATTATCCACTGGTGTGAAAATGGCTATCGTTCTGCTTGAGGAAGTACAACAGTCGTGGACAAATAATTTATATATCAGGTATCTTTAGTTTTCCCAATGTCAAATGAGGTATGATATAAACAGTTGTTAAAAATAAATCCATATATCGAAGACAATAGTAGTCGCTACGCTCGTGACATACACTCAACCTCCGTGAATAATAGCCCTCATTATATGGTTGTTGAATAATATACTATTTTAACGTGGTATCTCACGATACATCGATGAATAAGAATTGCCACCATGGCGTGTCATATATCATCGTTGACAATTATATTTCGGTTAGCAAAATGGGATCTATTCTTCAAATAAATAAGCATATACTGATGAATATCCAATATTCATGTAAGAACATATCGCGGTTGGATGTCGCTCTTACTGCAATCACCGTCCATGGGCATTCTATGCATTCGACTGTACAGGGTGGACAACTAAGACTCGAGAGTTCGATACCTCTGTTGTCTTGGGAGATACAAAAAAAGTTTTGCATTCAAATTACAGTGATAACCGAGCTTCACATTTCAAAATTTCTTTGAAATACACAGGGTGTTCCGTAAGGTCACAGCACATCAAAGCTTTGTTCACTTTATTAAAACACCCTATATTTTATTTCATTTTTGAATCCTCCCTGAAGGTCTGATCTCAACGACCCCACATATTTAGGGTCTAGCAGTGAAAGTTACTGACATATAGGGTGTGCAAAGTCGAGATTTTCCAAGTTCAGGATTTTTTTCTGTCGAAACTGTTCATTATTCGTCAAAACGGTTTACATGTCCCTATCTCAACTTTTCACTCACTATCTAATTGGTGTTTTTGTCTAAACATAGCAATAACCTCTCTGAAATCTGAATGATAAATCTGATCAACCAACAAATAACAGACAGAACCACCATCAATCACAGCCGCCAATATCCTTAAATATCATTAGCATTAATCCAAATCGGCATTCCTCAAGCCATGCGATCATTCATCAAACATTTTTCGAAAGAGCATTGGCAGCGGTAGCGTCAAACTTGTCAGTCAAAGGAGGCTGCAATAACAAATGAACGTTCTCCACACAGTCGGACGGTGGATTGTCTTGACTTCTTCACGGCTACCGTTGATGTGTATAGACAGATATGATGTATTATCTGATGCAACGAAGACATCTGAATGTCGATTGTTCTCTCATGCTTGTGATGTTCCGATACCGTCCAACAAATTTGTCTGGTCTGGCGATCTATGCTTGATCAGTTCAATTCATGAATAATTCTAATATAATAAGGATATAGGCATTGGCAGAGCTAACGTAACGGGTAGGTATGATAAAAAAAAATGTGCAGTATGTCGTGTATGCAAAGAGATCTCAACTTTCGTCGTCATAGTTATTACATCATTGAATATCGATTCTTCAATGGTTGGAATATTTAGAAATATTCCATTCCAATTACGGTATCTATTTATCACAAGGACAATAAATACTACAGTAGGTACAACCAATCGGAAAACACGCGTTAGGCAAAATTCCAGGAAAAATAGCCACTTTTTCAAACTGCCAGGACAATGCTTGCGCAGTAGCTCTGCAATCCTTGTGGCTTACTCTGGGAGTGATTTGGTACCACTTAAGAGGCATAGAGGTTGGCGTTATTCTGCAGTTGCAGAAGGATAATAATATATCGACGACTGCTCATCAAGTGAAATTAACGTTTCCAAAAAAAAATCCTGACAAATCAAGAAAAGCAGTCAGATACTTTCCGAAAAAACATAAGTGGAGTGTAGAATAATTATGACCAAACAAATGAATTACCATCAGTTAATTTGGCTAATTCACATGCACCATCAACTTCCTCGATTGAAATAGGTCATCTTACTACTAGCACTTCAAAAACCTACCAAATGCCTATATACTCTGGTATAACTATCAATAGCTGATCTCAAGGGATAATCTACATTGATTACTATATAATGAATAAGTTCGTACAATTTTACTACTTGAGTTGTCTATATGATGTGTTCATGATATAAATAAAAACAGGTATATTTCACGTTTTTTTGTGTTTATGGAAGGCAAAAAACAGTTTTGTGTCACACATGCAGAAAACGCTCTATAAAACAGCCCTCAGCTACCAGCTGCCCTAGCTTCGCTCGTGCACCTAATAGCCATGGGCTGCTGAAGCTCATTGTCTGCCCTTGTGACACAATATACAATATGGTCAGTTGTACATACAATATTCGTTCAATCAATCTTGGTCCACTCCTCTCAACATTATTCATATAGATGATCTACCAGCCATTGTATCATCGAATTGTCTCATGTATGCCGACTACTGTAAAATATTTCGCGAAATCAAAGTTCTGAATGACACCACAATTCTGCAAAATGATCTGACAGCGATATCCAATTGGACTGTGATGAACAAACTTGAAATGAATATACAGAAGTGTTCTACTTTATCTTTCAGTCGCTAGCAACGTTGAAGTCCCTTTACACCTTCCCAATCCACAATCGGCTTGAATGTGGGTCCATAATTTGGGCACCATCGACGCTTTTTATGCAAAAAGCATTGGAAACAACACAAAACAAATTCATATCATACCTATTTGCAAAAAACACATCACACAAATCCAGGTTACATCTCTTATGAACCTCATAAAAAAGTGTTTGGACAGATCAAATTAAAACTACGTGCAGATATTCAAAAATCGACGTTTGTTTGCCAATTGCTTGCCAATTATATGAACAGTCCATATCTCCTTTCTCAAATCAAATTCATGGTCCTATCTCGAAATTCAAGCCAAAAAAGTCTTATTCTTGGTCCCTAGAAGGCCAAACATAATTGACAATTGTTGCTCTCTCCTGAACAAGTATTCGAATGAACCTGACATAGACGTCTACGCTATTACCGTGAGGCGTTTGAAAGCTCTGATGATAAAATATCATCCATGGAAAGAGTGTTGCAAGGCTAGCCGAATTATCTTGTTGTCTTCTATATTTTACAATCGAATTTTTCTCTCTTCTCTTTGCCTCTTCGCCTCAATATACCATATACGAATTCTACAAATAGAAAACATTCAGTTTCTAGGTAGGATTAGGGAAAAGAAATCATGTGATTAAGACCTCGACGTCCTGTTTGTATTTCTTTTTCAATGAATTAATATTGACTCAAAGAGTGAAGTCACCTTGAAGATTGGTTGATATCGACTTCTCTAGCAGAGTGAAGGATCAGCAGCATTACGAATTTATTCATCGATAATCAATTAGGAGAAAGATCTAGGGGTGGCCTCGCACTCGGTTATTGAAGATTGCTGCGAAATACTATATCCAGCTGAGAGCTGATTTTTCCCTCGCAGGCGTATTTATTGCGAAAATATAACGTGTCGTTTCACAAGGCCTATATTCAAACGACATTAATATGCATAATCATGGCGGCATAAAAAATCCATTACCTTTTATAGCCCTTATAATATAATGGCCGAACACGCGGTACTTTACGAATATACCTACGTAATCAACACTAATTTTAATTATAACCTGTCACACTATTATTTATATAGAAACACAATGTTTACATAAAAATATAATGCTCTTACTATTTATAAAATAATTTACACATCGTTCGTTGTTCACAACTCACGAAGGGTTGATTGTTTGCCCTATACTTTGGTCTAGAACCTTATCTGATAGTATTCAATAACATAAAAAAGGTGCCAGTATACCACTATATACACGATTCATATCAAAGATCAAATCCGTATGAATGAATTCAACTTGAACCTTCTGATGATGACAGTATTGAAATCACTACTAATATCGAGAATTTTTTATAGCCTGGGAGCCAGTGACATTTTCCAATGTATTATTTGTTGTAGCTATGATTCATTCTATATATCTTGTTATACGACGCTATACCTATATAGTGGAGTATACTACGGCCTTGCCAAAAATGCTATCTCGAAAACTAAGCGAGATAGAGGTATAGTTACTTTGGAGAAAATGATCCCCATCGAATTTTGAGCTACTTTGGTTTTGGTGTGTGGTCTGTCTGTCTGTCTGTACTCTATGGTAATCATAAATCGATATATCTTCGGTACCCTTTTACATATCGACTTGAAATTTCGTCATCTTATTGTACTCAAAACAATATCATATAATTGAAATATGAAGGAAATCGGAAAACTCTAAGGTGGTTTGTCCGGGTTTTTTCGATTTTTCACCGGAAGTTTCTTGTTACCACTCTACAAATCGAAAAAGTGGTCCGATCGATTTCATTTTTTGTGAAAAAAAACTCTATCAGGGAGAGACGAAGCCTATCGAAATTGAGCAGGGTCAAAAAATTCCAAGTGGGTTTTATAAAGAGATTCTCCGAAACAGACGGTTCGCTTCAAAACGACATATCTCCTGAACTAATAGACTCAATCCAAATTTGCAAAATGCACCGTATGCCTCTTTGATGCAACAAATCATCAAATCACCATTTTTTCGTGCATCCATCGGAAAATGGAAAAACAAATGAAAATCAAAACATCAAAATTTGAAAACCTTTCAATTCAATATATGTATATCTAAAACAAATGGAAAAATCGAAAATTATCAGCAGTGCAAAGTTATCCAATAAAACATTTTCTATAACTTATTACGCATGATTTTTTCTCTAAACCCAATAGTACAGAAAATAAAGTGAAAAATACAAAAAAAAAATTGAACGACCCATATGAACCATCATGAACCATGAAGATGTATTGAAAAACAAAGATTATCGATAGATGAAGCTCATCGACTTCCACTGAACCATGAAATATTTTTTCCTTTTGTTGATTGGAAGATGGAACAAAAGTGTTGAAAATTTTATTGTCAGATAATTCCAAATATCTCTAATCTCTCTCTTAATAAAACCAAAATCATTCCTTCTGATGAAATATACAAAAAATCCTTACAATATTTTTCTCTGAATTCAATAGTTCGGGAGAAACGATGAAAAAACTAAAAAATTTACAAGTTCCTAGATAATCACTTGCCAATGGAAAACGAAAACAAAAAACAAAGAAAAGTAAAAAAAGCACACTCTGTCTTGATTTTTTCCCACAAACTACGTACCTAGCTCACTCGACTGTCTTGATTTTCCACAAAGAAGAAATATGCTGGCATTGTTTTAACTTTCTTTCGTTTTTGTTTTTTTAGTCCCTATTAGCAGTCGAGTGGGCTAGGTACGTAGTTTGTGTGGAAAAACCAAGACAGTCGAGTGGGCTAAGTACGTAGTTTGTGGGAAAAATCTCCAGTTCTCTGAACTTTCATAGCGTCGTATACACATCTTTGGTGCCCAATGATAGTTTCAATACAAAAATATGCTCATGATATGGTGCCATGGCCTCTACTTCCATCTTACATGAGCAATGATAAAATGTCATCTGCTTTTATAGCGTCGTATAAATTATCTGACCTCTATTATACTAATCTTATACCTAATGAAAACTACATCTATACTAATCTGATACCTTTCAAAAACTACGTATACCTCACTTGTTATAATAAAGGCTATCAGCCAAATCCACTCCTGTCACCTGGATCGCGGGACAACGCTTATCAGAAGCTAATCAATGTTGTTAAAAAACGAGTAAATGTCAAACATGATAAAAGCTGCAACTTCACTAATCGTTCAATGACATGTCAGTTTTGAAAAATCACTTCCTGACACCTGTTTCGTTAACCGATGTACTCCTGCCATGGACCTTATGATGTGGAAAATATTTTTTTTCTAACTACAGTTATTGTATGATTCTTCTTGATTCTTGAGATATTTACAAGAATAAAATGATTATTTTTATCCTTTTCAATGTCTTATTTGATGAAGCTTGGTTAATTTTTGTCATGAATTGTATCAACAAAATATACTTCTGCCACCTCGATCGCGGGACAACGCCTATCAGCAGCTTATCATTGTTGCTGAAAAATCGAGTAAATGTCAAACATAATGAAAGCTGAAGCTTCACTAATCGTTCAATCGTGGATCTGACATATTTCTGGCGAAATCTGGTGTACCTCATGGCTCAGACCTGGGTCCTTTTCTATTCCTTCTATTTATCAATGATCTGCCAAGTCAACTTTCCTCGGAATGCTTATTGTATATGCTGTAATGTTGATTATTCAATTAATCCCTTTTTTTTTTTTTTTTTTTTTCACGCATTTAGTTATATAGGTAGTTATATTGAGTCAAAAGATACATGTGTTTATGTTGTTATGAGCCTGTTTGTAATCTTTTCGAATAAATAGATTGAACAGGACATTATAAGAAGATACGATGTTATCAATATTTCATAAGTATGATGAGCAGATGATGGGCTACTCATATAGGTAGAAAAATGAACAAAACCTTGAACCAGTGTTTTTTTATGTTATGGGCTCATTCCAACAAAAGTAATAAACGTTGAATATGGAACTGACAAAGACGCCCGCTAGAACTAACTTCTCCACAAAATATTTATTTTCGAAAGTAAATGGCTACTGTCTTTCCACTGCATGATATAAAATGTCTAATAAAATAACCACATCTCCGCCGGTGCGTCTCCCAACGAAAGCAAAAACAAAAGAAACAATCATAACTATAACATAAGACAGTCACCAAGGCGATAAACAAGACAAAATCGTACCTCGGCATCTAAATAAAATAACTACACGTAACGTTAAGATCTTCAGTATTTATTTCACAAATTTACGAGCGAAGATCCGATCTTTCGGAGTGCAATTATAAGGTTGATGTATGGCCAGGTTTTTGAAACGCAATAGAATAGCTTATGCTACCTGAATATGTGATTACCTGTTTGAGGTTATGTTCAACCCCAGCATTCGCACGCCTCCTTGATCAAGTCGTCCGAGAGTTTTATTAACGCCATCGGGCTATATGGGCTTCGTGGCTTTTTTGTCGTCATTCTCGACGAGATTTCAGAGATTAGATTATTGTTGTGATGTATTGTTTATTGTTTGGATTTATTATGGTGGAATACGATGAGTTTTTCGCTAGAAAGAGATGTCACTGTCAGCTGGTTTGATAGAAAGATGATGCCCGACTGATTATGTAGGAGCGATATGGTTTTACGCATGATATAAAATATAGTTGAGCTGAGCTCGAATCATGATAGAATGTCTGAACGCTTTATTATTTCGGAGAAAATATAATTGGTGAGTTATAAGAAACTGAAGAGAATATGGCCTGGCTTTATAAGCATGTAATATTTCTGTTGAATTTCTCGACATTTTCGATGTCACCTATACCTACCATATGCTTACACTTTACACTTTTTTAAGCTTTGCGAATGCACTTATTTGTATCCTTTTTATGATCGAGGAAAATTGTGCGTACCTAGGAAATATAAGGAAAGAATGTGGGTATTGCAATTGTTTTGGTAGTTAGGGTCCCATGATGCAAATTTGATCAATTTGTCATCTTAACATGGTATAGCCAGATCACAGCTCCTTTCTTTCTCAACCCGTTAACGGCGAACTTTGGTTCTATCTCTGGTCTATATCTGGTAACATTCTCATCCAGTAGATCAGTACCACCCTTGAATCGATTATACGCAGTTATCAGTGATGGACGGTATGTATATTATCTTTTTCTCTTTTCTCGAAAATCGTTTCACGCTTGTTACTGGGCTTACACCATGATAGGTAGAAGCTGCCGTCTATGAACTTTTCAAACATTTCAACACGTGATTACTGTACGTATCAAAAACGGTCTGATTCTGTAAATTGTCTTGGAGATGGAAGCAGGTCTCCATCTACTCGTGTTATCTTGGTCGTACCTGATCGTTTTCATCGAGTAATCTCGATGGTAACGATCAGTGAGTGAGTTTGTGAGCGAGGCATCACCCACGAGACGAATTGCATTTTTTTGGACAACAGTTTCAGGGTATGTTTGGGCGCTGCACTCCAAATATAGGAACTGTATTCCAGGACAGGTCGGATCTGTGCCTTATAGATCATAAGCAGCTAACTGAAAGTGAAAAAGCTCCTGGCCCGAAACAGAAAACCAAGTTCATAGATGAAAACCCAAAGTCATCTCCACAACTTTTATTCAATGATCCTAGATCATATAAGGGAACATGTTTCGGGCTTATATAAGCCCATCATCAGCCAAGAAATTGTAAGGTTCTAGAAAAAGACAGATTTTGACCTATGGTATGATACAATAATACAATAATACCATAGGTCAAAATCTGTCTTTTTCTAGAACTTTACAATTTCTTGGCTGATGATGGGCTCATATAAGCCCGAAACATGTTCCCTTATATGATCTAGGATCATTAAATAAAAGTTGTGGAGATGACTTTGGGTGTTCATCTATGAGCTACACCACTCCACTTTGAGTACCTACCATGGACTTCTTCCAAAGAGAAAACCAAGTTATTGGGATGCACTTCTAGCAATAGGCGACTGGACTGATATTAAATATCGCGCTTTATACTACTTCACCGTGTTGTTATAGACCCTTACTGATTTTTGCTTCCCATCAAAAGTCTCATTTATTCGAATTACGAGTCTATTCTTCTTTCAAAATTGAGAAAATTCATAACCAAATACAAACGAGCCATTTCAGGACGCCATTTTGGATTCGTGATGACGTAGGTTGTGAAATTGTGCTCTTATTGGTCTATTGATGTTCCATTTCTACTGTATACCCAATGTTGCCAGATCACCAATTTTAATCAAGTTGTTCGGGAATTTGTCTTATTAAATTAGCAATCAGTGCAAAAAAATCTCCGAAATAAAAGCTTCAACTCACTCATCAATAAAAATGAAACATATTTGATAATAATTATAACATGACATAGCAGCATAGGATGACCAATAAGTGAAGGTTGACTCTCTTTTGCAACATTCTATAAATGTATTTTGTAAACTTGGCAACATGCCCAATTGCTTCTGACTTATAGAGTAGAAGCCACTGAAGAGAAAGAAAAAGAAGAAGAAGCGTAATACACGATTATTCGTAATTTAATTTGTATTGTTTTGATGTGTTCATTTCATATTTCATACTGTTTTTGGTTTATTCCCGTTGTTTTGTTTTTGTTGTGTTCGTTGAGAAAGTCCGAAATTTAATTCGATTATTGTTTCATATCTCGATTTGTTGATTGATTTACCATTATCATGGAAGCTGGATTCGAGAAAGCAACAAACCAAAACCTGCCAACAGTTGATGCTACAATGGTTTTTGATTATTACAAATCTAATCCAGACTTCTCCAGTGCTGAGATAAAGAATGTGAAAGCCTCTAGGTAAGTAATCAAACCCATATTTCTGAGATGAACTTTGTTATGTTCTTATGATGAAATATATTTATTTTCATAGAATTTTGTTTATTTCAGGGCTACCAGAGAAGTGTATGGTGATAAAGCTATTGGATATGTTCAGATTAAAAGGGTTAATCATATTTGTACCATGAAATCCAAGGTGACTCCTGAGCACAAAGTACACAATAAGGGGTATAATGTGATTTTAGAAATTGATGAGGCTGAAGAAAGAGTAATTCTATGCAAATGTTTGGATTGTGCTGCATCTGAAGGTATGTTGATATCAATTGCTTGTGAATAGCAAGGGCCATGAATAAGGCTGCTCCGAGTTTACCTATCTTAGTATGCACTGCAGTCCACATCCACATATTTTCATTTTAGGGGGCTGTAAACATTCAATTGCATTTCTCCTTTGGGTACACAGAAGATCTGAAGAACCTTCTGTAACATCTGTTGAATGTTACTGGAAAGTGTCAAAGTTGTCAAAAGCGGGTTCTACTATGAAATTTATGAAACTTATTGACATTTGTGGAAAAGCCGTATCTTCAATGCCAGATGCAGATGACAGATTTTTACAAGAAGTCATGAGGGAAGGTGAAAATCGCTGTTGCAAGGGAACTCTATTCTTGAAAGATTTTCCAAATGATCCAGTTTCATTGGTGTCACTTCACAAATTGACATTGAAGTTTAAGCAGGGTAGATCTGAGTATAAAGCAGATGAATTTATTGATTATTTGAAGAATGCAGTTTCCAAATCAACCTATAAGCAAGTTGAATGTAACACAAAGGACCAGTCAAAGTCATCTGAGTGGTATGAAGTTAGATATGGTAGAATAACAGCTTCTAAGGTGTATGAGGCTGCTAAATGCAAAACTGAAGATGGAAGTCTTGTGGAATCAATCTTAGGTGGCAGCAAAGTTATTGAAACCGAGGCTGTCACTAGAGGAAAAATACTGGAAGATTCTGTGTTTGAAGAATTTTTAAAACGAAATGGAGAAAAAGTAGAGAAATGTGGCATTTTTCTGACTGAAGAATATCCCATATTTGGTGCCTCTCCAGATGGACTGACCAAAACCCATATTTTGGAAATAAAATGCCCATTTAAAGATAAAACTATCTTGAATTACATAAATTCTACTGGTAATATTACCAAAAAACCTTTTGCACAAATGCAACTACAGATGCTTTTGACTGGTCGTGAAAAGGGATACTATTGTGTGGCAATGCCTGATTTCGAATCAACAAAAAATTTTAAACAAATCGAAGTTTTCTATGATGCACCATTTACAATGCAACTTTTGAAGGAAGCTCTAGTATTTTGGAAAAATTGTATTTTCACAAAATTAATGAAAATTTGATTCTATGCTGTATGTATTTATTGCTTTATGTTTGACTGATGTATATCCAAATTATTTTAAGTTTTGAATGGATTCATATAGATAACTGTTTTTTTTACAAATAGCTTCAACAAGAATTGTTTTCTTGCATACCTATTTCAATATCAATATAATATTATACCTCACTTTTTTTATACATTTCACTTCAAAATATTGATTCATATGAATTTCAGTATTTTTTCAATCCTCGCTACTTTTAAGTTTAGTTGAAGTATAGGTATACATCATAAATCTAAAATTTTGTAAGGATATTGAAATCGTTTAATGCACTTAGTATTTATCATTACAGATCTCAATTATTTTGTATATTATAATATCAGTATATTGAATACATCATTTAATGAATAAATTCTTTCTATACAAGTATTAATATTTTTTGAAATCCTATCCAATTCTAAAATCCTTTATTGCTTTTTAAAACAAATTTTCATAGTTTATTGGTACACATTTTACTGCTCACAGGTTTTAAACAAACAAGCAGTTATTTCACTTGTAATAACAAAAAAAGTAAATTCTGTATATTTATTAACAAGTATTCTCATTCTTAGAATCCCTTACTTCAGAAAAAAATAATCCTATGTATTATGAGTCAAACTCTAAGAACACAATTTGTGAAAATATATCTGAAATTACCATTTATTTAAAAAAATCTTATTCAGACAACTGACATCAGAATACAGCATTTCTTTTTCTTTTTAAGTGAAACAATATGGTTTTTTAAAACATTTTAATTTCATGGTATAGGTTCATATTGATACAAAATTATTTAATCAAGACATGTTGGAGATTTATCATGCCACAAGCAATCAGTATCATGTGGTCAAGTAAATATAAAATTTTATGATTAACACAAGAATGCATTTTCAATATATGAAATTCACGTAATCGTCTTATTACACGTTCAATATGAATTCTCAAAGCAGCTATTCTCTTGCTTTCTTTCACCTCAGACTTGGAACTTTTATGATCGGCCGCAACACTAGGTGGCCTGACTAATGTACAGTTTTTTGTGGCTAGTAATGAAACAACCTGTTTAAATCCACGATCAGCCATAACCTGGGTATCATGTGGTACAGTGTCCAAGTATCCAGAAAACTCTACTATCACTTTGTCTGTTGCTCTACCACCAAACCCTGGAGAAATGAAGTTGATGAATCCATGAGGTGTTGCAGATATCAAATATTTCATGGTATTGCATTTTTTATATTGGGACCATGTCATTGCTTGCTTAACAGGGTCTGATGGTATCTCAATTTCAATTTCAAAGCAATCGATTATTGATTGCACCTTACTATAGCGATATCGAAATGAAATTGGTAACATGGATCTCACATGAGCTGAAGGCTGCCAGAAAATTAATTTCTTCAGAAACTGAGCCAGCATTGGAACAGTTTTGTGAAATATTTTGGCAACATATGAATCAGAAATACCAAATTCATCTGCTAATCTTGAATTAGGATCATTTAATCTGATTTTTTTCAAACATATCAATATGTGATCAACAGGTGCTGATGTGTGTTTGGATAATAAATCAACAATGAAATATGTATCCTCAGGTACTCCTAGATAAAATCTACTCTTAGTTTGCATTAGAAATTTTGTTCTGTTGATATAGGCTGATAAATCATTATAGTTTTCAAAATCAGATTCATTACAGCTTGATGTTCCTGAATTTGAACTGATCCAAGGATCAGAAGACATTGTAGATATTGAACTAGATTTGGATGGAGAAATTTGTGGACTGCTTATAGATTTGAACTGTATTGAGGTGTTTGTAGATACTGTACGTAGCTGAGCTTTGCCTATTCTTGTATTGACAGCAATACTTCTGTATTTTGGTCTTATATTAACTTGGCACTGTTTATCAACACCTCTGAGAGGTTCAGTCAAAACAAAATAACAATTTTCAACACTCGGTAATACTTCCTTCCTTCCAGTAGAAAGAAAAGATCCAGAGGGAGATTCAATATATTCAGGAACAGGAGAGATTTTGTTGTTGAAATAGGGGGATTTTTTGTTAGTTTTCGATACAGAAAATGTTTTAGTAACTTCAATGCTTTTGGATGTTGATGGCAAAGATGTTTGATAAGCTGCAGGTATAACAACATCAGAGGGATCTTCCTTTGTTTCACTTAGGTTAGGAGAGGTCACAGAAGTTTCATTCTTGAAATCAATCCTACGTCTTGCCAGTCTTTTCGCTTGTTCTGTGAAGCTATCCACTGAATCCCTCTTCCTCTTTTTCGATGAATCTGATATCTGGGATACAAATTTCCTGCTATCAGGTATAGGTGATTTGATGAAAAATCGTGGAATCGCATTTTCATTCATGAACGCTCGGGTCGACAGTAATTTGTACTGCATCCAGTTCTTCATGTCAGTTTTTAACTGGAATGAAAATAATATCATGAATGAATATCATTATGTGTTGGGTAAGTATTAATAAGGTATTACATTTTGATCAATTCCAAGAATAGGAATCACTGAAATAATAATTTATACGACTGTACTTACATCAAAATGGTCTTCACAACAATATAATTCCGTTTTCGTCAGGTACTTCCTATTTACTGCTGTAAACCATTTCATTCTCAACTCTGGTCTGCGAGGCAAAATGATGAAGAGTTTATTTTTATTATTCTCACTTGTATTTCCACAAGTCGTTACAAAACACTCTTTTACAGGCATGCTTACACAAAAGTTCACAACGCACAAAAGTTTTCAATCAATAAAGAAATCCTCAAATAAAACTTCAATAACAAAAACACAAATTGTAGGTTATAATTTCTTCTTCCATCTTAATTCTTCCTTTCACAATGCTGATATTGCGATGTTGCCTCGTTCACATCGCTGAATATCCTCAATTATAAAAAATACTCTTGTCACCTACAAATTCTATATAAAAATTCAATCAGAGTATATCAGAGATAGAGTATACCAAAGTGGAATGACTTCTTCGAATATTTTAGAATAAATGTATACCAATAATCAAGATTTTCTGAATTTTCACATTCTAGCATTCTTTGATTCAAAGACGTAATTTGACATATGGCAACTGCGCTATATCCCTCACCCCTTCTTGAATCGTGACGAATTCGTGACGTCGATTGTGAATAGCGGTAACTTTTAGACCGTTTAAAAATGACTGTGACTTTTTTCGTACTTTTGAGCCCTCATAATGAATCAAAAAATTTTTGAAAATTCATAAAATGGATAACATTCATGTGAATATTCTAAAAAAAAAATAAAAAAAAAATAGTCCACTCGCCTATTGGTCTCACGTGATTTTCCCAAGAAAGGTTATTGCTGATAGTAATACCAAGCATCGAAATGAATGTCTTGAAAGGTATGATTATCCCTGACATGCTTATGTTTGGCAAGACATGCTTGTGTTTTGTTTGCATTGCAATCTACCAAGTTATTGGATCCCCATTCGAGAATTGTTGCTAAGTCCATATTTATGTTGTCAACATTTCTCCCTCGTTCCTCTGATTTGCCTGGCTGGTATTGGAGCACTGGAAGAAAAGGCGGTATGGAGTAGAGTAGAAATAGTGTTGGTGCTAGAATTGATCCTTGCGGAACACCAGCAGTTATGGTAAGAGATTCAGATGAAACTCCGTCGACCACTACATGAAGAGACCTGTTCGAGAGAAAACTAGCTACCAATAGCTGGGGAAAGCAAGAGCCATAAGATGAAAGCTTGGCGAGGAGTCCATTGTGCCAGACTCAATCGAATGCTTTGGAGATATCGAGTGCCACGGATAAGGTTTCAAAATATTTTTTAATAGATTGCTGCCATATATGTGAGACGTAAAGGAGCAGGTCACCAGTTGATCTCTTATGACGAAAGCCATATTGCCTATCGTTGATGATACCAGAATGTTCCAGGTATTTCATGAGCTCGATGTTGATAGATTTCTCCATGATCTTTGAAATGATAGATAGCAGTGCGATCGGTCTGTAGTTGCTAGGTCGGGTATTTTTGCCTCTTTCAGGAACTGGTTGTACTCTTGCAATTTTCAGTTCATGGAAAGTGAAACAACTTATGACCTAATACCTCCTTTTCCGAACTATAGTGCGCTAGGCAATCTCTTTACCAAACCAGTACGGTATTTGACATTACCATTGCGTATTGGTAATACCAAGGTGATTCATCTCAAATTTCAAATGAACTTTTCAAGTTTGGTTCCATTTTCCACTAAGCTTTTCCTATATAAATCATACTCTGATACATGTCAATGAATATGTCGAATTTTCGAGTCAAATTTGAAAACGTCAGTTCAATGTCTGGCCTTTGTGTCAAAGGCTTAGAAAGTATATCCTTTCAATCTGATAATTTGATACAAACACAGAAATCGTTCACTGTTTATCAATACAGAGACGGGCAGAATGATTCCAATAAAGTATTCTTCAAACTTACAGAAATCGATGAATCAAACACTTCCAATGTTCGAATAGTGAACGAGGATCTACAAAATGCACAAACAAGTAATGTTTATGTTGAAGAAATAGTAACTCAAGATGCAGATGAAGATTATGCTGAAGTGGTCAACGACACACTTCCGATGAAATGCCTGGTGAAATTTATGAATCAGTTTCCGTTTCATAGCATACATTATGAATATCACGAACAGGAGAAAGATTCGAAATTGATTTATTATGGAAGTACCCACTCTACTAATTTCAAGAACATCCATCGTGATGATCTTCAACAGAAAGAACCTCTCTTACCAGTTTTGAATAGATCCATGTCGTGTCCTTTTTCCCTAATTCAAGAACAAGTAGGAGAAGTTTCAACATCACAAGCAGCTCATATGGATATTCCAGATAATGAATTCGTTATACTTGAGCTAGGAGAATCGATACAAAACAAATCTAACTTTCCTAAAGAAAAACTCAAGACACTTGTCGCTGCGATAATGATGACGATAGGTTTCTTATTGACTCTTTTGTCGCTCAGTCTTGTTCATGAGAGAGTGCCAGATAGAAATAAACATGGACCACTTCCAGATGTTCTTCTGGATAGGACACCTCCATATGATTGGGCTCTAGATGTATCTGAATACATCATAATGATCAGTATAAACTCGGTGATTTTGATGGCATTCCTCCACAAGCATCGTTATATAGTATTCAGAAGAATTTTCGCAATGTTATCATTACTGTATTTATACAGGGCGGTGACTATGTATATAACAGTGCTACCCATCGCGAGTAAAACTTATTTGTGTTCACCAAAATCT
Source organism: Phaedon cochleariae (assembly GCA_918026855.4). Classification (NCBI taxonomy): domain Eukaryota; kingdom Metazoa; phylum Arthropoda; class Insecta; order Coleoptera; family Chrysomelidae; genus Phaedon; species Phaedon cochleariae. The sequence goes on from OU896717.1 coordinate 30,209,970, forward strand.
GCAAAACTCACGACAGTTGAGGTTGTAACGAGAATGTGGACATTATTCTGGGGATTCGGGCTGGCGGTTAGTGGAAAATATACATACTGTGGTGATTTTATCTACAGTGGACATACAGCTATACTAGTATTTTGCTACTTGGTGATTGCTGAGTACATTCCTGGCAGATTATGGATTATCAATTGGATTTACTGGTTTCTAGCGGGATTCGGAATTCTGATGCTGATGTTATCACATGGCCACTATTCGATCGACATCATACTAGCATACTTTCTGACGACTCGATTGTTCTGGATCTACCACACATTAGCAAATAATACTAGTTTGAAACAGTATTCGTCTACTAACTTTCTCAGCAGAGCGTGGTGGTTTGAGGTGTTTTTGTACTTTGAGAAGAATGTCGATGGTCTTGTGCCCAACGAATTTGAATGGCCGCTTTCATGGCCAAGAGGATGTCATTAGAGTTTTTGATAGCAATATCAACTAATTGCTACTTGAATGATTTTATTTTAATGTTAAGTGAAGAAATATAAATTCATTATTTTCTGATTCGATGTCAATTTTGAATGAGTGGAAGGAGAATTGACCTGACAAGAGGAATTCTTGGAAATTGATAAGAAATATCGACAGTTCGTTGTAGTCTATGTTTCAGAAAGCCTTTAACAGGCGATTGAATATTTATATTTTCTCCACAAGCGGCAGGGATAGTGACTTTGGGTGAACAAAAAACTATGGATTCTTTGGACTTTGCGTGAATTCGGAAAGAATTTGGAGAAAAAATTATATGTTTCACATGGCAGAAAAGAAGATATAATGCCTTGGCTGAATTCCTAGCCTCGCAACGCTCGTATGAACTATCAGCCGCGGCAGTCGATCTACTTTTCTGCCTAGTAAAACAAATAACTATTGTTTATATTTTTGGTATCGTTTATAGCCATCGTTAGGAGGTTTGATTCACCTCTGATGTTAAGGTTTATACAACGGGTACTTTATCTATGTGTAATCAATGAATATTCTATAATCATACATACCTCACATGAAAATTGATTGGCTTCCGAAAATTGAATAGTGAGGTTATACTCACTCGTCAGCTTGAGAGAGAAATGTATGCATGAAATAGCCTTAGTCCATATGTGAATGAAATGTCTATGAACAGTGAATACGGTACTGGAAATATTGAATTTTTCCCAATATGAGACATTTCAGGAGCATAATTTTGTCAATGCAAATTTCAGAGAGAACCTGAGAAAGGGTCTTACTCCGTACTAGAGCAAAATGTGTCTCTTTCGACGCCAAAATGAGTGCGAAAAAGCACTTTTCTGCACGCTGGCAGCAAATGTAAAAAAAAAAAAAAATTCTACAAACGTCAAAAAATGACAAGGTTCGCGCATTGATAACAAATTGCGGAGTGACACTTTTTTTCAGTTTCCTACGTTACCATGATTCCTTGCAAAAAACAATGCGCGAAGTAAAACAGTGCGCGAAGTACCTACTTCGCGCATTGTTATGTAAAATATATGAGACATTCATATTTCAACTTTATGTTCCTCAATCGAGCAGACATCCACAAAATCATTTTTTTCTGAATGTTCAACAATAACTTTGTTTTTTCTCTTGGAGCGCACGAAAGGAAATTCCAATTATGTTCGTGGAACATCGTGCGTACCTAGGGAGGATAGGGGGAGACCTTTTAAGCCAGTTCAACACTATTTTCTATATCGAGCTAAGTATATTTTCACTTTAGAACTATATTTTTTGACGTTTGTAGAAAAAATCTTGTTTGCAACTCGAGCGCGAAATAGTTTGGTCATCTCGACTATTTTTTTAACTCGGCTACGCCTCGTTAAAAAAATCAGATCTTGATCACCAAAGTAGCAATTCGCGCTCTAGATACAAAAATAACTATTATGGAAAATATACTTGAAAAAAAATTTTTCAACAGTACTATTGCGTCTATTCCATTCACCCTATGAAGACGAATACCATTTCAGGTGAATTGTGATTCTGATTGAGAGTAAACAATTTAACGATAATTTTATTTTATCTCCTTTCAAATTCATAATTTGATCTACGCCTCTGCAGTTATACATAAATTATTGTTCCCCATTCACTTTCAAACAGACCTGAACTTTTAACACCTGTGACGTATAAATTTGAATATTTAATTTAAAAAAGAATGGTCCTTATTTTCTTTTCATATCGATCCAGTATATCAAGCAGACTGTCTGACCGGAAAGTCTTCGCCTAAACAGTTGAATACACACCTTCAGTTGATTATAACATATGGGACATAATTTGAGACATCCTTTTATTGAAAACGTCTGATGATTTGAGATCTCCAAGGTTGAAAGAACATCGACTGATAGTCCACGGAAATTGAGATTTTGATACGGAATTATGATATACTGAGTTATAACTGTGTTTTCATGTATACAGATGAAGAAAAAAGGCCGGCATACAAAATTCTCAATGCAATTACGAGATATACAATACCCAACCAAAACTCGTTCGCAGTGCTGCCACTCGAATTTGTGGAATTACTTGCAAATTCATTTCAAAATCCTTGCATTTTACTTGCAAAATTTCGAAAATCCCATGAAAATCCTGACAAAATCCTTGCAAATATTCTACTACAAAATGCTTATGAATTTTATGTTTTACACAAAACAATTTCGTGTGCTCCACTGTGTCATCGTAATAAAAATGGAATAATATAAAATTGAAGGTGTTGAAACACTAGCGTCTGCGGACAGGTGCAAGTAATAACTCCGTGGTAGGGGAACGTTAGTTAACTTGTGTCGAGTCTAATATAAGGAAGGCATTTTTTTTAACAATCAATCGACCTAGATGAACCTTTTTTCTTGAAGAAGGAGAATTTTTCTTGAGGAAGGAAAATATTGTTTCTGCATAAAAAATGAGAAGGCGGTACATATACTAAAAATTGGAACGATACAGAGAAGATTAGCATGGCCCCTGCGCAAGGATGACACGCAAAATCGTAAAGCGTTCCACATTTTTAGTATATGTACTCGCTTCGGCGGTACATATACTATTTATGAGTATATCTGTACTTGTATTAACACCAATAACACCAAATAAAATATTCTATTCTATTCTAACCTAACCTAACCGAACCTCACCTCTGGCCTAAACATAGAAAACCCCTAAATTAACCTATTTCCCATAGAGAATATTTTTTAGAAATCACTTGAGAACAAGAAAAAAATAAAAAAAAGATGAGCCTCGCACGGATTCGAACCCCGGCCCGCCGGCTTGGCATGCCGATGCTCTGCTCACTGAGCCAACCAGTTGCTCACGAGACGAAGTATGATGAAGTCATTCAGTCGGCGCCGCATAACGCCAGTCGCATCTACTGCCCACTATAACGTTCTCCCACCACGGAGTTATTACTTGCACCTGTCCGCAGACGCTAATGTTGAAACGGTTGAACTATCAGTCATCATTTTGACATTTGACAACTATGACGTATAAAAGCACGTGACATCTAGCGGCCAGAAGCCCAATGGTATCCAAGTAACAGGATGGGATCTTCCTCCATCACTGGAATCCTTCTTTTTCTGTAAGGGAAATATTCCACTCAAAATGAGCTGGTTCTATCATTATTTGAATAATTTCCGAACTGAGCAACCACCTTCTGATCATATCGTATAATTTATAATTTTTCATCTTTGCTCACTTCTCAAGCAGCGGCTGCCAATGAACTCAATGTGAACACTGTTCAATGGTGGCAGCAGGCAGGCCTCCATTTTTGCTTTGTCATTTTCCATTGTTGTCGATGACAACTGTCATCAGTGTCAACTGTCAAGTCAAGCCTCGATCCATTAGTCAAGTGCCTAGCACAAAAATGAAGTGCCTAGCACAAAAATGACAATAATGACAGATGCGCAAATACCACAGAAGATCAAAACACAGAACACAGAAAGACGAATAGAGTACGGAACACGACTGACACACTTCGCAAAACGAAGTCATGGTCATTCACTCAGAATCCTTGCAAAATCCTTGCAAAATGTTGAATCCTTACCGATTACTGCAAAACTTTGTGATTACTTGCAAATGCAAGTAACTACTTGCAAAACGGCAGCACTGCTCGTTCGTCTATAAAACGGCGAAGCATTGGAATTCTTTGCCAATGAAAGTATGCCCAACAACTTAAAACCTTCAGAAATTTCAACACTTATGTATGTACAGTCAGTCGTCTTGAGACAACATGTCGCATATGGAAGATGCTAGCATTCTTAATAACTTTTGCAATAAGAGCGCTGACACCGTTCAACCGCGACATGATCTCTGAAGACGACTGTATCTTCTCTCCCTTTCTCTCCCTATCCTTCCTATAGGTACGCATATTCCACTAACATTATAGGACTTTCTTTCGTGCGTTCCAAGAGGTGAAAGAAGGATACACGCGATGGACTAGTCTACATTGAAATCGTAGATCCCTATTGCTCAGAGTGGCCCAAATGATTTTCAAAAGAAAAAACAATAAAAGGCACAAAGTCTGTTTACCACAAGACTTATTCTATAGGAAGGAAGTGTAACAAGTTTCGGCCACAGGCCATCATCAGATACAAAAATTGATGTATTGTAGTAGTGCCTGAAAGAAATTATAAAAACTGTTGAGAAGTCAGAAAAGAGTGAAAGTTGTACTAACCTCGGCAATACATATTGTCAGGTATAGGGTTAATGCCTATGGAACAACAACACTTATAAACTCTCCTTTATTTCAGGATCTAAGCATGAATAACCTTTTTCAAATTGAAACAGCTATTTCGGTGAAGTGTCGTTCATGTTAGTCGAGTTCATAGACTTTATTTCCTATAAAATATGCAGAAAGCTTAATACCGTGCGAAACTACCTATAGGTGAGCAATATACCGCCCACAGGTAACGGCTTTTCGGATTATGGCAAACCAAGCCGAATCGATAAGCGATTCATCATTATTATTTTTATTAATTCGACATTCATTTCACATACTCGGTATCTGGCTTCCAAAGTGGCACTATAAGCCCAATACATAATGTATTTAAGTACCAAAAAACCATTCTCTTGTTCTTGTTGTTCACTCGTTTCATGTTTGTTTCTGCTGTTTTGCCTTTTTGGTACATGTCGATGTTCTCTTGATTATGGAGGCCCATACCACCATAACGGATGAGAAATCAATTCCATGGAATATAACCCACGACAGTCATCCACCTCAAAGCAACCGATGAGTGTACAAAATATATAGGAACACAATAAAATGCACTTGAAACTGTTTACAAATACAGAATATGAATATGTTTGACAGTGCTCGCTGTACTTTTGAAAAGCAATTCTCTTTATTTCGGAATGAATGTGGTTGGGTATGAGTAAATACTGAATATCCTCTTGCCGAATAGCCAAGCGAGTACTTTGAAATTGACACATGGGGTAGAAGCAATGTCTGATTTGCAAGTGGTCATTCAATTTCAAAAATGCCAAATAACCTGAAGATAAAAACAATGATTCGCCTCCCTTCTCATAGATTAGAACGCTTCTACCCTTTTAGCAGAATGACGGCTCACGACTCAGTATTTGTCGTTGTCTCACTCACCAGTTGATTTTTGTTTATCAGTTGAGATAACGACGTTTCATAACATGGAAAAAAGTCTTCTTCTTCTTCCTCGTTTCTTCAACGTCGGCCTCTTCCTCCTACTGAGGCTGATCACCGACGCCGGTGAGAACACTATCCACAACCAGAAATTTTGCAGAATCCTCTGGTGTTCCAGGTGGAGGTAGGGATCCTTAACGAGTCCCCTCCGAAGGACGGCATATCCGTACCATATTTTGTTCTTATTGATATGGTAGCTGTAGCTATAATATGCTATTTAGCTACAGATGTGCGGGCTTACGCGGCGTTTCCTCGAATGGTCACCCATCCAAGTACTAACCGCGCTCGATACTGCTTTACCTCAGATATCGAACGTATTATATTACATTATACATCAAGAGACAGAAATGCAAGATTTTTTCCAAGGTGCGATTTGTAGCACGAGGGCAAAGCCCGAGAGATATAAAACACCGAGGAAAAAGTTGCACGGTTTTGATTTATTCGTAAGTGTATTTTTTGTGTTTCAACTGGAAAGTATTACTTTTCATCCATTTAGTGTTTCATTCTGATGGATATTTCAAAACCCCTCTGAATCACCACATCCGTGTTATGTCTCACTATGAACGTGTGAATTGACATCACATAAATGTAAAGAAAGTCAAATGGTGTTTGTAGCAGATTCAACATCAAGCGGGAGAATGTAGCAGATTCGACATCGTTGAAGACTCTGTATATTCCATTTGAGTAGGCTAGATTATTTTTCGAAAAAAAGGATAACAATTTTGATTTGTCACTCAGTGTCAATTTTTGCGAGTTTATATATTTTCAATAAAAAACTACGTTTAAGTCTTTTGAGCTGACTTTTTGACCTTTTGCCGACGACTACACTACATTTGGTCCTTCGAGATAACACAGAACCAGACTTTGGAATCAAGACCCAAATGAGTTCAAGGAGATACAACCTGAGACGACCAGGTGCAGGTACCAACCAACATTTGGATAGAGATTTCGTATGGCCAACCCATTATGGGGTAGACAAACCTTCTGATGATAGACCAAATCAAGTTTCATCAATATCAGAACCATGCATCCAGGACAATATACCATTCCAAAGACAAATTGACATGAATGATGTACAGAATCCAATAAGTTCACGTAGTACTGAGACCGTTTCCCAAAAATCAAGACATTCCCGACATAGTACGACCAGTTCAATCATAAGAAGACGAGAGTTGGCTCTCAGTATGGAAAAAGCGAAACAAGATATCGAAATGAAGAAACTAGAATTAGACAATCAATTGATAATACTCCAAATAGAACACGACTTCAACCAGCAAGAAATTGCTGAATCTTCAGAATGTAAAAGTATGAAATCTGTGGAAAGTCTTTATCCAGCCGTAAGAGTTGTGACACCGATTTCTCAACCACCCTCTCCAAAGTCGACAGGTATTCAGGAGTGGATTAATAAAATAGAAATTCAACCACAACAAGAAGAACCAAGCAAGAAAGACCAACAAAGTGCGCCAGGAGAAATGTCAGACATTCAATTGCTGTGTAAAACACTCTCTGAAACAATCCAAAAGGCAAGCAGAACACCAGAAGAGAATAATTCAAGAATGTATCGTCTCATGGAAAAGGACTTCCCTATTTTCGACGGTAATCCTGCTGAATGGCCAATGTTTATGTCCCAATTTCACCTCATCTCCTCCATGTGCAAATTCTCCGATGAAGAAAAAATGGTGAAACTGCAAAAATGTTTACGAGGAGAAGCTAAGTCTGCCGTTGCGGGAATGATGATGTGTCCTTCGAACATAAATTTGGTAGTAAACACATTAGAAATGCGATTTGGACGTCCCGATCAAATAATTGAGACACTCATCACCCAGGTAAGAGCTATCCAACCAATGAGAGATCAGAACCTTGAGAAATTGATACATTTTTTCAAACCACGTGAGAAATCTGGTTGAAACTATAAAATCATTGAAATGTACAGGACATTTGCAGAATCCTCAACTTCTCAAAGAGTTACTTGGAAAAATTCCTGACATGCTCAAATTGCAATGGGAAGATATCATGAATAACTGCGGTGGGGAAGCTGACCTCAATGTTTTTGCTGAATGGTTGAATACTAGAGCTAAAGCAGCCTGTTACGTTAGCACACCCTCATGTAAATATAAAATGTTTGATAACTTCCAATGCAATTCTCGTTTTCAATCTAAACCTAGACACGAAGTTGCTTTGTCAACAAAAGAGCAAAGGAATCCTAATATTTGTCATTACTGCGATTTGAGAGGACATAAGACCCATTCGTGTCCCAAACTTAATGAAAATGACGTTGAAACTAGATGGTCAGTTGTAACAAAGAGAAAATTATGTTTTTCATGTCTAAACAATAATCATCAAACATTTCGATGTGAAAATAGGAAATCATGTGGTCAAAATGGGTGTCGACGTCCTCATCATAAGTTGTTGCATAAAGACTCTTTCGAAATATCCACTACTAATAATAAAAATGACAATGATACTAGAAATATAGAAAATTTACCTTCTACGACAAAAGTCTCGTCTGACAAAAACGCCGAGAGAGTAACAACTATTAGACACGACATGACGACGAAGGTGTTACTCAGGATGGTGAACGTGAGACTGTATGGACAAAGTAGTTTTATTGACACAGTTGCACTTTTAGATGAGGCATCAACAGTTACACTCGCTGATGAATCCATTGTCGAAAAACTCAGGATAGAAGGTCAACAACAGCCATTATGTATACAATGGACAAATAGCATTGTCAATCAACATGACACATCCCTCAAATTTGACATTAAAATTTCTGGATGTTACAGAGACGCCAAAATATTCACACTAAAAAATGTTCGCTCCATCAAAGACTTATCTCTTCCATCCCAGACTATCACAAAGAGGGATTGGTTCAAATATGACTATTTACAAGGATTACCCTTCCAAGATATCACCAGTAGACCAATGATTCTTCTGGGACAAGACAATATCAATCTCACTGTAGCTCGTAAAGTTTGTCAAGGACCTGAAAACGCGCCTATCGCAACAAAAACACATCTTGGGTGGATTTTTCACGGACCTATTGATTTCAACACAACACTCAATCATTTATCTTTCCATATTTGCCTTCAAGAACAAGCTGATGAAAAACTTCATGACCTTGTAAAAAAAACATTTTCAACTGAATCCTTTGGTATTTCAAATCATTATAAGAATCCTGACAAATCCGTAGAGAGGGCTATGAACATAATGCAAAAAAGTATCGAACGAATCGATGGACATTTTCAAATAGGTCTTTTATGGAAAGATGATGACATCGTATTACCTGACAGTAGAATGATGGCGATAAAACGGCTTCATTGTGTTGAAAAGAGAATGGCAAAGGATGAAAACTTTCGAAAACAGTATTCTGAGAAAATCCAAAGCTATCTTGACAAAAACTATGCCAGAGTATTGTCTTCGGAAGAAGCCAACATTGAAGGTCCCCGTTGTTGGTATTTACCGCATTTCGGGGTACAAAACCCAAATAAACCAAACAAGTTTCGATTGGTTTTTGATGCAGCGGCCCGATCACACGGTGAAAGCTTAAATGATCATCTTCTTGCAGGACCAGACCTACTTACTCCTTTAGTAGCAGTTTTGATAAGATTTCGACAATACAGGGTGGCTTTTTGTTCCGACATCAAAGAAATGTTTCACCAGGTGAGAATAAGACCAGAAGATCAATGTGCTCAAAGATTTTTCTGGAGAAATGGTGATCCCACAAAAGAATATAAGGTATATCAAATGCAGGTAATGACGTTTGGTGCAACTTGTTCTCCAACATGTGCACAATTCGTGAAAAATTTCAATGCTAAAGAACAAACTGATTCTCCAGATATATTGAATGCAATTTTGAAAAAGCACTATGTTGACGATTATTTAGATAGTAAATACAACAATGAAGAAGCTCTGAAAACCATCCTTGAGGTTCAACAAGTTCAACAACAAGGAGGATTTCAGTTAGTCAATTGGATTTCAAATTCGAAAGAAGTTATGCATAGACTTGGAACATACGATAATATAGTAAGAGACATGAATTTCAATGACGATGAAAATTTACAACGTATTCTTGGGTTATGGTGGAATGCTAAAGACGACTTCTTTCAATACAAATTCAATTCGACGTATGATGACTATAACATTTCTAGGAAACAGAAATCCACAAAAAGACAAGTTCTAAAAACAGTAATGTCTGTTTTTGACCCTTTAGGTTTGGTTGTTAATTTCACAATTCGTGGACGGATATTGATTCAGGATATTTGGAGGTCAGGTATAGGATGGGATGACTTTATTGACGAGGAGAATTTGGAAATATGGTTACTTTGGACGGAAGACTTAGTTGAGACTATACCACTTTTACGAATTCCTCGATGCTATTCACTGACGATCCCGAAATCCGACAAAATTGAATTACATGTTTTCTGCGACGCTAGTAAAAAAGCATTTGCATCACTTGCTTATCTACGAGTCATATCAGGGAAAGAAGTAGAAATAGCACTGGTAATGGCTAGAGCTCGTGTGGCTCCCAATAAAGCTCTGTCGATTCCCAGATTAGAATTACAAGCAGCTCTGATGGGAAGCCGCCTAGCGAATTGCATCAAAGAAGAACTAGAGATAAATATTCAGAAAAATTACTTTTGGACAGACTCTTCCACTATATTACATTGGATTAAGGGAAATGGTAGAAAGCTTGGACAGTTCGAATCACACAGAGTCGGAGAAATTTTAGAATTAACAAATTCTTCTGACTGGTTTTGGATTTCCACTAGATCTAACATAGCAGATGAAGCTACACGTACCTATTCGATAAATTCTCGACAGATCAATTTCGACAAATGGTTTAGTGGACCTGAATTTCTTAAAGATACAGACCCTGCAAATTGGCCAAAAAGATCATTTGTCGAAGATGATGAAGAAATTGTAGATATTGTTTCCGTTAATTTGGCATCAGAAATAACTAAATTTCATATTCTACCTGACATAAGAAGATTTTCGAAATGGTTTAGGCTGATTAGGACAACAGTTTGGATTTTGAGGATAAGCAAAATTTGGATTAAAAAACTCAGGAAAGAAAACATTGACTTTCCTGAGTATTTGACTGCAGATGAGATGAGAAATGCTGAGCTGAAATGGATCGCAAAAAGCCAGTATGATAGTTTTTCCGAAGACATGAATATGCTGAAGAGTACGAAAACACTGGACAAGAGAAGCAGATTGAGGAAATTATGTCCCGAAATTAATGACGAAGGTTTATTGGTTCTCAGGGGTAGACTGGATTTAGCAGAAGATCTAGATATTTCAACGAAGCGACCTTACATTTTGGACCCGAAGAATATCTTCACGAAAATATTACTCCAACATTATCATGAGAAGTATGGACATCAAGGTATCGAATTAGTCCTGAGTGAGCTGAGACAACGATTTTGGGTCATTGATGCAAGATCAGCGGTAAGAACAACTTTCTCGAAATGTTTGAAATGTAGGAAATAGAGGGCACATCCTATTATTCCGACTATTATTCCGATAATGGGACAATTACCTACTTCAAGACTGACCCCTAATGACACTCCGTTCACATATACGGGATTTGACTATTTTGGTCCTATGTATGTTTCGATAGGAAGGAGAAAGGAAAAACGGTGGGGGGTAATTTTCACGTGCTTGTCTGTTAGAGCTATTCACTTAGAAGTGAGTCACTCTTTATCAACAGATTCAACCATTATGGCATTGAAACGTATGATTTCTCGTAGAGGGACACCAAAAATGATTTTATCAGATAATGGAAGTAATCTGAGGGGGTCTTCTGAAGAACTACGAAAGGTACTCAATGAATTTGACTCAGATAAATTTGGAGAAGAACTTGGACTGAAAGGAATGGAATGGAAATTCATAGCTCCAGGAGCACCGCACATGGGGGGGACCTGGGAGAGACTGATACAATCGGTAAAAAAGACTTTCCAAGTGATCCTGAACAACCAGACTCTCAAGGATGAACTCCTTTTAACACTGTTCGCTGAAGTTGAGAACATGATCAACTGTAGGCCGATCACACATGTGTCAGTGGACCCAGACGACCCTGAACCGTTGACACCGAATCATTTCATTTTGGGGAAATCTATTGGCAACGTAGTGCCTGAAGATATGATGAAGTCATTCGAAGATGGGAGAAATCTGAAGAAACAATGGAGAAAATCACAGCAAATGATAGATTGCTTCTGGCGCAGGTGGTTGAGAGAATATATTCCTCAACTAATGTGCAGGAAAAAATGGATCGAAGACAATGACTCGATCAAGGAGGGTGGAATCGTGATAATAGTAGACGAAAATGCTCCACGGAATAGCTGGAAACTTGGGGTGGTGCAGAAATTATTTCCAGGACCTGATGGAAGAGTCAGGGTTGTAGAAGTCAAAACACAAACTGGCGTCTATAGACGGCCTGTTTCGAAGCTGTGTCCTTTGAGAACGGAAGACGCCGATGAGAATTAGATTCGTCATCAAGGGGGAGAATGTAGCAGATTCAACATCAAGCGGGAGAATGTAGCAGATTCGACATCGTTGAAGACTCTGTATATTCCATTTGAGTAGGCTAGATTATTTTTCGAAAAAAAGGATAACAATTTTGATTTGTCACTCAGTGTCAATTTTTGCGAGTTTATATATTTTCAATAAAAAACTACGTTTAAGTCTTTTGAGCTGACTTTTTGACCTTTTGCCGACGACTACACTACAGTGTTATCACTAGAATCTTGCTGAATTTACGAAGTTTCAAAAAGAATTTACAGGTATCATTGAACATTCATTTGAGTTCACATTTCAATTTTCACTATTTTTTGTGGAAATTTGAACGAAGCGTTATGATTTTCACTTTCGATGATGAACTGAACTGAAAAGAATCTGTGATAATAGTTTATTGACTCACTTTTGGTAAATAAAATGAAACGAATGTTCGGATTTGCAACAGTCAGTCCATGATGAAAGCACAATATATACTTCGACTCAACTAATATGATATCAATATCTGTTTAACAAACTACTAATGCCATGAACGTGACACTCGTGACAGATATGTCAAGATCAAGATGTTTCAGCACGGATTATTTGTTGCGCCCTATCTCTTTTCCAGATGCTTTATTCAGCTCTTCTAGAAATTGTGTATCATCAACGGGACTCTTTAGGATCCGAAAGAAGGAAATCACATTCTTGAAAGTCTAGTTCAACTTCATAATAAGATTCGAAACGCATTCTGAAATTTTCCAAGAAATTGTCCATCGTTCATACCATCTATGATCGAATAGGAGAATTTCACGTTCCGAACTCGCATTCGATTGTTCATATCGAGAGTTAGTCTTATACGAAACAAATGAAGAGTGGGCACGCCAAAGGAATTCTAATAATCCTGATATAACATTAACCGGCTGTTATACATCTCACCTCAATCAGTTCAATTTATACTCAATAAAAGTTAATTTCGTTCTAAAACCTCTTTCGGGTGGGTCATTAGGCATTTGTGAAATGAAAAGGACAATAAAAAACTTCACCTGATTGGAACGAATATGGGAAGTTAGGTATAGTAACTCAGATACTTGAACTCGACCGGAGGGTAAACTTAGGTGGTTTCATATACTATTAAAAGCATCAAAGCCCTACGATTTTGGGTTGGGTAGTTAAAATGATTGTCTATATACATATAGATTCCTGAATTTAACGAAAATCTTGTGAATCGTCATACTTATATTCAACTCTGAACACAGGCTATGAATAATTCAAAATTTATTTCCAAATATGTTTAATAATGATAATAATAATAATAATAATAATAATAATAATAATAAATGAATTTCATTTGAAGAAATACAACCATATATGTATGAAAGTGATGACATAAAGTAGGATTAAATGAAACAATCGTCAACAAAGGAATATGATACTTGTACTTTTTACATGTCACATCATATAGTTCGATGTTAACCAACAGCTTGTAAATTGTTTTCTTGAATTTTTCTAATGATTTTATCAATTCGATGTCACGAGAGAATTTATTGTTATAAAATTCAATACAAGAGTATAATACACTGAACTCAGTTCCTGTGTGCTGGATATGTGTTGTTGAAGTGTCTGTTATAATGTTCTGTCTGAGATTCCATATTCGTAACGATTATTTGAGATTTACAGTTAAAATCACGGATTTTTACCATCGATTGCAAGCCTTTTAGAAAAGCCAATCTCACTGTACTCAACATAATAAGCTTGTCAGGAGTAACCATACCTTTGAAGACATCCATTTCGATTTTTGGGATAACTATCAGCAATAACCTTCCTTGGAAAAATCACGTGAGATCAATTGCTGAAAGTGCATCACAAAAACTTGGTTTTCTGTTTCGGGCCCGGAGCTATTTTACTTCCAGTCAGCTGCTTATGATCTCTAAGGCACATATCCGACCTGTGTCGTGGGTGATGCCTCGTTCACAAACTCACTTACTTCTCTGGAACAACCTAGAAAAGTTGGTGATCTGGCTCTATTTTATTGATATTCTCATAGACGATGCTTTTCTGAAATATCAACAATTGCTCCTCCCTTGACAGTCCCCGCGAGATTGACCCGTCGAGTTGAGGCTTCGCACCCCTTCGTGGTCACTTTGGAGACCTGCAGAACATCTCTTCCCAAAGACTCGTTCATCCAACGAACAGCAAGTCTTTGAAACACATTGCCAAGGAAGGCGTTCCCCAAGGCATATAGCCTCCAGAAATTCAAAAAGAATACCAATTCCTACCTTCCCTTGGTTCTCACGATGTTCTCTGAACATTACAGGATATCCCTCTTCGTGGTAACCAGAACATGAAAATAAAATGTTAATGATTTATTGGTTGACTACAAATGCTTTTGGTAATTCGACTAAGAAATTGTCGTACACCTACTGACACCACGAATAATTGTTGAATCATCAACTAATCTCTCACAGTGTGTATATATAATTGATGGTCAACTCTGAATATTGTTCAATGGGATAAAATGATGTTGAAATATAGGCAAATATTTCAATACAAATACTTTGTCCATTGCAAAATTGACATTGAATTCAACAAAACAATATACTTGAAGGTGGGTACCTATGTTTGAATGATAAAATAGTTAGACTGAATTATCATTGTCCAAATTTTATAGCGGCTGGGTCGATCAATATTATTAATACCATAATATATTTCTCCAACAGCACAACGTTGCTATGCAACTCAAAACCATGTGGCCTGAGAAACTTAATTAATAATAGATATTTGTGGAAGACATCATGTAATCCCTATAGTGCGACATCCAAATCATGAAATGACATTGACGATGAAATCCTGGGATTAAATAGACAACGATTCAAATGTAGGATTTACTCATGTTTACCCCAATGACAGTTTGTTAAATTCCGTTACGGTGAGCTTCAAGAACTGTTGTGCTATTTTGATAAAGAATAATATAATAGTGAAATAAATGGCCGGCGTAGGTTCAGTGATTGACTTTTCTTTTAATTTCTTGTACCAACTATTGGTGCATTGTTATGCATTTTATCATTTCAATGAGTGATATATGGTGGGTATATTTATAAATTATATGAGTTGCAGAGATTTTCAGTCACGCACAGACAATCCACACCTACCATTATTTCACATTTCAACAAATAACAGTTCAACTAGAAGTTGAAATATCAGGGGTCCGATTCTGCGCAATTTCAGATAAAATGAACTATAACGATCGACCTAACATTGTTTTATTAGAAATTAAAATGAAGGTATATTGTTCAACAACATTTTTATACAGGGTGATCCACGGTGGATGGCCTATCAGAAGTATCTGGAGAACGAAATAACAGAACATTCTGAAAATTAGGTTGCTTTGATAATTGAACATTCTCAATCCGTCTAAAATATTTGCATCGATACAGTGTTGCCACTTCTATCAGAAACAACCAGCATCTTCGTTATTTTGAATAGAGCACCCTGTATTTCATTGCATTTCCAGATTCTTCTTGAAGAGCTGATTTCATCAATGCATCACACTTGGGGTCTAACAACAATGATAACAGAGATATAGGGTGTTCAAAATTGAGATTTTTCAATCGTTGTGCCATCTCCACTTTCGATTCACTATCTACTGATATTTGATTGAAACAGATACAGGATGATCAGAATTCTGAATCTTGGGGCACCCTGTATATTTTCCAATTCAATTTCAGTAGATATTGAATCTCAAGTTGAGATAAGGACATGTAAGCCGTCTTGATCGATAATGAATAGTTTCGACACAAAAAAAATCCTAAAATTGAGAAATCTCGATTTTGAACACCCTATATCTCTGTAATCATTCCTGCTAGATCCCAAGTGGAATACATCGACGAAATCAGCTCTTCAGGAAGAATCTGAAGATGCAATGAAATACAGGGTGTTTCATTTGAAATAACAACGTTCCTATTAGTTGATTCTGCTAGAAGTGGCAACACTGTATCGATGAAAATATTCCAGACGGATAGAGAATGTTCGACTATCAAAGTACCTATGTCAATTTTCAGAATATTATGTCTTTTCGTTCTCCGGATACTTCTAATAGGCCATCCACCGTGGATCACCCTGTATTGCAAGACGAGTGAGTAAACATACCATTGTATTAGATACCTTCCTATAGTCTGAGGCTAAGGTATAAAAATCCCTTATTAGCCATCTTCCTGTTGATAGGTCTGAAACAAAACGGAAAAAGAGCATAAAATCAGAACGATTTCTACAACAAAAAATTCACACATATATTAAATCAGTATACCTACCGCAACGGTTGTAAAGTCGGAATCTTATCGCACAGCAATAAATGCAATAAATAACAATAAAATTGGAACTCATGTAGGCCTGAAATTCACCTGTTGAAGGTGCCATGAAAACCAACAAGGGCGGAAACGGGTAACTTCCCTGAACAAACACTAATATCAACAGCCAAAATATTAGTCAAAAGTGTGGTGCTATCGATAAAAGATTTCAATAAAAAATACTACCTGATGCATAAAGAATGTTTTCCTTACTGTGATTTTTCAATAGGTCATAGCAAATGCAGTTTTTCAGATCCCTAACACAATGGTAATCAATGATTCATATGCACACATTCATTCTTTCGTGTGCTCAGGAGATCCGACGTCAAATAGTTTTTAAGTGAGTGAGGGCACACTTGTCCTTTTTATGAGAGATATAATAGTATATTATGTAACAAGTGTTATAAACGTCCTTTTAGTAACGAGTATTTTGAGCACGAGCGGAGCAGAGCGAAGCGAGTGTTTAATAAACGAGTGTCTAGAAAAGTTTATAAACGCGTTACATACAATGCTTTTTTTACGAACTCCGAAAATTACATTAACATACCTGCTATTCCTGCTAACCTACAAAATAAAATGGGAATGGAGAACATAATACATGCAACTGCATGCAACCAGCGAGACACGTATAAGTGATATTGGTTGTAGATGTGTCCAGTCCATTGCTTACTAACCTTTGTTTCACGTTTATTGTCATACTTAGCGCAGAATAAATATATGGTTCTCAAAGATGGATGCTTCATGCTCCATTTTAACACTTCTTGGAGATATGCAAGTACCAGAACATTCTCTTCGATTTCACTTTCGTCTACTTCTCGCATATATTTTTAATGAAGAATTCTGATACATACGAATATTGTTTGAATAATTCTGATACAAAATTTGAAAATATCAGTTGACAGTTAATACAATTGACAGGCCAGACACTTCTCAAATTTCTGAAACTGTGTTTAATGAACTGTTGTTGCCATGGTAATGTGTTTGAGAAACCTTGTTGCCATGGTAACGTGTTTAATATTTTGAATAAGTCACAGATCGACAATCCGTGATTAATCGATCATTTAGCGTGGTACATATCCTTACGCTAAATGCCATTTTAGTTATGTGAGTAGAAAAGGGGATTTTCTATACTCCTTCACTGTACGAGTGCAAATACATTCTTCACGGAAGCTGAAACAGTGGCGTATCGCTGAAGGCATATTATTTAGTTATATTATTTCCAAATACTAATATTTACTATCCATCGGTAACTGACAAGATACCTTCGTTCATGCAATGATACCTAAACGAGGATATAATGGAATACGAATTCAGTTGGCGACATTGCATGTCACTGCAAATATTTTAGACTGGCAGAGATTTTCTTGAACCAATATGAATTGGAATTTATGTCACTTGTAGTTGCGGTTTTCTTGAATGAGGAAATATACTGTTCATATTGAGCAAATTCATTCAATTTCAAGAAACGAAGCAAGCAAACAAATAGAAAACCTCAAGTTATCGAAAGACGCCCTGACAACACGAGTACGTCCCAGGGCCGTCCTTCATTTTCTACGAGGACGTCCCTGGGATATCCTGTGTCAAGACATGGTACATACTAGGGACGTCCCAGGGACATCCGCTTTCCAAAAAGAGAGGCATCCTAGGGATGTCCTTCTGGTAGGTCCCTGGGATATACCAAGTACGGAGAAAGGATATCCCAGGGACATCCCTTCGACAAAAAAAAATGTAGGTCGAGTACGAATTGAACCCGGGACCTTTGACTGATTAGGCACGCATCTTACTCCATTGGCTATTAAGCCTCCTGAAGAATCATGTACTAAACAGATTTATAAACAGGACTTTACTACAGAAATCTGAATGAATACAACTCCATTAGGATTTGGGTATAATTATTATATCATCCTTGGGTGTTTAAAAATGAGGGGCATTATGCATGTACGATTTCTGTTTGCGAAAAATGGTAATTTCTTGAAGTTCTGAAACTTTATCCTTTATTTTCATCACGATTATTTTCCGGAAGGAAAACAAACATTTTCAAAAAAATGCAACTTACTACTTTGATGAAATTCAATGACTCTGATGTGAATGGATATAAGATATTCCAGGGACATGAATAGGATAACCTAGGGATGTACCGGGCGGGATGTCCACTGGACAACCACTGCGCGACATCCCCTGGATGCCCCAATCATGTCCTTGTACCGCGGGACAAAAAAGGGACGTACCTAGGACATCCCTGTGTTGTTAGGGCGAGAGCCGATAATCTATGGTCCTCTTCATTACCGTTCTCTTCACGTCGCCACTATCGCACTCAATGATCGTGAACACGACTTCGTCAGGTACACCTGTCCAGAATTCAGCAGGCTTTGTTTGAAACGTTTGAATCGAAATGCCAATATTAGTCGATAGAGGAGTGGCTGACGATGTCGGCATTTCTTCAAGAGACCGCGGCGATTTATCACCATTGGACCGCACATGCAGTGGCGTACGTGGAAGATTGTACTGATGATGGTCAAAGGATGATGTATCGTAAAATCATAGAACTACGTTGACCTTTTTTATTTTTGGTACCTACCCAGTAAACACACTCGTGATATTTACATACATATGCCGTCAGTTTCATATAACGGATGTTCCATAACTTAATTCCTCCAAACTGACGTCAATGTGTTCTAGATTGTAGATATAGAACCCACATAATTTTATTTCCCTCAAATTTACAGCGATGTTCCATATGGCACACATATCTCTTTTACATATAGGATTCTCACATATCAGTTATATATAACAATATCTAGGGAATTATGTCAAATTCATATAAATTCATTCACAACAAGCTTATATTCTATAAACGGACGTGACACTACCAATCTGAGTGCCCCAGATAGCACACACTCGCCTAAGGTCATCCTCAATGTGTCGCCAAACGCCTGGAGAGGACGTTCTATTTTCTACAACCTGAGAACATTATCAGGCGTAAATTTAGCGCTGTAATTGTCCTAAATGAGTTTTTTCAGTGACAGCCTGAGGATATAAAGAATTTCGTGCCTACGGACGTCTTCAGATGGCATTCCATGAAATAACGTGTCATCGAAGACAAAAGGAAGAAAAAGAAGAACTAGAATTGAGGTTATGTCTCATGATAGTCATGATTTGTTCAAGATACATCATGATATATCAATGATTATATCGAAATTATTAGAGTATTGAATACCTTCATCAAATTTCTATTTCACAAAATGATTGCGAGAAGAACTTATTGCATAGAATTGAAAGATAACAATAACAAAAGGATAATAATCTCTGTTGATGACATTTCTCTCAGGTAGCAAGAAACAATGGTGAGTAAATACTAAATAGAATCATTGATAGTACCGGACATGAAATATTGATACATTCATATACATTATTCATTGTTTCAGGAGGTTATTGAGAACACAAACTTGATGATATCATCATAGCAAACATGTTTAATTCCAAGATAGTTTTGTTTCTTCGGAATCTATAAAATATTGTATGGAAGCTTGAACTTTCAGTATGAATTCAATAAAGGTAGGTACCTGAATCAAATCATTGATATAGTAGGTACTGGACATGAAATGTTAATTGGTTAATTATTTGTTTCAGATGAAGTTATTGAGAACACAAGATTGATGATGTCATCAGAGCAGAGATGTTTCATTCCAAGATATTTTGGCTTCTTCGAAATCTATGTGAGATTGCGTATGCATGTTTGCACTTTCAGTATATTCAATAAAGGTAGGAACCTAAATCAAATCATTGATATAGTAGGGACTGAAACATGAAATATCAATAGGTATATTATTTGTTTCAGGAGGTTATTGATAACACAAAATGATGATATCATCAGAGCAGAGATATTTTATTCCAAGATATTTTGGCTTCTTTGGAAATTATGAAAGATTGTACATATGCAGACTTGAACTTTCAGTAGATTGAGATTCAATAATGGTTGGTACCTATAACTACATAAATCCTATCATTGATAGTAAGTACTGGACATGAAATATTAATACCTACATTGTTTGTTTCAGAAGGTTATGCAAAACACAAACCTGATGATATTTTCATTCCAAGATAGTTTTGCTTCTTCAGAATCTATAAAATGTTGAATGAAGGCTTCAACTTCCAGTTGATTATTCTGCATCAGGAATGTCCAGAGTTCAGAAATCAAAAACAGCATGGAGAAATATAACTTTCAATAGGCAATAACTTCTAGTAGTGCTCAACAAGAAGCTGAAATACATTTCTTTGAAAAGGAGATTGAAATTTTTCAGAATAAGTTATAAATAATAGAATGTAAGTTTTTTCGTTTGGTTTTTCATTTGAACCTATTATAAATAGAGGGAAATTTTGCAAATATCATGAGATTCATAACATTTTGAAGAAATTATCATTTGCATAATACAAGGTAAGTCAATGTGTGTTATCCTTGTATATTAGCCAAACCATCAGATAAATAGAGACAATTCAAGTACAACAGTGATAGGGTTCCATGAGAACTTTCACATTGAATTGTTTTTATATATATCTGTAGGGTGTTCGAATTCCAAGATATATTGACTGATGATTGTTTTTTTCCAAATGGGACACTCTGTATACTATTGCATTTTTAGGTTCTTCCTGAAGAGCTGATTCCATCAATGTATCACACTTGGGGTCTAGCGGGAATGATTACAGAGATATAGGGTGTTCAAAAACAAGATTTTTCAATTTTAGGATTTTTTTTGTGGAAACTATTCAATATTGGTCGAAACTACTCACATATCCTTATAAACTTTCGATTTACTATCTACTGACATTCAATCGGAACAAATAGAGGGTGGGTTAACATTCAGATTACTGATCAGCTTATTGAATCTGTTTCAAATAAATATCAGTAGATAGCTAATCAAAAGTTATGACAGGAACATGTGAGCCGTTTTGACCATTAATGAATAGTTTTGACACAAAAAATCCTACATTTGAAGAATCTCAATTGTCAACACCCTATATCTCTGTAATAATTCCCACCAGACACCAAGTGTGATGCATTGATGGAATCAACTCTTCAGGGAAAACTCAAAAATGCAATAATATACAAGGTGTTCCATTGAAAAAAAAACAATCATCAACCGATATCTTGGAATAATAGATATGAAATAGATATAAAAACAACTTTAGGTGATTGTTCTTATGAAACCCTATTACTGTTGTACTTGAATTTTCATTTTATATATCTGACGGTTTGGCTAATATCAGAGGAGAACACACTATAGTGACTCATTCTGTATACGAATAATATTCTTCCATAAATCTTGAACCTTCTTGAAACATCATCAAAAACCGCCTCAAGTTGTTACCATGATGTCCTGAGGTTGTCTCAAAAGATTTTATAGGGATGTTCTGAGACGTTATTAGTATGTAGAGAATGGTAACAGGAGGACGTCTTGAGAATGTCCTCAGGCTCGCTCTCGACGTCCTGAGGACATGATGGTGAACGCCTCAGAAGGGCCTCAAAAGGAATTTGTGCTATCTGGGGTATTTCCCGAGTTTTCACGAAAGAACACGAACGGGGCGATAGAAAATCGAGCTGGACTCGCTCGAAGGTCGAAGGGATCTCGTCTCAAGAAAGAAATAAAATTGCGTCAATGTTATTATGTTCTGTTGTCATTATTTCTTGACCAGTGAGTTGAGTTATTGCCTTGAGAATGGGGGAGACCACTGATTTTTTGAAATGACATTATCGTGAACTCTATACTGAAAAACTACCAGTGAATTAATTTTGAATATTTTCATTCATGCTAAGACGATGAAAAAAATAAATTAGAATATGTCCATTTCAAAACACATAATTCCTGCGCCATTTGAAATTTTGTCAATTCATTGGTGAGACTGGTGCGACGTCTTAGTCCCAACACGCCTATTGTCGTTGAACTCACCAATCACACTGCAACACTACAGAATGACGAGGTATCAGAGAGAGATAGCTACAGTGCGGGACTAATACGTCACGGCTGCACCATCATATTTGGCTTTTCGAAATAACGAATGAAATATGCTGATTTCAAAACGATATAGACTCGATTCCCTTCAACTTCAACTCATAATATTGATTGTAGATCAAACGTAAATCATGATTCGTCGATTGAAAGAGGTTTGCATGGATTTCTTCCCTCAGTGGTCTTCCCCATTGAGCTAGGTATCTAAGTTACAGAAATTTGGTAGGAAAGAGGAATACTCTATTTTGGTGAGTTGAATAATATGTTTAATGCATGTTTTCCTACACAAGAAAACGAGGTAGATGATGGTCGTTTATCACATTCATCAGCAATTTAAGGTAATTGTTTCAATAGGTATCAGCCAAGACAGAATGTAGAATAGATTTTGAGACATAGACATAATTCAATTATTGTCTCATGTCATTGTTTTAGATCACCAATATGAAATATATGAAATCCATAGGGACCAGTATGATATGAAGATCAAATACCTAATAATTTCAGAAGATGCTTGGCAGCAACTATCTCAAACCAAATTCGAGTTGAATTATTATATTAGTAGTGGAGAGGGAATATAAAAGTGGCAGACTCGACCTCTGAAAACATCATACTGAAAGTTGATGAATATTCACTTTTTTGATGTATTTTCTTTTCAATAAAGTAATAATTAGTCTTGTAATTCTTTTTTGTTCATATCCACAGAAGTATTATAGTTACCTCTAAATTATATCAGTGGGACATGAATGTTATCTATAGATTCTGCGTCATATTGACTACTCAATGATGTAACAATAATATAACTAGTATTACATACAAGTGATGTAACATACGATGAAACGATGTAACTCATGAATTTTGAACCTACTCAATTCCACTTCTGTTACGTAACTGATCAACAAAATTATGTAATTTTAATGAGTTAGTTACGTCAATTTCTTTTCTGGGAGTAATCTTTGTGTTGGGCGATATTTTGTAAATTTAACGTTTAAAATGTATTTTTGAGCGATCAGAATATTTTGAATTACTTACCCTATGACAGAACGCCATAGGGCAGTGAGTGAATTTTTTTTTTTTTCATTTTTTGGGGCTAGGGAGAGGATAGGAAGGAGAATTATGGGTATCAGATTTTTCCAATTCCAGAAGACTTAAGTTTCTTGAGTATAATTCCTTTGGAAAAAAAATCCACAGCGTTTACATTATACCTATAATCGAATGAGTTTTGGTGAAGAAATGTTCGACATATTTCAAGATTGACGACGAAAGGTTGTGCTGACTGGGCTTGATGTCGAGCTCGTCTGACTGGTATTGCTAGGAATGGAATTATGGATAGCAGAGATTTCTATGAAGAACGTTTCCCGTGAAAAGAGTTATCTGTAGAAAAGTGAAAGGTCGCCGGCTTTTCTAAGGTGTTCCCAATGGTGTTCAACAATTAGTGAGTGTGGCATAACTCACCAGATGAATGGTTCTTCTCTTGAAGGAATCTCAAAATGAATGAAAACTAAAAAATATCATTGTATCAAACACTCCTGTCCATTTGGGAGTGGGTCTTTTTTCACAACAACAACAACAAAGAAATTTTAAAGCGAAACTTGAAATAATTGTTCCTGGTAGTTCTCAATAAATCCTTTGTAGGACTTATATAGTGGCTGATGTGAACACTATAAGTATTCGGAACGTGTTCCTTTCATTTTCTCAATTCAATAACCGTCTTGGTGACGACTTTGAGCATTTTTTCCTCTGGATATCTGACATTTGTATAATCCGGTTTTACAAATTTCGACCAATAATATCGTTTTATTATTTCTGAAGAACAGTCAAAGCACACAGAATCATCCAACCATAATAATATATTTCCCAATTAGCTATAACATATATAGAAATATTTTTGGGTTATCAGAAGATATATACAATTCATCAACTCTTATACTACCTCAAAATAAGTAGTGAAATCTGAAAATGAACTTTGTTCATCTCATTCTTTGAATATTGGTATAAAATATATGCTGCCCAAATTTGTTCTCTGGATATACCCTTCATCGAAATATCCAGCCGATTTTTCTCGAAACCATCACTCACCAATTCGTGAGACATTATCAGTGCCCACAAATTAAACTTTCATTTCCTCACAGAAATCCAACGAGACGGAATCGATGACTCTTTCCTTCCACAAAGTCCTACCATTCACTGTAACAAGTGTATTAAACTTTTAAATAGAATTCAAAATTTATTATCCAATACCTCGACTTTCTCATCTACCCCTTTTTTTAATTTAAACCGGCCCCTTGTTTCATACAACTCACCCCTTATCTACCTAAAAAACCACTTAATTTGTGATTTATTCGTTTTTTCTTACAAGTCGCCTTTGTAACCCTTCTATTTGAAGTTGAAACTGCGGCCATAACTCAATTTGTATTCGATATTATTTTTTTTAATTACGCATCTCAACACTTCCGTGTAGTCGCGGGCAGTCTTTCAAGAGGGCTGAATTTCTGATAATTTGCTTTGCAACAATGGATTCAAAGGGGTCCGGTCTAATTGGGCGAGAGGGATATTTATACTGAATTTTTTAACACCAAAGGGTAAACCAAGGAAATTCTGATGAAGATGAGTCTTGAACAGCATCGTTGCATTCGAAACGTTTTAATACATAAATACTGATTCGATTCGACATACATAAAAAGGATATCTTCGATCAAACAAATCCACTTTCTTGTAATCAAATTGCATCGTACAAGAATTTTTCATTTGAATGGAGCAATATACACTTGTCTCATATCAATCGACTTACTTGCTTCATTCCTAAAAATTTCTTGACCTGAATTTGCTCAACATAAACAGTATATCTCTTCATTCCAGAAAACCGCGACTATACAAGGAACATGAATTCCAATTTATATTGGTTCAAGAAAATCTCTGCTTGTTTAAAAGACTTGCAGTGACGTATATACAGCGGTACGTCTGCGCCCATTCGACTCCTCAGTCGTTAGCCATCATTCGTCATTGCTGCTGTTGTTTCTTCTGAAGACGATGCAAAGCACCTTTGTTTTTCAATGGTGAAGTGATCAAGAATCAAGTGTGCTGAGTCATGGAAAATAGTGGTGTGGTTGTTATTTCCACAGCAATGCGGCATTACATATTTGAGGACAATCTGCGGGGGTGAGAACTTCGTATATTTTTGTGACATAGTTGTTCCTAGTGAGGTGTTTTCCCTTCCTTTTGTATCGTAAAGATGCTGAGAACCTTTATATCAATCATACCTGGAACTATAAGTACACATCACTGTCAACGCATTTGGCCATGTTTGTATAACCTGCACAACACACATTCGTTCAGGAGTGACGATTTGACCAGTTGCATTCTTTCTATGAACGCACTAATAGGTATAGGAAGGTAATTGTCTATTCTTGGTATATTTTTTACTCGATTGAACCAATAATGATATGTCTCCTTCCTTCGTGTTTTTACATACCTATAACAACTTTCATGCACTAGCATGCCGTAAAGTGCACTTTACCGCCCGGTTTTGCGGACGTTAAGTCGCACTTTACCGCCCGCTGGCTCATAATGGCCCACGGGCCGTAAAGTACACTTTACCGCCCGCTGTTCTCAGTCACCTTATATCCACATATCAATTTATGAAAAACCTATGATCATATTCCTAGATTCTGATATATCCAGCGGTATATCATAAACTTCTTCTTCATCCGATTCCATAGTCTCGCTTTTATTATTATCACTAATTTTACTTTTCATTCAAAGAATGACAATTCAGCTCGATTATTGGATGTATTGCTATAGACAACAACCATCAGATTGATTGACAACGTCAAAATAAGTTAGGTTCATATACTGGGTATGCATATTGTAAAATTCTGAAGAATGAATCTCTTCTAGAGCTGAAAGAGTTTTACTATTACGATAATTGCAATATTCGTACGATAATCTTCATATGTAAATCATCCATGAACATTACGCTTCTCTTGATTACTGAATTTATACGTAACAAATTAAATTCTGGGGAATATTAGTTTATCGAAACCTATAGTCATTACTTATGAGTCAGAAAATGAACCACTAGTGCATAAAATTTTGTATGTATCTCGTGCGTGAAATGCGTTTATTGCCTTCAGCGTGTAATGGCCCTCGGCTAGCGCCATCGGGCCATTATTCACGCCACAGGCCATAAACGCCTACTTTACGCCCTTGATACATAAATAACTATTATACATGCCCTTTTGTCAAATACAGGATTTCTTGTGACCAGTAAATATTTGGTAGTCTTGAAATTTCCTTTCACCCCGTCAATGCCTGACTGTGATGAATGGCAATGTTGTTTCTTCTGAAGCATGTTCTTTATAGGTATACAGTTACTGATTCCAATTTAACAAGCCATGACATAATTTTACTATTTTCTCTAGGTTTTCGTGGTTCAATATTCAGGCCATTTCAAGCACAGTGACATTCTGGGAAGGAAGACGAGGACAGCAAATCACAAAATTCTTGAAAAATGGATATATCACCTCCTAGATTAAGCTACACATAGTATTTGATGTTTTCATTTTTGTTATTCATTTATTTATTCATTGTTTACCAACTGTAAGAATTAATTTCATTTAATACTCAATACCCTGATAGTAAGCTATATTTCGATGTCCTTCAAAATGATAATCTAATGGCACAAAAAAATAGGGATCTTCTGGAAATATTCACTTTTCATAATGAGATATTATCTATTTGAAGCAAGTTCAAAATGTCTTGATTCAAGAACAAAATTGTTCGAATATGATGCGGGATTAACTTGTCAGTAGAAGAATTGTCTTGTTCCAAACTAATCAATTCTTCCTTCGACCAATACGTACTGTGATAATCAAGATATATTCATTCGAATCAAGATTTTTTTTCATGAGTAAGTCAAGAATGTTCTGTAGAAAATTCGAAAAAATATTTTCTTGGACCTATTCAAGGGCGCCCTATGGTTGAATAAATGCTGATCCGCATTGAATCAAGAAATCATTTTTATCTGTTGACATTCTATGGTCGAACTGGGAAAATGCGAGAAAACCTTGGATATATCTGAATTTGGTTTCTTCAGTCTCACAGAGATTTTAAATGAGTCACTCTCAATCAATTTTGAGTAATTCTGTTCATGGAAAATGCTTGGTGAATTAGGAACTATGATTTTTTTGTTGGAAATAGAGGTTGGGTATTGTTGTATCAGGTATACTAAGTTCGGCTCATTTAGAGGAAATATAGCTTTTTTGCATGGCATTGAATTCAACCAGGACCTCGTTTCTTCTGAATGAAATTTCAGTAAGTTGTTGAAATCCTTTGATTTTCTGCGAAGAAATAAAAATTCCGAAAGAAATAGCATCATGAGAGATTCTCGTCTCTCGTCTCGTCTCTGAAGTTGGAAAGTAGTCATGATACATGATGATTAATAACTTCTGAAATTATTCATAATTTTCTTCTTTTTCTTTTATAACATTTGTCAATGAACACGTGAACCAAGAGTTCAAACACAACAAACTTCTCGCTGACTCCGCATTCAAGCGATTCCTATGTTCCGGATAGTAAGTCCAGCTTTAGAAAAAAGTCTTTCGGCTGGAACACTCATAGCTGGAATGGCTAGTAGGACTCTGGCTATATTTCCTAAATGTTCATATGAACTCTGATTTGATTTCCACCATTCTAATAAATTAGTATTTTGATCTGCTCGTGATGCAGTCGTATATTTGTCAATCTCCATTCTCATAGGATCTTTCGATATTTGTTCTTTGTCACTAATTTGATAAAATGCGTTCAAATCAAATTCGTCACTGGAGCGAATTTCTGATGCAACTACATCTTTTTCGGACTGACTTTCTATGGTTACATAATTAGCTCTGAATATGTTCTCGAATTTTTTAATGGAATTTTCCTTCATTTCCCTACCCCAAGCAGTACGAGAAAACATAATCTATTTTATGCCGTGGATCCAGTATCAAAACAGCGCAATACCTGTGGCAATACCTCCAGTTCGTCTCATAATAATGTTTGAGCATTATATCCCTACCAGTCTTGAATGCCAAAATAATTTTTACGTCCATGTGTTTCCTTTCTTCTTTACAATCGAGTTCAATTATCAGTTTCTCTATTTTATCGATTAATATGTTGAACCCAACTATAACTAATGGTAAAGTTGGATATTTTTCTCCACATAATAGAGTTGATAATGACTTGAAGTGTTCATGCCCTTTTATTTTATTTTCCTTTGATTTATCATTATAATCACATAAGGAATTCAGAGCATCCTTCAATTTGATTTCCAAAGAAATCATATCATATGTTGAATTCCACCTAGTTGATACATCTACAGTCACTGCTAAATATTTCATATTCAGTAGATCAGACAAGCTTTTCAAGCTGTTTTGAAGCTGTTCAGATTTTCTAATTTTTTTCAAAATTCTCCTCAAACGAAGCACTGGAAAATCGTCCTCATCAGCTTCGTCTTCAGTATCGCTACTGTCATCAATAATGTCATTCTCGTCTGCAGATATTTTTAAAAATTTCAATATATCTTGAACGCCCAAGTTGATTACGTGAGCAAAGCATCTGAATTGTTGGTCTTCTGGATCAAACTGCAGATCAGGATGGTTCTGTATAATCATATCTCCAAACTCTCGCAGGAAACTGGTTTAACTGATGCGTTATCAACAGTTAAATTCCTTGTTTTTTATGTAAAATTTTATATTGGCTCATGCAATCAAAAAATAATGTTGCAATATCTTTACCAGAGTGTCGCCCCTTAGATGGAATGGAATCAATCACAAGTGAATGTAATTGCTATTGTTGATCAATATAATGAGCTGTTATTCAATAATATGATTTATTACTTATCGATGTCGAACCATCTATTGTGAAGGAAATTTTCGAGGTATTTTCTTCTAGAATCTTCAAGATGATTGTTCAGACGAGAGACGACGAGAGAAGCCGAGACGAGACGAGACGAGAGAAAGACCTCTCTCGTCGAGAGAAACGGTTCTCTCGACGAGACGAGAGAACAAATTTCTCTCGTTATAACGAGACGAGACGAGAGAAGGGCTTTCTCTCGTCTCGTCTCGTCTCGTCTCGTCTCGTCTCGTCTCGTCTCGTCTCGTCTCGTCTCGTCTCGACGGCATCACTATAACCTACAGGGTGGAGACTTTAACTGGAATAAATTCGCTACTGGATGATTTTTCTGAAAATTCGCGATACACGTCAACTTTTAAATGTATTTACCAACATTGGGCGAGCAATATGGAGAAAATAACCCTTCAGGGGTAGCAGGAATCTACACCAACATGATTGTTTCAAATGCGACCCTATGGCTTGTGACACCTTATTGGAAAGCTGGTTGAAAGAGGAATCCAGCATACTGATTATATTCCAGTTCGGAGTACGTTTGGGGGGTCACATAAAATCAAAATATAATTTCGAAGTTTAATATACAGTCTGTCCAAGATAAGGTTGAACAGCATGGAGATCTCCCTGTATCTATTTCAATTAATAATCAATTGGTAACATGAAAAGTTGAGGAATTGACATCATTCGAGTAATGTCTCTCATGGTCATTCAGATCGAAAAATATATGAATAAATATGTTACTGGACCCTCCTCGATACTCTATAAACCTTTCAATCTCACTGGGCAACACAACAAATAGAAAGCAAATAGCGTGTCTAATAGCACGTTTTGTATCGATCGCACCCGATATTATATCGATATTAGTCGATTATTACGTGTGTCCAGAGATAATTGATAATTCGTGAGGCCGGCGGTTGTGTTTCTAGAGAATTTGGTCCTTAGTGACAGCTCGTTTTGGATCGAAATCGATTGAGCTGTGCTCGAGCGATGTAGGTGGTATAATTATCAGTTGAAAATCGATTTCGGTGTGTAATGGGTATTTGTTCACATGGGCGTCGATGCTGGATATTGTGAAAGGATCGATTACCATTCTACTATACAGGGTGTCCCAAAATAAGCCTTTTATACTTCAGAAGCAGATTCTCCGACCAAGAATAGGAGAAAAAGTTCCAATAAATGTAAGTCGAAAAATAGCTCCGAAGGGAGCTATAGGGCCTCCTTAAATGGAGGATTTCTGAAGATGAAATTTCCTGAATATTTTCGAAACGTCATTTGAAAAAAATGATGCAATCTTGTACAAGAAGTGATTTTTTTCATGTTCAGTGCAGTGGAAATCCTAGGATTTAAAAATTTCATTCATGGGTGTTTGATAGAGGGTGAACTACATTTAATATCACTGAAACTTTTCTGTAGGCATATCTACATAGATTTTGAGGAAACGATAACAATTCGATTCAACTCAAAATTTTAATGTAGTTTTCAAGACTTCCATTGAGATTGCTCAATAACCCCAATTAGAATCATTTTGAAATCTGAGAGCTTTTTTAGTCTCCATCCATACTGAATTTTGGCGCCATGAAAGCTTATAAACGGGGGTTATAAATAAAATCAGTTAATACTTCCAACTTCAACAATCTGTATCTCAAAAACGAAGCAAGTTAGGATATGTTCATATGAACTTTATTTGCTATATTATTATAGAATATCACCTTGTATAGTGTATGAGCATTGCATATGAAGACTCCTGAATCCGATTCTGCAGAGCATCATTGAGTCTGCGGGAACAAAAACAATATTTTCGCACACAAATCCGAATAACCGAACCATTTTAATTGGTCGCATCTCAAAAATTCGAGCCGAAGCTTTGATACCGACAATCTGATGATCAACACATTATCTTTGTTAAAATGTCTGTAATATTACACATATCATGTGTATGGGAATACAAGCGTTTTTCAGTTTTTATCGAACGATCGGAATGTCGGCAAGTCAAACAATTTTATTTCTCGAAAAACGTTGTGGTGATTTTACGACTGGACATGATTTCAATAATTTTATATACTTACTCGTCTTGGAGAATGATGCGGATTCGTATCGAGAAATTATTAACGTTTTCTCTCTCTTTAATAGGTTCAAATAATCAACTACACAGTGAAAAATTCCATTCAATAATTTAAGTTTTGATTATTCTACAATAATTACTAATAAATAATTACTGTTTCCAGTGCCGGTTTTATCAGGAGTTTTTTGGGTGCTATAGCACCAGGCTGCAAAATCTTCAGGGCGGCTATATGAAAATACAACTGCACATCTTTTGTCATCAGTCATTATTTTTTTTTATCGCTTGGAGCGCACGAAAGGGAATCCCTATAATTTTCAAAGAACATCGTGCGTTCTGGATATTTAGAGTTTTTACGCGAAATATTTGAACACTACACTAGGGTTTCACGAGACTCTCAAAATCCGAGAATTCTTGTCTCGTCTCGTCTCGATTTCGAGACGAGATCGAGACGAGACTATATTTTCGAGATCGAGAAATTATTTCGAGATTTCTCGATCTCGGAAAAATATTTGTGCTGCAATAACTCACAGCTCTGAATACCTACTCAAGATATGAGAAAATAAAAACTTTGCGAAAAAACAATTTTAATTCATTTCAAACATAATAACAGTGAATAACAAAATAATAACCAAAGTAACAAAGTAAATATAAAGGACAAAGGTAGAAATAAAAATCTTCATATTCTTAAAGAACTTGAACGTCAACTATTAAAAACTATCAAATACGAAAATCAAATTTGAACACTCAAAAATTAACAAACCATGAGAAAGTAAATGAACAATAAACAAAGTTTTTCAACAGAAAACAAAATTGTTGTTTACACACTAGTAAATATATCTCAGGTACATAGCCAAGAATTCAGACATAGTAAAAGTTAAGTGTTGCTCTTGCCTGAACTGAAGTAGCTTGAATACTCAAAAAATCACGAGCCATCTTTGATAAATTCGGATATATGGCCTCGTTTTTTCTCCATCACTCTAGAATATCTTGATTCCCTTCAGCTCTCTTAGACAAACAATATTCATCTATTTCTTTATTTTGCTCAATAATTTTTTTTTCGATTATATGAAATGAGTTTGTTGCTGTTTCTGTCTGTTACATTCTTCAAGAACGAAGAAACAATTTTAAACTCTCACCTTTTGTACCTAGGTAAATTTAAAAGTATAGATAAATGATTAGGTAAATTGAAACATCAAGGATTCGTAAAATTTTCATTTTTTGGAACAATATTCTTTATTTTTGTGCTCATACTCGACGGTTATTTTCATGCGTGGCTTTTAGTTCATAGCATATAGCCTCTGTATTTTGACGTAATTTTTTATATAGAAAATTCAATACCCTGTATTTTGGTGCAGCCTTATAAACTATTCATATAGCATTTTTTAATAACGTTCAGTTTTTGTTTTCCAGACTCTCGAAATTTCGAGAGTCTCGAATCGAGACCAAGAAATTGTCTTCGAGAGAAACATCGAGACGAGAGTTTGTTTATTTCTCGTCTCGATGATCGAGACTAGACGAGAAAGTGCCTTCGAGACGAGATTTCTGACGAGAAAACTGGTGTACGTAAAAGTTCTACTGCTTATATGATTATGCAGGTCTTATGGTACGCGGCACCCGGGAAGGCGAGTTTGCCGTTTTACTCCCATCCCAGAAAACAGTCACCTTGCCTATAGAATTTATCATCACTTCAAAAGTGTGTCATGGGAAAAAAATCCAAAGACCTGAAAGATTAGGAATATTTTTGAGTCTGTAGGGCGGCGCGTCCATCATAGCACCAGACGGCAAATTACCTTAAGCCGGCACTGTGTGGAATGCAAGGTCACATGGGAAGTGCCTGCAGGAACATCCGAAAATCAATTAGTAATTATTGAATTTCCAGATAACCAATCACCGTGCGTATTCATTAATAATGTCATTGAAACGTTATAAAAAATCCAATACCAATACCTCCTAAACAGTGGCGGCTCCTCAGAGGAGGCAACGGAGGCTGAGCCTCCTCAGAGATTCTCCTTAAACTGATATTATCTATACTTTCTCATCACGATCAATGCAAATGCCCGAATATGCCCGAATAGCACGTGTTTGTCGTGTAGCGTCGCGAATTGCGGACAATCCAGCGCGAGTGCATTGCATTGTTTATGTTTGTTTATGTTAGGTTAGGGGCTCTATGAATTTCTGAAAAATGAGTGTTTCAAACGATTGCGATTTAGTGGAATACTATTTGGTGAACCCATTCTGTGCTTTGTCTTATGAAGATAAATTGATTGTGAAAAACAAACGTCCGACACCGGAATTAAAAAATCTGATTGTAACAGGTAGCAAACAAAATCGTTCGTTCAATTCTGATAATTATAAAAAATATATCTGGTTGACGGGATCTGAGGTGAAGAATAAGCTATTTTGTTGGTACTGCGTATTATTTTCATCATCATCATCATCAAGTCATCATGTTGGGGGCGATTAGGATATAATGATTTGAAAAATTTGCCTCGCGGATTGGATAGACACTGCAAATCACAGGAACACATCTCTTCAAGTATCAAGTTCAGGTTAACTGGTAAACATTAAAGCTATTGATTTGGGTGAGTCGTAGAGAGTTTTTTTTCACAATAAATCTCATATCATTCAGCCTCCTCTGTCATGAAAGTCACGAGCCGCCACTGCTCCTATAGCTACCAGAGCTTTCAGAAAATCCTGAAAAGAGTGATACAGGAAATCAAGGAAATCTAGATGGTGCAGAAAATCGTTACTATCCAGAAAATTATTCAATTTTCCAGAACATCCAGATTTTCGGAATTTTTCTTAATTTTTCCATTCGTGCGTAATATGCTTCTTGTAAAACTTCTCACGTCATATTGTCACGATAATAGGTGGAGGCAAGAGGTAATATTTGCCTCCGCCTCCACAATGTCACAATACTAGGTGCTTTTCCCAACCCAGTCACAATAATAGTGGGTGGTATCTCCACCATATTGATTCATATGAGGTTGGTTTTACGAGAGGTAGTATTCAAATAGGCACTATACAGGGTGTTTCATAATTGAATGCTGATCCTGAAGGGCGATAATCCTTGGATGATTTTAAGAAAAATTCTTCATGTGAACATAGGTCCGTAACAGCCTCGTTTCTGAGATACAGGATGTTGAAATTTAACAAAAAAATCAGTTATTCCCCAATATCTCTGGAACCGCTCTGGCTTTTTACATCAATTTTGGTACATGCCGAGTTTGAATAGAAATACATCTTTTCCATAATGAAGGATTTCTTTATTTCCATCAGTGGCGTCCCTGTTAACATACCCTGTCATATTTTTCATCAAAATAATGATACGCCACTGTCTTTTTTCCAAATGAATATTATTTTTGTAATTATCCTCTATCTTCTCATAAAAATGGTCTTCTGTCTTTTTTTCGTCCGGCGAACGGTTTTTGAGTTAGAAAATAAAATGCATTCATTTGCTTGTCCCTATTCGATTTTTACTCTTAGTCATAATTTCACAATTGTGGTAACCAAAAGATCTGAGCAATATTTTCATAATTTTATGGTAACTATTTTTAAGTATTTGTAATGAAGAAAAAAGCCAGGGCGGTTTCAGAGATATTGGGGAATAACTGATTTTTTTGTTAAATTTCAACATCCTGTATCTCAGAAACAAAGCTGTTACGGACCTATGTTCACATGAAGAATTTTTCTTAAAATCATCCAAGGATTATCACCCTTTAGGATCAGCATTCAATTATGAAACACCCTGTATAGTTCAGGGGTAGATGAAAGTACAAGCAAAACACATTATGAGTATAGTGATGATAAATATATGAATAAACAACAATGGATATAAAAACCTACATTATGAATACCATATTGACGAGTTTTTTTTTTTTGTCAAGAGTAGCGCCGGTCCAGACTAACGTTGCCACCCCCACATCCAATATTTATATACAACAGTTTATTTGGTCTGCACGTTTCTCATGAGAGTTCCTTGGTCAGTTTTCATAGTACAATGTCGACGGATGATTTGATTAGGTAACTTTATATGTTTATAAAACCCTTATGGTTCGAAATACTCGTGAATATACTATTATTGTACGAGTATTTCACTTGACGAAGTTACTGTGTTAGCCAAATATATGTCTACAGACTGATATTGAGATATTCTCAGCGATGCGACGTTGCCGCTTATATTGAAAAGTAGCAACAACTTTGATTTTTCATATGGGACACCCTGTATATCATTTCGTTCTCAGATTCTTCCTGGAGAGCTGATATCATCGACATATTATAACACTTGGGGTCTAGCAGTGATGATTACAGAGTTATTAGGATGTGAAAAATCGAGATTATTCAACTTTAGGAAGTCATTGTATCGAAACTATTCATAATTGCTCGAAACGGTTTCCATATAGTACAGGGTGGCTGGAATTCGAGGCGCATCATTGGGATCTCGTAAACCGTAAGAGATACAGGGTCCGTTAGAGACAAAGTTGCGCAATTTGATGCTGATCAAAATGCCGCCTCAAAAGTTTGTAAATTCCGAATAATTCTGAGAATATTTGAAAAAAAACGAATATCCCCGATTCCATTTTTATTTTTTTCTGGAGTGATATGTCGAAATGAATATCATATTAGCATTGCCGCTTTTACTGCTCTATCCAATGGCATTGATAGATTCATGATCCGACGTTTCGTCTTCGAGGAGCCATCATCAACTTTGTTTTTATAAATCGTCGAAAACAATTTTTCGTTACTAAAAAACTCTACTTCCAATTCTGAATCAGACGACATATAAGACTTTGCAATTATTCTACGTTTCAGACCAAACAATTTTCTCATTTTACTATAAGAGATAGACCAAAATGAATTTGATTTTCATAGTTATATTTCCTCTTCTACAAGTTGCCATCATCGGATTTTTGATCCGACGTTTCGTTTCTTCGTAACCATCATCAAATAACACTGATAATGATTTTTTGGTCCGAAACGTAAGATAATTGCAAAGTGTTATATGTCGTTGAATTCAGAATTGAAATTGAAGTTTTCAAGAAACAAAGCATATTTCCGACCATTTAAAAAAACAAAGTTGATGATAGCCCCTCGAAGACGAAACGTCGGTACACGGATCTGTTAATGTCCTCAGATAGAGCAGAAAAAGTGGCAAAGCTGATATGAAAATCATTTCGACATATCACTTCAAATAAAGTCAAAAAAAAATTAAAACGAAATAGCGGATATTCGGTTTTTTTCAAATATCTTCGGAAGTATTCGGTATTTCCGAACTTTTGAGGCGACATTTTGATCAGCATAAAATTGCGCAACTTTTTCGATCATGATGACCGACCCTATATTTCTTACGGTTTACGAGATCCCAATGATGAGCCTTGATTTCCAGTCACCTTGTACATGAAAAGTTAGGATAGGGACATGGAAACCGTTTTGAGCATTTATGAATAGTTTCGAGAAAAAAATGCTTTAAGTTGAAACATCCAGATCTATCACAACCTATATCTTTGTTATCATTCCCGCTAGACCCCATGCAAGTGTGATAAATCTATGGAATCAGCTTTTCAGGGACAATCTGAAAATGGAATGATATACAGGGTGTTTCATTAAAAAAAATCAAAGTTTGTACTTTTCAATATATTCGGCAACGTCGCAGCGCTGACAATATTGCAGGTCGATAGAACACAACTGATCAAGTTCCCTGAACAATCCTACGTTGCGTTCTCCAGAAACGTCTAATGTACCATTCAACGTGAATCAGCCTGTATATAAGAATTCTGTGGAATGTTTCAACATAAACAAGTATTTTGATCAATAGCACATTAATAGTATATTATGTAACAAGTGTTATAAACGTCCTTTTAGTAACGAGTATTTTAAGCAAGAGCGGAGCGAGTGTATAATAAACGAGTGTCTAGAAGAGTTTATAAACGCGTTACTTACTATGCTTTCTCTACGACCTCCGAAAATCACACTAACATACCTGCTATTCCTGCTAACCTACGAAATAATTCTAAAGAAATGGGAATTGAGAACATAATACATGCAACTGCTTGCAACCAGCGAGACACGTATAAGTGATATTGGTTGTAGATGTGTCTAGTCCATTGCTTACTAACCTTTGTTTCACGTTTATTGTCATGCTTAGCGCAGAATAAATAAATTGTTCTCAAAGATGGATGCTTCATTATCACACTTCTTGGAGATATGCAAGTACCAGAACATTATCTTCGATTTCACTTTCGTCTATACATTTCGCATATTTTTATTGAAGAATTCTGATACAAACGAATATTGTTTGAATAATTCTGATATAATACAATTGACAGGCCAGACATGTCTCAAATTACTGAAGCTGTATTTAATGAACTGTGTTGCCATGCATGGTAATGTGTTTAAGAAATCGTGGTTGCCATGGTAAAGTGTTTAATATTTTGAATAAATCACAGATCGTTAATCCGTGATTAATCGATTGTTTAGCGTGGGACATATCCGTACGCTAAATGCCATTTTAGTTATGTGAGTAGAGAAACACTTTTTTGTCATTTCCTACTATTTCATTGAGCCAGTCATGATTGTCCCTGCACACAAAGATTCGATAACTTCGTCAGAGAGAGTCGACCAGAAATTCCTTCTACCGTACCATTCGAGAGACATTTAATTCCAATCATCATCAGAATTCACCACGGCAACCCATCTGAAAATTGACTAATAATTCCAATAAATGACTGTCGGTGATCGAATCCTTTGAGGTGTGCCGCCATTAAGAGGAAGTGGCCTACTCAATTGCGGTTCGATAAAAATTATCATCGCCAGACGCGAAACGAGAAGGTGGAAGAAGAATGAAAAAATTAAAAATCCCCACGCGGCTACCGGGTGTTGGAATTAGGGGGGCATGCTGTGATATTTGATGAATTCGATTTCCGTTGTGAGAATGACTCTGATATAAGTTTTTGAAATAATAATGATGGATTCTGACAAACTGCTATATCCAGCGACTGGACAGGGTGTTAAAGAAATATATACTTTGGATTAAAACCCTAAGGAGCCTCTAGCCTCAAGGTATACAGTGTCTACTGTATAGAAGTCCATGTTATCTCACTGGTCATAACAATGGTAATCCACCCCATCTCATTAGAATATACAACAAACATTTCTTCTTCTCAATTCCTTTCATAGGGAATGTATCGAATGATTTAAAAACATCTTCCATCGATTCAGTACAGACATTGACACTAACATATCCTTTTCCACTTTGAACAGAATTTCACACAGTTTTGTTAGCACCAAAGACAAGGTACCCCCTCTTTCAAGATCTCTTGTTCAGAACCCAATTGCCATGCTGAATACATTGGTCAGACTGGTAGAAGGATTCAGACTCGAGTTAATTTAATTAACTAAATTTTCTGTTACAATTGATCATTGTATTCTAATTATTTCACGTTGGTCATGGTTCTCAGTCATGTCACGCTTCACGGCAGACAGCTGAAGTTTTTGACGTTTGCTGTCAATTGTGGATTTTGACTTCACAGTCCTGTTCGTTTGTGCTTGCTCTGCCTGCTGAACTTGAACTGTTTCTTTTACTTTCACTGTTTACATCATGCCATGAACAGAGACAACTATTGAAGGGAAATCAACTTTAGCAGGTTCAGCGGTACGAACGAGCAGGCCTGGCATCTTTGAGATATGAGATGGTCATATGAAAAATCGATTGTTTTCATCAATTATTTTTATCAATATTATCAGCATGTTTCTGACGGATTTTTTCAATAATTCTGTGATTGCTTGCTGCTACCGAATGTACAGGGTCGTTGAGCAAATATCTGGGGTACAGGGCCCCAATTTAAATAATGATATACCTGTTTATTTCATTTCATAATTTATTTGAAACTTTCAACATGTTCTAATGACCGTTTTACCATGCTAATTATAACCATGTTTTTGTCTTTTTCTTCTCCACGTGAGTACCAATTTGTTTTACTTGATATATCTACTCACTGTTTTGTTGTTCTTTGTAGAATAATTTCTTTCTGGCTGATGATGCATACCTTTTGGGTCCGAAACATGTTGTCTACTTGGATTTGGAATTGAACGTTGTGGAGACGACTTGGAGAGTTTTTATTATATTTTATATACAGTGTGTCCCTAATTCGATCCCCACCATTAGGATCTCGGTATATATTATCGATGTATAACCCGAATATTTTGAAGTACTCATATAATGGGCGTGTACACCTCAGTAGAACTTTCAACTCAAACCATGTTTATAATGATCCTTTTATACATAAATAATGATTGACGACATAATTCGATCAAAAAATAAACTGGAATGTTTAATTTTTGGACATAAATAATAGAACCTTCTGAAAACGGACCCTCTTATGACGTAGAAACCTCATCTCGCCATAGTTAAAAGAAAATATCAAAGGCCCGACGGAGACTGAGGCAACTGATATATTAATTCTTTCAACTGTGATCTCTTGCGCTAATTCACTCAGAAATCATGTATCATTCATCTTTTCTGGAATAGTCTTGTTTCAGTATTAGGGTTTTGACGTCACATCATCGCCTCGTTTTCAGAGGTCCGAAAGATAGGGGATTTCAATAATTTTTTATCAAACGTAGGGAGCTCACAGCAAGAAACGGTTTGCGGTGGTGAGCTAGTTTGGGTGAGTTCTATTGAATTATAAAATGATTTTATTTTGTGATATAAGCCCATTACTACTGAATATACTGAACTGATATTTTTACTTCTATATTGACAGGAAGGAAAAATCCCGAAAATATAGAAGTATATATAATAATCCTTCCAATCGAGTATCCTTCAGACAGTGTTTATGTTGATGAGTTCACTTTCTTCGTTTTCTCAATACTTTTCATCAGTATGTTCTCCTGAACTGTAGAGAATTCTACATAATTAGTATATACATGATATAATGCCTCACCTTTTGAGAGCACTCTTTATAACTTGATTATATCATATGTCTGTACAACACTCTCAAAGAGTTATGAGGTGAAACATATTTTATGACAGATATACTAATGTGAACATCCGGTACATTTCCAGAACTACAGTGATCATCATGTTTTGAGATTGGAATTTGGAAATTATTGCCAATAATTCAATCCAGTTATATGCGCTTGGACTCTTAATTATATGAGATTATAGCAGGTGATATTCATTTCATAAATATTGGATCCATATGCGTGAAATGTAATAAATTCTGAGAATAAAGTGAAGGAATACATTAGCGTTGAATTATAGTGTGCAGCTCTTCGATGTCAAAGGAAACTTTTTCACAATTTCACAATCTCACAATCAATCATAGTTAGATTACTAATATTCATACCTAACATAATATTTTTTGAAAATTAGTCTATTATTTATTCTCTGGGGAGCAACTTATTTCCAATTCTATACAGGGTGATTCAAAATTTGATGGAAATATTCCAAGGGCATATTGTTGGGATCAGAATAAGACTTTACTTTCAAATAAACATGTGTCCTAAAATCCACCCCCTTCAAGCTACAGCCACTGTGAATTGGGTAAAGAAATACATAGTATATTACACACCGGGGTGGAAAGTGATTCATTCCTGTCGTGAGATTAGATAGTTAGCTATAATTTCGAGACAGGAATGAAACTTTCTACCGAGGTTTGTATACTATTTCATTTACAACCATCATATTTCGATCAAAATTAATAAATCTATGTTTCGTTCTGAACATTCCTGAATTATCACATGAGTAAGGGCGGGAAATGAGGTCGGGTAGTAGTGAGGGGCGGGAAGTAGAGGTGTGTAATGTGACACTTCCCGACCATCAATGACGTTGGTAATGACATACATATATGGTTTTGAATAATAGGAATTTCGGAAATTTTGACTAATATAACAAATCAAATCTTCTGAAAATTGGCAGGATCCTGTCCTTATATACACTACATTTCATTCTTCCTTTGAAAGGTAAGTAAACCCAATTTTGGAAAAAGGGAGGTGGTTGGAGTGTGTTGATGGAGGGGAGTCTTCACTTTTATTTGCCGAAATGAGGTGCATTTCAGGACATATGTTTACATGAATAAAATGTCTTATTTTGATTCCAACAACTTGTCCTCAAAATATTTAATGCGAATTTCGAATTATATATAAACCGGGTCGCTATGAGAACCGACCAAATTAGAAACGACCGAGGGAGAAATGTTGACAACATAAATAATATGGACTTGGCAACAATTCTAGAATGGGGATCCAATAACTTGGTGCATACCTTCTCTCTAGAGAAGCCGATCTCACTGTGCATGCCCAACATAAGCTTGTCAGGAGTTACCATACCTTTGAAAACATCCATTTCGATGCTTGGTATTACGTACTATCAGCAATAACCTTTCTTAAGAGAATCACGTGAGATCAATTGCTAAAAGTGCATTCCAAAAACTTGTTTTTCTGTTTCGGGCCAGGAGCTATTTCACTTCCAGTCATCAGCGGCGTATGATCAATAAGGCACAGATTCGACCTGTCCTGGAATACTGTTTCCATATTTGGAGTGCAGCACCCAAACATACCCTGAAACTGTCTGTCCGAAAAAGGGCAATTCGTCTCCTGGGTGATGCCTCGCTCACAATCTCAATCACTTCTCTGGAACACCGTAGAAAAGTTGGCGATCTGGCTCTATTTTATAGATATTTTCGTGGACGATGCTCTTCTGAAATATCAACAATTGATCCTCCCTTGGCAGTCCCCGCGAGATCAAACCGTCGAGTTGAGGCTTTGCACTCCTCTGTGGTCACTTTGGAGACCTGCAGAACATTTCTTTCCAAAGGCTCGTTCATCCAACGAACAGCGAGGCTCTGATGAAACACATTGCCAAGGGTGGTGTTCCCAGAGGCATATAACCCCCAGAAATTTAAGAATTCCTACCTCATTTCCCTTGGTTCTCACGATGTTTTCTGAACATTACAGAATATCCCTTTTCGTGGGAACCAGGACATAAAAAAAACTACTTACATTACATTTCATAATTTTATATTATTGGTTCAAGTTTAAAATTTATTTAAGTTTAAAATTTTGCTTGCATGAATCCACCTGTACTCGTAAGGCATGATTATTTGAAAAATCTTAACCTATAAACACCTTTGCAGTCTTGCCAATAGATGGCTCTGAAGGCTATAACGTCATCTTTTACCACCATTAGATCTTGAATATCCCGGAATATCTGATCACGCTTACATGCTCTGAGTACTATCATTTTCCTAACTTCTCTTTGTTTTGATATTCAACTTCCGGGCAATCATAATATCACAAACTCTGGCCAAAATCGGAGATTTGACAAAAAATCCGTCGTGGATATACAGTGTGTCCCAAATTCGATCCTCATCATTGGGATCTCAGTAACTATGAGAGATAGAGAATCAGTTGAATCAGCAAAGTTGTAGCAAATTCGATGTTGAAACAGAATCTATCAAGAAATCCAGGCTATATAGCTTCAGTCATTCTTGAGTTATTCGAGAAAAAATAAAATCTTATATTATCGTTTTTCTCGAATATCTCGGAAACTATTGACTTAAGAAAAGTTGAAGTTGTAGGTGATATCTCACAAATTTGACATGTTGATTGAAAACTGACAAAACCATCGAAAAGAACACCAAAAAGTGCCATGAGCATGTTAAAATCATTTTTTCATAAAATCAATAGTTTCCGAGATATTCGAACCAAATGAAAATACAAGATTTCAGTTTTTCTCAAATATTTAAAGGATGACTGAAGCTAGCCCGGATTTCTCAATGAATTCTGATTCAACATTAAATTTGCAACAACTTTGCCAATTCAACCGTTTCTCTATCTCTCATAGTTACTGAGATCCCAATGGTGAGAATCGAATTTGGGACACACTGTATAATATACAAATCTGAGTGTCATATTATGACACTCAGATTTTGTTGTTTTTATTCACGTCATTATGTTTTGACTGCTTCATTATGATCATCAAAATAGCAATCACTAACTATTTTTGGCTCATGGAAAAGAATGTCCCAATGATGTGAATGATACCTGAATGTTTTTGTTCAAACACCCTGGTAAAACTGAATAGACGACTCT
The DNA here is from genome assembly GCA_918026855.4 of Phaedon cochleariae. Lineage (NCBI taxonomy): Eukaryota > Metazoa > Arthropoda > Insecta > Coleoptera > Chrysomelidae > Phaedon > Phaedon cochleariae. Next base: position 30,253,506 of record OU896717.1, read on the forward strand.
GCATTGATGTAGTTGAACTGCCAAAGTTAAGATGTATCGTTAAATCTAACATCAGAATCAAACGTTCATTATTCACAGAAGCATTTTACCAGAAACAGAAAGCAAAAAACACTATATGCAACTAATGCAGTTCACTATATCATCGAGAATTTAGTGTTGCTTGCCGAGTTAAAACTGAATCAATTTATTGCATCAGAACCGTGCCAAATCGTTCACATGTCACTAGATAGTCCGAAGTTTACCTCCTAGTTGAAATAGATGTTCTTTTTTCTATTATTCAGCACACATAAATAGCACTTGTGGTATTAATCTTTCGACAGACCATTTAAAAGGGGAATTCATGCTCAATTATATTTATTTCCTAAAAATTTTCAACATATTTCAGCATTCCTACTTATATGTTGCATACTGTGGCTGTACGAAAGGAGGTGATACACAGATGATAAGGATTTCCTTGATTCAATGCGGAACAGCATTGATTCAATTATAAGGCTTTTTTTATCGCTTGGAGCGCACGAAAAGGAATCCCTATATATAATGTTCAAAGAACATCGTGCGTTCCTAGGGAGGATAGGACAGGAGGTAGGTATTGGAATTTTTTTTGAATTTCTGGAGATTATATGTTGTTGGGAATACTTCCACAGGCAATGAATTCCAGAGTATAGCCGTTCTATGGATGAGGAGTCTTGATAAAGTGCTGCTCGACATCTTTCGAGGTTGACAACGAAAGGATGTGCTGACTGAGCTTGTCTAGTTCGTCTGATTGGTACTGCTAGTGAAGGGATGATAGCAGAGATTTCCGAAGAACATTTCCCGTGGAAGTATCGATAGAAAAGTCAAAGGTCGCCGACCTTTCTACGGTGTTCCAATGATGTCAAAGAGTGAGTGTGACGTCACCCACCAGGCGAATGGCTCTTCTCTGGATGGAATCTAATAGCATCAGCGTATGTTTTGGTGCTGAACCCCATATGTGGGAACAGTATTCTAGAACAGGCCGTATCTGCGCTTTGTAGATCATGAGAAGCTGTTGAGGTGTAAAGTAGCTTTTCGCACGGAACAAGAATCCAAGTTTTTGTGAAGCAGCTCTTGCGATGGATCTGACATGATTATCCAATATGAAAGAGTGTTGCTGATGGAAATACCGAGCATAGATATAGTGGGCTTGGTGGGCATGGTTGAGCCAGACATTACAATATCGGGCATACTGAGGTCCGCCTTTCTAGAGAAAATACAGGCTTGAGTTTTGGTGGCGTTGAATTCAACTAGGTTGTTGGTTCCCCAGGCTGTGATTTCAGCAAGATCTTCATTGACAGCATCGACCTGCCTGCGGCGTGAGTTCTTAGTTTCCTGGGAAGAAATAGGAATTCTGGAAGAGAACGCAGTATGGAGGGTATTATCATCTGCAGAGCTGTGGATGGGGCAAGTTGTTACTCCCAACAGATCATTGAATAGGTGTCTGCATGATTTCTCTACAGAACTTTCTTGACTCATTCATGAAATATAAACTTGATTCGAATGAATATTTCTTTATTATCAAAGTACGTATTGGCCGAAGAAAGAATTGATTAGTCTGAAACAAGAACATACTTCTATTGTCAAGTGAATGTTCCATCATATTTGAACAATTTTGTTCTTGAATCAAAGAATTTTGAGCTTGTTTTGAATTGATAATATTTCATAATATTGACTGAATATTTCTTCAGATGATCCTTATTTACTTGTGCCAAGAGATTATTATTTTGAAGGAAATCCAAATATAGCTTACAATGAGAGTACATATAGTAAAATCATCAATTACTATGTGAAGCTTATTCAATAAGGTGAAATTTCAATTTTTCTAGATTCTTGTGCAGTCTTCGTCTCCTTCCCCAGAATGCCATTGTGCTTGAAATGGTTTGAATGTTGTACCAGGAAAACTTAGAGAAAGAGTAAAATCATCATTCAAAAAATGTTTTGCGAGTTTTGCAGAGTGGCTCGTTGAATGGGAATCATTATCCGTATACCTATCGAACATGCTTCAGAAGAAACAACATTGCCATTCAACAAAGCCAGGCATTGTGGAAAACGAACGAAATTTCAACCAGATATTTTAAAATTACAAGAAATTCTGCGTTTGACAAAAAGGTATGTATAATAGTTATTTATGTATCAAGGGCGTAAAGTAGGCGTTTATGGCCTGTGGCGTGAATAATGGCCCGATGGCGCTGGCCGAGGGCCATTACACGCTGAAGGCCATAAACGCATTTCAGGCACGTGATACATACAACATTTTATGCACTAGTAGTTAATTTTCTGACTTAAAGTATAATGACTATAGATTTCGATAAACTAATATTCCCCCGGAAAAAAAATGTCTTCAATCAACAACATCATTATAATTGATGAATGAAAGGAGAAATTGTACATGAACAAATTCAACGTCAACCAAAAATATTAGTTGGTTTAGATGATATTTTTGTGGAACAACCAATAATTTGTGAAAATTAGTCATATCGAACTAGGAATAGTATTTCAACAATATTATAACTGTAACTGAAATATCATAATAGCTCGCTCACTGTTATATTTGGTAGACAAACGAATAGGAAATTATAATCAACATATAAGTATTTCAAATCGAACTAAAGATAGTATTTCAACTTTATTTTATTGAAACTAAAATATCATTATAGCTTGCTTACTGTTGAAGTTGGTAATCAAATGAAGAGGAAGGTGAAATCAACCTGCAACGATTTAAAATCACTCTGAAGATAGTATTTAAACTATATTAAAAAAAAAAAATCAACCAACCTTCTTCGAAGGGTTGACAATGATCTTCCCATGTATTTGCAGGGCGACAGCGTCCACATGAGATTTTGTTGCTGGTGTCTTATTTTGTTCTTTGTGTTGTGGCTTTATATCATTTTGATATTATCGTTCTACGTTATACCTATTCTGCAATGAAGTGATTTTGGTAAGTCGATTATATAATCACTGTATTCAATATCGAGTTGTAATTTAGTACTGAATTTGGTAATGATTTAACACACTGTATAAAATTATTGCCTAAGTTCGTCTCTTTTTCTCAGGACTCTCTTGAATATTTGGATCATTTAGTACAGAAGAAGTGGATATATCCCCAGGGGGGTTGTATATGACAAGTACCAGAACCATACAAGAAGATTGAGAAAAATTTTTCCCAATTAATAATCATTATGAGTAAAATTCATTAGATGATTGTAATTATGTGATGGTGAGTATTATTCATGAATTCAATCAATTCAATATTTAATAATTCTTATATCGATTCTATACACATTACTTGCAGGAAGAAGATGATACACTGTGGTAGCAATGGAATAACGTTCATTGAGTGTCATAAAGGATAAATGGAAGAGTACTTTTAAATAACAGAGACGAGAAATTACAAAAAATTAAGAGAATCTTACTGTAGATATTTTGTAAAGTTGACCACCATATAATGAATAAACTCGATGTTTATTCGAAATCTGTATCAATTCAATGGTACAAGATCCTGAAATATAGTCAATATACCTAAATCTACTATGCACTTTGTTGGTGAACCAAATATTAAGGCTATATACAGTCTGTCCAAGATAAGGTTGAACAGAATGGGGATCTCGGAAACGGTAGGAGATACGAAGTCGCTTGAATGGGGAAAAAGTTGCGCATTCGGAGGCTCATATCAAGAGCCTTCGGAAATTTTGAAAATTATTTTTAGTTTTTGAGTTATATCGAAAAAAGTGAATTTTTGGAATTTCTATTTTATTTTTTTTCTCCGTTATTATCAGAGATACAGAAAAACTGAAAATACTTCTTCATTGCAACTTTTGATGAGGTTTAACGTGGTGATACCGATTTTTTTATGCGACGTTTCGTATTCGTGGAACCATCATCAACTTTTGTTTTTTGAATACGGTCCTGATAATTTTTTCACAGATTCTGAAAGGTTTTTTTATTCTGAATTCAACAATGTACTATACAAGGTGATTCGAATGTGTTTCGACCTATTTCTATCCATCATCAATGTTTTTTCGAACTTTCAAAAGAAAAAAAACCATCAGTTCCACTTATTTCTTATCATTTAGTGTCAAACTTGATGGATTAGTTATTCAATACTGAAAAGTGAATAAAAAATATTTCACTACATCATTCGATCAATGCAGCGTTTAAAATTGTTGATGAATTCTTACACGAATTACTTTAACACCTTAACTTTGACAATACCTACAGAGACATTCATAACAAATGTTCAAATGATAACCATTATTTTCTGAACAAAGATATCCTCTCCTCACAGTTGTTTCTAAGACATTGCTAAGCATTTCTGGGGTTATTCTATTGAATGCTTCGAAGACACTGTCCCTTAGTTCTTCTTCATCCTCAAAGTTATTTGCGTGTACAAAGTTCGATATATCCCCTAATAAAAAATCCAGCTGTGTCAAATCAGGCGACCGAGCCGGCCAAGGGATAAAAACGCACGGACTTCTCTGGAATTATGTACCGGAGCGCCATCTTGTTGAAACCAACAGAGTTCTGAACTTCCGCAATCGGTAAATCATCCAGAGCTTCCTCAAGATGATTCTCAAGCGAATTTCTATAACGTTCGGAAGTCTGTGTTTCATGGTAAATAGAAGGAACAATAATTCGTGTACCAAATATTGCAACCCACGGTGTTGGTGTCTCGCTGTAATGTATAAATGTCCATTTTCTCGTGAACAATAATGTGTATTTTTTCTATCGAAGCTACCATGATTAGTGACCATGCTTTCATCAGTCCAGATGATTGTTCGAAAGAAATCTGTAAAATTTTAACATTTCCTGGTATACCACTCACAGAATGTCTTGCGCCTTTCGTCATCGCCTGGTTTTAGCGCTTGACATATTCTGAATTTGTATGGATGGAATTTTTGTTTCCGCAAAATGAAATGGGTTGTTGATTGAAACCAGTTGATGAGGTATTAGTGTGTTGACTAATTTTCCTTCAAAATAAGTGGAACTGATGGCATTTTTCCTTTGGAGTTTCGAAAAAACATTGATGATGGCTAAAAATAGGTCGAAACACAAATGAACCACCTTGTATAATACATGGTTGAATTCAGAATAAAAAAACCTTTTAGTATCTGTGAAAAAATTATCAGAAACGTATTTAAAAAACAAAAGTTGATGATGGTTCCACAAATACGAAACGTCGCATGAAAAAATCGGTATCACCACGTTGACCGTCATCAAAAGTTGCTATGAAAAAGTATTCTCAGTTTTGCTGTATCTCTAATAATAACGGAGAAAAAAAATAAAATAGAAATTCCAAAAATTCACATTTTTCGATATAACTCAAAAACTAAAAATAATTTTAAAAATTTTCGAAGGCTCTTGATATGAGCCTCCGAATGCGCAACTTTTTCTCCATTTAACCGATTTCGTATCTCTTACCGTTTTCGAGATCCCCATGCTGTTCAACCTTATCTTGGACAGCCTATACAAAATATTAGTGAAGGGACTAAAATCATGGTTATCATAACACTCATTTTGTTATGAGATTAAAATCTGGTTGATAACCAATTTTCTTGATCAAAACAACAATTCCATTCGTATGTTGACTAAACATTTTCAACTATTGTTCGCTGGTTGATTTGATTATTAAACCAGATAGGCCCATTTTCATATGCTCCTTTTGGTTGATTTAACCCATCAATTTCTTTGAGTGTGTTGGAGTCCACTGCATTTTGTGACATAATGTAAGATAAATCAGGTACGAACAACAAATTAACAAATCGAAGTTGGCGTAGCACGTGAAAACATTCGACTGTCGACCGGTGAGCAAATGACTATCAGATCGAAAAAACTCACTCGTTCAGATGTTCCCTCGGGTTGTTCACTAATGATTATTACCCTGGGCCCCGATAAAACAATCGCCCGTTCACGGCTATCTCGATGTGTATCGACAAGTAATGGTCGCTCCTCGATGGCTTTTTGTTCCGTAAATAACCGATGAAAAAGGCCTACCAAGAAAAAAACGTATAGTCTCGTCCCAATAAAAATTCATGACTGTGGATTTTATGCCCTCCTAAGACAAAAGGCATAAAATAGATAGTTATCACTTTATTATTGGTCATATAATTTTGATTAGTGGATAATTTTGTGTGCTTAATCCTGTTATAAATACCTGACATTGTTTTTATTGCAAGGGTTGGTGGTATTAATGGGGCGATTATTTTTTTATTCCGTTTAATAAAATCTATGGTATAAAATCTTGAGTAGGCTATAAATACTTCATTCGATGAACTAAACAATCCCAGAAAAGGCGGGGGTCCATCCTTATACTCCAATTTGCGATAGTGTATTCCAATTTGATTATTTTCTAAAAAAAAAAAGAAAACATTACGAGGTGATTTTCAATTTGGCAACGCCTCGTGATATCAGATGTTTTTTGGCAGTAAACAATGTGGACACTGAAAAACAGCCCCCAAACAATGTGTTAACCTGGGTGAGTCATGGTCCCTCGCGGTGCTAAAAATTACTGTCCTTTTGTGCTATCCGCAGTCCAACACTGAAAGATATTGTTTATATAGTGCATTCCTAAAGTTCTGAATAAATTCATCACTAGCCTACCTATCCATTTCTGAGTGATCTCTTCAGACAAGCCGAGTTTCATTCTCAATAATTCGCCACATTTATTAGGAGATATTAAATGACATTCAGAATCGTCAACGTTTGTGTCATGACGTCACGACAATGTTTGCAAATTGAACACCCAAATCATTTTTCAACCTTTGAAATCTCCATGAGGAGCTGATATCAGAAATATCATTCACATAGGGTTTGTGTGTACACTGTAGAACGTAAATGTTTGAAAGAAGATATAGTGCACTTGTTTGAAAATATTATCTTTGGTAAATAATTCATGTCTTCTAGTCAAAAGCTGAAGCATATTCTATTGGGAGAACCTAATCTCTCACATTAAGAAATATATTTTCTTGATCATATACTTCAACAGAACACTCGAATAACTTGTCTGAAATCAGGAGACTTTGAAACAAGATCGGTGATTTTCATTTCAAAACGTGCTACCACTTCGAAGTGAAAATTAAATATATTCTACTGATAAGATGATCAACTTGATCTTAGTAGAAATATCTTGTTCGAATGCAAGGAATTATATATCTTCTTGAAAGATACCAATTCGTTCCTAACAAGACACTTGAAGATCTTGAAGAGAATGTATATTGCTCTAGATGAGAAATTATTCTCCTCCTGATTCAACAGTGATATCTTGACATTTACGTATAGGAATTATTTATATGGATTTGAGGAAATACGTCCCATTTCAATATATCCCATGAGTTATGTTTGGAAGATCTCGCCCTTATTATTTCAAGAAGTCAAAGTTATTCCTAAGAGTGTTCAGAAATCTTCACTGAGGAAAAAAGATGGTATTTATTACCAAACGTTTAGTAAAATAGGCGCCAGTCACAACTTTCATCAAATGATACCACTACAACATTATATAATACTGAACTATGAGTATTATACTATTTTGTAGTGGTAATATTTCATATAGTATAGTATTATATAATGTTGTAGTAGTATCATTTGATGAAAGTTGTGACTGGCGCCTATTTTACTAAACGTTTGGTAATATAACTACCATCTTTTTTTTTCAGTGTTGTTTGTGAAAATTCTTATTTTGATATAACAAAATGTTAGAGTGGAAGACGACGTTTCTACTTGTACAGGGTGGGTAAAATTGGGTGTTTTCGCGGGCTATCTCAGTAACTAATAAAGGAGTTATTGAAAAACCGATAAACATGTTACGGGTTTGATTTCAGAGGAACCTAACATGGCGCATTCGGAATTTTGATTTCGTTTATATTTTTTGAGTACTATAGGGTGGGGAATATTGTAAATTTTCAGAAGTTCATTCATATAGTACGATGCGGGCAATCTACTCGCATTATCAGAAATTTTATACAGAGTTACATCAAAAAGATACGGCAGCTAATTATATTTTTTTTATGGAACACCTGTATATTTTGGCACAGTTAGATAGTCCCACGGGTTCCTATTTCAAATATATATATATATATATATATATATATATATATAACTCTACCTTTTTCATCCACAATTTCAGGCAATTATATAGCTAAATGCCAGTTCAAACTGCGGCAATTATGACTGAATGCCAGTTCAAACTGGCATTTATGACTAATTGCGAGTTCAATCTGGCAATTGTAGCTGAATGCCAGTTCAAACTGGCAATTATGGCTAATTGCCAGATCAAACTGGCAATTATGACTAATTGCCAGATCAAACTGGCAATTATGGATAATTGCCAGTTCAAACTGGCATTTATGGCTAATTGCTTGTTCAAACTGGCAATTATAGGTAAATGCCAGTTCGAACTGGCAATTATAAAAAAAAGTATCATGTTCGTTCAGCGCTTTCGTAGCATCGAACGTAAGTAATTTAGTAAAGTTTTTTTCTTCACATCGAGATTTTAATTTTTTCTGTGTATACAGGAAAGAAAGTTCGAAGCCGTCGAAATAAGCTACCGAAGGCTACCTTATTCTGTTTGAGAAGTATTCTATGAATCTGATGGTAATTAGTTACATCTAACATATTTCCAGTTGTCTTCAAAAATTTTTGAATAAATTATCTTCTCGTGTTGTCATCGATCTTATACACGTTAGTCAGCGCTGTTTTTTTATAGCCATTGCTCAACATCAGTCATCTTCATTATTCAACATAAATGCTCAAGACCCAAACCCGAATGTTCGATCCCACATAAATTCCGTATAAATCAATCGGAATCTCAGAAAGTTCGATAATACTCACGAGTGGAAATGTCAAATAAATATAACCCGTCTTATCGATTCTTGTCATCTCAAATATCTCGGGATCTGAACACCTGTATAAATGCATTTATAGTAGCGGAGAATTCTCGATTTACCTACACCTAAAAATCTCGAGTTTTCGTTCTAGGAAGGTGCCCATAAACAATTTTGGAGAATTCGAGGGAAATATTGATGGGATGTTCTGGAAATGTTAATGTTATTTTTGAGGAATGTGACTAAAATAATATACGCACTGCCGAAGATGGTGAGTTTTCTAGTTTCACGCAGTATTTATTGCTGCAGTTCAATTTAATTGTTTTTTGCTAGATAAAGACATTTAGATTGAGATAGGAAGCTTTTTTACCGTTGTTACCTTGAAAATATTATATAATCGGCAATATCTATCAGGGGTTGAATAGTGAATAGTTATATTTTGTATTTTATACATTTCATGGGAATCAAGATGTTTTTGTGAAGATTACTGTTTTATTATGGTTTAGAGTTTACAACTGCCATAAAAAGTTACGTAATGTTAGTATTCAATAGGAATGAGTTCCTAACATGATATTATGAGTTCACTGCATGTACAGCGCTAGTTTCAATAATATGAACACCCCTTCATCTTCTTTGCTTTCCACCTATCCATCAGACAGGTTCAAAACTGATTCAGCACAAGTTTTCGAACTGGTTTCAATCATAGTTGACAAATATGGAATTTTGATAGATAAAAATCCCCCATATATATTTTTTACTCACATATAACTAAAATGGCATTCAGCGTACGGATATTATGTACCATGCTAAATGATCGATTAATCATGGATTGATGATCTCTGATTCATTAAAAAAACTGAAGACGTTACAATGGCGACACAATTTCTTACACACATTATCATGGCAACAAAGTTTTTCAAACACACCTTCAGTCGTTCGAATCCTGTCTGACCTGTCAATTGTAGGAACTGTCAACTGTAGTCAGTTATATAGTTAGATAGTTTATGGACTATATCATATACATATTATGCTTATTCATTGCAGGTCATTTGTAGCTCGCAATAAAATTCTGAAAATGATCACCATTACAGAAGAACAAACATACGAAGGTCAATTCTGATCAATATATGTCTTAAATCTGAATATTTTTCGACAACTTGGAAGCTATCAAATGGATGTCCTATATATATAAGAAGGGTGATAAAAACCTTGTGAATCATAGACCAATTTCGATTATATGCAACTTTTGCAAAGTTCTCGAAATTCTTCTGGAACGAAATCTGTCCTATATAGCATCAACAAAATCATTGCTCCCCATCAACATGGTTTCATGAGAGGTCAGTCAACGGTTACAAATCTGATAACAGTTACTCAATACATTTCTGAGAATATCGATAATCGTGCGCAAACAGACGTTATCTACACCGACTTCTCCAAAGCCTTCGACAAACTTCTCTCTCTCTAGTTAACCTATTCAGATCATACCTCACTAATCTTAAACAATATTTCCAGTTGAACGGCTACAAGTCTGTCGAATATCTTGCAACATCCGGCGTACCACAAGGCTCCAAACTGGGGCCACTACATTTCAACATTTTCATTAACGGCATTGGTAAACTTTTCGCTATATGCGGACGACCTGAAATTATATAGGTGCGTGAATCACATAGATGATTGTCAACAGCTTGCTGACAACCTGGGTCGAGTGGTAGAATGGTTTCGAAATAACAGATTAGAACTGAATACTCTCAAATGTGATGTCATGTCCTTCACATTGAAGCCGGACCCAATCGTATTCAATTACTCAATCGGTGACATTTCCCTTCTGAGACCTATGACTATGCAGATTTGTTAGAAAAATTGAATTTCATTATCCCGAGATTATCTTCCAGATATTGTGATACATTCTACTTAGAGTTTCCTCGAACCAACATATATAAAAATTCACCTTTGTATAAGATGTGTATTGTGTAGTACATATAACTTCAAAGATGACGGGGTGTTCACATTGATGAAACTCAATCCTGTACCTATGAAAAAAGGTAATGCATGTGTTTATACAAACTACTCGGATTTACTCTACTAATAACGAATAATGACAGGGTACGCAGCACTCTGTATGGGTACTAGATGTAAATCAATACGAAATTTTGATTTTCGACCTCATCACCAGATTGTACCTGTATTGTTATGTTTGTCAGTTGTTGAAGTTTCATGATTCGTCCCTTTCCTGATGGAAAATGGAAATCTTAAATTATAGAACCTACATTTACTTATCAACTCTCAGTACTCAGTATCCTGTTGAGTATTGATAGTAATTCGAATATTATTCCCAATAATTAATACAGAGAAGGACATTCAAGGAATAATGTTAATAAGAATGCAAATAAATGAAGATTCACAGGCAACTATTTGTTTTTATTGCACCAACACCAGAGCCATCCTTTTCATTCTCCTCTGCGAGCAATAATTCGCTACAGGCGTGAAATATCTGAAGATAATCGGATAAATAACGAAATCGCATTCTTCATTCCGAATTCGATACACACACAAGACACACCGATACCGACTCGAAGAACACCTCGGCGATGTGAGTCCACCTCCATTCGTTATGTATCCCCTATCGATGTATATATCACCTCGTGTTACTATAAATCGAAGTTGGCGTATGATTCGTTAAAAATTCCACAGAGCATCATAGTGTGTGGCCGGGTATAAATCGTTGTCCTTACAGGCACCCCGTGTTCAAGCGGTGAACCACCTAACAGACGATAAATAATGTAATGTTGCACTTCTGTATCACACGGCCTTCTTTATTTTATTACATCTATGTGCACGACGAGAAGAGTTTGCGCCTTCCCCTGCAGATAGCGTTGCGTGTTAGCGTATCAAATGATGATACTATGACAATGACATGGATGGGTTCCTAGAACTACTTTCCTGTGAAGAAGAAGAATGTATTACCGTGATGAATAGTAAGCTCAAACTATATTCTGTACTCTGGAGTTGTCCTCAACATACATAGGCTAGTAGTAGTAGTAGTAGTACTGTGGCCAGGCAAGTATATGCCCTCATGGGCCCTTTTTGCCAACCCCTGCTCTCCACAAAATATCCATTCTGAACCTCCCTGACCTTCTGATGAAGATCAGGATCTCCGCCCAGTCTCATTCCATTGAATTCTCTCGTTGTAGTTTATTCAACCTAAAGATGTCGAATCTCATCCTTCCATGCGCCTCACATTCTATGAGGTAGTGAAGTTACGTTTCCTCATCTCCGCATTCGTGGCAAGTGAAGCTACCATCCACACCTATGAGTGATAGGAGTCTGTTCAACCTATTGGGTCCTGTCAGCACCCTTATGGGGAGGCGCAGTACTTGGCGATTCCTGCCAAGTAACCAAGACGTCTTTGACTCTCTTGGACCGGCTACCAGGTTTTTCAATTGCCTGCAGCCTTGTTTATGCCTTCAATACTCTTCTAGTGCTCTGTCCGTCCATTTATTGAGTGCACGGACGAAGTTTGATGGTTTCTTGTAATTCACAGTACAGGCTTCGGACCCCAGAACGGTGTCGCAGATCCGATTCTAGCCAGTTCGTCATCTACTTCATTCCTAGGCAAATCCTCATGACCCGAAACTCATACTAAATATTTCGACTTCATCCAGTTCGACTAGTTTATCAAGAGCATCACCGCATATAGGTATGAACGCCGCTTGACTTTACGATGAGATTTAAATCTTGTGTTCTGGTCCCTCATTCACCTCTTGTCTCTCTGCTACAGCCAGAATGGCAAATACTTCAGCCAGAACAACTGTAGTGTGTTTTCCTAGGGCGTATAGCTCTCTCATACCTCTTCCTTCCTGTTGGTTGGGCGCTATCCGTTCGTGTAACAGACTAGACTCCTTGGGCGAAATTCCAGTCTGTTCTCTACCTATTGTTCTCTGCTTGCAATAGTAAGAGTGAACCTTCTATCTCATCCTTTGAGCGTTCTCCGCTCTTAGGGTGGATATAGGAATCTCCTGCGCATCCATTCCGCAATTTTTGCGTGACCTGTCACTGCTCTTTCGTTAACCCATCTTTCAGAGTCCCGCATCCTCAGATAGGTCTCAATTGATCTCCTCTCGATCCAGATTGAAAGCGGCGGCAGCCCCAGCAGTACTTCCAGCGCTGCAGTTGTCGTCTTCATTACTCCTGTGATCGCCAGGGAGGCCATCCTCTGAATCTTACCTAGTTTTCGACCAATTGAGCTGGTTTCTGCGCCTGGCCACCACACAGCTGTTTCGTACTGCATCTTTGTTTCATGACTGCTGTGAATAGCCAACGCATAATATCAGGATTAGTACCCCAAGATTTCCAAACGACCCTCCACAATTGCCTAAGGATTGGTACCGACCTTGGCACGATTCCATCTATACAGGGTCGCTGATATGTATGGAAACAGGTGAATATCTTAGTAACATGTTGTTGGATATTTTTGAATTTATGTACAGTGTGATTTCAAAACGTGGCGGATTTGGAAATGTTATAGCCAATGTTGCCACTTTTTCAGTTATTCCGGATTTGTTATTAACTTCCTTATTTTGAATGAAACACCCAGAACTTCATTGAATTTTCAGATTCTCCTTGAAGAGCTGATTCCATCGATCTATCACACTTGGGGGTCTAGCGGGAATGATTACATAGGTATAGGGTGTTTAAAATCTAGATTTCTCAACTTTAGGATTGTTCGTGTCGAAACTATCCATTATCGATCGAAACCGCTCCAATGTTCCTATCTTTTCTTTTGATTAACAATTTACTTTTTTTTTTTTAATTGGAACAAATACAGGGTGGTTCAAGATTCAGAATTCTGATCACCCTCTGTATCTGTTCCATTTAAATGTCAGTAGATAGTGAATCAAAAGTAAAGATTGGAATATTAGAGCGGTTTTGAACGATAATGGATAGTTTCGATACAAAAAAATCCTGAAGTTGAAAAATCTAGATTTTAAACACCCTATACCTATGTAAGCATTTCCGCTAGACCCCAAGTGTGATAGATCGATGGAATCAGCTCTTCAAGGAGTATCTGAAAATCCAATAAAGTACAGGGTGTTTTATTCAAAATGAGGAAGTTAATAAAATTCCGGAATAACTGAAAAAGTGGCAACATTGGCTATAACACTTTCAAATCCGCCACATTTTGAAATCACACTGCACATAAATTCAAAGAAATCCAACGACTGGTTACCAAGATATTCACATGTTTCCATACAAATCAGCGACCCTGTATAAGATACACTGGAAATTATTATTTCAAATGCCATATAGTAATGTTTTGGATATGTGATTCTTAGAATAAATTATTCATTTCAATTTAATTTTTTCAAGGTTCCTAATGCCAAGAATATACAGGGTATTACTGAATTCGAGTAACAACAGCATAAAAAGATTCCTTCCTTGGCAAAAACAAGAATTTAAGTATATAAGTACATATTATGTTCGAAAAGGATTTGTTTTTATGATTCATCAAAGTACTTCGTATTTAGAAAACGTACATTTCCAGCAATTGTATAAAATAGGTATCAGAACTTTTACTTTATTCATTGATTATTGTGACAAATCCATTGTTCCTTGCTTTGAATTTATCTAGGAATTTATAGATGACTTTATGTAATTCGTTTTTTATATGTTGTGTTGAATTGTCCATGCATTTCACACTATTCAAATGAAGGATGCCTCTGAATTAAATTCAAATTTCATCAAACCTAGTTACTTGTGTATACGTGCCCAGTTATTCAACTTACTCTAACTCTTGTCCAAATATGGTTGGTGATTTGAACCCGTTCTTCTTTCTTCGGTTGGTGAATAAGATAATGATTCAACCTTTATTTGTTGAGACTTTCAACTGGTAATGTGGTTATTGTGTTGGTACTTATTATCACCCTATATGTAATGTATTGGAATTATTATTATACATAGTAGTCACCTATCTAAAAGATGACATGTTTAGTTTAGTCGGTCTTGTATTGTTTCACCGCTTAAGTTGGTTATTAAACATCTCTGAAGAACCTACGAGTTTTAGTTATTATTCCAGCTACACTGTAGAGTTATACACAACATTTGGCGACGAGGATGGGATATTGATATATCGGTAAGCGGAGTGTTTTCAGGACAATAATATCGAACTCAGTGAAGTCAGTTGACAAGGTGAATTTTGGTTTGCCGTTGTTGACAGTGGTAGTGACATTTTTTTTTTGTAAAGAAAAGTCATTTTTCGTAAATAAAAATAAAATGGCAATGATCGGGAGTATTGAAGCTTTCAAAGGGCAGGCGGAAGAATTTGAATCATATCTCGAGAGAATGGAACATCTATTCGACGTGAATGAAGTACCAGATGCCAAGAAAGTGTCAATGTTAATCACTCTTGCTGGATCTAGTGTATATAATACCATGAAGAATTTGGTAGCTCCAAGAAAACCCGCAGAATTGACCTATGTGCAGATGACAGACCTTTTGAGGAAGCACTATGCTCCACCAGTATCCGAGATTAGTGAACGATTCGTGTTCAATCGATGTAATCAACGATTAGACCAAAGCATAGCAGAGTACATCGTCGAACTGAGAAAAGTAGCTAGTACGTGCAATTTTGGCGGCCAGTTCTTAGATGAAGCATTGCGTGATAGATTCGTCTGTGGTGTCAATTCCGAAAATATACAAAAGAAGCTACTCTCAGAAGCAGTGTTAACGTTTCCTCGAGCTTGCTCATTAGCACAAGGATGTGAGTTAGCTGACAAGCAAGTAAAAATGTTAGCAAATGCTAGTCCTATCAATTTCGTTCAAAAACATAAACAACATGTGACTAAGAACCAAAGTTACAGACAAAGGATTAAGCATCAGCCGGATGCAGTAGTCAAAGCAGAGGTGGATACAACATGTAGCAAATGCGGCAGGATTCATCTGAAAGAGAAGAAGTGTCCAGCAGCAAGGTGGCGATGTTATGCGTGTTCGAAATTTGGTCATGTAACCAGATTATGTCCGTCGAAAGCAGACGTAGTGATGATGGATACGATGAAGTCAATAGTGATTTACTAGCTTTGAATCAAGTGTATAGCAATGAGGTATCTCTATATAGGGTGTGTCTGAAAATTAGGTCCATATTATGTAAATGAGAAATGGAAGGAAGGAGTGATAGTAAAAGTAATAAGTGCTGTCACATATTTAGTAAATGTGGAGGGAAAAATTATGTATAAGCATGTTAATAGTCTGAGAAAATATACCTCAAATCATGAATTGCCAAAGAATGTATTCCCAGTTCCATTGTTACATGAAACACCACCCAGTACCTCTATTACTGAGTCTTCTGTACCTTCCCCTGACGTACGTGAAAATTCTGAAATGCGACCGTTGTTGCAATCAGAATCACAGCCGGATCCTCGGCCGTATCAGCATAATACTGATTCTCAGATACCTCAGGCTGAAAGTGACGATATACGCATGTGAGTTTGAGACGAAGTACTCGTGTTTCTAAGCCTCCTCAGCGTTTAGGTTTCTAGGTATTTTTCTTATATGTGTTGGTACTCATTATCACCCTATATGTAATGTATTGGAATTATTATTATACATAGTAGTCACCTATCTAAAAGATGACATGATGTTTAGTTTAGTCGGTCTTGTATTGTTTCACCGCTTAAGTTGGTTATTAAACATCTCTGAAGAACCTACGAGTTTTAGTTATTATTCCAGCTACACTGTAGAGTTATACACAACAGTGGTTTATATTCTAACTGTTATTCAACCTTCATAAAAAAAATGTGTGTTGACTGGGATAACATGATAACTTTTTCTGTACCTATATTTAAGAGAAAATTAACGCTTCGTCTACTATCAACCACTTGTTCATCACGCACGGTCACTCCTCATCAATACCAATTGCGGTAATTGAACCCGATATCCGATATCACCCCATTTGTCTAATTGATTTTTTATTAGCTGCCCGCATTTCCAACTCTCCAATATATCCCGTCCACTATATTGAACTGAATAATCGACTGACACAGGCCAAAATTTAATTATTCGATTCGTTTTTAATTGTTCTTTCTCATTAGTCACTGCTTCATCTCGTGATCGAAATAATAAGGATTCCATTGATGAATGACCAGATGGTATTAATGGGATTCAATTCTTTTTGAAAGCTCCATCATATAGCCCCATCTTGATCAATGGAAACTTTGGTTTTTTAAATGGCTACTTGTTCATGCCAAATGAATTCCCTAGAGGAGCTGAAATTGTATTTATGCACTAGCGGGCCGTAAAGTGCACTTTACCGCCCGGTTTTGCAGGCGTTAAGTCGCACTTTACCGCCCGCGGGCTCATTATGGCCCACGGGCCTTGAAGTGCACTTTACCGCCCGCTGTTCTCAGTCACCTTATATCCACATATCAATTCATGAGAAACCTATTATCATATTCCTAGATTCTAATATATCCAGCGGTATATCATAAACTTCTTCTTTATCCGATTCCATAGTCTCGCTATTATTATTATCACTAATTTTACTTTTCGGTCAAACAATGACAATTCAGCTCGTTTATTGGATGTATTGCTATTGACAACAACCATCAGATTGATTGACAACGTCAAAATTGAATAAGTTAGGTTTATATAATGGGTATGCATATTGTAAAACTCTGAAGAATGAATCTCTTCTAGAGCTGAAATAGTTTTACTATTACGATAATTGCAATATTCGTACGATAATTTTCATATGTTAATCATCCATGAACATCACGCTTCTCCTGATTACTGAATTGTTACGTAATAAATTAAATTCTGGGGAATATTAGTTTGTCGAAATATATAGTCATTACTTATGAGTCAGAAAATAAACCACTAGTGCATAAAATTTTGTATGTATCTCGTGCGTGAAATGCGTTTATGGCCTTCAGCGTGTAATGGCCCTCGGCTAGCGCCATCGGGCCATTATTCACGCCACAGGCCATAAACGCCTACTTTACGCCCTTGATACATAAATAACTATTATGGTCCTTCAAATATCTGATACTATACAGGGTGAGTGAGAATAAGACTGACAAACTTTGTATACGAATTTGTTTCCTTTCTGAGATACCTACAGATGCAAACGTGTTTTCAGCCACAAATTCCAACGAAGTCTACGAGGGCAAAACTACGTTCGAAATCGGTGGAACTGCCCGATTCTGAACCAAATTTGTCATGAGAAATGAACGTGACATATCATCGTTTTGTTACTGTTTCAAATAACCGAAATCAAATATTGAAAACTGATGATTTAGACGAATTGATAAAATAAGATTTTTCAACGTTCATTTCGGATCGTCGAATTTTCGAATTTTTTACCATTTCTTGAACGTTTCAGCAAGATTCATTGTTATTTTCGTGCCCACAATCATTTCATTATCATTATTATCAATTCAATTATCATTACAATATACAACAACATTACAATCTTACAACCCCCGTAGCACAACATAGTGTAAAATTATATGGGCTTCATAAGACCAATAACTATAAAAACGTGATTGATCTTATACATATATTAGTCCATTGTTGGATATTCATATTAATTAATATTTTTATGAATATTGATATATCAGAAACAATTGGCACTTATATTTCGATTTCATTGGGTGAGATAAAAAATAGAAGGCCTAAATGGAAAAGTATTTTCATTTTACCCATATGTTGGTCCAATGATCCGAATAGAACATACAAATGTTATGAATGAACACCAAAGAATCATATACGACAAATGAAAGAGGTGAAAAAATAGTTGAAATTGCATAAGATATCATCGGCAGCTGTCGTTTTATTCCGACAACACTCGACAACACCACATAGCCTAATATAACAAGTTGATTTCTGTGGAGGTCAAATAATGCCAAATAAATCTGCTATGATTCTGCTACAGTGTTTCCTGATTTTCTCCCTGGTGAATGTATGCATGTAATATTATACTTTTCTCAGTTTTTCTTCAGTGATAAATGTTTACTAATTTGAAGTACCTATGGAGAGTTTGACAAATCCCGCAGAGGTAATAGAAGTGGATGAATATTTCACATTTCTGATTTATACATGAACATGACGTCCAAATTGACGTCAATGTAGATAAAAAAACTCACATGATCTTATTTCTCTTGAATTTACAGCAATGTTTCATATAACAGTGATATCACTTCTACATAACATTCTTACATGTTTTATCATAACATATTCTAGGGAATTATGTCAATTTTATATAAATTCACCCTTTCCTGAATCCACTTGACATTCAATCTCGAACAATTCACAAGTGGATATACAAGGGGATACACAATAACCTTCTGCAATCCAATTGAACATTATAGTCCTTGTTTGAAATCTCAGGAAACCTACCAAATACTGAATATGAAGAGTTATACTCCTTTATTGAAGTGGTGATCATCATTCAATGATAAGTACAATTTCATTCATGATGCATTCATCAATTTTTTGAGTAGACAAAGTTAACTTCTTTATAATTGAAAGGTGGAAGAAAAGCTCAAAGTAATTTATAATTTCCATTCAAAGAAAATGGCACGTTAATTTAGGTTATGTTGTATACCTGGTATCAAGGTATTCATTAGACAAGCCATATAGTTTCCAGATTTCTGAATGTGTGATATTTAAACATGGCAAGGATGTTTGTTTCAAGAATTGTGAAATTTTTAAGTAATGCTCATCTTTTTGACAGAGCTGTCATTGCTTGAAATTCGACATTGCATAGGCGACGAGATTTTTTAGAAATAAGAACACAATGGATTACCAAGAGAATTTCATTCTGAAATCTGACTGGAATCAAAATAGAGCTTACTATCAGACTATTGATGGTCTTACCATAAAATGAATAATGAATCATCACTTCAAAAATGTTTTGCGTGTTTTGCAGAGTGGCTCGATAACTGGTAATCATGAATCGTATACATATATAGAACTTGCTTCAGAAGAAACAAAATTTTCAATCTACACATCAGCCAGGCATTGTCGAAAATAATCGGCGCAGGCAAGCCAATTGATTTGAGACAAGTGTATATTGCTTCATTCAAATGAAGAATTCTTGAACAGAGCAATTCAATTTCGATTCGATTGATCGAACAAAATCTTTTTTATCTGGTATGGAAATGACATGTTCGAATATAAATGGTGTTTATTAAATACTTGTATAAAATACCAAAATTTTATGTTATAAGTCCATTTGATAACCAAAATGAAGAAAGGTGACACTCGATGAGAAATATAAAAAATTATACCACATGTATACTCTAGGGATCTAAGATTGATTCGAGAGATTATCGCCATTCTTCAGCACCTGTCAAACGAACTAATCAAACCAGCCCGATTCCTAGATGTGAGAATTATTCCTACACCAGATTCAGCGATATATCCAATCTAACAAAACCCACACAGGCATTCCCATTGTTATTATTTGAGTCGTGAAAACGGTCGGGGGCGGCCAGATACCGCTTTCTCGATCTCCCTGCTCGGTAAAATAACAACACTCGATACCGGCCGATAAATCAGCTTTTTCCTATACCCGCCATGTGTCTCTATCAAACGTCCATGCACTATCGGTGGTTGTCAGATAGCAGATCCTCGATTAGAGTTGGCGCTGCATGAGCTCGCTGCGGGGAACAGCTGACGATCGGTCATGGCCCACTCGAACATAGCAGGCTTATTGACTCATACGTCATTGTCGTGAGCGCGATTCGCCGATTCATCGAGAGGATTGAGGGATTTTTGGATTTCTTGGGATCAGGTAAACGGAGATATTATTTCTTTCTATGATTTCAGTTCTTCATTTATGTGGAGATGGTCCGTAACCAATTGAAACTAAGTAGGTTATTTGAAGACAAAAAATGATAGATCACCTGTTTCATGAACGTCCTAAAGAGGATGATTGACCTTTAGGTCTATATGAACTCATCAAAAGGATTCGAGATACTCCCATATAGAACTATTTCACATTCAGATCACATTGGCTGAGAGTCGTTGTAACTCTTCCAGACAGCTATTATATCCTCTGAAGATACTCAAGTTGCATTAGTGTCTCTAATTTGACAAAGATGTTCTGAACCACTTATTTATTTCTCCAGAAAACAAAGTTGAAAAGTGATTCTTGTTTGGTCGATCTTGTTTTAACTGAGCCAATGATGAACCTATTGCCATTTTTCTAGTTCAAATTTGTTGTCAGAGCCATCAGGCCAAAATGTAAGATTAATCATCGTATTTGGCGAAAACAGTGTTTACTCAAATCCCAAATCTTAAAAAAAGTGAACATGTATGAGGATTAATGGTGTGAAAAAGTTCAACCATACCTAGTTATAGCAATGATAACACGAATTTGCCTGGAAATCTTGAACGATAGTTCTTAGAATTCATTCCACACCAATAGCAAAAATTTGGTACATATTCATGAGACACCTTCAACGAGTCACAATGAAGGCATCGAAAAAAAAAATATGATACTCATTTTCACTTTTCAAGGTCAAGGCAAAGTGATGGCTACAAGTGCTACAACTGGAAGCTGTATGAGCGAAATGACAAGTATGGACAAGAAGTTACATACTGACTACCTACTGGAGGTAGTAATATATTGATGCCGAGCAAAAGAATGAGTTCTTACTATATTTCGCACCCTATTTGATACAAATAGATCTTACTGAAGATGATATATTCTAACATATTGATGATATCTTTATCAAGCCCATTTGGTTTATTTTGGTTCAAACAGTTTTCATTGATAGTTCGCAAAGATTCGATCAATTTGGGGAACAGATTATATACCCTCCTCAATTTGAGGCATCGTAAATACGTTCTAACTCTCACAAAAATCCTCGCGATAACGATTTTCCTACCATCAGCTACAAGATTGTCCACCTGCTCAAGATATGTTCATATAGGCAAATAAGTGCGATTTTGCCCCCCTAGCACGCCAGCTAATCTATACTAGTGATTATCTCTTCAGGAATTGTGAGATGATTGGCAGGTTAACTCATTCAGAGAAAGTATCTACGCTTTGAGACGTCCGTCAATAGTTTAAATATCGGATGTACTTGTGCTCAGCAAACAAAGGAACCTATTGTGATCAATTCAGGAAGATATCGAGGTAAGCTATTGTCTTTCATTATATTCCGTCGTTAATGGATTGACAATAATATATCAATTTTGAAAATCAATACATTCCGCACACATATGCTGAAGTTTACACACCATGCCCCTCGAGAGGTTAAATGCCCAGGATCAAGTGCCGCCTTATAAATTTTTCACGTTATATATGATAGCTCATCATCTCCATGTCTATCCACTCCCACTCACTTACAAGTGGACTTCATCCTCATGTTTTTTTTTTCATCGAGGTGGTTGAAATCCTTTATGGAAACCATATGGGTCCAATCCCCCATATGATAGTGTGGGAGTCCCCTGACTTCAGGTATACCCACTAAACACTCCACCCCGTTTGTATAGGCTCGTCTGACCGAAGTCTCCGACGACACTTAGGCCTAGTGGCCCATTGTATCTTACCTACATGCCGTTATCAATTTTATTATATACGACCCATGGTGCTTATTAAGGGCCATTTCAATATCAGAGATGAGGTTCCTGAAGATAACTCTACCGATCCCTGTTCTCGTCTACAAAGAAGGCCAAAAGTTTTCCTTCTCCTACGAGTGACGGGGGAAGGGATTGGTCCAGCCCAGTGGTGCCCCCTGCACAGGGCTAAGGTTACTTACTCTGAGATGTCGCCCTGTTTCCCAGAGGCCCCGTTAGCGACACCATACCTCGGTGCCATTCATTCATCACCACTGGTTCCCACAGCTTGGATTAGGTTGCTAGAGCCTCGTTGACCAGTCCTCGGCCACCTAGACAGACATCAGCAAATCGCCTCATCCCTGCCACAGATGTCCACAAATTGTCCCATCTAGCCCAGAGATAGCAAAGATGGTCCCAAAATGCTTCATCCGTCGAGCGGCCGCGGTCTGTCCTCCCCACACCACTTGATGGTGAGGTTGGGCTTGGAGGGGAGGAGGAAAAGAGAAGTTGGCCAAGAAAGGCCAATAGATAGTTTGAAAAACAAAGAGAGAAGAGGATATCACCCGAGACAAGTAAAATTATGTTGAATATCCGACTAGGGTATCCTTATGTATTAGGCAATCTGCATATGTTTTGTGAAATCCTCCAATTTGGCTTCAGTCTCTCGACTTCTTTGTCTTGTAGATTGTTTTCCTAACCCGATTCTGCCTGGTGGTTCCTCACCCCTATGGAAAGCAACATTTTGGTATTATTACTGAAATTCGTGTTTCAGGGTATCAGAGGAGAAACTCTCCTGTTTAGTAAAAGAGAGAGCTTTTTACGCAAATATATTATTGTTGATCTAGTTTGGTCTTTGAGCCTTGATTTTCATGAACTGGGCGCCTGTACTTGGTTCTTCTGAAGAGTGGGTCTTGGTTGTCTGTCAGGTCATGCAGTAACAGGTTTTCTTATGTTTCAATTCGTTTAAACTCAAACTCCGCCTTTTGTTGCAGGTAACTGTTGATGAATTCAGGATTCATATTCGGATCTCTACAGATAAATTCATTAGGGATATACCATGGTGCATTTGGAGCATTGGTCAATGAGCTTGATGCAAATTACATTATTGCTAATATTAGGTGCAGCTTCAACTCTAGGCCAAATTGCTTCTGAGACCTATCAGAGGCTGATGTAGGTTATGCCTTGCGGCATGCAGTGATGTGCCGTCTGAAGGTCAGTTCTTTGTCTAGGGTAACCTCTACATATTTTGCCTCTTCTTTCTATGGTATTCGTGTGTCATTTAAGTAGGAAGTATCACGTTTGGTGCGTCGTCTAGTGAAGAGAGCAGCGTGGCTTTTCTCTACGTTGTTTTCCATTTCCCATCTGTTCAACCAGAATTATAGTGTGTCTGTTTGTTCTTGTGAGCATCGTACTGCCATGTCAGCGCTGCTGGATCTGGCAATTATGGCTGTCCTATGCGTGGAGTGCTGTTTGTAAAAGTTGTTTCCAGGTTTTTTGATATCTTCAGTAGAAATGGAGAAGAGTAGTGGTGGAAGGACTGTGCCTTGACGTCATTCTACTTCTAGCTCATTCTCTGTGATGATTTCGTCGCCAACTTTGCAGTGACATTGTCCTTGCCGCAAGAAGGAGGCAATTAGTTTCACCATTGATATCGTGTATAACCGTAGTCTACCATTTCAGTAAGTAGTGCGTCGTGTCAGACCCTGTCAAAGGCTTTCAAAACGTCTAAGAAACCGTCACTATAATACTTGATACTTTGATGCTCAATGATGGGAGTAGGCTGATTGGCCGGTGATTTTGTGTCAACATGTGGTTTTTATATGGTTTCGGATTATTTTGACTGAAGCCTTCTTCCATTCGTTTGGGAAGTAAGGCAGTGTCAGTAATGCATTTATTACGTTGGTCAGTGCAGCTATTCCGCGTCTCGGCAATGCCTTAAGGGCCCTAGTATTTTGTCCATACCTTGTGAGGTTTACAAATTAAAATATGAAATTCATGTAAAATTTCATGAGAGAAAAAAGGATTTTTGTCATTTACATTTTAAAAGGTAGAGGTTCAGGAGATATCAAATGCTGTTCGTTTTAATCTACACAACATGCAACTCTACCCAACATGCAACGTTCATCGCAAACTATAATCCGAATTGGAATCATCGCTCCTTTATTGAAGAATATTGTCTCCAAATCTGGCGCAGTGCATAATATGTATACCTCCACATATTCTCTATCACACATAAGACAATATTAATTGTATATATAAACCCGTTCAACATTCGATTGTGTATATATGAAGCAGCAAAAGCAATTACTTGATAGGATTGGTTGGATTCTGACTGTTTCTCCGAGATATATATTGAAACAAAGCGAAGCCAGATTGAAATGTTCCCTTTTATATATTCAATATCATTTGATGGTTGACTTTCGAAGATTGAGTCAAATTGAGTGCACTTCCAGAGATAGATCATTAACGTTTATTCCAGCCCAAAATGTTGATCTCGATTGGTTATGACATTATGGATATGAATAAAAAATATGGTTGTTTCTCTCATTCCATAAATACTCTCAGTATATATAAGTCGTGCCAAAACTGTAGTACGAAAAATATTGGTTACCCTTGAAATGGACCAGCTGCGATACCGATTGAAATTGGCAAAATAATACAATCATGATGGATGCTATGAAGACAAAACTTTTGAATTTGAAGAAAGATAAACGAACTCAACTGTGGATCTTGCCCTGAGGTATATATCGGTCAGGAAGGTCGTACGTTCAATCAGCGCATTCATGAACATGAGATGAATTCTTTGAACATTCAATATACGCCAACCATATATTACGAGAAAACCATAATTTTAAACAAAATTTTGAACTTTTTTCCAACCGAAAGGTGAGGTCAGGGCCGGGGCAAGGACTGGGTTGCGACTCTCCTAGGCACTTCTTCCTGTTAACTTGTACTAAGTGAGTGGGTCCCTTAAATGGCATACCGACTTAGAACATCGATGAACAGTGCCAACAGTCTATAAGCATTATTAACGAAAATATTTCTTTGACCCTGGTATAAAATACCAAACGGCGCCAGTCAATACATTTACCTAATAATACCACTACAAATTTGAATAATAATATATCAAATATTACCAGTACAAAATTGTATGATACTTATAGTATAGTATAATACAATTTTGTTGTGATATTATTCGATGAATTTAGTGAATGGCGCCTATTTTACTAAACTTTTAGTATTCACCATCGACTTTTTCTTGAAATAAGCCATCACCCTTGTTCATATGGTAGCACTTTTGCAGAATAGTATACCAGTACCATTGCATTTGAACACAATTGATTCGATACAGTTTTTATTCAATAAGGTATACAATTTACCTTGTGTTTGTTGAAAGTTCTATACAGGTGAAACCAAGGGACCTCTTTCAGTATTGTCAAAGAAACATAAATACAAAATACAGAAAAGACACATCGACAAATCTAAAGTAGCTGAACATATCCTCGATGAAGATGGACAACATATGGCATCAAAGTGGAATAATATTGAAATCATTGGACAAGAAGATAACAACCAGAAGAGAAAAATCAAGGAATCTGCTTGCATTCTTCTGAACGGAGACAATAGCATTGCTCCCTGTTCAGTTGATATAGATAGAACACGACTGAAATCTGAAAATTCATTTTTTATGTTCAAAATGGGAGCAGATTTGTTTCCGATACGTCCAAAGATGAGTAAAAATTTCATACTTTTTCTATATACCTTTATTTCTCTTCTCCAAACCTTTTTCAATACGGATTATCACTGACAAGCTAGTGGATTATTCTTTTAGGTTCTCTGATAAAAAAATTCTTCAAGCCCTGTGACATTTTGAGGCAAATCATATGATTTGTCCTAAGTACACGTATATTGAAATAGTATTCATATCTTCATTTCATATAGAGACGAGGAGAGAGAATCCCAAGAAAATCTGGAATAATGAATAGCCTTCAAGTAAAATCCGTATGTAATATTAGTTGCACTTGTATATTTCATAATTTTGATATTTCTACCCCGTGGAATCCGATGAAGCTATGCGGGAAGCTGCCATAAGTCAGTAATTTGATATAAACCGACCCAGCCTTATTGAATCTCCCATACATTCAAATTTGATACGTTTGCCAAGCTTTGATCGCTTGACACATCAGTGAGTTATAGACCGTGATCCGACTTTTTATCTCGGCGATCAGATATTATACAGGTTATATCCCATTTTGTATTTCTTCTATGGTTGTTGGACATTTGTATCTTTGATTTGTAGCCATCTTTCAGGACCAGCTGCTGTTCTCTCGTGTACCGATATGGGGATGTTTCATGGTGAAAAAGTATTTGACATCGCGACAGCGATGACCAATGTGGCAGTCAGGTGTATTTATTGGATTCTTATGGATATTAATGGAATCATATATCAGAGAGTGAATGATATGCTTAAGATATAAAAGTTCACTGAAGATGGCAATTTGCTATTGAAATAGAGGGTGAACTGATCTTGGTCTGGAAAATATTGATAGGCGATAGTATAAGCAGCAATAAAATGAAAATATCATATATTTAGGAAGGAAACACTTGCGATTTGATTCGTTTATACGAATTATGGCATAGATTTCGGAAGAATGTAATTCAATGTTCTGCGTGGCATATGGCCAAGAAAGTAGTTGTTTTTATCTCGTTATCTACCATTTTCGTTCATTTTATGCATTGCATTCCACTTTGAGTATTTGGCTCTTTCCTAGTTGAAAATACGTCAGTCGGGCAACCAGCCACTCCCATTTCGCCTGAGATCGGATCTTGTTCTGGAGTGTTTCTTTCCTTGTCCGGTGGCGTTTGGTGTTCGCGTTTCATTTCGCGGACGTTGAACGCCTCGTGAGGTATAAATGCTGAGATGCGTTTACTTTGGGAGAGGTTCGCCACAGATAGTGGTCAAGAAGCTATCTGGGACAGCCCTGTACTGATGAGAGCCAACAGCTCGAAACCGGTCTGTAGGTAGTCACGCATTCCTGAACCACTTGGGCGCAGCTCGGCGTTTATGAAGAAGACACTTGCGATTTTATTCGTCACACGAATTATTGCATAGATTCCGGGAGGATGAAATCCAATGTTCTGCGTGGAATATAGCCAGGAAAGTAGTTGTTCTTCTCTCGCTATCTACCATGTTCGTTTATTTTATGAACTATTGTGGTAATGACTTTGAGTTTCTCTTTATTTGTAACCATTGCATTCCACTTTCGAGGCTTTTTCCTAGTTGGATATAATCATATGTTTTAGAGCTCAGTTCCGCAGAAACTCTGTAGAGAATGAATGTGGATTCACATATTGTGATACATGAATGAATATGGATAGAACTAGACAAATATCTATGAACTGAGATCAAGATATTTCCGTTTCTACAATAGTATTCGCATAATATACTTCAATCACAATTTTCTTTTGTATTGTTGATTATTTCAAATAGGTATCTGGTCAGTTCAGATCGATATTGAAATGCACATATTGCGGTCATTGTTCTGTGACGTTCGACCCCTTTTGCGAGTTATCACTACCAATTTCTCAGAGTATGAGTCAACTGAGTTCTTGACATTGCTTGGATTCGTTTACCAGCGTGAAATTCTTGGGTGTCGCGTCAATTGGACGTGGAAAATTGGACGCACGACTATTGGTCGCAGTTAATTGGACGCGGCGACAATTGGACGCGGTGACAATTGGACGCGGCGATAATTGGACGCGGCGACTATTGGACATGGCGACAATTGGACGCATGAGAAAATAAAAATAATTTATTGTATAGATTATGCAATACAGGGCTTATATCTATAATTATAACAAATACCTATGGCCTCGTTTGACAACGTTCCTATCTGATATCGTTATATTGTTCTAAAATTGTTCTATCCGTCATTCGGTTGACCCCTTACGAGCAACCCTCAGAAGTCTTCGAAAGACTTGTGCGAGCAATGAATTTACGATACGGATATAGTACAATATTTTACCTACTACCAAAAACGCTAATCATTTAATCAAAAGTCTACATCATGTATTTTTCTTAATTTGACAAACCTCTGTTTTTATTATTAAATATGTAGGTTAGGTTAGGTTAGGTTAGGTATTTGTTATAATTATAGATATGAACCATGTATTGTATATTTTATACAATGAATTTTATGGGGAATAATAAAATCATTTCTATTTTCGCATGCGCTCAATTGTCGCCGCGTCCAATTGTCGCGGCGTACAATTGTCACGGCGTCCAATTGTCGCCGCGACCAATTATCCGCGTCCAATTTTCGTGCGTCCAATTGTCGGTAATCCAAATTCTTGGAGGGTGAAGATGAACCGACTGCTTAGGAGTGCAGAAAGATGCAAAGATGTTTACAATCAATTTCTATCAACAAGTTTTTCAAAATACTCGTTCCACATCTGGAACGTTACTCGCAGACTAAAGGGTTCACAGAAAAACAGATCGTCATCGTCGACTTCCTCCTGAACGTTTTTGACATGAGCCACTACTCGACTGACTCTGCTTCCAGTCAGCTGCTTATGGTCTAAGGCACAGATTCGACCTGTCCTGGAATACTGTTTCCATATTTGGAGTGAAGCACCCAAACATACCCTGAAACTGTTGGATTCTGTCCAAGAACGGGCAATTCGTCTCGTGGGTGATGCCTCGCTCACAAACTCACTCACTACTCTGGCTGTATTTTATAGATTTTATCATGAACGATGCCCTTCTGAAATATCAACAATTGTTCCTCCCTTGGCAGGCTGCACAGTGCACACCCCTTCGTGGTCACTTTGAAGACCTGCAGAACATCTCTTTCCAAAGACTCGTTCATCCAACGAACAGCGAGGCTCTGAGATACATTGCCAAGGAAAGTGTTCCCCGAGGCATATAACCTCCAGAAATTCAAGAAGAACACCAATTTCTACCCTATTTTCCTTGGTTCTCACGATGTTCTCTGAACAATACAGGATATTCCTTTTCCTGGGAAGCAGAACATAAAAATAAATTATTACCAGTTGGATTCGACCTTCATGCTATTTCCAATCATAGTGGTTCCATCTACACATCTACACCGGACACTACACCAAAGATTACTGAATGACTAGACTACACCAAAGATTCACGGCCTATTGAAGACACACAAAGTTTGGTACGAATATAACGATTCACATTTGTCGCTCGTGTATCTTCAGTATCGTCAAAATCTTTCATCAGTAGGGATGCATAATATGTTCTAACGTCAGAAGAGTTGAGGCAACTTTCTCTTCATTTCCAGCTTTGAACTTTGTTTTTGTCAATTCTCTATATATGAGCTAGATTAGATTGTTAAACTGTTTGCATGTTACATGTTTTCATTACCGCGCTAGACCATAAACTTTCCAGTTTTGCTGCAGGCAGCTCCACCACTTCCAGCGAATACAATTGCTTCGAATAATAGACCTGTTATTGACGGTATAAAAATGACCACGGTCTGGTGATTTCAGATTCGGGCATCGTCAAGACTATAAAGGGCAATAATTAGTCGTGGAAAATCAGAAGGCGATAACTAGCCGAGGGCCGAATGTGAATCGTAGCACAAAGGAAACAGTGGCCCCGACCAAAGACCAGGAAATTTGACAGAAGGGTCAAAGGTTGGGTGCTGTGTGGCGCCCCGAGCGTATTCATTTACTCTCCGCCCTGTTGCTGTATGTAGCCGCCTTTGATTACGTATCGAGGAATGCTCGAGAAACAATTCAACATTGTCTATGTGTAATTTGGCTACAATCACAAGGTAGGAGAGTATCAGTGGAGGAACCTGGAGATTTTCACTTCACAAAAATGAATAGGTGGGATACAAAGGGCAAAAGCTTCAATGGGGAATGAATTCTTGATGATCATACAAAAACCCTATATGTCCACAAGTTAGTGTTCGATACGATTAACAACAATGGTAGATGACGGGAGGAAAACAACTTCTTTCCTGGCTCTTGCCACGCAGAACAACGGATACTGATGATCGCAAATTTTCTTCATAGATACACGGTGAGAAGTTCAATCGAGTGAAGGTTTCCGTCAAAATATAAATACACAATTAGTTTCTCAATAACTCAAATTTTGTTGAATTTCAGTCATAACTGTGTACATGATTTCTCGAACATTTTTCATACGTCTGAGACACTTTGTAATAATATACCTAATTCAAAAGGTAGCTATAAAATGTTCACACAGTGTGGACCTGCATTGACACAAATTTGTGAAGACCTAAAGTTAAAATCAACTGAAAAATTCTTACCGTGTCCAATTTTCGATATCCCCACGGGATATCTCACTCATCATCAAAGACAGAGATTTTAGGTTTTCGCGAACGTTATTGGCTCCTATTTTGTGTCACTAGCGATACCACAAACAAAATTTTCATAACGTGCTTCGTTCTTGAGATACAGGATTAAATTAAAAAGTTGCATTCTGGGACCCCCCTTTTATCTCAGCTATCTTTCGACATATCGAAGAAGTGAAAACTATCGCTCATAATTTTCTTTCGTCGAATCCAGTGGCGTAGTCAGATTCCCAGAATAAACTTCAATCATTCAGATATAACTCATAGTTATTTCTTTTTAAATGGAACACATATTTTTTCATATTTGAAAAATTGATCATCTGCGCTTTCTGAAAATATACAACACTTATGAAAAATTTCCAGTATTAGCCATGAATTTAGATAATCTCTAGTTTTTCAGTATAGATATCTCATGAATGGGCCTTGTAAATATGTGGTAACATTGTCAATATCACGAATTTTCATACTGACCTTGTTGCTGATACAGTGTTTCATCACACACCAATTTTAATTTTATACCATCATTCAACATTTATCAATATCCAGCATTATTTATTGACTATAAAAGCTGTATAGACCTAATAGTAGGTAGCTATGAAAAAAAGCGGGTGCAGAATGTTTCATGATCTTTGTCACCTAACTGTCAAATTTTCAAAATGTTCATACAACGGCGAAAGATAATCCAGGATATCAAAACTTTGAATAGATGGATTGAGTTGGATGAATGGGAAGCATAATGAATATAATATACGGCAAACAGAAAATTGAAAAGATCTTCTTTGTGTTGTGTACTTAGAGCGTTATATGAACGTCAGATCATGACCGTTACATTCAAATCTTGAAATTTTCGTATCATTTTTCGATTTTTCGATTCTTTACAAACTCATTATGAAATCTAGTCAGAATGGTATAAACAAAGCCGTTTATAGATGTTGAATTGAATTGTCAGATCGATATCCAGAACCATCATTGAGTTAGTGAAGATGATCTACCATCCGATATTGAAAATACGGCGACAAGTGATATTTGAATTTTTTTGTATTCATTCAATAAACGATTTATTTTGATTGAAATTCATTTCTTATCTCATCACCTCACTAGTGCGGTAATAGATACAAAAAAGCACTAGTGCGTGATTAACGTCATTATGA
Organism: Phaedon cochleariae; assembly: GCA_918026855.4. Taxonomy (NCBI): domain Eukaryota; kingdom Metazoa; phylum Arthropoda; class Insecta; order Coleoptera; family Chrysomelidae; genus Phaedon; species Phaedon cochleariae. Next base: position 30,285,405 of record OU896717.1, read on the forward strand.
CATTCAAAAAGGTGTCAAATCATAATCAATATTTGACAGTTGTTGATGAAATATCATTAGTTCAATGATCCGGTACATTAACATCATAAAACCAACGTACAGTCAAATGCAAAGAACATGTCGCTGTTTGATGGTGTTAGCGCTCTTATGACACAGATTTGAGTGAGCTGGAATTAGTAATAAAAGAAATGAAAAACAGAAAGTCTGCTGGTGAAGACAACCTATCAGCAAAGTTGTTTTTACAATTGCCTGATGAAGCTCTTCAAGCTTTAGTGATAGCTATAAACTCGTCGTTTACTACTGGTGTCTTTCCTTCTAGTTTGAAATCGGCAAAAGTGATGCCGCTTTACAATTTTAACAACGTTATCAGAAATCATCGAAAAACTAGTCAAACGTAGCATAGTGGGTTTCTTGGACAAACATAAAATTTTAGCTCCCGTACAATTTGGTTTTCGACACAAAATAAAAACTACTGACGCCATCTTTCATTTCCTTGAAAACGTCTACACAACCCTAAATGATAAGGAAGTTGCTGCGGCAGTATATTTCTGGACCTTTCTGAGGCATTTGACTGCGTGGGACATGAAATCCTGCTGCTAAAACTCTTCCATTATGGATTATGGGGAACGGCCTTAGAATGGTTCAGATCTTATCTTACTGGTAGAAGTCAAAAAATAACATTGAGCAACAACACTTCTGATAGTAGAGAAATTGTATGCGGAGTTCCTCAGGGGTCAGTCCTAGGCCCAATTTTGTTCTTGCTATATATGAACGATATGGCAAAATTTGATATATCTGGAGCATGTACCTTGTTTGCGGATGTACCACGGTGCTTTGGCGTAATAAAGTTCCTGATACTTTGACTCGATCTATCTACTCTGATTTAGAAAGAATTGCAAAATGGTGTGAATCGAAGATGTTATCGCTAAATGTTTCTAAAACGAATCTGATGACATTCAAGTGGGACAAGTAATACGCATGATTGAAAGTAAGCCTGTAACTCAATTCCTTGGTATATTCATTGACAGTCATTTGAAATTTGATACGCAAATTACTACTTTGAAAAAGAAATTGTCTTCTGGTTGCTTTGCCATAAATATCATATCTCATGAACTCGAATTTTCAACAGCAATAACTGCATACTATTCATTTATGGAATTTCTGAGGCTCATGCAGCCAGACCTTGATGCAAAGTATATTCGTTATCCAGGAAAGAGCTTTGAGAATAATATTCAAATTGAAAATGCGTGACTTGTGTAGGCCAATTTTCTGCAGAAACAAAATATCAAATTAATTGCAGAGAGTGTCTCGAATCTATAGAAGTAGACAAATATATAATCATCTACCAAAACATATTGCATCAATTACTGAACCTAAACAATTTATAAAATCAGTAAAGAACCTTGTTATGGGAAAGGGCTTCTACAGTTTGGGAGAGTATTTTGCATATACATTCTAGTCTTTCGGCATACTACGATGTATATTACGATTTATTTCAGGTGATTTTAAAATTGTTATGCTGTTATTGATAACATATTTGTACACTTTTCTTATCTTCCATGTTTTTTTTGTCTGTTTTTAATCTTAACTGTATTCTTGTAAATGCTTTACAATCTAAACATTCTATGTATTTATGAACATAACACAAAACGTACTAAATTTTAGACAATAAAGATCTATTCTATCACCGCAGTGAGAACAGGGATGATTTTCGGAGCCATCATGTGACGGTCTCTTGATCTCTTCAGACTAATCTCGATTCAAAAGCGCTAATGAATCACGCTGTCCGACAAGTAATAAAACGAAAATCACTAAACAAATTAGTAATTGGAATTTGAAAAAGTATGCGGGCATCGATAGATTGATCACGGTCAAGGAGGCCCGACAAAAAGGACCGGTTCGGTTGCCAAAAATGAGGCTTTTGTCGGCTGCCTCTAATGAGAACCAGAACATATGTCTTCCGAACATTTCAGGAATTCTCCGTCTAGAAATCGACAGTCAATAATTTTAGGTTTATATTTTACGGAATTCAATATAATGGTGATGAGTTTTGAGAACAGACTGAATATAAATATATAAACTTTTGGCCTTCGTAGTCGAGAACAGGGATCGGAAGAGTAATCTCCAGGAACCTGAACGAGAAGGTTCTCTCATATTACTGAAGTGGCCACTGTGATGATTTGTATAGTGATTTAGGTTTTCAAGGATGTTTTTCCTACCTCTATACCTTTTCAACTTCAATTTCGGAATCGGTAAGTTATATTTCGGAAAATGTAATCTCGATTTCAGAATTGGTTAGTTCGATTTCAGAAATAGTAAACCCAATTTCAGAATCGGTGAGATGAATTTCAGAAAAAGTCCATTCAATTTCAGAAATGGTAAGTTGTATTTCAGAATTGGTAGGTTCAATATCATGAAAAAAATCCTCATATTTGTTCGAAATGTTTCCAATTGCATGTGAGATTAATAAACCATATTTAAAATATTCAACTTTTCAAAAACAATTTAATCCACAGATGCCTTCCATCTGAATCGCTGGAAGATAGTGGCGTTGCACATGATTATAAGAATGCAAACACATTTGAGGTGTTATCATTTTCATTGAATGATCTGCACATTCTTCAACACATCGCAGTCTGAATTTTATCTCGTTGAGCAATCTGTTCGGATCTCCAGCTATGACCCTTTGGCGATGCTCTTGCAAGAAGCTCTTCACTTCTGACTTGAAGGCACCCCATATACAGAGTGGGCCGTTGAAAACGAAACAGAGGCTCTGTAGGTCGCCAAAACCGGATTATGCAAAAAATCTGAAACACGTCAACTATATTTTCGAGGGGGACATCGTTCTAAAATATTTTCAGCCCTGCGGCGTTGCCGCTTCTAGAGAAAACAAGCAACAACTTTGTTATTTCAAATGGAACACCATGTATTTTATTGTATTTTTAGATTCTCCCAGAAGAGCTGATTTCATCAATGTATCACACTTGGGGCACAGATTAACAAACCTTACAGATGAGACACTCCGCCCCTTTTGTTTGATGTACCGACACATGTGTTTCGTGACCTCGTCCCTTTAAACTTTGCGCGTCACGGTTGCCGGTTCTCAAAAATTCAGGTTGAAGTCACAGAATTATTCGTGATGCAACGTTGCCATATCAACGAATATCTTGATATCAGGGATTTACTTCATGAGAAATTCCTAAAGCTTACATTGAATTGATATCATGAAGTGGTTCAAACGAGGTTCAAATGTGTTTATTGATTGGCTCAGGCAGATTTAATATTACCTGACTTAGATCTGCACAAAATAATTGATATTAGGAACTGTAAAATTGTTACTTCAGAATGAAATTATTGTGGGGACTGAATTTTGAACTAATATAATGTGCAGATAGTGCCTTGTAATTAGTTTATAAATATTTTTCTACAATATGAATCAATTCATTGAAAATATTCAACATCATATATATTTGATTCTCAAGTTCATTCTACAAAATTCGTGAAATAATACAATATGTAAGAAACATTTGAGAGGAAATAATTGAACACATTGGAGACTTGACAGGAGTGAGCTTTATTCATTCCTTCATTTTTACTGGTATAAAATAAAAGTAAATAACAGAAAGACTATCTGATTTTGTTTTGTAAATACAATAAATTTCAACAGCGTTTTCATGCATACAAAATTGAATAAGTGAAAAACATCACAATTTTGGAGTTAGGATGTTCATAAAAATAAATCGAGGTCAATGCATATTAATACATTTTATTCAACATTAGAAGAGTCAAATGTCGAAAGGCCTCATTGATGGGCACCCAACTTCCGCATATTGTTTTTTTTTCTTGATGAAAAAACTTTAATATAGGGGTGGTTCTTTTCGATGGATAACCCTGTACATGTACAGTGTACATACATAATAACTAAATTAATTGTCCTGAGGAGAGTGAAGTAGGTACCTGATCAATTGTTTATAACTTTTTGGAAAAGAGCAGTTTGGTATGATGTTTCATCCTGTGGAAAACCACGTAACTTAATGTTCTCTGAAATATTTGGGGTGTTCTTGCTGTTTATATATATACAACTGTGTCTTCCACTAGGAACTGCTGCATATTTCACTTTCTGCTCACTCATTATACTGTTTGAAGTTGAACAAGAAACAGCAACAAGCACAACTCAAAATACGATCTCAACTTCGATCATAACTCAATCCACTATCACTATTCACAGATCTTCGCACTACTTGCTCGAGACTGATATAGAAGTGATTCCATTTTCTGAATTCGTTTTATTGAGGTACCTACAAGTAATTAGATGGCATTATTTAAACGATTAAAGTTGATTGGAACACATGCTATTAAAACAACATTTTAAATGAGTACCTTACCTGAATATAGAATTTATTCCCTTTTTGTCTATAAATTTCGGAAATTAACAAACAAATTATCGATTTTGAAACTGATGAGCAAATAAAATGCACAATAAACAAACGCTTCTATCAGTCACAGTGCTAGAATCGAGGCCGTCGGCCTCGTGCTAGTCGTGCTGGAATGTGGAAAACATGCCGAAAATCCCGAGCTTGCGCAGTAGTGAGACTGTCCCTTTAAACTTTGCGCTTTTGTCATCTCTCTCTAATTTTGTGCGCCTTGTCTGACTGTCCTATCTGTAAGGTTTGTTAATCTGTGCTTGGGGTCCAGCTGTAATGGCTTCAGGGATATAAAAAAAATCGAGATTTTTCAACTTTAGCATTTTTTTGTGTCAAAACTATTCATTATTTGTCAAAACGGCTTTCATGTCCCTATCTCAACTTGTGATTTACTATCTACTGACATTTATTTGAAACAAATACAGGGTGGTTCAAGATTCAGAATTCTGATCACCCTGTATCTGTTCCAATTAAATGTTAGTAGATAGTAAATCATAAGTTGAGATAGAGACATGAAAGCCGTTTCGACCAATAATGAATAGTTTCGAAACAAAAAAATGCTAAAGTTGAAAAATCTCGATTTTGAATACTTTATATCCCTGAAACCATTACAGCTGGACCCCAAGTGTGATACATTGATGAAATCAGCTCTTCAGGGAGAATCTAAAAATACAATAAAATACATGGTGTTCCATTTGAAATAACAAAGTTGTTGCTTCTTTTCTCTAGAAGCGGCAACGCCGCAGGGCTGAAAATATTTTAGAACGATGTCCCCCTCGAAAATATAGTTGACGTGTTTCAGATTTTTTTTATAATCCGGTTTTCGCGACCTACAGAGCCTCTGTTTCGTTTTCAACGGCCCACTCTGTATGTGCAATCTGATTCAACATAGGGCTCTCAAACACCGTTCCATCCACTGTAAACAATCTTCTCTTTTGCAATTAAGAACATTTCAAACATATAATGGATTTCATCTTCTGAAATTGAACCTACCAATAATAATTCTGAAATACAACTTACACTTTCTGAAATTGAATGGACTTTTTCTGAAATTCATCTCACCGATTCTGAAATTGAGTTCACCATTTCTGAAATCGAACTAACCAATTCTGAAATCGAGATTACTTTTTCCGAAATATAACTCACCGATTCCGAAATTGAAGTTGAAAAGGTATAGAGACCCAGTGGGTCTCGTTAAAATATCCTACTATTCTAAGTTTGTTTACGAGCAAATGCCCATGCGTTCATATTCACTGTGACCAATCCAATGACCATCAATGACCAATCTGACAATGATGTTTGAGAATGATTCGAAAACTTTAGGCTCTTGTCTACTTAACCACGGCGCGGGGTTACTTGAACATGCAATGACTCTAGGTTTTGTTGTGTCGCTTATTATTTTTGTGGATTCTTTTTTCGTTTGTTACAGTTGCTGAATTGATGTGAAAAATGGTAAGAACCAATTATTATTTGTAAAAACTTCACAAACGATAAGATTTCCACATCCTTTTTCAGAACTGAATATTTTGACGAACACACTATATATAGTCCAATAGCCCAATCATTGATCGGTATAAAAATCTATTTGGATTATTATTTTGTACCTTTTGCCCTCTTAACCTCATTATAAGGGGTCTCAGAATCAAGATCTACTGGGCGAAATCTAAACCCGAATATACCCGAAAGATACAAAATGTTTATTATTTCACCAATGGCATATTAAGGGTATCTTGATATATTTGAATAAAACTTAAGAGCTCTTTTTTGATTCGCAATGAATATGTATATAAGTATATTTGTTCTGGTGGAATCTCAGAAATCGTAATAGAGTTCTGAAATTTGATATTACATATTGGTAGCCAAGCGCGAAGAAGCTAACAAAATGATAAGATTGGAGAATATGAAACAACAATTGATAATTAATTGATGTATTTTCATTCAAACAAAGAAGTACGAAAACACAAATATAAGGAGATTGCAAGAGAGTGAAATCATTTCATAACTTTGAATCTCAAACGAATTCAATACGATCAAATGAAAAATTTATTAAAATATCAAAAGAACTCACAGGCGGAACCAAATCGGCGATATTAAAATTGTAATCAAATCATTGAATGAATCACAACATTTCCAGGCGCGGTTTTTCAATTCTACAAATTATTGAAACAAAACGTCCGATCCCCCGGATTTAATTAATGTTTCGTGCAAGACGAAAAACTAATCAACTTTTACGTTCGGCATCTCACCGTCATTTGGAATATCACAGGCGGCGTTGGAAGATTGGTGATTTGATGGATTAGGAAAAATCCATCTTTGTGGAACGAAACAACGAAGTTTCTCAAATCTGCGAAAAACTCTACCCAGGTAGCACAATGTCATTCATAGAACATCCATAGGATATTCTTAGAGAATATTTGAATAAACTCAGAATGCTCCCACAACGTGATATATACAGAGTGGGCCTTTGAAAACGAAACAGAGGCTCTGTAGGTCGCCGACACCGGATTATGAAAAAAATCTGAAACAAGTCAACTACATTTTCGAGGGGGACATCGTTCCACAATATTTTCAGCCCTGCGGCGTTGCCGCTGCTAACGAAAAGAAGCAACAAATTTGTTATTTCAAATGGAACACCTTGTATTTTAATGCATTTTTAGATTCTCCCCGAAGAGCTGATTTCATCAATGCATCACACTTGGGGTCTAGCTGTAATGGTTTCAGGGATATAAAGTGTTCGAAATCGAGATTTTTTCAACTTTAACACTTTTTTGTGTCGAAACTATTCATTATTGGTCAAAACGACTCCCATGTCCCTATCTCAACTTGTGATTCACTATCTACTAACATTTAATTGGAACAGATACAGGGTGATCAGAATTCTGAATCTTGAAACACCCTGTATTTGTTTCAAATAAATGTCAGTAGATAGTAAATCACAAGTTGAGATAGGGACATAAGAGCCGTTTTGACAAATAATGAATAGTTTCGACACAAAAAAATTTTAAAGTTGAAAAATCTCGCTTTTGAACACTTTATATCCCTGAAACCATTACAGCTAGACCCCAAGTGTGATGCATTGATGAATTCAGCTCTTCGGAGAAAATCTAAGAATGAAATAAAATACCCATTTGAAATAACAAAGTTGTTGGTTCTTTTCGTTAGAAGCGGCAACGCCGCAGGGCTGAAAATATTTTAGATAGATGTCCCCCTCGAAAATGTAGTTGACCTGTTTCAGTTTTTTTTGATAATCCGGTTTTGGCGACCTACAGAGCCTCTGTTTCGTTTTCATAGGCCCACTCTGTATATTCTACGTTCTATAAAGATTCGGAATGGACTGTTTTAAATATTCTGATAATATTCCTATAGTATATTGAACGAGAAGGGAGAATATTTCAATGAAGTGTTCTTGACCAGCTTCATTACTAGACTGGTTTTGATTAATATCTAAGTAACCTGAGACTGATTCTACTTGAATTTCACCTGTTCGAAAGCTCGAAACCTGAAAACCTGAGAGAGCTGAGTAATGCATTGATTCCTGACTTCCCACAGCTTTTCCTGATAGTAAACTCTGATGGACATCATTACCCTAAAGACTTCAATATTTTTCAACCCTTTGCTTATGATATGAAATTTGATTGAATTATTTATCAGTTGAAATGATGAATGTTCGACTGCTCATAACTTTGTTGTTATTGAATATTTTCCAGCCAAATTCATTCAGTAGCATAAGCAAAGGTAGTAGATCCTGTTCCTGTGCCCATTTATGGTTGAATATTATTTTTTCCGCGTTTTGTGTTGGAGGTGCACATGTGCTTTCCAAGGACAGATCTAGTGGACATGGCCATGAGTGGCCATGAGCCATGACAAGGTGGGAGTTTTGACCATTGAGATTCCAGATTTACTTGTCCTTATGCCAAGGATAAAGCAGTGTATAAATACTGAAGACAGCCGAGGTCTCTGGACTCTCTTCTCTTCTCTACAAGTCTGCACTAACTGCTCGACCTGCTCTTCAAGCTCCTGATTCTCTTGCTGATTTCTTAGTGCTCTCATATTCCATTCGAAACCAGTGTAAAGTATCATCCTGTTCATAGATTCATTTCATTCCTGTTGTTTTGCATACCGATGCTCACCCGACCTGTGTTAAGAATCCAGAACTTTGAATTTGCGAATAAACGGATTTTGTGATTGCATATTTCATATTTCTCTCTCTGTTGTCATTGTTTTCAGTTCCGAATAGTTCCAATAATTCATTTACTGATTTTCAATATTTTCATTTGTCGAAATTGCAGATTATTATTATTGACTGACGACTGACACTGACAAGCCAGTTGTAAATTGTAAATTCTTCTTCTGCTTTTCCTCGAGAAATCCTGTCCTGTGCATCCGGGTCTCTGTGCTTTGTGTCCCGTCAGGCGGTGTTCTGTGGTTCACGAAATTTTGACATGAATGGAAAATATAATTAACCTCACTAAAATTCCGATATTAGAAAATTAAAAAATCGAAGGAGAAGGAAATATAAATAGGAATTGAAGCTGTTTGATTCGTTTGGAACTATGTTTCCGATTCTCCAGGTAGAAATGATGAAATAGTTTGAATAAATAATTCTTCAGACCCAACCCTAAAATACCAGAGACCTGAGAGATAATTTGTTTTGATTCCTGTAATTATACCGACTAGAAATAGCAACCAGTATTCCAGGCTGAACCCAGGGTTTGTAATTGAAGCCTACACTCCCTTGGCTACTTATTGATTCCAGGTGGATTCAATACCAGTGACCCCTGGTTTATACTGTAGGTACCGAGGTAGGTATACCTCCTGTACCTTTCTCCACTGTTGCTACTTTGGGCCTCTGTACAAAAAAATATTTTGTGCCGAGCAGGTAGAGTGAACTATATCTCAAAAACAATCTGGCGCTCGAGAATCCCCCCCTGTCAAATACCAGAGTAGTCTCCTCTCCTGAACAGAGCGTCAAAGTAAGGGCCACAGAATAAAGACCCTTACAATATTACAAAAAATGCTTGCTCCGGTGGAGATGTGAATCTGCTATCTTGTGATTGAGTTTTTACGAACCTGAAACCTTTCCACTTCGCCACGAACCTTATTGATGAATAAAATGAATAGCAAGATGACAACATTGTATTAGAGGGAAACTCAGCATTGAGGCTAGAGAATGATAGGTTGTGTCAGGGAAAATATTATAAATATTGATAGAAGAATAGGAACATAATCATCATATATTTTGATACGATTCTTTATATTTTCTGACCCAGTAAACATGAGACATTTATGAAATATTTCAAGATTACCTAAAATGTTAATGATTGAAACATTTTTCAGGAACATTCCAGAGATATTTCAAAATCGCCGTAACATTCCTGAAATATTTCAAAACAGCTATAATTGATATATTCCGAAACATTTCTAAATTACTTGTGAATTGAATGAATGAAACATTCCAAAATAACTTTGATTGTGAATAATTGAAACATATCATTTACTACCTATTCAGGAATGTTTCAATGCGTTCGAAATATGTTTGAAACGTTTCAAGGTACCTCAAACTATTGATATTTTGAAACATGATCGGAACATTTCAATATGTCTCTCATTCTGAATGATGGAAACATTTTTCAGGAACATTCCAGGGATATTGCAAAATCACTGTAATATTCCTGAAATATTTCAAAACAACTGTAATTTATATATTCCAAAACATTTCGAAATTAGTTGAGAAGTGAATAAATAAAACATTTCAAAAAAAATTGGTAGTGAATAATTGAAACATATCATCATACTTATTCAGGAATGTTTCAATGCGTTCGAAATATGTATAAAACGTTTCAAGGTACCTCAAACTATTGAGATTTTGAAACATTTCAAATATACTCTCATTGCGAATTACTTCAATGTTTCAAGACAACTTGAATTGCTTGATTGAAGAACATTTCAAAATCACCTGAATTTTGAATGATTGGAACATTTCGATATGACTCTCATCCTGAATGATGGAAACATTTTTCAGGAACATTCCAGGAATATTTCAAAATCTTTGTACCTTTTCTGAAACATTTCAAGACAACTTCAACTGATATATTCCGAAACATTTCAAAATTTCTTGAATAATTAATAAATGAAACGTTTCAAAATTTCTTCAATTGTGAATAATTGAAACATATCATTTTCTACTTATTCAGGAATGTTCCAATGCGTTCGGAATATGTTTGGAACATTTCAAGGTTCATCAAACTATAGAAATTTTGAAACATTCCAAATATACTCTTATTGCGAATTACTGCAATATCAAAAGACAACTGAAATTGGTTGATTAAGGAACATTTCAAAATCACCTGAATTTCAAATGGTTGGAACATTTCGATATCACTCTCATTCTGAATAATGGAAACAGGGATATTTCAATATCATTGCAACATTTCTGAAAGATTTCAAGACAACTTCAATTGATATATTCCGAAACATTCCAAAATTACTTAAATGATTAATTAATGGAACGTTTCAAAATCACTTCAATTGAAACATATCATTCAATACTGATTCAGGAATGTTCCAATGCGTTAGGAATATGTTTGAAAAATTCCAAGGCTCCTCAAATTATTTACATTTTGACACATTTATTAGGAATTACTTACCTACTACAATATTCCAAGACATGCAACTTGAATTGGTTAATTTAAGAATATTTCAAAATAACCCGAATTTTAATAAATTAATTAGATTATTTCAAAACTATTACATGGTCTATTTTGACCAAGCATTTTGTCATATTATGATGCAATTCAGCATTTCCCCTCTACAGCCGCCGCTTTCGTGGCTTCGGTAATCGATCGCGGATTCCCGTCTTCGGCTCTAAGCGTTCGCGCACGCGCATTCAGTTTCCTTCTTCTTGGTGAAAGGCTTCGCAGTTTTCGCTTTCCGACGGTTGTCTCAAGCCAAGCAAAGCAGACATCTAATATCTTATAATAGTGATAAAATATAATTATTTCACTCAAATCAAACACTTTTTCGAGTGTTTACTATTTAATCGTACCGGTAGACCTCTTAGGTGATTTAGGCCATAACATCAAAACTTGCAACCAAACAAACAACACAAACGACTCCATTATTTTGTCATCACCTGGTGTGGCTGGACTTTGAAATGTATTCAACGGCTCCATGGACGAGGCCGAGGTACGTATAAATATAGAAAAACCATAATTTCAGATGAAATATCAAATATTATATTAGATATCATGATGGGTATATTCATAATGATACTTTTTGTTCTAGGATGGAGTGTGAAAATGTCATCATGACTTAGAAGCTGCACAAGAATAGTGCTTTCAATTGCGATGTAACCGAAGAAAAATATTGAAGCACTCAACATGTGAATAACGATGTTAAATTACTTGATATATATGTACACTCGTCTTCAGTGAACATGTCGCGGTTGGACGGTATGAGCGCTCTTATTGCAACGGTAATTAACAGTGCTAATACCGTCCATCTGCGACATGTTCTCTTAAGACGACTGTACATTCCTAATACGTCGTGATTATGTGAAATATCTGATGATACTTTTTTAACTGCTTTTTTCATATTATATCATTATATAAGCAATATAATCCATTTTTTATGTCTATTATCTTTTATTTCACCAGCAATATGAATATATTCCAGCGATATTGGTAGGTATTTTTCATTCTGAAACATTCAATGGGAATGTTTCATAAACAGTAATATTGTTGAATGAAAAACATTCATGAAATGTTTCATGAAACATTCCCGAAAGTTCTACAATGAATGTTCCCAGGATGTTTCTATATATATATGTATTTGAAACATTATTTATGAAACATCTCTGGTGGCGAAAATTTATCGTTTCAAAAATATTCATGGAATGTACCAAGAAACATTCCTAAAGATCTAATCATATAGGAAATGTTTCCAGAATGTTTCAAGCATTTGTATTCGAAACATCATTCATGAAACAGTTTTGAGGGCAAATATCTTTGGTTTCACGAATATTTCTGAAACATTTCATGTAATATAACGAAAGAACTATTTATGAAATATTGCATGGAACATTCCTACAGGATATGAGCATGGTAGAAATGTTTCCAAAATGTTTCAATTTGCGTATTCGACACATTATTTAGGAACATTACCATGAAACATTCCTGAGGGCGGACATCTCTAGTTTCTGGAATGTTTCTGGAACATGTAGGCAACTTTGAATGCAATGTTTCATGCATCAATACTATACGTTTCTGAAACATTTCAGAAACAAAAAAATGTTTACTAGGGAATATTCGAAAACAATATCCTCAGAATATTAGAGAGAATATTCTCAGAATATTCAGAAAGAATATTTTCAGAAAATTCAAAAAGAATGTTCTGAGAATACGTCAAATTGAATGTTGATAGAATATTGTTTGCAGAATGAGAATATTCTATATGATCATTCTGGGAACATTCTATAAGAATATTCTGAAATTAGTATATTGAAAATTCTCATTGAATATTCTGTGCTGCCTGGGTAGGTGGTCTATCAGTGGTCCAAAAAGGATCATTTCATCTCATTTATTTTTCTTCCCCCCCTTTCTCTCTCTGCTTTCTCTTCCTCACATACACTCAGTTCCAAAAAAAGTGACGCACTTGATATCTGACCTATCTTCTTAAAAAAAAAAAAAAATAGTAGGCCGATTTTTTTTTATTCATTGGTAGGTAATGCATTTGTCTTTAAAAAAAAATAAAGAGGTGAACATTTTTTCAAAGCCTCCTTGATGGTGGTGGAATAACTCGAACCATGATTTATTCTGAATTTTTGACTCACTCCGTGTATTTGTAGAATAGAGGTGATCAAAACTATGAGAACCATGTAAGGTGAGTCTTTTGAATTTGCATGTATTTCAAAAACAGTAGTATAGTGGTGTGCTTTAGTAGAACTAGTAGAACGAATACCTACCTAGTTGAATTTGACAAGACGATGGGATGTCAGATTATTACGCCATTCTACTGTCATTATTACTCTTATTACTCGATTGATCATAATAATATCTGTCATTAAATGTTGATAATAATTAGCAATGTATGAATGACTCCATAGTTGTAGATTAAAATACTCACTTTTTGTGGGGAAATTGAAATTTATGAAAAGTTACATTTTACAACCTGTAAGCAGAGATAAAATTTCAAACTTTTTTTCCTTCACAGAATAGAAATCAGAATACTTTCAATCTGACTCGTCTCTTCGCAAAATCATAATGTGAATGATTTCCAAATCTCTTCTTATTCTTGATATTCAAAATCTCAGTTTGATAATAGTTTCGCATAGTCGTCCAATCTACAGGGTAATTCAGGTTCTGAGGCACAAACTGAAATGGGAGATACATCTCATCAGTTTGATCAAAAAAGTTCATATAAACATGAGTCCGATCTCGTTCATTAGCGGAGCTACAGGGGGTCAAAGTTTAATTATTTTTTTCTATCAATTGAAATATCTCGCTTACTTTTCAAGATATCGTTTTGAAATTTGAGGTGGTCAATACTTCTTGAAGGATCATCATTTCAAGCCATTCAAGGATTCTCAAAATCTATAGGGAGATACGTTTTTGGAGGTAGAGGCTTCTTTATCCCCCCCAAACTTTTTCGTAGTACGCCTCTGGCATCTTTCAGTGATCAAATTGTGTGGATCGTTCAATTTACAGGCCTTTTCGCTCTTTCATTGTTTCCGAGAAACAAACCGGTTTTGAGATTAATAAGCATATACGTTCTGAAACATGTTAATTTTGCCTATGTGTTTCGCTTACATTTTATTTCCGTTGAGAATGCAATGATATGTATCCACTAAAATTGCAATCACGAGTCCAATGTTTTAGAACGTATGTGCTTATTTATCTCAAAAATGGTTCGTTTCCCGAAAAAACTTGAAGTGCAAAAAAAGCCTCTAAATTGAACGATCGACATAATTTGATCACTGAAAGATGCCAGAGGCGTATTACGAAAAAGTTTGGGGGAAATAAGGAAGCGTCTACCCCCATAAACGTATCACCCTGTAGATTTTGAAAATTTTTAGATGGCTTGAAATGATCATCTTCTAGGAATTATTGATCACACCAAATTTTAAAATGATATCTTGAAAAGTAAGCGAGATATTTCAACTAATAGAAGAAAATAATTCAGCTTTGACCCCCTGTAGCTCCGCTATTGAACGAGATCGGACTAATGTTTATATAAACTTTTTTGATTGAAATTATGAGATCTATCTACCATTTCAGTTTGTGCCTCAAAACCTGAATCACCCTGTATATTCAGTTCATCGAGTATTTGCAACTTTTGAATATTCATATTTCATTTCTGCGCCACTGTGGGATAAGCCATTAATCAGGATATTTAATTATTGGTGGGTGAAATATCCCATTTCCATTTTCCTTTCAGAAAACGAAAGGGGTAGATTTTAGGTGACGATAATGACACGAGGATTTATAGAGCTTGATTAAAACTGGAGAAAAATCGCTGAGAAAAAGAGGAGACAAAATAATTTCAAATTGATTACTATAAAGCATCGTCGTTTCTATATGTTCATCGAATACAGGATGATACACTCGAACCGTGTATCAGAAAGTGTTTTTCATAATTATTGTTGGAAGAATTGGAATCTTTATTTCGACCGAACTAAGTGATAGTAATAGTTAATCGCAACAATAACATTTCAGTTCATCATCTTCATCATCAGTTCACTTCTACTTAGTGTGTATACAAATAGTAAGATTATGTATAAAAAGTACATACTTACAGAGAACACTCAGTCGATGGAAAGTCTCTGATGAATCTGATATTCATCTTCATTATGAAACCATAGACCACATTCAGCTGATTTGAGTAAGCTACAACTATTCAGATTAATTTTCCTGAGGCCCAGCACACCTGTAGGAAGTGATGATTCTAGTTTTGGCTTCGTTTTCTGATCTAATGAACAAGTCCTGAGAATAAGGAAAGATTTTACTTTACACATGTTAAAATGTTTCGACCGATAGTGGTCCGTTATTCTAGACAATCATTGGGTTTTATACTGATAACACCGCAATAATTTTTTTCATCAACAATAAATTTCCTAGGCTATATATAGTTCACAACTAGTTATAGACTCACCTGCGTTGATGATTTCCTTCTTATTCTTTCATTATATTATACACATCACATTCAAAACCATATGATCAATTTTAATGAAAGTATGTGATAGGGCGGTGTTGCCAGTTATATTGAAGTACAGTGTATTTCGGATTTTACTTCCAGTCCATCTGAACAGCCCCCCTCTATGACTGAACCCAGTTCGTGATTGGGCGGTGTTGCCGGATGTATTGAATCGCAGGAGGTCCCGGACGAGAATATCCAATCCACCTAGACAGTACCGTCAGTACCCCTCTATAATTGGACTCAGTTCTCAATAGGGCGGTGCTGCCGGATGTATTGAAGGAAATTTATCTCAGAATCTGGCCCTCCTGAGTGAAACCCCTTTTCGACTGGACTCAGGTCATAATAGGGAGGTATTAAGGGTTAGGTGGTTGTTCTTTCGGAACTAGAAGCCTTATGATAGAGTTGCTTTTCCTATTATGATTTGTTCGATAGTGGATTGCTTATGGCATGTCTTTTATGCCTAATTAACTGTATACAGGGTGTTTCAAAAAAACCTGACCCTCTTGCTAGGGTAGGTAGAACACTGCAAAATAAGTTGGGTTTGCTCAATGAGAAAATGCCGTAACGGCATCTGTTTTCATGATACAAGGTGTTGAAAAAATGATTTTTTTACACATATTTCAGGATTATCTCGAAACTACTGGCAACAATAAGTTAAGCATCTGAAATGAATTGTTGTTTTTGGTTTTCAATAAATAGGTGATAATTTTTCATAATACTCATTCTAATACATAGCTTTATACCAGCAACAGTTATCACTTACTTCATCATTTTCGAAATATTACGAAAACGGAACACAGAATCGAGTTTCACCAAGACTACCTTTCTGGGGGAAATTGGATGATGTTCAAGTTCACATCAAATTTGGATTGAAAAATTTTACCTCAAAATAGTAACGTTCAAAACTACTCGGTACGAACCGTGTAACTAGCGCCCTCTATGGGAGTCAGGTATAAAAACAAATGCATGCGATGTGTCAGATTCCAAGTAACATCCATACAAAATTTCATCACAATGTTGCCAGTAGTTTCGACACAATCTTGAAAAATGTGTAAAAAAAATCATTTTTTCAACACCTTGTATCTTGATAACGGATGTCGTTACGAAATTTTTGTACTGATTAAACTTATTTTGCAGTGTTCTACCTACCCTAGTGAGGGGGTCAGGTTTTTTTGAAACACCCTGTATAACGTTTTGGGATTTTCTGGGAATATACATGGTGATAGGAATTCAACGTAATCAATTGAGTAAATTATCCGCGTTTTCTGTGATTTTACAGAATATTAGGCATTTGAGAGTGGGAGCTTCAGGAATTTTGAATATAATACATATCAGGTCAGGTGAGGAATGTATATCAGATTTGAGCTAATGAAATAAGTTCACAAATACTGTATGTATTTTTTTCCTAACAGAGCAGTTGGTAATCCGGAACTAAATTCAATTATCAAGTTCAACCTGTCACTGTGGCAAATTGATATCGGATTCCTGAATTGCCGTTTCTTCACTGAAAGCTGCCCGGTGCAAGTGGACCTGCAACTATAAAAGGTGGCGCCCGAGTTTAAAAAATATTCCTAAATAGATGAAGAACCCGCTTCGAAGTGTCAAGAAATTCCAAAAAGTGGAAAACTCCTTCACACATTTGGCGCCGGAGCAGGGACCGATAAAACTGGGTTAGACCGAAAGATGAACCGAGGAAACCCGGGGAAAACCAAAGTCAGCTTTTCGTGCATATATGGGCAAGTTTTTCCTTGCTCAGTAAGGTTGAGGGGTAGGAAAAACTGATTCGCGTATTCTCGCTTGGGTACGATAGGGTAGAAAATTTCTCTACAATACAATCATAAAACTCATTTCCAGAAAGGGTTTTTTCCAAATCTCGAGAGGCATTCATGTTTTCAGAGATAATTGTGTTAATTTAATATAGAATGCCACAGATTTATAAAATGATACATCAAATTCATATATCCATATAGATATTTGAAGATTTCTTTCCCAACCATCCTAATCCTCCTTCAGAAAGGGTAAATAATCACATCCCATCATAAAAATGATACGAATTAAGCCAGGTTTTTCTAAATCCCAAGCGAATTTTCAAGAAGTTATATTGAGAGAATATGAGGATTCATATGCAGTGCCAATACTGAAATTTTAAGATTTCTTTTCCTACGAAATGCTGACTATTATCAATTTGTGAAATAACCCGAACGATACCAAATATTTTATTCTTCAAGAAAACTTCTGAAATATTTTGAAAATATTTGCCTATTCTCAGTTCTTCTAGAATATTCCTTTGAAGCATAACATAGCAATGTTCTCTGAGATGGTTTTCAGAATATTATTCTCAGAAGAACTTGTGCAATCTGTAATTACTCAATGAGCTCTAGATTGAGTGTGGCATAAGGGTTCATCAATACAATGAAAAAAAATTATAATACATCTCACTAAACATATTTCTGTATCAGAGACGTTTCACCAATGTTTTACGGATATCTGAAACCTTTCCACATAAGTCTCTCTGAAGTTTCAGAAACGTTCCAGAGGAGGTGGATGTCCTACCTCGATGAGGTTTCATGGACCGTTTTATCCCAGACACGTTTCAAGACAACCGTTCTTGGCACGTTCCAACAATACTGTCTTAGATGCGTTTCAAAAAAACTGTCCTGGACACGTTTCATAATGGTTTTTTTCATCAACTCTTCAAAGAAAATGGATATAGTGTTGAAATAAAGATACATAGAAAGTAGAAACAGACAAATTTATCAGGAACTACTCATTATTATTTTACAAACAGTAGGCAATTACCCAGCACACAGATGTGAGAAATATAAAACGCAAACAGTCTAATCAAGTCCACACAAGCCCAACATATCCTAAGGAACACTTTCAACTGATATCTCTGAAACATGATATTCTGCAGAGATTATACAGACCATAGATAAACACTGTATATGGCATGAGAGGCAACGGCTTTCGAGTTGTGAATGTGTTTCAACAGATGTCGCTGTCTATCGTGGATAGAATATTGAAGCTGTAGTAAAATCGATATTTACTACGTCCATTCACTGGTATTTACATCGTTGCCAAGACTCCTACTATATTGGTAGTGCTAATTTATTATATCTGAGATGACCGAGACCAGCCGAGACGATGATTATTTTCAAGGAGAGTTTGGATTCACGCCGTGACTACTTGAAAATATTGACATTTATTTATGAAATACGAATAATAATTAATTTATATTTCAATATTACGAATTATCTAGGTACATTAATTATCTATATAAAAGTAAGTCCAGTATATTTGATTATTTTCGGATTTCTCTTAGTCCGGAATGGGATAATAAGAAGTATTGAAATTCGTGAAAATTAGATAATTCAAGATGGCGGATCCGATATGACGGACGATCATGTAATCATGATCCGATTCTATTCAATATTTGTATCTGGGGGTTTGCGGGGTCGGAGATTATGATTCTTTGGACAAAATTAGAGAGTTAAAGATGGCGGAACCAATATGGCGGACAAGTTTTTTTTAATATTATGATCCGATTCTATTCAAAATTGGTATCTGGAGGTTTTTGGGGTCGGAGATTATGATCCTTTGGTCAAAATAAGGAAATACAAGATGGCGGAACCCTCGGCGGAACCAATATATGGCGGACGAGTTTCGTAATTATGATTTGATTATCTTCAAAATTTGTATCTGGGGGCTTTCGGGGTCGAAGATTATGATTCTTTCATCAAAATTAGGAAATTCAAGATGGCGGACGAGTTTTGTAGTTATGATCCGATTCTATTCAAAATAGATACCTGAAGGTTTTTGGGGTCGAAGATTATGATTCTTTAGTCAAAATCAGGAAAAACAAGATGGCGGAACCAATATATGGCGTACCTACTAGTTTTATAATTATGATCCGATTCTATTAAAAATGTATCTGAAGGTTTTCGCGGGGTCGGAGATTATGATTCTTTCATGAAAATTAGGAAATACAAGATGGCGGACGAGTTTTGTAATTATATGATCCGATTCTATTCAGAATTTGTATTTGGGAGTTTTCGGGGTCGGAGATTATGATTCTTCCGTAAAAATTAGGAAATTCAAGATGGCAGAACCAATTTGGAGACGAGTTTTGTAATTATGATCCGATTCTATTCCACAAACAAATTCATCTATTCATTGATCATTTTTGGAAAAGAAAAAATGTTTCTATGCACGAAATATTTGATTACTCCTGTGGTTATGAATGAAAGCTGAAAACACCAAATTAAATACAAGATGGCGGACGAGTTTTGTAATTATATGATTATTATACATTTTTTATGTTCTGGTTCCCACGAAAAGGGATATCCTGTAATCGAGCCTGTAATGTTCAGAGAACATCGTGAGAACCAAGGGAAATAAGGTAGGAATTGGTGTTCTTCTCTCTCTCTCATCTATGATAGGATTGAAAAGGAATATTCTCAGATAAATTATGAACATACAAAAATGGATATATATTTATATAAAGCAATACATTGAGAATTCGCATTCTCTATGTGATGAGAATATTTACTCTTTCTCAGTTGATTCAATAGAAAACAACTACTTTCCTGGCTATATGCCACGACGAACATTGAATTATATCTATGATAGGATGTTTTTTTTGTACCCTATTTTGCTTATTCAAATGACGCCTCATCAGCGTCCGCAAGATTTTATGAAAAAACACACGAGTAAAGTGCTCCCCGGGGGGCTAGGGAAAAATTTTAGAAACTATTCATCGTGTATGCTCATGGAATAAATCGATTTTTGAGAATATTGAGATGATTTGACTCACAAAAGTACCCAGTTCGCAAGATTTTATGAAAAAACAAACGAGTAAAGTGCTCCCCATGAAGGCTTGCGAAAAATTTTGCAAATATTTTAAACCTGTATTTTTGTGAGATAAATCGATTTTTGAGAAAATTGAGATGAATTGACTGGTAAAAATACCCAGCCCACAAGATTTTATAAAAAAACACACGAGTAAAGTGCTCCCCAGGGGGGCTAGGGAAAAACTTTAAAAACTATTCATCGTGTAAGCTAATGGGATGAATCGATTTTTGAGAAAATTGAGATGATTTTATTGTTAAAAATACCCAGTCCGCAAGATTTTATGAAATAATAAACGAGTAAAGTGCTCCCAGGGGGGGCTGGGAAAAAATTTCGTAAACTTTTTATCGTTTAGGTCAATGAGCTCAATCCAGATATGAAATGAAAACAACGATTTGTTTACTGGAAAAAGCCAGTCCGCAGCATTTTTCCAGTCTGCCAAGTATACACACCCCAGAAAATGCGTTCAAACTTGGAACAAATATGTAAAATCTAAATAGACACAAACTTTCTGAAGACACTGTATATTATATTCTAGAGATTATTTGAAGTGCTGTAATGTTTTCAGTTTTTTGCTTAAAAAAAAGCATGATATCAATAATTGATCGTTTCGCATTTTCTATTGTCCAGTAATAGTGCAATGTGAAAATGGAATAGGTAGGTACCAAAAAATGTAGATCGCATTCTTTTAGAAAAAAATCGAATCGGAAAACGAATTAGAAAATACAAGGGCGAGGCTGCTCAAATAAGTGGGACACCACTGTATATAACAAAAGGTCATTTCAAATAATTATTTGTTATTCTCAATGTATCTAGGATGTTCTTTTATATATTCAAACACCTATAAAGGGTGTATCTAAATAACACCAAAAAAATATATAAGTGGTGATTTTTGATAAACATCTCCCCGGAAAAGTTACACCCCTCCGAAGATGATAAAACATTTTTTTTTCGTTTCTTTTTTATTTTTCCTGTAAGATACGAAACTTGGTTAATATTATTTGTCATTAATGTTTTCAACCCTATATAAAGTATGCTTAATAGAAGGGTTTGAAATATTAATTCAACCTCTTGATATTTTTTACAACTATTTTATTGGATGAAATTTTGAAAAAACATGGCTGAAAATTTATTTACTAATTTTTTTTCCAAAACTTCCAAGAATTTGACATCTTTTTGAAAGAAAATTCTTCATCCAAGAAAACTTGTAAGAAAAAATGTCTTATATTCGTAATATTTCAACCCCTTCTAAGCATACCTACTTCAGGATTGAAAAGGTTCAAGATTCAAATTATACGTATTTTTGAAAAAAAAAACAATAACGCTCTGTGTTATAACTTGAGGTTTGTTGAAAAAAAGTATTAAAACTTACAACTAACCACAATTTAAAATCCACTGTTCGGCACGAGTATCACTAGGAACACGAACATTTGTGAAGTTTCATCGTCTCTTTGCGATATTCCACAATTGAAAAAACTACATTTATTTCCACTACGGTCGTCCTGAGGGCGATTCATGATCGTCAAAGCAGAGAATATCTGGTCACAGAGTACAATACAGTAATAACCAGATAGGTATAAACACAATAATGAGAAATAAAAGAGAACAATCGCATCGAAATCACATACAACAACAATAATTCATTAATAAGTAATAAAATGGCAAGATATGTCCAGCCTCCAGGCACCTCCAGACCACAGATTAACAAACCTTAATCTGTGTCCAGACTCCAGATTTAAAAATTATACCTGCTCTAGAGATGAAGGGATAGGCGGCACGTGTGCGAAGTGTTGAAAGGTCGAGCAAGGGTGAAGGGACGGTCGAGCGAGGGGAAAGGGACGATCGAGCGGTAGTTGTATTTGGTTCGAGTCTTAGGTTCGAGACACGTCGAGAGTTCCAAAGAAGATTTGGCATTCACGCATTTTGTGAGTCGGGACCGGTCGGGGACTCGGTAGTGTTCGGTAGATACGCGATGATTTTCATGAATGAATTTCACAGGACTCCAAATTGCGGGAACGAAACTGGATTTGTGGCTCCATTCCGAGCGCGGCCAGTTTTAACACGGGCGTTGCCTATCTAGGGGAGTGTATAATCTCTGTATTCTGTGCACAAAACGGCGAAAGGATGTAAATCCAACCAATATAATTCGATTGCCAAAAAGATGGATTCTACCTTTTATGTTAACAGCTTCTCATGATGGTAATCCGAGCCGTTCACCAATATCATCCACATGCAGCATTAGAACATGAATTCTTGCAAGGTTGCATTTTACTTGAAACGTTTCGTTTTGTTTTCGTTGAAACGTTTGTGCAACCTGAACAAAACATCATCATCAAAACAATAGAAGGTTTCATGTTTAGTGAGATCAATTATCAATGCTGCTGTGGCATTTTATATGTGCGCTCCTTCTGAAATAAAACCTGAACCCGCCCCTGTCTCATGAAGATTCAACATCAACATACCACCTAAAGAGTGAAGAAACATGCCATCGATAATAAAGGCGAAGAATTACTAACTGTTGCAAAAATAATCAATAAATATAGAAAGGCACGGTCGAACACTATATACATCCCACACTCTGTAACTGATCAATAGTCAGCCTACTTTGATTTAGTACGTGTTTACGACACTGAAATATTCTTAAGCCCGAGATTTATTGGATCCATTCGATTCTGAACACAAGAAACTTGAGAAACGACTTTGGCGAGAGATATTGTTTATAAGCATAGGCGCAACATTATAGCCATATTTCCAGTATCGTGAAATTCGCCATTTCGACCACATAAGTCAAAAACGTTGCACGCCTCTGGCTATACAGTGCCCGTCTAAAGTCCGGTTTGATTTTTGAACTACCTGGTAATCGCAACGAAATTTGAATTACTGAAATGGGAGATGATTACCTTCTTTTTCATGAAAAAACGACAGCTTGAAGTTCCAAAATGGCTGCTGTGCGCCATCTTGAATTATTTGTTTCAATGGCACACTCCGTATATTATTCCAATTTTACAGTCTCCTCATAATTCTCAACACACCCATCTTATACACTTTTCTCCTGGAATTGAATAGTTTTCGAAATATAAACGTTTGAAAAGTTCATATGAAAAACTCGAATGTAGTTTTCAATCAAGTTTGTTTTGGAAAAAAATTGTTGTCGCGGTGACATCTCGATTTTTTCCAAAGCAAACTTGATTGAAAATAACTTTAGAATTCCTGGTTGGATTTTAAATTACCAAGATGTCACTTTTCAAACGTCTATATTTCGAAAACTGAACTCGACAGTGAGATATATTCTCGGATGTATTAAATCAATGAAACTATTGAAAATTGTGGAAAGATTTCGAAAATGGAATGATATACCGTATGTTCAATTTCAAAAAATAATTCTGGATGGTGCTCAGCCGACATCTCCGAATTTTATGCTGTCGTTTTTTCATGAAGAAGTTGAGTTTCATCTCCTATTTATCCTCTCTGAATTTCGTTGCGATATACCAGGTAGTTAAAAAATTAGTAGGTAGAAAACGGTCTTCGGACGAGTACTGAATATTTAAAAAAAAAAACAGAAAATTGAATCGATATTGATAATGCATTACTTAACACTATATACTGGGGACTCTAGAGCTAATCCTAAGTAATATACCTATATACCAACACTATTTCTACTCCATCTTGACGATTTGTTGGAAGCAACTCCATGTCCAGTACACAGCTTCGCTAATGATAGTACCCTCCATACCGCCTTCTCTTCCAGGGTTGCAATATCAGCCAGGCAAATCAGGAACGAAGGAGGAAGAAATGTTGACAACATGAATATGGACTTGGCAACAATTCTCGAATGGGGATCCAATTACTTGGTAGACTTCAATGCAAACAAAACACAAGCATGCCTTTTCTCTAGAAAAGCCGATCTCACTGTGCCCAACCATACCTCTGAAGACATCCATTTCTATGCTTGGTATTACTAAATCACATGAGATCAATTGTTGAAAGTGCTTCCGAAAAAATTGGTTTTCTGTTTCGGGCCATGCAGGAGCTATTTTATTTCCAGTCAGCTGCTTATGATCTATAAGGCACAGATCCGACCTGTCCTGGCATATTGTTCCCATATTTGGAGTGCAGCACCCAAAAGTATCCTGAAAGTGTTGGATTCTGTCCAAAAAAGAGCAATTCGTCTCGAGGGTGATGCCTCGCTCACAAACTCACTCACTTCTCTGGAACACCGTAGAAAAGTTGGCAATCTGGCTCTATTTTATAGATATTTTCATGGACGGTGCTCTTCTGAAATATCAACAATTGTTCCCGCCTTGGCTGTCTCCGCGAGATTAACCCGTCGAGTTGAGGTTCCGCACCTCTTCGTGGTCACTTTGGAGACCTGCAGAACATCTCTTTCCAAAGACTCATTCATCCAACAAACAGCGAGGCTCTGGAACACATTGCCAAGGGAGGAGTTCGCCGAGGCATTTAACCTCCAGAAATTTGAGAAGAACACCAATTCCTACCTCATTTCCCTTGATTCTCACGATGTTCTCTGAACATTATAGGATATCCCTTTTCGTGGGAACTAGAACATGAAATAAGCCACACGAAACTCCACCACTAATGGCAACAGATCAACTCCTCCACCCCCTAGGTATTCTCAGTGAGACCACCTATATATAAGGCTCAACTCTAGAAGATAGGCCTCTGTGACTAACACTCCAGATATATGCACACATTCCTTGGCCAACACCAGCCACCTCTGTGCACGTGGAGGGTCTCTCTATGTACCAGGTGATTCAATAAGTGTGACGAGATATTGATCTCATCAGGAACTAATGATTTCGCTTACAAGATCGATCCGGTTCAAGAAAGGAAGGTTTGCTGAATGAAACAAAAAACATCTATTCCATTCGGGTTCCTACTGCCCTCGCTAGGAGGCGTCTTTGATAAACTATTACTTCTTGAGATACCCAGCACCTCATCACCCCTATTGAATCAGCTGGTACAGCTGTACATAACCCAAAACCAAAAAGGTGATTGTAAATTTGATGTATTGTAATGATAGAAATTGAAATAATCAACTTTAATACCGTCCCACGACCGCGAGGTCGTGGGTTCAATTCCCAGCCAAAGCAAGAAACTTTTTTCAATATTCTATTCACGAATTGAATATTGTGAACTTCCGGACCTTCGGCTTGGAATGTTCCTGCACGAGTTAGTAACAAAGCTAGATGAGGATGTGGTTGTGAGCATCAGAGGAGAAGTATTACGGTGTATGTAGGTGGGTGTGGAAAACTACCAGCTGAGCGTGGGAGCGAGCCGATGCTGCTTAGTGGACCTCCTCTGAAGGGGGTTAAGGAGGTAGCTGGCAGGCCTACCACTGCAGCTTATGGTAGTGAGTACTTCACTTGCCTACAAAACACAAAAACTCTTGAAGAGAGCTGATGGACTGTACCTGAGGAGGGTGTTAGCCATCATCTCTTTTGAGCGAACCACATCACTCATTAAAAACACCTTGGGGCTTGCAAAATGACCCCATTATAAGGACTAGTTGCTGACGTGTAAACGTCTTCCACCAGTACCAGAACTAGTGCTTCAATGAAACTTCTCGCATTCAGTTATATTATATCCACATCTGATCTGGTAAATCAGCCAAGAGTTCACGAATTTCCGTTTTGATGATTCTGTAAATTCTAGAATTTATGGAAGATGGCGAAAAACTCGAGAACTTCTGGTACCTGTAAAGAGCTATTTGTGAATTCCGAGTAACCCATAAATTTCTATTGCACATTACCTAGCCTTCTGCAACAATAGTCAGGTGGGAACAATGTCTTGAGTCTGAGGTAGAAATAGATTGCTTTTAGGACTGAGACATGGTAGAGATTCGACTCAATTTATTATTTCGATTTGATGGGATTGAATAATGCACTGATACAATTTTCTATTTATTCACTCGCTGACTCCACATCTTACAATGAAGAAGGATAGAGAAAACAAAATGGAAGACCCAGTGAGAACACATAAATTGTTGGTTGTCGAAAAAATCATGTCACTAAAATGCATCTTATAGGCTGATGGTCCATTGTCATTTCGATGATGACTTTATGACATTGAGGAACCTATATTTTTCATTCATCGTTCAACCAGTTACTGTTCTAGTGATTTTTGTACAATAGAATTTACCCTCTGATTACCCAATTCCATGAAAATAGTGTAATCTTGTTCAAAAGAAAATATACTATTGGACCAGCATGCACAATGAAAGTGCAACATACGTATCATATGATTGGAACAGCAATGAAAATATACTTTTCTAATAAGAATATGGTATTTTCTTCCACCAGGGATCTGTTGATGAACTTCACCTGAAATATTCTGACATGCTTCCCGAGATTGACTGAGATCTCAGTATTCGGTTCCTTGCTGAACACACTTGCTCCATCTCCATCAGAGATTCTTGAATCATTTATGTTCATTTCGTATATTGTGTCTGGAAATTGATACCTCTTTCCACTTGCCCCCTCTTCGAAAAGAGATATTTTAAAAACTTCCCTACCTGGGTCCCAGTAGCGAACATGTCGAGGTATATTCGTAAATAATGATATGGTTTCAATGCAACTAGGACTGATTTTCCCCTTTCCGCTTCTGTGATAGCCTGGCATTCTATAGCTGCTGAAAACCAGCAAGATCTGTTATAGCTGTCCAATAGTTCCTTTAGTTCATCAGATTCAGGAATTGTTAACTCAACAGGATGGACCATCCGTAACCAGTCGAAAGGGTGAATGATATGACGTTAGGCCTACCATTGACTGTTGTTATTTTGTTTAGAATTCTCAACCTCAAATTTTGTTTCTGTAGTTTCATGGAATATTGTTCTTCTTCATATCATAGAAACACCTAGCTCGTACCGATCAACGTCAAAAATTGGTACTGAGCTACCCAAATAGACTGTCCGCAATAGGGATACTCAACAAATTTTCTCTGGTCTGCATTCGTGCATGACCAGTACGGTATGGAAGGTAATAAAACTCCAGATACCCTCGCAAGGAATGGTGCCACTTCGGTATTGAATGTAATGAAACGCCAGATACCCTTGCAAGGAATGGTTTCGCAAGTAGTTGCGTCTGAACAGAACCTGCCAACTCAACACGTTTTGCCGAAAACATAAACTGAACACTTTTTGACGGCACGGAGATATTTGAACTTCTGGCATAATCTACCAAGATGCCATTCATACTTCTTTCGAAGAATATCAAAAACATATATGTTGGTCTATAGCAAGGATGGCCCAAGAAGATTAAATACACAAGGAGTTTTCAATCGGGCGGCTGACCAATCAGGTTCCGCTGACTAGCTCTCACTAATGTGATGTCAGTGGACATGTCATGGCTTATCTTTGTTTATGTTTTCGTTTTGCGTTGATTCATGCCAATTTTCAATCTTCACAGCATCTTTTATAATTTTCTCAGAATAACTATTAAACACCTACTGGCACACTCTTACTCTCTTACCTTCTGCATTACATTTTCCATTTGACAATGAGGTGAGTAGGACACCGGTACCCAAGTAGCACACATATATTGGGACAATATCGGTGCAATATTACGCTAATATCGGCAAAATATTGTGAAAGTAATATTGGCGAGAAAAAAAATGTGAACATTCGGCGATATTGGTACAATATCAGTTTCCAAATGTGGGTAGAATATTCTCATATCGATATTGGTTGAATATTCGTAGAGTTATATCGGACACAAAATGTAATATCAATATTGGCGAGAAATTAATGGTGAACATTCGGCAATATTGGTGTAATATATGGAAATATCGGTGAATCATTGAAAATCATCATAAAGGTATGTTGTCTCAGGTATATTGGTAGAATATTCTTATACCAATATTGCTGGAATATTCGTGAAGTTATATAGGTCACAAAATGTGATATCAATATTGCTGATAAATGGACAGTGAACATTTGACAATACTAGTGCAATATTGGTTGGAAATATTGGTACATTATTGAAAATCATTATGTAGCAATGTTGTCTTCAAAATATCGGTGGAATATTTTCATACCAATATTTGCGAGTTATTCGCATCAGGAATTATCACAAAGGTCAGCCCAGCCGGAGTGCAATGGTAGGGCCTTGCATTGGGGAAGCCTCCTTGTTGATCACGGTTAACCCCTACTCCAGGTTATAATATTTTACAATCGTCCAGAGCTAATATTTATATTCTCTCGTCTGATCGGCAATGGGAGTACGTTACCAATCATTTATAGCGCCATCTATCGACATCGATTTGAGAGTGCGTAATATGGAATAAATATCGAAATTTCGATATCGATATGTATTCTCAAAACAATATGTGAACAATATTGCTCACATGATATAGTGAATCACATATCAGCCAATATAAGATGATATTATTTTCTGAATATTGCTAGAAAACTATTCACCCGATATGCAATTGAACTTGAAATTACAATATTGTTTTTCTCTTCTATGTCCGATATAAGATATATATTGAATTGCTGTTATTGATATTCATATTTGAATCATTGAAAACCCCTTCAGAATCGACATGGGGAGAATGTTCAAATTGCGATTTTGGTTATGATTGTTGGAAACAATATGTATACGATATTTTCCGCATGATATCAATTGAAACAATATTCATCCAATTTGCCGTCGAATCCGATTACACAATATTGTATATCCGCTTCAGAATCGACATGGGGAGAATGTTTGAATTGCGATATTGGTTATAGTTGTTGGAAACAATATGTGTGCGATATCTTCCGCACGATATAGTTGGAATGATATCAGTCAATATTGGTAAATTCTATGTTCCAAATATTGTTGAAACAATATTCTACCAATATGCCGTAGAACTCGAGCATACAATATTTCATAACCGCTTCAGAATTGACATGGGGAAAATGTTCGAATTGCTATATTGGTTATAATTGTTGGAAACAATATGTATACGATATCTTTCGCATGATATGGATAGAATTATATTAATCAAGATAGGTGAATATGATATTTCGAATATTGTTGAAACAATATTCAACCAATATGCCGTCGAACTCAAATATACAATATTGCACAACTGCTTCAGAATCAACATGGGGACGATATTCAAATCGCGATATTGGTTATAAATGTAAGATGCAAATTGTATACGATATCTTCCGCATGATATAGATAAAATGATATCAATCAAGATGGGTGAATATAATGTTTCAAATATTGTTAAAACAATATCCAACCGATATGCCGTTCAACTTGAATATACAATATTGCATAACCGCTTCAGAATCGACATGGGGAGAATGTTCAAATTGCAATATTGGTTGTAAATGTCGGGAACAATATGTATACGATGTTGTTGTATCGACATTCGTAAAACAATATTATATAACATTCATAGATATGTTTTTTAACACATTTTTAACGAATTTTACAACCTATATTGCTCCAATATTGTAGCTGACAATCCATATTCAGCTCAGGTTGAACCAATATTCCACCAATATTATCATTCCAATATTGTTCGTTCAATATACTCTCATATTGGACCTATATTATTTTTCACATGTACGATATATCTATATCGGCCCAATATGAAATCGGTTCCAGACAATATGATGTGCTACCTGGGTAGGATAAAAAATATTCGAGTGAAAATCATATTCAAGTAGGTACCTATATTATTCTTTGATTCAATAAGCTAATTCATATTGTGTGTGAAGTCAGTGGACATGCGGTTTTTGCATCTCTTCCTGAAACAATTACATGCTATGCTGATTGAACACTCCTTTTGTATCTTATAATTATTCACTCTCCTTGAAGATGACCTACTGTGATTATATTTCCCTAAGAGGAGCTCTAGAACATCATCAGGAAGGCAGGAGTACAACAATCACCTTGTGATACGCATCCCGGATTATTCTCGAACACCCCGATTCTAATATGTACCAGCGTATTTCCGAACAAAAAGAATTATTTCGAAAATAAATATTGTCGTGTTCCTTTCTGCACCCGAATGATGTAACACTTCTCCACTTCTCTCTAATAGAACCACTTAAAGGTTACTGTCGTCTGAATTATCATATTATGTGAAGAATTGGATCAGATGATCTAGCGTGATATCCCTGTCTTGAAGATGATGAAACAGCAGTGTATTATACTTTGATGTATTTGATGTGCTTTGTCACCCTTGTTACTTCATGTCAAATTCATGCCATCCATTTGATATTTGACATCTGATTATTCTGTAATTGTCTGTCATAAACCTTCGGTATGATCAACAAGAACTATGAGATGATCGTTCCATTTTCAGTTTGATCCTCATTGGATATTGCAGCCTGAAGTTTCACAAACCAGTCCCCTAACATAGGTGATCAGCAATAATTGCGGTCCCTTTATTTCATTTTTTCAACTATGTATTTGCGAAGAATTTTTTGAATTTTGTTGTGATAATATGTGAACATAATTCATTCCTCCAGAGCAGGTGAGTCTTCCTGAAATGTCGTTGTTGAAGTGTTTGTCTGACATTTCTCTTCATTTTCCTATTACTTCAGTGCTCCTATGTAACTAAAAGCTGCTGATGAAGCTTCGAAGTTTCGAAACATGTCCCGTAATTCCGTAATTTGGTTACAATAAAGCATAGTTTTGGTGGAGTGAACTGTAAGAATTTTGTCCTGTCCTATCATACTTTGTACTTTGGAATCAGATTTCTGCTGTTTGGCAGGGTTTCTTTCTCGCCCTCGTGTCTGAAACATCACTCAGCAAGTAAAATAATCGGCTTTATTTAGACGCTGGATTTTCTTGGTGGAATATTTATTGGTCTAAGCCACAGTAGGGCCCTAGTAGAGGAGCCAGATAGACCTACACACTTTGAACCCAATTTATTCGCATAATAACTTCTGCATAAAAATTATTATTGTATAGTCAACCAGACCAGACTGCCTAGTCATGCGTCAACATGGTTTCTACCACTAATTGGTGAATCTAGCAAATCTCTGTTTGGGGTTCATTCCCAATGATTTGCCGCAATTCCTCTTCACCTTGAGTGACGCCAGGAAATTTAGATCTCTCAGCAGTGTACACGTGACATCATTGAACTGCTAGCTCACTTTATTATTAAGTAATATTATAAAAGAAATATCAACTTTGAATTATCCCAGCTTGGGAATAATATTTTCAAAGATAATTTTCTTTCCACTGCTAGGAAAAAATTTTAAAAAATTGTATGTACAATCATTTGTACCCAGATATTTCATCACAGCGTATCCTGCGAGGTATCCTGTGAGATAATTTGACGAAGGAGAATAATGTTGATGTACGCCACTGCAAAGTATCTTTATCCACATCAATTCTCAAACAATCCCCACACTCCACTCCGTTTTATCTTTGTCGAATTCACAATCTTCAATATTTCTCATCCCATTCCAACCCTTCTAAATCATCTATGTATATGCAAATAAAGCACTATTTCGTCCCCAAAGATATTTATGGTCGATGTTAGAGGCATGAATCAATATGTATTTTGTTTTGTCGCCAGTTGGGCCTGCATGAAAACATAAACATGCAGTTTTCTGTGGGATGGGACATTCTCCATTGTGACCTGGGTGATGTATGGATTCTGGGCAATGGTTTTGTGTTCTTATTAGTATTGTCGAAGTCATCTGGATTTATATCTTCCATGTTCACTTTGATAATATATCGTTTGTCAGAGTTGTCGTAGTTCGCACTTCCAGAAATTCAATCACATTGAAATTACACACCCACATGCCTTAACCAAGCGGTCGTAATCTTGGACCATGAAAGATAGCAATAACAGATATTCGAACATAGACAATCAACTATAATTATAGTACCTACTAAATAATTCTCTATATCATATTCACGACATTTTAATATGACCAAACGATCAAATCAATTAGTACATGTTTGGTACAAAAATGTCTACATACATTTCGTCGTGAGAATGGAGATATTGTAAGATGTAACTAATCCAAGATACAGGTTGGTAGATTTAATGAATGAAAATCGACAAGAATACTTCAAAGACGTATTTCGAAAAATCCCTTTCTGCACTGCCTAATAACTGATCAAATTACATCCATGAAGCTAACAGCAAACATTCTTTATTCAAAATAATTTCAATATTCCTGTGCGGCATATAGAAAACGGCTTACTTTAGCGAAGTTTCACAATCGTGCTTAATATTCAGAAAATTATTTCCTCAACAGAAAAAAAGATACTGGGAAAAAAGTTATGGCTATTCTAATCTATAAAGAGTGCATTGGTGTGTGCTGTCCGTATTCGAGTTTCGCATCACAAAAAGCATCTGACTTCCTATTAGAAGAAGTGTTACGTTGAAAAATGTTCATACATTTTGAGTATTTCGATTTTTATTTTTCATCTTCACCACCCTATATCTCGGGAATGGAGCAACCAAGGTAAGTTGCTCCAAATTGACTTACTTTGACCCCAGGAATATGTGCTGAGATTTCAGTGGAGATCTCTCAGGGACACCCTGTAGGGTATTCAATTGCGGAAGAGGGCTACATCGGCGGTGGAGGGTCTTTTATTTTAAAAAATATGTATTTGTTATTCCGTCCAATACTGACATTGCCTGTGTCTTACCAGATTGAGGATAAAAAAATATCAAATCACCTTCATGATTTCGTGATAGAAAAATAATTATTCAAGATAGGCTGCACACAATAGTTCAATTTGTCATTCTACCTTTCCTGATTGATATCCAGAGAACCTCTATTGAGTTGACAAACTGAGGGATAATATCAGTTTTTTGAGAAAAAAAATTCTGCTTATACATATATGCATGTCTCGGTTGGTTATCAATTCTTAGTATAGGTATAGTGTATATCTTAGCCAGTTCTCGATCAATATGTTGACTGATAACATTTTCCTGATATACTGCCATAGATTTTCAAGCAGACACATGGAAAATCATGAAAACCAAATGAAGAACGTGAAAAAGTCAAAGGAGAAACTCAAAATATCGTAACAGTTACGTATAGTAACTTTTTCTTTATGTTCTGGTTCCCACGAAAAGGAATATCCTATAATGTTCAGAGAACATCGTGAGTACCAAGGGAACTAATAAGGTAGGAATTGGTGTTCTTAAATTTCTGGAGGTAATATGCCTCGGGGAACACCTCCCTTGGCAATGTGTTCCAGAGCCCCGCTGTTCGTTGGATGAACGAGTCTTTGGAAAGAGATGTTCTGCAGGTCTCCAAAGTGACCAAGAAGGGTTGCGAAGCCTCAATTCGGCGGGTTAATCTCGCGGAAACTGTCAAGGGTGGTACAATGGGGAAGTTTCCTTCAGATGAATTTTCATAAAATAAGTTCAGAACTCTTTAGTATTATGTTCATACTGTACAGAATGGCGATTAATAAAGTCCTAGCCGATTTTATTTTTAAAATAAAGCAGTTTCTAATTTTTGAGGCGGCAAACTGTGACGTATTTTCTGAATGTAGTCTGAATATAGCAACGATAAGGGTTATGTACGAAAGATGATACGAGTGTATATAGCTGTCGAACGAAAAAAATAGAAGAAGAGGAAAACATAACCTCAGAAATTCTCTATTTTCATTATTATATTTTGTTGTTGGTTGATGTTTATTCCGAATTTTCTTACTTGTGTTTAATATTCTGATTCTACTTTTGTGTGTTCATTGATTTTGTGTAAACCTTCCTGTAGTGATATCAGGGATATTTTCATCTGAAAATCATGAATGTTTTAACAGATTTTGTGAAGGGTTCGTCCGACAACCTCCCACAAGTGGACTTCAATATGATTCATGAATTTTATATGAATAACATGGATTACTTGTTGGCTGAATCTCGAAACACGAAAAATTTGAGGTTTGTATCATTCTAATTATTCAAGATAGTATTGACACATAGCCTATTTGATAATAATCATTATTTTCTTATAGAGCAACCAGATCTTCTTATGGTGATAATGCAATTGGATATGTCCAACTCAAAAGAGAGTCTCATAAATGTACAGTGAAAGCTCGAATAACACCAGAACATAGAGTACATGGCAAGATGTATTCTGTAAGTGTTGTGGTGGATGAAAATGAAAACAAAATTCTATCCAGTCATTGTGAAGACTGTGCAGCATCTTTAGGTAACATAGTGATGAATACTTTTTCAATTGTGATTATTATTATTATTTCTATTCATAGGAGGGTGTAAACATGCCATTGCAATTCTATACTGGCTGCATCGAAGACATGAAGAACCCAGTGCCACCTCTACTGAATGTTATTGGAATAAACCAAAGCTTTCAAAAGTTGGCTCAACTTTGAAATGGATAAAAGCCATAGACCTTGGATCAACTCCCTCAAGTGTTGATGTTCCTAGTGAGAGTATTTCACAGTTCTGGGAAGATATGGTTTCTACAGCTAAAGTTAAGAAATGCTCTGGACAAATTTTCAGTTACTTTAGTTCACCACCAGAATCCATGGTTTGTTTATCTTTGCACCATCTATCTGCCAATTTCATGAAAACAACTACTGGAGTATTGAATGCCTCTGATTTTTTGTTGTTTTGTGAAAATCAAATGGATAAAAATGTTTGTGAAAAGGCTGCCATAAACACATCCATCCAATCCAAGTCACCCTTGTGGTATGAACTACGGTATGGTAGGATAACAGCTTCCAAGATTTATGAAGCATCCACTTGTTCCACTTTTGATGGCTCCTTGGTTGAAACATTATTTGGAGCATACAGTATTCCAGAAACTTCTGCAATTGCCAGAGGAAGGCTACTGGAGGATAGAGTTCTCAGAGTAGTTGAGAAAAAAATTGGGATACAATTGAAAAAAATTGGATTGGTGCTAGATCGAAGATACCCAGTTTTAGGTGCATCTCCTGATGCTATAAGTGATGACTATGTGGTTGAAGTCAAGTGTCCTAGTAAAAATGAAACAGTAAAAAATTATGTAAAGGAAAATGGACGTTTAACTCCGAAATGTTATGGACAGATTTTTTTACAGATGGTGATGTGTAGAAGAGACAAAGGTCTATTTTGTGTAGCTTCTCCAAATTTTGAATCTAATAATGAAGTTCAAATAATAGAGGTGGAATTAAATGAAGTGTTCATAAATGTTTTGATATCAGAAGCCATGGAATTCTGGAAGAAAGCTATATTTCCAAAATTAATAAAATGATGACTATTCACTTTTTGCATTATTTCAATTTCCAACAATACCACATAAATAAATTATTTCAAAATGACTACTGCATGACTTATCACATGTACAGGGTGATTGTTTATTCATTATTATCGATTTTTTTGTATTTTCTTCTTGTTCCTATTATATAAAATATGCATATTATTTCAATATACCTGTAGTGACAACAAATCAGATGATTTGCCCCAAAATGTCACTGTTTAAAAATGTTACTATCAAAGATTGAATTTTTCTTTTAGGCTGATAAAATGTTTTTCAAATGCAGTGATATTTTGGGGCAAATCATCTGGTTTTCACTCAGTACATTGAAATAACACTTTTTTTTATTTCATAGAGACAAGGAGAGAAAATCTAAATAATGAATACACCACCTCCCTGATTAACCTACAGTCAGTATTTAACAAATGTGATTGTTAATAGTTTACTAAATTTATGTGAAATATTTAGGTCAAAATGTTTTTTTTTTCATTTCCTTGTACTGAATTGTAGAACCAACATTAACTGAGATAGTTATTGAGTAAAATATAAATTATCACCCTATATTTTATGTACCCAAAATAGCTAAATTTGATGTGATTTAACAAGTCATACATTTTTTCAACTCTGGGACAAGGTGAAAGAAAAGAAAACTTCATTAATGTTGAATATTTATTTATTACCAAAATATTGCTGATAATGAAAAATGCATGTATCATAAGCAAAACATCCTCGCATTCATCTTTATTAAAAAAAGTTCAGACTTTCATTTCATATGGCAGTTCCGTCCTATTTTATAAAAATCACAGCTACATTTATTCAAATAACATACGTTGAAAGTTAATAAAAAAATATATTCATTTGGAAAATAATGAACTATCCAAATTCACCAAACCACATACAATTATGACCATATCATCAGTTTTGGGTACCAGATGATGGTCAATACAGGAATGAGGTTTGAGGAATGCAAATTCTCTCAATCTCCCTATTACTCTTTCAATCAGAATTCTCAAGCCAGCAATACGTTTGCTTTCCTTCACTTCTCCTGAATTAGATTTTGTGTCCTTGGAAACACTAGGAGGTCTTATTAATGTACAGTTTTTTTGTCTCAATAGACCATCTATTTGTTTGAAGCCTCTATCAGCCATTACATGACATCCATTTGGTAGGCAATTTAAAAAATCACTTTGTTGAACAATTTCCTTGTCAGTAATTCGTCCACCAAATCCATTGGAAATGTAATTAATTGGGCCATCAGGTAATGAAGAAATTAAATATTTGAGTGTATTGCATTTTTTGTATTCGGACCATGTAAGTGACTGATGAACTGGATTAGATGGCTTTTCAATTTGAATTTCAAAACAATCAATAATTGACTGCACTTCTCCATAACGTTTTCTGAATGGGATTGGCAGATTGAGCTTTATTTGTTCAGATGATGGCCAAATGATCATGGATCTGAAATACTTTGCTAGTATTGGCAAATTTTTTTGTATTATTTTAGAAATCGTACTTACTGATAATTCAAAATCAATTGCTAGTCTGTAATATGGATCATTCAATCTTATTTTCTTTAGAATTATCATTATGTTAATTGCTGAAATTTTGGAATGTTTTTCCAACATACCAACTAAAAAAAA
Organism: Phaedon cochleariae; assembly: GCA_918026855.4. Taxonomy (NCBI): domain Eukaryota; kingdom Metazoa; phylum Arthropoda; class Insecta; order Coleoptera; family Chrysomelidae; genus Phaedon; species Phaedon cochleariae. The sequence goes on from OU896717.1 coordinate 30,322,709, forward strand.
AGTGTCCTCTGGCAAGCCTAAATAAAATTTTGAGTGCTTTTGGCAAATTTGAATAGTTTGTTGAAGTCTCACATTTTTTCCTAATAGATTCTCTTCATTTCCATCAGAAATGGAGGCTTCAACTGAACTGTTTGTTGTAGAACCTCTGAAGGATGGAGAAGACTCACTTATTGAAGATTCTATGACACTTATTTCTCTTCTCGTGCTCATAACATGTCTGTGTAGCCACTGCTTTGGGGTATTTACCCCGATGCTTTTCAAAATATGTGTCACTTGAACAGCCTTATCTTTCCTGGAAGGATGGCCAATCTCAATATCATCATCAGATTCCATTTCCAATATGAAACGATTTTGATTTTCCTTTGATGAACTTGCTATGGAACTCATAGGAACCATTGCAGGTTCCTCGAAATCCAATCGTTGACACACATTCCTCTTGGAAGAATATCTCTGTAAGTTGGTCAATTTTCTCTTCTTGGCAGAATCACTCAACTGCGAAAATTCCTTCTTTATGTCAGGATTACTAGTGATATATTTGTGGGGCACTACATCTTGTTTCATAACAATTTTGGATCTCATCAGTTTGAAGGCTTGCCAGTTTTCACAATCAGTATTCATCTAAAATAGTGAAAAAAATAATTAACCATGGATTTTTCGAATTTAAAAGTAACTTACATCAAAATGGTCCTCACAACAATAATATCCAGCAACACTCTTTGGTACATATGGTCTTCCAACTGCTTGGAACCAGTTAGAACTTTGTTGTGGCTTGTAGGGCACATTGATGAAAACCTTTGAAGAATTTTCAGAGGTGTTTTCACAAGCAGGAACAAAGCAGCGTTTCGTTTTTTTGAAAGACCTCATCATATTTGTAATCTGGAAAGAGTGGGACTTCATAGTTTTGATAATCAACCAAGAATTGGATAATGCTTACCTTCGACAAATGTATCAATTTGTTTTGATGTTTACTAAAATGAAAGCTAGTCACAATCCACGATCAATCATGAAAAATAACGATGATCATTTAACGAAATAACTAACTGGAGAGATAATAATAATAAATACTGGAGAACAAAACAAAAATCGACACAGGTGAAACTTCAAACTCGTAAACAAAAACATACATAACCACAAAATTTGGGTGTGGCAGTGTCTGTCAAGTGTCAATAGTGTCAATATTTTGTGTGGTGTAAACGGGCACGAATGGCTCAAAGTAATATGCGCTGTTGCAAGATATAATCTGGAACTTTCTTTGAAAATAGATCCGTTTTATTGAGGGATAAATTTATTTGCAAAAAGATGGCTGACAGGTTATGATTGTCATTTTGTAATATGAAAAAAATTAAAAATTATAGATACCATTACAAAATATCATAATCAATCTCCATTAGTTATCATCTTCATCAAGCAAATGAGAAATTTATAAAAATTACTCATAATTCTGACGAAGTAGGATCAAGAAACCTATTATATACCATTGATGTTATGATTATAGTCATAATTTATTCAAACAACAATTTCTGGAAATCCAGACATATTGGTAAAGCCGGCAACGTTGTAATGACGCAGGTAATCGTATTTTATCTCTGTGTGTATATGGCTGTTCACATAGTACGTCATAGAAATGGTGGAGGAGCCAAGTTCCTTTCTTATTTATTTTTTTCTGAAGTGAAATTTGATTTTACGAAAAAAAGAAAAAATACGTATATATTAAATTTTTACAAACTTCACAGAAATATAAAAATCTCAATATTGGAAACTTCCCCATTGTTGATATTTCAGAAAAGCATCGTCCATGGAAATATCTATAAAATAGAGCCAGATCGCCAACTTTTCTACGGTGTTCCAGAGAAGTGAGTGAGTCACCCACGAGACGAATTGCCCCTTTTTGGACAGAATCCAACAGTTTCAGGGTATGTTTGGGTGCTGCACATATGGGAACAGTATTCCAGAACAGGTCGGATCTATGCCTTGAAGGTCATAAGCAGCTGACTGGAAGTGGAATAATAATTATAACGCTTTCTATACAGGATGATTAAAGAAGCTCACATAGTAAATAATGATGAATATGGAAAATCAAGACGAGTTGATATACAAGGTGAGTCCGTTTTTTGTAGCATGGCTTCAGCAGCTCAAAGAAGATCCATTTCAAGATGAAATACTCATGTAAACATATATGCGTAGGAGTCCCTTTCTCGATATACACGAGGTCTGATTATGAGAGCTTTCGATTATTCCAGGTCTTCTGGTCAATTATTACGCAATATCAAATAGAGTGTGTTCAAGAAATATAGTATCATCAAAGGAGTTATTTCCAGCATCCATTTCGCAATCCATACAGTGTTCAGAAAACATACATAAGAGTGAAAAAAATAGGTACCCAACTGGAAGCAGTACCCAAAATAGTTCATGAGGGTTAAGTTGGGTATATCCCCCAAAAGTCTTACACCCTGTGAGTAATCGAGAACGCCTGATTCTAGTTATCAAGTTCTTCTTCTTCTTCTTCTCTGCACAGGTGGGCGGGTGCGTAGACCCCTGCACTCAGGCCTCTTCAGTCGGGCCCATTGTGCGCCCACTTGTCCTGTGAATCAGCTGGGCATGCCGATTTCTTTGACGAAATTCAGCAGCTTCCTCAGCTGAGTCACTTTCACATCCTTTGGGTGCAGTACAATGCTCCCAAAGGCAGCTTTCCTCTGATGCACCAGCGCGGGGCATTCAGTGAGTATGTGTGATGATGTTTCATCATCCTCCAAGCACCATCTGCAGATGGGATCATCTTTGATCCCTATGAGTTCTAGCTGCCTGTTGAGGTGGTTGTGCCCAGTTAAGAGCCCAACTACCATCATCTTGAGATCCCTTCTATTAAGTGACAGGATCTCTCTCGTGTGCCATTTTGAAGGTTCCTTTATATGGAGCTTTGATTGTCTCATTCCTGGTGTGTCCCGCCATGTTTCAAGGAACTGCCTCTGAAGCATTTCCTTCATGAAGGACATTGCCGTACTATTGGGTATCCCCAATATCGGTTCTGGTCCAATGGGTGTCGTTCCTGAACCGATCTCGGCTAGTCTGTCTGCCTCCTTGTTCCCCGGGATACCAGAGTGTCCTGGAACCCACATGAGGCTGACTTTCCTATTTTTTGCCATATTTTCTAAGGCACTTCTACACTCGGACACCAATTTAGTTGTGATCCTATTGGATCTCAATGTCATAATAGCAGCCTTGCTGTCCGAGCATATGGTGACTGGTTCACGTCCACTTCTGCCGAAATTTTCTTGGACACACGTCAGAATTGCAAATTATCAAGTTATTCAATGGTGATAAGTGTACCAGATTTCAATTCATCAGTTTGAAAATGCAAACACGGAAAAATATCAGATTTTAGCTCACGGTTTTTTGTCTCTCTACGCTACGCGTCGGGAGACAACACAACTTGGAGCTAAAATCAACTACTTTTCCCCTTGTATAATAAATAACTATTATTCTTTCACGCAAAAGCGGTTCGTTGGACGGAAAAAATCAGAAGATCAAATTGTTACAAAGAAAGCGAATTTCTAAAAAATTTTTTTTTCTCGGAAGAATCAAGAGCGTACCATATTCTATTCATAAAATTTCCAGGATACATCCCTTACGAACGCCACTGGTAGAGATAGGTATTGAAATACCTGTTGCATCAAAAAATGCCTATTGGTGCTGAGTTGATGCATGTGAAATTTCATGAGAATATCTAGAACAGTTTTGGAGTTATTATAAAAAAACGATGTTTTTCTTAAAATTTCAACACTATATAGTTCGGAAGTTGAGAGGGTTAGGGCATATGTTCATATGAAATTTTCCTTCCAAAATGAGCTGAGGAATCATATCCTTGATTTTCATCCATCAATCAAATTACAGCTTGTATAACGGTTATGGAATGTTACCTATATTATAAAATAATCATCATTGCTTTATTATTGTTCATTGCATATATATCAAATAAGTATATCAGACCAATCCATATCCCCAGTAAATCATACTTATCTCCATTAATTCCGATACTATTATATCAGTGCACAAGCTCTGTCAAAACTTGATTAAGCCGATAGATCAACTTATCATTTTTATGGCCACAATCATTATTTTCTTCCGTTATAGGAGTTCCAAGAGATCAGCTACTGATGGGCGCTCGCAACGTCGAAGTTATCAAGCTGTTGGCCATTGATTGATCGGGGGATATTCAGTCTGATGGCGTTATTACTCACCGCCCGGGTCGATTCATCTGGAAAATATTGACTGCGAAGGATTAAGTAACCAGAAGAAAAATGTGTTTCCTTGGGAAACTGCAAGAAAATCCATATACAGTGTGTCCCAGCTAAAATGTCCACCCAGTATATTTGATGATGCTCACTTGAATTATGCTATTGAATAAATCGTAGGTATACAGGGTCACACCGAAGTGCACCTCAACTTTATTATTTGAATAGGGACACCCAGTATATTATTCCATATTCAAGTAGAGTTCATTATTACAAATTCGACAATGCCGGGTTTGATGGGATTTTTTCAAACGACTACGAAGATATGGCAAAAAATAAAACGATTCAATAAAAAATTCATATAATTAGATTTCATCAATATAACACGATTGAAATCGAATGAAAAGAAGATAATTGAAAACTGATAACCACCAATTGTCTCGATGGTGATAGCAACTGGCCAGCTCGGTCGCCAGACCTCACTCCAGTTGATTTTTATTTGTGGGGCTACTTGAAACAACAGGTTTATACTCCAATTGTGAATATGGAAGAAATGAAAGAGAAAATCATAAATTCATGCACACAAATTGATCGCAACGTGATATATAGGGTCACAATGAACGTTATCAAAAGAGCTAGGGAATGTTTGCAGCAGAATGGACGACATATTGAGCAGTTGAGGTTTCAATTATTTTCTTATATTTTATTGAATAGTTAGCTATGATAATGATGTCCTCAATCCAGAAATGTGAAAATATACAGAGTGTCTCGTTGAAAATCGAAAGGTTAGGTCACTTCAGCTGAAATCAGAAGTAAGGTATAGATGAATACAATATGCGCATGTTTGCAATATGCGCACGGGCCGTAGTTTGGTTGTTTTATGAACGATGGCAGCACACATCATACACACAGTTTTGTGTTAACCTACTGTCAGATTTTAGTCGGTTAGACAGAAAGTTGCAAGCGTTATCAGACTGGTGTCGCTAAAAATCATTTTTTGAAGACGCTGGTATAATATTTCCACGTTAAGTTTCTTATTATTGAGTTGTAAAAGACAGTGTTGATGAACTGCAATATTTTGTGTTCCATTCATGGGTATTGAAGCTTAGATTGTGGTGGAAAGCAATCGAACTAAGGTAACATACTCAAGACAAAAACATAACCTAACCTAATTGACCTTCATGTGTAGCAATATGCCCACCATGCGGAGTTGGCAATATGCATATGGCCTACAGTACCTTAATCTACGTCAGCACCTAAAGAATATGCGCCTGTGCATTTTCTGCCAAATAGATGATCTTGAGGATTGTGTGCTTTTAATATAACTAAGAACATTAAATACATTTTTTCTGCAACCGACACAAAAGTCGTCCATTTTGATACCGAAATTAGCTCTTAAATTGACGTTTCTATTACTGACACAGAGATAGGTATGTTTCTAGGCAACATATTTAGTTCCTAGGAGCTAAAGTACTGGGCTATATCGCAAATTTTGCTTTCGCTCGGCTTCGCTAAACGCTCCGCCTCGCAAATGCAAAATTCGCTTGTCAAACAAAGTGTCACTTTTGATCCTGATAAAACAATCTACTATTCATTTGTTCAATTTGCTTATAATGCTCAAAAATAATCATTTTTATTCTACTTATTTTTTAGGTTTTGTATTTAGTTGGAATTGAATGATTATTCCACAAGTATTACATCTTTTTGTTTTTAATAATTCTCGACTTCCGTATGCATGGCCATATTGTCGACACCGTGTTGGGCACTATAGCCATTTACACTTTTTTTTTTATATTGGATAAAAAATGTTTCAAACCAACTTTTTATGGCAAGTATTTTTTTTTAGGTTCTGAACATGGTAAACTTCATCATGAAGTGATTGCCGTAATTTGTTATCCACACTTACATTTTTAACAAAAATATAATCGCTTAAGGTGGCCATATTGTATTCACCTACCTTAATTCAAAATGTGTAATTGCATCGGTGATTGCGAAATGAGAAGTTACCCAAACCCTCAAAATTTCATAATTATATCTCAAGTGATTCAGAAGTTCCAGGGGTGGCCTGGTTATCGTGATCACCCGGTATTATAATTCCCCTGAGTGTATCACCTACGCCACTGGGTATACCTGATGAATGCCTTTTTTCGAATAATAGTCCAGCCACTCGAAGAGAGTAAACCCGACAACGCCAACTGAAAATTACATTTGAGCAAACCACGACAAATATTTGTTTAATAATTTATTATGAAATGAAAATAGTTTGTCGCGACTCGTATGCTTCCAGTTCTCCCGTATGGGAAGTTATTCCTATAGCCTCCATATTGCGAAATAACAGCTCTATATTTATCTAGGTGGTCAGGAAATTTTAATTAATATTGTTAATTGGAAACGTCTAGAATGGACAAAATAATAACTAACTATTCTCCGGAGAGTTCTGAAATATGCGTGTGTGGCTCCTGGAAATATTCATAATATGTATGAAGTTTTCATCAAAATAAAGGTAAATTGAAATTTTGTGCTCCTATTGTACCAATTTGTAATGTGTGTGTGTTCATTAACTTCATTTGATTATAGTTACTTCAACTCAATTCTAATTGAAAACGATTTAATTAGTGAAAACAGGTAGCCAGTTACTTCATGCGCTCTGTATAATTTGACAAATGGATCATTTCTAGACGAACTGATTTATTTTCCTACAGAGGATATGACGGAGGATTTTCGTTAAAAAAAAAACTATCAATTAAAATACAAATATTGACTGATACGATAAGGAACAATGCTCCAAAAGAGAAACCGTAGAACTCGTTGAGGGACATTTCTTTGTCATCATACATAATAATATATATGAGAAAATTATTTGATACATTGGAATTGATAAAAATATAATGAGATTTATATAATTATTCACTGTTTTCTCAGTAAAAGAATCAGCAGATATATAGTAGAACCTCTCACTTTTATAATAAATGAGTCATTCAAACATGGAGTCTTTCCAGAAAAACTGAAAATCGCAGTTGTGAAACCGTTATTTAACCCTTGATTACTCGCGCTAATTAATTCGAACTTTTTCCCGCGCGGTGTATTTTGTACACCACCATGAATTTGACTTGTTTTTAGGTGAAATAAAAACGTATGCTTTCCTAACCCCGCACAAGTTTCGACTTATGGGGCGTTGTATCCAGTGCTGGGTCAAACGAGGCAATGCAATTAAAAAGAAAAAGAAAAAAAGTCACTCTGTTTTTAGTGCGTCCACATAATACACAACTAACGTGTTCGTATTCAATATTGAATACTTAGATAATTCACCCTATTTCCCACGCAGTGTATTGTATTCTTGGCACCAACGGGCACCAACGTGACAACTCGTCAAAATTTACGTACAAACACACACACAAAACTGATCTATCACATCCCAGACATGTTAGACATAGGTTAGGTGGGAGTCTAGAGCCACAAAAAAAATTCTACGTTCGATGGTAGCAAGAAATTTGGCGCTGGTGTACAAAATACACCAGCGCGAGTAATTAAGGGTTAAACGCTTGCAGCAAATCTGATTTGTCCTACTATCTGTCCTATATTGAAATAATGCTCATGTTTTCATTTTATAGATACGAGGAGAGAAAATCCCAAAAAATCAAGTTAAATGAATGTACCACCTCCTCGATTAACCTACATATTCAAACCAAAATTGGTTTGAAAATAACGAAACCAGAAGCAAAATGAAAAATGCTGTTTTTTAATAATGATGATGCGGAATAAACTTTCGGATGTAAAATACAATGTATTAAACATCCACAAATCTTCTAGACGTAGGCTCCACGTAGCGTCCAGTGAATTCAACAACTAATAAAATATGCCGGCCGTCATTTCGTTATTTAGGGCCGTTTTATAGAACATTAATTATTAATTTTAACCACTTCGATTCGGTGCTTTTGTGAACTCGGACCACAGAGGTACCCTGTTTCTTTTTTGTCAACTGCCGGAGAAGAATTAACGTCTGATTGTGCCTTTTTTTGGAACGCGTTTTGTTTGGAGTGTATAATTCATGTCGATGATAGGAAGCCGATTACTCATTATGAAGGTGAAAAATCGGTGGAATTTTGAAGTATGGGAAAAGGAGAATCGAAAGACATTAATATATATTTATAGTAGCTCTGAGTGACTGACTCATTTTAGCCTTCTTTTATTGTTCGTTCAGATCAAATACGGCCGCATTGATATTACTTATGTCACTAATCACCTTTGAGTAGGCAAGTGTACACATTCGGAATACACATAAAAACGACCTTGAAGATCCATTGCAATTCAGGTTGAATAACTCTTTTTATTGCCACTTACTCGAAGTTGTTCATTTTGTTTGTAGTAGTTTCAGTTTTTTTCAGTGATAAATCAACCCCTACACGGAAAACCCTATTTGAAGACGACGTGAGTTATTTTGACATCGATAAAAAAGGTGCATCCTTTTTTATCGCTGTAAAAATGCATCCTTCATCGAGTATGCGACCGTCACTTCAATTTCTGTCTTGTCATGTTTGATGGGTAGGTATTGTATAATACGAAAATACGCAAAATGAGCCGATTTGGAGAAATTTCTCCGGAAGAAATCTCGAAAAGTATAAAAAATACAATTCTGCTAGCAACTAAAAACACGAAATCGTCGATTTGGAGACAATTCATGAAGTTTTGTGAAGCCAGAAATTACGAATTGGGAGAAAAAACACCGGTGCCCCAAATAGCAGACATTTTGAAGGATTATACGTATAAAATGAAGAAATGAAATGGAGATGATTACAAGGAATATGCTTTGAAAACAATCTGGAATTCGACTGCGAAGATGATTCAAGAAAAATATTTCAGTGAGTACAATATCAAAGTTGATCCTTTTGCCGATATAACTTTCAAAGAAGCTCGTGATGCAAGAAATAGTAAACGGAAAGAATTACAAGCTATTCAGGATAAAAGAAAGTTAGGTTCTGTTGCAATAGATAAGAAAGATATCATATAAATGGCCAAAAAGATTTTTCCATATAGCTTCTTATGAATTAGCTTGGAGGGGAGGAGACGCTGTGAACTGTGAAATATACTATTTCAAAGAAGAGAAAAATCAAGATGGAACTACTACAGGTAGAATAAAATATAATACAATATTTTCTAAGACGGCACAAGGTGGGTCAAAAAGATTTGCAGACAGCAAATGGATAACAAAAACTCAAATCGATGAAAATATTTGTCTAGTGAGGCTATTACAATCACTTTTAGAAAGAAGAAACGAAAACATAACTTCTGAACGCCTTTTTTCAACTCCAAACCCTTTTTGGAGGCACAAAAATTCTAAAGGTTGGTTTAACAATGTTCCACTGGGAATTAACATGATATATCTTCTTGGACCAAAATTTCAGCAACAAAAATTGGCATTGGCACCTCAACTAATGAAATTACCAATCATTGAAACCGTGCTAGTACAGTTACACAGTTATAGCCAAAGCAGGAATAAGTGACCAGCAGCTCATGAAAATAACTGGACATTCTTCTTCAGCATCGATCAAACAAATTGACCCTGAACATCACGAAAATCTAGTTAGTAACTTACGATCATCGGATATTACGAAGTGTACGAACGAATATTCGACATGTGTCGAAACCATCAGAGATGAAAATATAGAAATTTCGACATCAAACTATAATATTTTCAAAAATTGTAGTTTCAATAACTGCTCCTTCAGATAGTTTTTTCAATTAGGTTAATTATTGTTGTTATCCATTTATACATTGTCGTTGATTTATCATTCCTAAAAACACTCGATCTTTTTTCTCAATGGATAAATTTCTTTCCTATCTCAAACATTTTCCATAACTAATTTCGCTCGAAAAACTGACATTAGACAAAATTGCTCGACCTACGGTCTCGCAATTTTTTCATGTCAGTTTTTCTCGAAAAATTACTGATTGGCAAATGTTTTCGTTAGGAAGAGAAATTTATCCGATAAAAAAAAAGCTCTTGTGTTTTTACTGTTGATAAATCCACTTCTACGCTATTTGACGACGACGTGACTCATTTTGACAACGATAAAAACGGATGCACCTTTTCGTATCGCTGGTAAACTCCTCCTTTGATCTAGTAGCTGCCTGATGTCACTCCAATTTCGGGCGTGTCAGGTTTGATTGAGCCGTTTTAGGAAAATTTCGTCTGCAGAAACCACGAAAATATGAGAAAATCCATTCCGCAAACTACCAGTTACACGGAATAGTGGTGCCCACGAGAATCTCGTTTTCGAGACAAGACTCGAGACGAACTCGGACAAGACGAGAAGAGACTTTTATTGGTCTCGTCTCGAGTCTCATGCAAGACTTCTCGTGTCTCATGCGAGAGTCTCGCAGGTAAATATGTCTGCGTGCCGACTGCAGACTTGAGAATCTCATTCATAATACAACATATTTAGAAAGAATTCAGACTATTTAGCTATGGTACTTATAGTCACATAATGAATTCATTATGGGACTAAGAACCATAATGAAATATTCTATATGAAAAACATGTAATGGTGTGAACAAACAAGTTTAATCAAAATGCATAACTATGTACATCAGTAATTGATGATTTTTGGTAAAATTATAATCCTGTTTGGTTTTTTTGGCACCAAAAATTGCTTCTGATATTTTTTTTTGCTGTTTCGAATTTTTGATGTAACCTTCAGCAACCAGTATATTGCTTTTCAATACGCCATGTCGTTTCACGGTACACAAATCAGCTTCAGAATCTGAGGATGAGGTTACTTCAAAAAAGTGGCAATAACTTTTGGCATCCTACCAAATGTATGTATTTCAACAGGTTGTTTTGTGCATTTCTTATTTTTTATTAGTGACAAAAAAACGTAGATGCATGGTTTGTGTTGCAAGGTCGTATTCTCACATATTGTCTGACAAGTTCTACCATATTCAATCCTGGGCTATTCTCCGAAGTTACAAAAAATTCCCGCGTTACATATACTTACTCCTTTAAAAATAGTTGTCATTGTGACATGCCAAAAATGCAATTTTCAATTTTTCGATGACGTATTATTGCCATATAAATGCCATCAGATAAAATTTTGTATGCAATACGAATCATACACAATCATTATGGCACACGTCGTGTTATCGACTTGTACCATAATGATCGTCCTTATGATCCTTTTTACATAAATAACTATTATGAACTTTGAAATTGCGTGAACTGAATGATAAAAACTCCATCATGGTGTTTACTTGAACAGCGACGTTTTATATTTGGGTTTTCTCTGATTTTAAATCCCCAAACAAGTATTTTGCCAACATTATATCTCTTTCGAATGTATATAGGCTCGGAAGTATACTTATTCTGATTGATCTCCTTACCATTAATGGCCAAATAATCCATTAGTGCGGTAGAACGCCTCTGTCCACTTCCGATTTGTTATACTTGATAAATAATGCTACTTTTCCGACCCTCCGATTTTTTGCTTCTTGAATCCTCTTTGTTTCGATTTCCTCTGCTGTGATGGCATAGGGGATAAGGCCAATTGTGAATTCCGGCAAAAAGGTTGTGCCGGACCCTTTCGGAAATGCCATTCAAATCAAACTATTGATTGAGGTAGAATGGCCTAAATATCGGGTGGTCCCAGAAAACGAATTGTTAGTTTATTTTATCAATTCACTGCGATTCGAAAGTAGGCGTTTGCTACTTCATTTTAGAAAAGAGCTGCTCATTGACTTCAAAAAGAAGACGAAATATCACTTCTCGTGGAAGATGGAACAGTTTTGTATCAGTATGCTTTCTTGGCGTCGAAATACCTATATGACATCCGTGCAATGTTATCTTTTCAGCAGTGTTTGTCAATAAGGTTCTGTATCTCGAATAATAGACTCTCTCTCTCTCTCTCCTTTAGTACTTACTAACGACTATTTTTTTCACAATATATAACTCGAAGGATGGTAGACCATACCTTGTCAATAATTACTATCATCATATATAGAGCGCTGATTACCTACACTAAAAAAAAAAGAGTGAAATTGCACTCAAACTCCATTCAATAATGTCTCAACTTCGGTCCACACCCGATTGTGTTGAAAATTGTGAAGTGTTTTTGAACCAGCTCCATTACTAGACTGGTTTTGATCAATACCTAAATACCTGAGACTGATTCTAGTTGAATTTCACTTGTTTGAAAGCTCGAAACCCAAAAACCTGAGAGAGCTGAGTGATTCATTGATTCCTGACTTTACCAATCGTTTCCTGATATAGTAAACTTGTGCTGTCCTCGTACCAATGTTGATGGGAAGTATATATACAGAAGACAGCAAAGGAATCACTCACTATATGTACTAGACTCTACAATATCTGCGCTCCACACAATCTCTCCTGGTTCTGCCGGACCCTTCCGGAAATTCCATTCAAATCAAACTATTGACTGACGTAGAATGGCCTTATTATCGGGTGGACCCAGAAAACGGATTGTTAGTTTATTTTATCAATTCACTTCGATTCGAGAGTAGGCGTTTGCTACTTCATTTTAGAAAAGAGCTGCTCATTGACTTCAAAAAGAAGACGAAATATCACTTCTCGTGGAAGATGGAACAATTTTGTATCAGTATGCTTTCTTGGCGTCGAAATACCTGTATGACATCCGTGCAATGTTTTCTTTTCAGCAGTGTTTGTCAATAAGGTTCTGTATCTCGAATAATAGACTCTCTATCTCTCTCTCCTTCAGTATTTACTAACGACTTTTTTTTTTCACAATATATAACTCGAAGGATGGTAGACCATACCTTGTCAATAAATACTATTATCATATATAGAACGCTGATTACCTACACTCAAACAAAAAGAGTGGAATTGCACTCGAAACTCCATCCAATAATGTCTCAATTTCGGTCCACACCCGATTGTGTTGAAAATTGTGAAGTGTTTTTGAACCATCTTCATTACTAGACTGGTTTCGATTAATATCTAAATATCTGAGACTGATTCTAGTTGAATTTTACTTGTTCGAAAGCTAGAAACCCAAAAACCTGAGAGAGCTGAGTAATTCATTGATTCCTGACTTTACCAATCTTTTCCTGATATAAGTAAACTCCGATAAACATCATCACAACCCTAAAGACTTCAATAGTTTTCAACCCTCTGCTTATGATATGAAATTTGGATAAATTATTCATCTGGTAAAATGATAGATGTTTACCTGGTCATAACTTTTTTGATATTGGATATTTCCGAGTCAAATTCATACAGTATCATTAGCAAGGGTAATAGATTCTGTTCCTGTTCATGGGCATGTGCTTTTGGATGCTACTTCCTGCAGGCATAGTTGAGGATTCCGACCAATAAGAATCTAGGATTGAGCTGTCCTTGTACCGAGGTTGATGGAAAGTATATATACAGAAGACAGCTAAGGAATCACTCTCTATATGTACTAGACTCTACAATATCTGCACTCCACACACTCTCTCCTGGTTCTCTTGCTGATCTCTTACTGCTCTCATATTTCAATCAAACCCAGTGTTAAGTATTAATGTATAGTGATTTCGTCTTCACATGAAAGTTCGAATAATATTTTTTACCATTATAATTCATCCTGTTTATAGATTCATTTCATTCCTCGCTGTTGTTCTTCATACCGATACTCACCCGACCTGTGTAACGAATCGAGACATTTTCATTTGCGAATAAATTGTTTTTTTTGTGACTGCATATTCCATATTTCCATCCCCATATTCCATAAGACCAAGACTGATCAGTCTTGGTCTTGGTCTTGGTCTCGCGAAACCCTAATGAAAATCACCATCCAAATGAATATTTGATAGAATTCACGATCATCAGCCATGTTGTTGGAAGCCATATATCATGTATTCAATTGAATTGAACTCACCCAAACTTCTCAGATATAATCATGCCAACAACAACATGTTTGTGCTGGAACTTGCAGTATAAGTACTTCTATACCATTCAAATCCATTTACCTGGGCAGCAAAGGCAGCAAAGGCTGCTAGCTCATAAAGCCAAGCGTGGCGAGGCTAGGAGTTCAGCCAATATTCTGAGAAAAAATCAAAAAATTTTGAGATTTCAATGAAATAAAATGATGATATTGCGGCTCTGATACGCCGTCGTATAGATCTACCGTATATCTGAGATACCCACAGATGGTCCAGTGGTGTTATCCCCACAGGAAGACTACAGATTCGTGACAATATCACACTCATACCTTTTTTCCCTATCCTAACTATAGGTATACGCACGGTGTTCTTCGAACATATAATAGCGATTCCAATTCATGCGCTCTTTTTTCATGTTCTGGTTCCCACGAAAAGAGATATCCTATAAAGTTCAGAGAACAAGAGAACATCGTGAGAACCAAGGTGAATGAAGTGGGAATTGGTGTTCTTCTTGAATTTCTGGAGGTTATATGCCTCGGGAAACACTTCCCTTGGCGATGTATTTCAGAGCCTCGCTGTTCCTTGAATGAACGAGTCTTTGGAAAGAGATGGTCTGCAGGTCTCCAAAGTGACCATGAAGGAGTGCGAAGGCTCAACTCGACGGGTTAATCTCGCGGGGACTACCAAGGGACTGCCAACAATTGTTGATATTTCAAAAGAGCATCGTCCATGAATATATCCATAAAATAGAGCCAGATCGCCAACTTTTCCACGGTGTTCCAGAGAAGTGAGTGAGTTTGTGAGCGATGCATCACCCACGAGACGAATTGCCCTTTTTTGGACAGAATCCAACAGTTTCAGGGTATGCTTGGGTTCTGCACTCCAAAAATGAGAACAGTGTTCCAGGACAGGTCGGATCTGTGCCTTATAGATCATAAGCAGCTGACTGGAAGTGAAACAGCTCCTGGCCCGAAACAGAAAACCAAGTTTTTGGGACGCACTTTCATCAATTTACAGATATGAAATAAAATAACATTTCTGACGATAAAATAAACTTCCTCAAGGAGATCGCTGCTTTTACAGGATACTTTTATGATAAATGTCAACAATAGTCGAATAATTATTTCCCAAAAGGGAAAAAACTCCGAAGTCGTCTCCACAAGTTTAATCGCGAAGTTTGCAGGCAATTTTGCTTCACTTTTACTTTTGAGACATGTTTCGACCTTTCGAATGGTCATCATCAGTCATAGTACTGAACAAAGGTGATGTGGAAATGGCTGTGGCATCATGCAGACGAGAAAAATTTTATATAATTGTTGAGAACATAGTAAAAGTAGCGAGCTCGAAAGTTAAGGTAATGAGCAGAATTTCCTGCACACTTCGCCATCAAACTTGTGGAGACGACGTTTTCCCAATAAACACACACACACGTGTTATATACGTTTATACAGTGTGGACGTTGATTAAACGTTTCTCGTTGAATTTCGCAACGTTATTTCTGTAACGCAAATTCAACCAAATGTTGATTCAACTTATAATGAACGATAATGATTCAACTCGTCTATATAGCCGCCATTATGCAACGTGTCAATATCGTGATTACTGATGATTTCTGAAATTTCACGTTTAATGTTAGGTAGTGTAAACATCAACGTTCAGAATTCGTATCTCAGCAACGTTACTTTGCAACCAAGTTGAAACCAAAATACAACGTTATATTGAAATCGGTTGAAAACGTATAAAAAACGTTGAGAAACTGTTGATTTTTATGGTTACGTCGGAACTGAAATAAAACGGTATATTTCAGTAGAATTCACATTACTGCTACGTGTGCAACGTCTTAGTTACGATAAATCAACGTGAAGAGGTAACGTTACTGTAGAAACAGAATAAAACGTATTGCATAACGACATTTTGCCGTTATTTCAACGATGATTAATAGGGGCGTTACTTGAAGAATTCAACGTTTTTTTCACGTAGCTGTGTTTATTGGGTTGGGTCTTCTCTTTGATCATCCCCCTCCACTTCGAGCATGGACACTTCAGAAAATAATTATTTCCCAATTTTTATTCAAGTCTGTCGTTTTATTGATAGGATTTACATTCGGCGATGTCCCCTGTCATATATTGTGACACGGAGGCCGAAACATCGGTTCAGCGGTTTGATGGACGACGGGAAGAGGGTGGCAGCGTCAAGGGAGCCGCGAAGGGTTAAAAGGGATAGATTTGTCAGCCGTCTTAGCTTGACCGTCACTCGGAAATAGGGGAGAGGTCGCGAATTAAAAGTACGGTAGGGAAATAACAACATCAAGGCCATTGTACAGGGTGGGCCAAATTAGGCACTTTTAAAGGGGAAGTACTATTCCCTAACCCAGATGAAAAGAAAAACTGATGTCGGTGTCTGAGGGTCGATTCTCATGAGAAATTCGATGGTGGAATCGGCATATCGATATCTGTCTTCGTTTCGGAGTTACAAGGTGTTTTTAAAAAATGGGCATTTTTGAAAAGTGGCTTCAGATTTTTTTTGGCAAAAATTGTCTGTTCTTATGAAAATAACTGCAAAACAATTCTCGATGCACTGAACTCGGCCTTCCTATATCTAGTTCAAGAATATAACTTGCTCTTCTCGAAAGAAAAGGTCTATCTGAGGATCAATTTTCATGACCAACACAATGCTTTGAAAATGTTTCCATGAAAACGAGGAAGTTTCGCCAAAAAAAAATTGTTGTAGCCACTTTTCGAGAATTCACAAACACCTTTGTGTTAATCATGTGAATTGATCAACAGGAATAGGACTTGTCCTTTGAAAGTGCCCAATTTAGCCAGTTTTTGTGAAGCAGCTTCTGCGATGGAAAGAGTGTTACTGATGGAAAAACCGAGCATAGATATGGTGGGCTTGGTGGGGATGGTGGTGCCAGACATTACAATGTCGGGCATACTGAGTTCCGCCTTTCTAGAGAAAATGCAGGCTTGAGTTTTGGTGGCGTTAAATTCAACTAGGTTGTTGGTTCCCCAGGCTGTGATTTCAGCAAGGTCTTCATTGACAGCATTGACCTGCCTGCACCGTGACTTCTTAGTTTCTTGGGAAGAAATGGGAATTCTGGAAGAGAACGCAGTATGGAGGGTACTTTCATCTGCAAAGCTGTGAATGGGGCGAGTTGTTACTCCCAACAGATCATTGATATGAAGAAGGAATAATGTTGGTGCCAAAATTGATCCCTGTGGAACGCCGGAATCGATGCCAATTGTATCAGACGATACACCGTCCACCACCACATGAAGCGATCTGCCTGAAAGAAAACTCGATAAGAGATGGCATAGCTGAGGTGGTAAGCCGTATGATGGTATTTTGTGGAGGAGTCCTTCGTGCCAAACACGGTCGAATGCTTCCGATATGTCCAACGCGACATCTAGAGATTCTTGTGTTTTTCTAATAAAGCTTGCCATAAATGGGTGATCTTCGGTGGCGAAAGTCGTATTGTCTATCTTTGATGATTCCTGAGCTCTCCAGATATTTGATAAGCTCACTATTGATGGCTTCCTCCATCACTTTGGAGATCACTGATAACAGGGCAATGGGCCTGTAGTTGTTGGGCAAGTTCTTGTTCGTTTTTTTGGTGATTGGTTGGACTCTAGCTATCGTCCAGCATGATGGATATCTATAATATAGAGCCAGATCGCCAACTGTTCTACGGTGTTCTAGAGAAGTGAGTGAGTTTGTGAGCGAGGCATCACCCACGACTTGCCCTTCGGACAGAATCTAACAGTTTCAGGGTATGTTTGGGTGCTGCACTCCAAATATGGGAACAGTATCCCAAGACAGATCGGATCTGTGCCTTATAGATCATAAGCAGCTGACTGGAAGTGAAATAGCTCCTGGCCCGAAACAGGAAACCAAGTTTTTGGGATGCACTTTTAGCAATTGATCTCACGTGATTTTTCCTAGAAAGGTTATCACCGATAGTTATACCAAACATCGAAATAGATGTCTTCAAAAGTATGGTTACTCCTGACAAGCTTATGTTGGGCATAGTGAGATCGGCTTTTCTAGAGAAAAGGTATACCTGTGTTTTGTTTGCATTGAAATTTACCAAGTTATTGCGGATCCCCATTCGAGAATTGTTACCATGCCCATATTTATGTTGTCTACATTCCTTCCTCGTTCGTTTCTGATTTGACTGGCTGGTATTGGAGCCCTGGAAGAGAAGGCGGTATGGAGGGTACTATCATCCGCGAAGCTGTGTACTGCGAACATGAAGTTGCTTCCAACAAATCGTTGATATGGAGTAGAAATAGTGTTGGTGCTAGAATTCATCCTTGCGGAACACCAGCAGTGGTATAATCCATCTCAGGATTAGGAACGTTGACCAAAATGATTAAATGATATACAAAACGGAGATTGTTCTTGATGCTCCAAGAACAAACTCCTAACCTAACAACTATCTGCACTATACTTTTCACACCTCCTCCAGATCAAGTGTAACACTCTATTTCAGCGGTGGATCATCTTCAATTATTGTGTTACAACACTTTCACACGAACACATGGTGAGTGTACACCATATAACACCGAACGGTATCGGTGCTCCGAACGGTATCGGTGCTGCACAATCTACTCTGGTCTACAATATTGTAGTTATTGGAGGCACAGCGAACAGACCTATAGATTATTTCAAGGAGCTGTAGATCGACGGAAATCGCAACATTGTCGTCTGACGTTCTATACGTGGTTCTACTGGAAGAAATCTATATTTTCCAAAAACTGAAATAAAAAAATTGTCTAGTGTCTTTAGGTTCACGGTGCTTCATCGCATTTTCTAGTACTAGATTCTGAATACCCATAAACGATCATTTATGTCCAATTGAACGTTGCTGTGAGACATATTATAATAAATGCTATTGAGTGGAATTCAAACATGCAGGGCATGGTGATACTAGAGACTGAATAATGTCTCTGTCTTGCAAAAAGTGGAGTAGTCAATGATTTTGGTATATACCTACTGTTCAGTTCTTCTAGTTATCTTGAGAGTCCTGTTGAAGTATTCCCAACAACATATAATCTCCAAAAGTTCAAAAAAAATTCCAATACCTACCTCCTGTCCCTATATCCTCCCTAGGAACGCACGATGTTCTTTGAAAATTATAGGGATTCCCTTTCGTGCGCTCCAAGCGATAAAAAAAAGAATCCAAGTTTTTGACCTTGGGAGCGGTCGGCCTGATCCGCCTTTTTGGATAAAAAAAGGTATTTTTGAATGACTCTTCGGGACAAAGGTAAAGAAGACTGAATTCCCAAATTTTCTTGAAGGTACACTGTTCATAGTTTAATAAGGTGTAACGAGTTACAGATCCGGATATTTTCAAATTTTCCATAAAAATTGTCAGATTGCTCGTTTTTCTCAATTTGTTGAATGAATTGTAGCTATCTACTTTTGGTGGTTCAGATCGCTCAATCGTAGTTCCTACGTTATCTTCATGATTGTCCATGTTTTCATCCTTCCCGTGATACGCATATTGATTTTTCGTTTAATTGCTGCTGTAAAATGATATATTCAAAATATTTTTAACATCAATATTGTTACATGATTTTTCTTCCAGTATATTTTCGCATATTTTTGGTGGTTCTCGTTAATGGCAAGTACAGTGTAATCAAAACAGAATTGCTCTTATTCTCAGTTCCCTATATTGCTGCGCTTCTGTTCTAATTATCGAGAGACTATATAGAAACCAACGAATACGTATATATAAACTTCTAATATATCTAGAAATTCAATCTTTCCATTGGTCGAACATCCTTGAATTGCATGCCTCTCTGCTCACAATAATAATTTATCGTTGGTATGACATTTCGCCAAAGCAATTATGTCGTCGGGACTTCATAAATCGCTCGAATTCCAAATGTTTCGATAGTGATCATTATTGCCAACTGTAAATGAGAATTCAATTATTTGTCTTATAATATTTATCTTGATTGACCTCTAATTCAATTGATGGCTGAAAATATAGGATATGCGTTCTTAGCTCCTTTCAAGAAGATAAGTTCATATGAACATAATATTCCCTAAACCTACCTCTCAACTTCCGAGCAATATAGGGTGATAAAATTGTATTCTCTCTTCATTGGTTATAGGAACTTTTAGAATACAGTCTGTCCAAGATAAGGTTGAACAGCATGGGGATCTCGAAAACGGTAAGAGATACGAAATCGGATAAATCGGGAAAAAGTTGCGCATTCGGAGGATCATATCAAGAGCCTTCGAAAATGTTGAAAATTATTTTCAGTTTTTGAGTTATATCGAAAAAAGTGAATCTTTGGAATTTCTATTTTATTTTTTTTCTCCGTTATTATTAGAGATACAGCAAAACTGAGAATACTTTTTCATAGCAACTTTTGATGACGGTCAACGTGGTGATACCGATTTTTTCATGCGACGTTTCGTATTCGTGGAACCATCATCTACTTTTGTTTTTTGAATACGGTCCTGATAATTTTTTCACAGATTCTAAAAGGTTTTTTTATTCTGAATTCAACCGTGTATTATACAAGGTGGTTCATTTGTGTTTCGACCTATTCTTGGCCATCATCAATGTTTTTTCGAAACTCCAAAGGAAAAATGCCATCAGTTCCACTTATTTTGAAGGAAAATCAGTCAACACACTAATACCTCATCAACTGGTTTTAATCAACAACCCATTTCATTTTGCGGAAACAAAAATTCCATCCATACAAATTCAGAATATGTCAAGCGCTAAAACCAGGCGATGACGAAAGGCGCAAGACATTCTGTGAGTGGTATACCAGGAAATGTTAAAATTTTGCAGATTTCTTTCGAACAATCAACTGGACTGATGAAAGCATGGTCACTAATCATGGTAGCTTCGATAGAAAAAATACATATTATTGTTCACGAGAAAATGAACATTTATACATTACAGAGAGACACCAACACCGTTTCGGCTTTAATATGTGGGTTGCAATATTTGGTACACGAATAATTGTTCCTTCTATTTACCATGAAACACAGACTTCCGAACGTTATAGAAATTCGCTTGAGAATCATCTTGAGGAAGCTCTGGATGATTTACCGATTGCGGAAGTTCAGAACTCTGTTGGTTTCAACAAGATGGCGCTCCGGTACATAATTCCAGAGAAGTCCGTACGTTTTTATCCCTTGGCCGGCGCGGTCGCCTGATTTGACACAGATGGATTTTTTCTTAGGGGATATATCGAACTTTGTACACGCAAATAACTTTGAGGATGAAGAAGAACTAAGGGACAGTGTCTTCGAAGCATTCAATAGAATAACCCCAGAAATGCTTAGCAATGTCTTAGAAACAACTGTGAGAAGAGGATATCTTTGTTAAGAAAATAATGGTTATCATTTTGAACATTTGTTATGAATGTCTCTGTAGGTATTGTCAAAGTTAAGTTGTTAAAGTAATTCGTGTAAGAATAATTCATCAACAATTTTAAACGCTGCATTGATCGAATGATGTAGTGAAATATGTTTTATTCACTTTTCAGTATTGAATAACTAATCCATCGAGTTTGACACTAGATAAGAAATAAGTGGAACTGATGGCTTTTTTTCTTTTGGAAGTTCGAAAAAACATTGATGATGGATAGAAATAGGTCAAAACACATTCGAATCACCTTGTATAGTACATTGTTGAATTCAGAATAAAAAAACCTTTCAGAATCTGTGAAAAAATTATCAGGACCGTATTCAAAAAACAAAAGTTGATGATGGTTCCACGAATACGAAACGTCGCATAAAAAAATCGGTATCACCACGTTAAACCTCATCAAAAGTTGCAATGAAAAAAGTATTTTCAGTTTTTCTGTATCTCTGATAATAACGGAGAAAAAAAATAAAATAGAAATTTCAAAAATTCACTTTTTTCGATATAACTCAAAAACTAAAAATAATTTTCGAAATTTCCGAAGGCTCTTGATATGAACCTCCGAATGCCCAACTTTTTCCCCATTTAAGCGACTTCGTATCTCCTACCGTTTCCGAGATCCCCATGCTGTTCAACCATATCTTGGACAGACTGTATTATGAATAACTGTCACGTTTATGGATAATTGTTGAAATAAAACCACAACGTAATCGAACAAATGTTATGATTTCAAATACAAGCCAACTAGTTCAAAATAATTTTGTTATGCCACAAATGCATGAACATTGTGTTTATATTTTCACGCGAAAACCGTTTGTCGGTCGGAAAAAATTCAGGAACTCTTCAGAGTTTCAAAAATTATTTTTATTTCCGGACACAGCAAGAGCGTACAATATTCTTTTAAAAAAATCTCTAGTATACATCTCATTCGGAAGCCATTGGTAGAAAAATTGAAAAATTCCCTGCATCACAAAATTCATATTAGTGCTTAGTGAGTGCATGTAGAATTTCATGGTTATGTCTAGAACAGTATTGAAGTTATTATAGGAAAACGATTTTTTTTTCAAACTTCAATACACTATATAGCTCGGAAGTTGAGAGGTTCAGGGCATATGTTCATATGAACTTATCTTCTTAAAATTGGAGTACACCCAATAACTTTCCAGTTTTTGAAGATATGAACATGAAATTTGTGGATGTGTAAACATCTACAAAAACATGATTTGCACGGTGTCGTATATTTCGAAACTCTTCGACATTAAAAGACATGATTCATAAAAAATAATTAGCTCAAAATCATATAGGAGCTCATCGATTATTTCATCCACGTCCTTGGTGATACTTCTGATGTTATCATTAAATATTCAGGTATTTTTGTAAATATTTGAAAGTGATAGTTTGCAATCATTTATATTCTTGTTTTGTTAGATTCTAACACATTTGGTTGGATTTGTCGTATGTATGGATCCATGTTTCAAATTCAAGTCAGTTGAATATCTATAGAAAGAACAGGATGATAGTATTGGTGATAGCTATATAGGTTCCTTGATTTCCTTAGGCTGTTGGGAACGAGTGGGATACGTATTTTGCACTTTACTGAATGATGGTTCACTTGAAGCCTCTTCGTTCTGTTTCCTGTTCATTTCTTCTATAGTTTTCCAGATTGATGAGTTTGTTTCAGATTGATGAGCTGGTTCTATTGTGGATGAGATGGAGTTTTTCTGTTGCTTTTCCGTTGATATGACGTGGAATACTTGCCACTAATTCTTCGTATGTGAAGAATGTTCCATTTATTCATTTGCAGCGATTTATTTCTGAAAATCACTTTGAAGTTTCTGGATATAGCTTTCTTCCTATTGTTGTGTACATATACTTCCTTCGTCCATATTCTTGCAGAATGTCAACCTCATATTTGAAAGAGATGTCTATGAAGTGAACAATTTTCATTCTCATGGTTCGGTTCATCGATATCAAGCAAGAGTACCAACCATTCCGATACAAAACTGCTTGGGGCTGCTTGAATTTATAAAAATTTAGTCTTGACATGTTGAAGCTCATACTTCATAGGTCTAGTCCGCCCCTGCTTCACTACAGAAGTTCGACCAACGTGAGAAAGTTGATATCATACATATACTGGCCGCGTTCATAAGTGGAAAAAATGGTATCTGAGTCGAAATGTCATCTGAGAAGCTATCAACTGAAACTTCATTTCAGCTCAGATGTTTGTTTTCACCAAAAGCAAGAAACCGTCATGAGGAACCCTGTTAGAACTCCCGTTACTAATTATGTTCTGCGTACTAAATTCTAGTTTAAGTCACATACCCAATGAGAAACACTCAACAGAGGCACCAAATAATCGGAACATCTCGAGCTGTTCCTGTTAAGGAACCATTCCGATTCAAATAAATAGATAAAATCTCAATGAAGGACAGGTCTAGTCCACTCCTGCTATCCTACAGAAGTTCGACCAACATGAGACAGTTGATATCATACATATATTGGCCAAGTTTATGAGTAGAAAAAATTGTATCTGAATCGAAATGAATTTTGAGAAGCTATCGACTAAAACTTAATTTCAGTTCAGATGTTTGTCTTCACCAAAGGCAAGAAACCTTCATAAGTATCCCTGTAAGAACTCCCTTCACTTATTATGTTCACCTGAGTAATAAATTCTAGTTCGAGTCACATACCCAACAGAGGCACCAAATAATCGGAACATCTAGAGCTGGACCTGTTAAAGAACCATTCCGATTCAAATAAATAGATAAAATCTCAATGAAGGACACGTCTAGTCAGCCCCTGCTATCCTACAGAAGTTCGACCAACATGAGCCAGTTGGTATTATAAATCTACTGGCCAAGTATATGAGTGGAAAGAGTTGTATTTGAATCGAAATGAATTTTGAGAAGCTACACTGAGGGAAAAAAATTGTAGCCGTTACTAAAAAATTAGTAACTACAGAAAAATTTTTTAGTACGATAGGGGACAGCAAGCATTAGTTGTTGCCATAACTAATTCTGATGTTTTTCTGGAAACGCCTATTTGCCTCAAATGAAAAGTTTAGTTGAGTCATCTACGACGTTGTTGTGGTAACTAATAAGCCTTTTTAAGGAATAATACCAAGTTTTATTTGCCACAATCAAGATACATAGTTATGACAATTAGATTGTTAGTACTGTTTCAATATATGTTTGTTATCACCTCGGTTATCACAACAAATTATTCCAGTTGGGGCAATTACTCATTTCTTCTGACGTTAATAGTGAGTGTGTTGTTGCAGATTAAATATTTAATTGAGACTGAAATGGAATCTAGTCACTATTAAAAGTGATTTAGTAACGTTTGAAATATAATTTAGTTATTCTGGCAACTTAATAGTTTTATATCAATTAAAATCAAGGCCCCATTCTAATAATAACAGTTTGTATGCCATTTTCCTTCCAATTTCCAATGGAATCGTGAACAGGAATACACCACACACCGTAAGTGCCACAGGCCACAGCTCAGCAAAAAGAGAGGGAATTATAAATATACATCATGTACACGTGACGTCGGATGGACGTTTCTCACCGTCGCCCGTCGTAAACTGAACTGAATTGTGAATAGGCACCTAAACCTGATAACTAGTGACGCACAGATAACGATGGTAAACTGCGAATTATTATTTTGCCAACCAGATGCCAAATGGCTCAGCGCGAAGTGCAAAAAAACACAAAACAGTGATTTGAAAACACACAGAGCAGTGAACCAGCAAGAACACGACGCTCCCGGCTACACTAGACAATTATTTTATTTATTTTGTCTAAGCTCGACGACCGTGCGATCTACCCACTATTAAGATACAAGTTCAAATGATGAAACAGAAAGACAAACAGATGCAAGATGCAATTTTTGCCGGTGGGTCCCGAAGAGACGCGTGGCGGTCCCGAACGACGCAGTACAACTAAAATTATTAGTTATGGCTAAACAATTTCTGCTATGAATAATAATAAACCTTTCACGATAAATGTGTCATCAGTTGTGGCAAATAGTCAGCTGTTGTTAGTAACCCCAGAATGAGGATTTATAACCCCAATATGAAATTTTAATTGACTGAATAGACAACACTGTGATAATTCTGTCACAAATAGTATTTTTATTGATGACAAATAATTGGCGAAAAATAGAAAAGTCATTTGTAGGAAATAGGGATACGTTGTCATTGTTAATGAAATTCCAAATATTTTTAATTATCGGTACTAAAAAAATACCAACTAGACGTTTTAATTAACCAGTTTTTCTCAGTGTATCAACTAAAACTTCATTTCAGTTCAGATGTTGGTTCTCACCAAAGGCCAGAAACCTTCATAAGGAACCCTGTAAGAACTCTCTTTACTTATTATGTTCACCTGCGTACTAAATTCTAGTTTCAATCACATACCCAATATGAGACACCCAACAGAGGCACCAAATAATCGAAACATCTCGAGCTGCTCCTGTTAAAGAACCATTCCGATTCGAATAAATAGATAAAATCTCAATGAAGAACAAAACTAATGCCCTGCATCAACTATAACGTCAATTTTTTATTCGATTCATCCAGCACGCCTCGCCTTGAAAAATGATCGTACTTTTGGTCGTGTGACGCGATGGTCCTTTCAGAATTGATCATCAATCCATTGAAAGAGCGCATTAAAATCAAGGCGGCCGGGGCTCATCAATTGTCCAACAATAGAGCAACGACATGAACACAGCGCATGTGAGATTAAGTAATCTATCAGAGTCTCCGTAGGTTTAACGCCTATACAAATCTTTGTCACCGGTCCAGCTAAGATCCATTAGAGTTAAAAAGAAAAACTGGTCGAGTTCGGCCATTCGGCCAAATATAATACGAATTTGTCAATTGGACGTTTGTTTATTGTACGCTGGACAACTTGACAAATTTCTGTTTAATTATAGAGGGTGTTGAGTCTTTGGAAATGTACCAACTCTAGTGCTTCTGCTGTTATATCACCATTATTTCCATACAGTTTTGAACAGGTGCCTATTGCTAGAAGATCGAAGAATGCAACGTTATAAGTCGGTTGTTGATTCAACAATAACTTTGAAGTCCTGAAAAGTCGCATCGGTAGTTGAATTTTTGAATGTATATACATACAGCTTTCAAGGGACAAACTGAAATGGGTGATGGATCTCATAATTTTAATCAAGAAAGTTTATATTAACATGAGTCCGATCCCGATGAGAAGCGGAGCTATTGGTGGTTGAAGTTTGAATTTTTTTTATTATTATTGTATCTATTAATTGAAATATCTCGCTCATTTTGATAAAACAATTTGAAATTTGGTGTGGTTGATACTTTCTAGAAGATCATCGTGTAAAGCTTTTCCAAAATGTCCAATATTAACAGCTAGCGTTATACGTTTTTGGGGGTTGTAACCCCCTTTTTACAAAATTTATAAATGATGAAGAAATAGTGTGAATCAAGTGGTTACAGGCACGGTAGCTCTTGTGTCTGGTGGCAAAAAAGGGTGGGTTGACTTCACTAGTTTACTTGACTCTTAAATATTTTCCGGTAGGCGCCACCCAGTTTATTTTACTTGAACTGGGAAATTGTAGTTATGCCAAAATTTATAGATATTCAACAGTATAAGGACGTATTCAATATGCTGAAAGAGAAATACATAAATAAGGACACAATAGGTGAACTTTGAGGCCAAGTTTAATTCCTTAAAAGATTCCTTCAGAATTGGAAGGGTTTTCCAGATAGTTCATCAACATACATAAAGCATAAACTATGTGCTATCTCTATAAAACGCTAGCAAATTATTCTAGATACCAGATAATTTCATGGACATCTCTATACTTATTCAAATGGGTACCCCCTTCATATATTGGCCAATATAGTCTGAGTTCACACTGTGTCTGGAGACTAATAATACCTCATAAATTGCGAATATCTACCTGATATTAACACCCTACATGTACTAAGAAATCTGAAGGATATATTATACTGTAGAAAAATGAATTGAGTGAAAAATATGAAATCAACTCAATGGTTGGATCTTACCTTAGCTTGGAACAACCTGGAATCTTCAAGCAGGATTCCAAATCGGAATCTTCAACGAATTTTCTGGCCTCAGAAGTTATTCCCTACCAATTTCAGGCGTGGGTTAACATGGGGCTTCCGATCACTGACATCCTGAAGTGACCCCAAACGGGATGTTGTGGTGGTAGGACGCCACGTGGAACATTCGGATTAGCAAGTCCCTGCTTTGTTTTCTGTAGCCCTCAATTGGTGTCCCTAGTGCCAGTTACTCCTCAACAGAGAAACTACACCAGAGGGTTCATAAAATAATCGGGGAAGCGGCTCTTCCTTCAGCCAACGGCAATGGCTGCCTGGTAGATGAAAGCCAACAAATCTACAAAATAAAAACCCCAAAGCCTGTAGAGAAAATAACCCCTGAAAATTACCCTTCCCGAAGGAATGGCCCAAGGTGAAATAATGGAGATGATCACTCTCCAAAGGTTGGAAAACCAAAAGAAGAAATTTGATCTCCACATTGTGGAGCTTCACTCTCCAAGACCGAAAAGAGAAGGGCGAAACAGGAAATCTGTTCTCACATCCTGTGCAAACAGTTGTTGAAAGTTATGATGGAAAAACAGTTGTAATTCAAATGCGAATCTGCGCAATGACGTTGAGATTGAAAAGTTGACAATCAACTCTAGGTTGCCATTCAGGAATATTACACTGTTGCCAGCCCTCGCAAATCTATTCTGACGACAGAATTGCACTGATCTGCACCGATCTGCACCGAGAGAACTGATTGTACTGACCAGACCGAAATGAATAACGCAAAGGAAAACGATGCATCACACAGTAAAAAACCGCTTCGAGTGAAATCCGTAGAGTATGTTGTTAGAGTTGAAATACTCTGACAGACTCACTCTAATACTGCAATCAACTCTATTACTACACTTCTCGCAGGTTATCTCCTTCGAAACTAATTCTAGATTGAATTTTCACTATTCTCGTATTGAATTCACTCTATATTTCTGAAATTTCAATAAAATATCAATTCAGATAACTCAATTCACAAACAATTGAAATTGAATTCATACTAGTGTTTACTGACACTAGTGAACTTGAATATTCCTCTGTTGTCGATTGAATTGACACTCTATCATTGTTCAATTCAATCTATATACGATGAAATATCAATCTATACAGTTTCAGATCGTTCAGTCTACTGGATAGTGAAATAAGTAATACAGATTATAGTGTCGATGATATATAATGATCATGATATGAGCTTCAAGTAGCTTTTTTACTATAACCGCGTAGTGAGAAATTTTTTTCAACATTGAGTTATGAACGTATTTCCGTATACCTATCTCAGTTATTTTCCGTCTTTTCCGTTTCGAATTATTATTTCGAACGATTTATGAAACAGATATAGGTTAACTAATTAGTCTAGTGAAACTCGAGTCATTTTTCAAATATCAAACGATTAAAATATTATAAAGTCACACTACTTCTCATCCGTCAATTCTCGCCACTGCATGAAGGTGGCGCTGCCGAGACTTCGCCGCTGAACGTCTGTCGGGGGCCTATAAATACTGTGACATGTGGAAGAATGGTTAATTTAAGTTGGATGAAATCTCAACAGGAAGTAGTGACTAGTTTACTCAACTAGTGTACAATATCAATCTAAAATGATGAATAAATGATAACTTCTTATTAGCACCTGAACAAATAGTAGTGTTAATTTGAACAATGCAGGAGCAATTTGACATCCACGTAGAGTAAATAATTCAATCAATTTCCGGTGGATCTGACACTGTTCATAGTGTGGAATCTACTCTCTATACTATTGTATTACAACTCTAAACTTTTGTGACTATGTAATATTCGGTTATTGAATTTCACTCTAGAGTGATGATATTGACACTAGCTTGGGTCTTGAGTGGAATATTCACTCTCGTAATTGTTTCTTTCAACTCTATTTTTGTGTTTATTCAATATATTTAGAGAAATAAATAGAGTAAGATTCAATGTGCTTGCATTGAAAATTTACACTAATTGAATTAAAAAAATCACACTATAATATACTAAACTATAGAGTTAAATCATTCACTCTAAAGCTTAGTGGTCTTCCTGGGAACAGGTATAGTGTTGAATTTCACTCTATTTTTTTTACTGTGCAGTGGGTCGCTGTTACTCCGTCAGGACGTCATCTCGGAACGTACCAAAATAGTTTGACACAATTGACATCCTATAACGTGCTGTCTACTGTCTGAATTCTAGATCATCAGTGTTTACAATCATTCTGACAGGACTGCTAAATTTACTTTAGTAATGGAGGAAATAAA
Source organism: Phaedon cochleariae (assembly GCA_918026855.4). Classification (NCBI taxonomy): domain Eukaryota; kingdom Metazoa; phylum Arthropoda; class Insecta; order Coleoptera; family Chrysomelidae; genus Phaedon; species Phaedon cochleariae. Next base: position 30,352,583 of record OU896717.1, read on the forward strand.
CGATCAACAACCAAAACAAACATATTTTCCACCAGTATGAGGAATTACCCCGTTGTCATTCAGTTATGAAGATGTTTCTGATAATATGGATAAAGCAAAAAAGGCAGGTATAACAATACAGAGTGTTAACTATCAAGAAGGCAAAAATTCTTATTACAGGGTAGAAGCTTCTTCTTCCCTCCTCAAATTGTTTGTACTACTCCTCTTGAATCTTCCAGTTACTATTTTGTTACAGTCATGCTCATTTATCTCGAAACAGAAGTACAGAAGAGCCACCCAATTTGGTAACTGAAGGATGTCAGAGGCGTACTATACGAAAATGTTTATGCAGGATGAAGAAGGCTCTACCCCGAAAACGTATAGCCCTGTAGATATTGAGAATCTTCAGAAGGATTAAAATCATGGTCTTCTAGTAACTATTGACCTAACCAAATTTCAGATCGATGTCGTCGAAACTAAGGGAGGTATTTCATCGATAGAAAAATATAATTGAACTTTGACCCCCTGTAGCTCCGGTACTGATCGAGATCGGAATCATGTTTATATGAATGATAAGATCTATCACCCATTTCAGTTAGTATCTCGAAACCTGAATCACCCTGTATAATGTAATTGGTCATTATTCTGATGTCGATGAATTTCTAACAGACAAAATCGGAATTTCCTTTCGTTCGTTCCAAGAGATAAGAGAAACTCTCTTTTAAAACTCTTTTTTTTTTACATCAAACAATTGAAAAATTCTAGGAACGTATATAACCCAAAAGTTCAAAAAAATCCAATTACCCCCCTCTATAGGTTCATAAGATATTTCAAATTATATTATCGGGATTTTCTTTTGTGAGATGAAGAGAATTAGTGAAGATGCTTAATTTGGAATTTGCTGTGCCAATGGAAAATTGTGTTCTGTCAATATCTGTTTTGACTTTTTCGTTCTCGAATCATCAAATACAGGGTGTCCCTAGACCAGTGGGACAGTTAAATATCTTCTAAACCAATAGGAATTTTCAAAATTTTATAATTCCGCATCATATCGCATTATGAGTGCTATCTTCAGGAATGACTATATTTTCTACGAGGGGCACAAGAAAGGCTCACAAAATCGAACATCAATTTTTTCAAATGGAACACCCTGTATTTTATTGCATTTTCATAATCTCCTTGAAGAGCTGAATTCAACGAACTAGCACACTTGGGCTCTAGCGGGAATTATTTCCGAGATATAGGGTGTGGAAAATCGGGATTTTTCATTTTTGGGAATTTTTTTTTGTCAAAACTGTTCATTATTGGTCGAAACGGCTTACATGTCCATATCTCAACTTTTGATTTACTATTCACTCGTATTTAAATTGAACAAATACAGGGTGGTGTAGAATTCTCAGTTTCAGTCGGAATTCCACATATACTTCCGAAATGTCTTCTCATAAATCAATTAAACTCCATATATGTAGGTTGGTTGTAGAGGAAGAAGGAAGATTCTCTATAAAAATTCGTATTCAAGGTTTTTATCACCCCATATTGTATCCAGTATTTCTGTTGAACTATCCATTTTTAGACATTTTCGCTGCCAGGAAGGTCTAAGCGATATTCCACGAGAAAATTCAAATACAAGTTCTTGGGGAAATTCGTACACGTCAGCCTTGTCTAGAAAACTTTAGGAAAATAGCATCGAAGGCCACTGGCGACATATCGCTCAGTATTCACAACACTTCGCAACAAGTTCGCAACTATGAACTTTTCCAGATATTCGCACACAACCAAATATTGTTCTAAGGATATTCAGAAAACCTCCCAAGCGAATATCCCCTAGATATTTCTTCAAATTATTTGTGAATATTTCGGGAATATCTGAATATTTTCAGAATACTTTATTGAGGAATATTCTTCTAGTATGATTTGTGAACATACCCAAAATTATATTCTGGAAATATATTTTGAAATTGATCTACGTAAAATAAGTTTGGATAACCTCATAATGTACTGGAAAAAAATTGAGTGAAATTTCACACAAAGTCCACGCAATAATGTGTCAATTTCGGTCCACGCCCGATTGAGTTTAAATATCACCTTACATGACTGTAAAAAATGGTAATTCATGAGCCGATTCAATCAAATTTGTTGTAAATATTCTAATTGATGGGAAAACTTGATGAAATATCTATAGTTCGAGTTGAGAATTCACTCAAAAATTTCAATCAGTAAATTAGTCACTCAAATGAACAGTGTATATATATTAAGGAAAATATTCTGGCAATATTATTCGTGACGTATTCATCCACTTTACCACCCGCTAGTGCATAATATTATTCCTGGGGAATGAAGCATTCATCCGGATGGAATTCGTTACAGAAGAAAATACGATTGTGAGACAAAATTATTGTAATTATTTTTATTTTTTGAATGAAAAGTTGATTACTTTCGAATCATCAACAATTGGATAACAACATATACGATTAGTTTGAACGAGAATGATCCCCCTACCACCCCACGTTTTTTCTTACATGACTTATGAGACACCCCGTATATTCAATCAAACAACAAATATGGAACATTAGAATTACGGCGAATCTATTTTTTGATATAATGAGATGAGCCGAGTGAAGTTTCAGATTTTTCATGTTTTCGAACCATGCATCAAACATAATTTCAATTTTCCTGTTATAAAGCGTTTCCTCTCAAGCACGAAAAATCCGATAATTAATTTTTAGCAAAAGCCATCCACTTGGCATAGCTGAGGGCACAAGGTTAGGAATTCATCAACTATTCGGTATTCCCGATACCTGGGGCTCGAGCCTGATGGTTTCCTCTCGTATGAAATGGGGATCAAAGCTTGCGGCCCTTCAAAGGAGCACGGCAGTTCAAACTATGCGAAAAATTAATATTTAACCCATGATTATTGTTATTAACTGACGAAAGTACGGATTAAACACTTACGGGAACGCTTTGATGTCGCTTCCTACAACCGATCGCCCTATTCTAGGCCTTAACTCCCGGGGCCCTTCGTACAACCGAAACAAAAGAAAATCGAGCAGTTGCATGTTATCAAGATTTGAGAAGTTGACAGGACAAATTGTTCATTACAACGTACCATAAATTCTACAGGATGAACAAAATACAAATTATTGGTGCATTGTGAAGACGTCCCAAACTTGATATTGAAATTGCAAACACGATTCTCAACAAAAATTCCTTTGAGTGAATGCATATGTGGTTATTGTTAGTGAATTTACTGTTTGAAATATTTGAGTGAATCTCAACTCGAACTAGATATTTCATCAAGTTTTCCAATCAATCTGAATGTTTATAACAAATTTGATTGAATCGGCCCATGAAATTCAACTCGAATAAACTATTTAATAAATGTTTGATGATCTTGTTCAAGAAATAATTTCAATAAAACATCAACATTATAGAGAAAATCGTTGAAGGTACTGTATCGTTTTCCATTTTTTGATACACAAACGAATCAATTGTATGATATAACAAATACGTTCATTTTACTTGGTTCTTTGGGATTTTCTCTCCTCGTTTCTATAAAATAAAAGTATTCGTATTATTTCAATATATTTGTAGAGGGACAAATCAGATGATTTGCCCCAAAATGTCACTGCGTTTAACAAATTTTTCTATCAGGGAGTCTAAAAGAAAAATCCAGTAGCTTGTCAGTGACAATTTGTTTGAAAAAATTTTTGAAGGAAAGAAATATAGATATATTGAAAAAATATCGAATTTGTACTTATCTTTGGACGTTTCGGGACCTATTCTGCTCCCGTTCTCAACATGTAAATGCAAATTATTTTTCTTTGAAAGTTGTGCTGCGTATAGTTTGACACTTTTCAGTGTCATACTGATGTTGGCATATGAATGAGTGATTTTAGTCTACAAATGAGTTACAGGATGTTTTCATTAATTGATCTTGAATCTACCATTTTCATGTTCAGTTTTCAGTAGTGAATACCATGTTCTATCAATATCAACTGAACAGGAAGCAATGCTATTGTCTCCGTTTAGAAGAATGCAAGCGGATTCCTTTATTTTTCTTTTTTGTTTGTTATCTTCCTTTCCTATGATTTTGATATTATTCCACTGTGCCGTATGTTGTCCATCTTCAGTGAGAATATGTTCAGTTAGCTTCGATTTATCGATATGTCTTTTCTTGATATTGTACTTGTGTTCTTTTGTCCTTACTGGGAGAGGTCTCTTCGTTTCACCTGTATAATACTTTCCACAAACACAAGGTATACTAAAAATACAATTTTTTGATGATTGTTCTTCATTTTTTGGCTTTGTTTGAGTTAGAATGAAGAACAATCATCAAAAAATTGTATTTATAGTATACCTTGTGTTTGTGGAAAGTATTATACAGGTGAAACGAAGAGACCTCTCTCAGTAAGGACAAAAGAACACAAGTACAATATCAAGAAAAGACATATCGATAAATCGAAGCTAACTGAACATACGGCACAGTGGAATAATATCAAAATCATAGGAAAGGAAGATAACAAACAAAAAAGAAAAATAAAGGAATCCGCTTGCATTCTTCTAAACGGAGACAATAGCATTGCTTCCTGTTCAGTTGATATTGATAGAACATGGTATTCACTACTGAAAACTGAACATGAAAATGGTAGATTCAAGATCAATTAATGAAAACATCCTGTAACTCATTTGTAGACTAAAATCACTCATTCATATGCCAACATCATCAGTATGACACTGAAAAGTGTCAAACTATACGCAGCACAACTTTCAAAGAAAAATAATTTGCATTTACATGTTGAGAACGGGAGCAGAATAGGTCCCGAAACGTCCAAAGATAAGTACAAATTCGATATTTTTTCAATATATCTATATTTCTTTCCTTCAAAAATTTTTTCAAACAAATTGTCACTGACAAGCTACTGGATTTTTCTTTTAGACTCCCTGATAGAAAAATTTGTTAAACGCAGTGACATTTTGGGGCAAATCATCTGATTTGTCCCTCTACAAATATATTGAAATAATACGAATACTTTTATTTTATAGAAACGAGGAGAGAAAATCCCAAAGAACCAAGTAAAATGAATGTACCACCTCCTCGATTAACCTACAGACAGTATTTAACAAATACGTCTTCTTTTGATGAAATATATCGAATTGAAACTATTGAAATTACCCATAGAATCATAAATGAAAGATTCAAGTCGAATATTATTTTGATACGGAATTCTGAAATTCAAATTAGCCTGTATTTTCTCTAAAAAGGCGGAACTCAGTATGCCCGATATTGTGATGTCATGTGGGCTTGGTAGGGATACCAAGCCCACCATATCTATGCTCGGTATTCCCATCAGCAACACTCTTTCATGGGATAATCATGTCAGATCCATCGCAAAAACTGCTTCACAAAAACTCGGATTCTTATTGTTCCGTGCGAAAAGCTACTGTACACCCCAACAGCTTCTCATGATCTACAAAGCGCAGATACGGCCTGTTCTAGAATACTGTTCCCACATATGGGGTTCAGCACCAAAACATACGCTGATGCTCTTAGATTCCATCCAGAGAAGAGTCATTCGCCTGGTGGGTGACGCCACACTCACTCACTCTTTGACATCATTGGAACACCGTAGAAAGGTCGGCGACCTTCCACTTTCCTATCGATACTACCACGGGAAATGTTCTTCGGAAATCTCTGCTATCATCCCTTCACTACCAATACCAGTCAGACGAACTAGAAAAGCCCAGTCAGCACATCCTTTCGTTGTCAACCTCTAAAGATGTCGAGCAGCACTTTATCAAAACTCCTTCATCCATAGAACGGCTAGGCTCTGGAATTCATTGCCTGAGGAAGTATTCCCAACAACATATAATCTCCAGAAGTTCAAAAAAAATTCCAATACCTACCTCCTGTCCCATTCCTCTTTAGGAACGCACGATATTCTATGAACATTGTAGGGATTTCCTTTCGTGCGCGATAAAAAAAATCACAAATATGAATAGAAGGCGTTTTCCTTTGATGTTGGCACATTGATCATTATTCGAGGAAATTCTGGCAAAAACCATGTATATGCCCTCACCATCACAGGATTTTCCTTATTTATAGACTACTGTCACTTTGGAATTTTTCACCCATGGACCTCTTCCCATGAAATTACAACTTGAACACGTTCGAAAGTACGATTCACCAAAATTTATCCCTGCCCAGTCTTCGTCAACATGATCATGGATTCAATCTTTCCGAGCACTTCTAAATGAAACAAAACATTATATCTCGACGAAAACAATTTGGAGCATTTTATTAATTGTTCTCAACTTATTGTCTGTTCTATAGAATTTCCGCGAAATCATATTTTAGTGAACACTTAGTATTTTGATTGGTGCAAACTTACTATTATACCCAATTCTGCACCCATCAGGTTATATAGCTCAAGAAAATTAGATCTTCAATAATAGCATTAGACGCTTATTGTTGAGTTGTTGAAAAATAATTTGTTATCGAAAACAACAAGAAAATCTGATCGAAGGAAATACATCATCAGAGTTCCTCAACTATGCTGTAGTCATCGATGGAGGAATGGCCAGAAATATTAACACGAAGGTGATGTGAAAAGGGGGAGAAAAGGGATGGAAGGGATTTCCAGATTTACCAAAATCACGCAATACCGCTAATTGAAACGTCCATTTGGACATATTTATAATTGAAACCACAGCAAATATATTCCGAATAAATAGTATTTTCCCAATTCCTTTCCTGCCAAAAATGTTATGTGTAACATGCAACTAAAACTTATTGCATGGCACAATGGATTGGTGTACAAATATTTTCGATATTTGTGGGAATGTTCGCACATAAATTTATTATCAACTTGGTTTCACACGAAGAAAATAGATTATTGAATGAATCACAGAACGTTATCGTTAAAAATATGTTAATGAAACATATTCGAAATAACGTTATTTTTTAACGTTGCCCACTGAGTAGGTAGTTGATATGTCGATGGTTCAAACCTTGAAACAACCCTGAAATAATTTCAAGTTTAGTGTTCTTATAACGAATTGAGTAGAAAATATCTATTAAATCAGTTACTTACACAAGGGGTCATTTAAGTCATTGCGAGAGTTACTTTAATAATAAGCTTGCTGTGTCGATATCATAATATACAAAATGAATTGTTTATATTATAATTTCTGATTGTGGGATGTTCTGCTGATTCTGCTATTGTGGTAATAATTTATCTAGGACCCATAATCAATGTTTCTCATGGTCCAAATAATCCCTGGGGTGAGAATGAGTTATTACATTTTGTCAAATATTTGGAATACCTATAATGGGTACAAAATTTGAAAGATATACAATATACATGAATGTCCCACTCGAGAACCAACAAGAGACGTCCACAAGGGATGTCCCTGGGACAACTATCGAGGACATCCGTAGAACAACCTATCAGCAATGCTGAGGGATATCAATGGAACGTCTATAAAATGTCCCAGGGACGTACAAATCATTCTTGAATATGAATTCATTTGGGTCTCACAAGGACCAGATCTTGGACACCTGATGAAATGACCTAGTTGAGTTGATGGTCCGTAAGAGGTCCCCAATAGATCCGGAAGAAGGTTCCCAATAGGTCTCATCAAAGAAGTTTATCAAGGATGTTCAATAGACTTCAGTAAAGAATATTGACGGGTAGTATGTATAGCTTTCGATTAGTCGATCGTTGGCGAGGTCTGAGTTAACGTCATCGCAGGAATAACATATATATGTCATTTAAAGAAAAAATGATCATCCGCTTGCGTGAAGGACATTCATATGAGATGTCTATCTGAAGTTCTGATGCCATAATGTATACCACCGATGGATGTTCCTTGGGACATTCTGGGGACGTTCTAGGGACGTCCATTAGTCGTTGTAGGATAATTTTGTACTTATTACTTAATGGAAATATGGATTATCTATATAGGAGTTCCTTCCGAGGTCATAACAATTCATGTACCAATTGGGACATTCGACGGATACCCCTGGGGGACATTTCGAATGTTATACGATCCTGGAAAAATTGAGGCGTTTGTGCAGGGATATTTGAAGAAATGTACCGTCTGGGACATTTAATGGTTGTTCTAGATAAGATTGGATACAAGATTTGGAGTCATGACAGAACATGTACTTCTTGGGACATCCAATGGATGTCTCTAAAGGAACGTTCGAGATTACACCCCATCAGAGACATGCTAAATATGTCCTTGACTTGACATTCTACAATATAAACTACTCAACACTAATTTCGTCGCACACCAAAATGTCGCTCCTGTTATAATGTGAATAACTTTTTTCAGTTTGGAACAATTTGAATTTGGTTCACACTGTTCGATAGCCCAGTCCTTCAGCTATAATCTCGTACTTCATTGAAACGTGAGGGTATTTACATAAAATCTCTACATGGTGTTTTCCGACACTGTGCGAAATTTCGGAATATTCAAAAGTCTCTCAAATGGTTAAAAAAAATGTTTTCTCAACTTCGACAACAGAGGCATGAAGATGATCTCATTACCTCGAGATATTTCGCGAATCAACTTCCTATCTCTCTTATTTACAGGGTGATCTCAAAAAATCAACTTTTTGGTTTTGCAGTCATAACTTTTTTTTACGTCAACCGATTTTGGAAATGTTAGGCTCATTTTGATGATAAAACTTCAGATGAAGAGATCTGAATATCGAAATTGACTCAAGATGGCTATCAAAGATCTAGAGTTTTCTTGACCCAAATCTGGAACGCCCTTCGAATCTTGGTTGGCAGGAGAATTGAATGAAAATCAACTTGTTCTCGGAAAAACAATTCATTCTGGATGCGTCCATATTTTCCTTGCTCTCAGTAGTCAAGAATTGTGCGTGAGAAAACACAATTGAAACATGTTCTTGCAAAAACATTAGATCATTTCTACTCTGTAATGCATGGCCCGCCGTAACCAACGTTAGTGACTGACAAACCCGATCAGCTGGGACTCATCATAAATGTTGTGCCAACAAGAGCAACGGATTTTGATTTTTTCAATAAAGTGATTTTTTTAACAGTTGTCACATAACATGCGATTTGAGAATATGGAGAAGTAAAGTTTTCAGTCGCAATAATGCGTCGAACAAATCGACAGTAATAAACAAAAAATTCGTGTCGGAGATAAGCCCTTTGAATGGTTCGGACTGCCGTGTTTAGCAGATCCGCGAATCGAAGGGAAGATAACCCTTGTTCCCTCATTTGTGGAATCAGTTCCAACTGGTCGGTCATTAGATGCGGCATCGAAACTATCAAAATCTGTTTAAGATTCGAAAACGACGTCTAACCTGACTTGTCAGTCACTTACTGTGATTCTTGTAACGTTGGTTACGGGCCATGCATTACAGAGGAGAAATGGTCTGATGTTTTTGCAAGAACATGTTTCCATTGTGATTTCTCACGCACATTCTTGAGTACTGAGAGCGAGGAAAATATGGACGCATCCAGAATGAATTGTTTCTCCGAGAAAAAGTTGATTTTCATTCAATTCTCCTCCCTACCGAGATTTGGAGGGCGTTCCAGATTTGGGTCACTTTCAAGAAAACTCTAGATCTTTGATAGCCATCTTGAGTCAATTCTGATATTCAGATCTCTTCATCTGAAGTTTTATCTTCAAAATGAGCCTAAGATTCCCAAAATCGGTTGACGTGGAAAAAAGTTATGGCTGCAAAACCAAAAAGTTGATTTTTTGAGATCACTCTGTAAATAAGAGAGATAGGAAGTTGATTCGCGAAATATCTCGAGGTAATGAGATCATCTTCATGCATCTGTTGTCGAAGTTGAGAAAACAATTTTTTCCGCCATTTGAGAGCCTTTTGAATATTCCGAAATTTTGCACAGTGTCGAAAAACACCATGTAGAGATTTTATGTAAATACCCTCATGTTTCAATGGAGTACGAGATTATAGCTGAAGGATTGGGCCATCTAACAGTGTGAACCAAATTCAAATTGTTCTAAACTGAAAAAAGTTATTCACATTAGATCAGGGGCGACATTTTGGTGTGCGACGAAATTAGTGTTGAGTAGTTTATATACCGCGTGGGACGTCCATTTTATCAGTCATCGTTAAAGCTGATAATCCATTTTCATTTTGGGTAAACCTCCCCTACCTATCCTTGGGTTCACCAATTCCAACGTTGATGACGGTGGTTAATGTTGAGCTTGAAGGTTTGTTTACAGGGTGAAACATGGGGGATATGAAAATATATCAATGGAAACACTCAAATTACAAAAATCAATGAAGTGAAAGCCGAAGTGTGAATAAGTAAATATGTAAATGATTTTTTTTCAAGGGTACTTACCATGATAATTTCTGTTCTCTGAAAAAGGAACAATTCCTCAAAATAGTTGTTGTACAGTGTTTTTCCTCATTCGGAACATGCGATAGAAATCTGATTCTAGGTAATAATGTATAATGTTCCGAAGAAATGAGGTTTCCTGGACACCTGATAACTCTTAGAGCAGTGATTGTAGCAATAACTTCATGATTCTCTCTGATCAAATGTAGTATATCATGTATTTTCCTCTAACGAAACAGAGAGGTCAAATAGTCGAATTATCTTATCATCAACAACATTATCAATCAGGTTTACACATCAACAATGATTCATAGATAAACAACAAATCTTTTTAGCACAATAACACACTACACACTTTTTTATCACTATCCAAGCCGACTTTATACACCTCGACACGTGCGTTTTGCTGAATATGTTAGCATCTTCAGGAGGAGATTGAAGCTTAAAGTTTCACTGAAATCTTCTCTCAGCGGTTAATATATATGGAACACGATATAAAGTTCATAAGCCAACATTATTGACCGAATTGATTATCGAGTTTACCTCTATTCATATACAAGACGAAGAATTCAATATTTCACATGGAACAGATGCACTGTTTCCAAGAAGACGTGATTGTATAGCCTACGTCCAAAAAAATACGTAAGTTCCCATCATCATCATGTCATCCATTCTTCCGGGAACGAATATGTTCAATTCTGCTTGACATTTCCCATGTCACAAAATCACCCATAAATCCAGTGGCTTCAAGTAGCCCGACATCATTAAAAAAACTCGTTAACCGTTGAAAAATTATTTATTATCAACTAGCGACGAATTACACGAAAGTTGAAACCCATTCATTTGAAGCAGTCAACGAAACCGAAAACGACAATGACCGGCGTAACAAGTGAGTGTTTGTCCAAGAATGAAAATATAATAGAAATAATGACATAACGAGATCGCTGAGTTCCTTTTCGTTTCTTCTCGTTTGACTCGATCATTGGATGGTACGCACTGCTTCAATGGACACCTGTCATCATCATCAATGAATTACCTTGTGACTTGCAAAACTCAGGGGGTAATAATTATTAAATTGAATTGAGATTGTACTCCTGAGGTGGCTGTTTATCAGCCTGTGAGTCACCTAGTTTGAAACCAAAAGTTTGTGCAACAAAATTAGTAGTTTCAAACCCTTCAAAATCGTTTGTGGTTATGTCTGATTGTCCTTGCCTATCTATACCTTTTCAACTTCAATTTCGGAATCGGTGAGTTATATTTCGGAAAAAGTAATCTCGATTTCAGAATTGGTTAATTCGATTTCGGAAATGGTAAACTCAATTTCAGAATCGGTGAGATGAATTTCAGAAAAAGTCCATTCAATTTCAGAAATGGTAAGTTGTATTTCAGAATTATTATTGGTAGGTTCGATTTCAGAAGATGAAATCCTTTTATATGTTTGAAAGGTTTTCAATCGCAAAAGAGAAGATTGTTTACAGTGGATGAACGGTGTTTGAGAGCCCTATGTTGAATCAGATTGAACATATATGGGGTGCCTTCAAGTCAGAAGTGAAGAGCTTCTTGCAAGAGCATCGCCAAAGGGTCATAGCTGGGGATCCGAACAGCTTGCTCAACCAGATAGAATTCAGACTGCGATGTCTTGAGGAATGTGCAGATCATTCAATGAAAATGATAACACCTCATATGTGTTTGCATTCTCATAATCATGTGCAACGCTATTATCTTCCAGCGATTCGGATGGAAGGCATCTGTGGATTAAATTGAGATTATAATTATGTTATTGAACTGTTTTTGACAAGTTGAATATTGTATTGGTTTGTTGATCTCACATACAATTGGAAACATTTCGAACAAATAAAAGGATTTTTTTTCTGAAATTTAACCTACCAATTCTGAAATACAACTTATCATTTCTGAAATCGGTATATATAGTGTCCGTACTAAAGATATACAAAAAACATCGAAACAGTAGTGTCTATACCTTTTCAACTTCAATTTCGGAATTGGTAAGTTATATTTCGGAAAAAGTAATCTCGATTTCAGAATTGGTTAGTTCGATTTCAGAAATGGTGAACTCAATTTCAGAATCGGTGAGATGAATTTCAGAGAAAGTCCATTCAATTTCAGAAATGGTAAGTTGAATTTCAGAATTGGTATAGGTTTTATTTCAGAAAATGAATCCTTATATTTGTTTGGAATGTTTCCAATTGCATGTGAGATTAACAAACCATATTTACAATATTCAACTTTTCAAAAACAATTCAATAACATAATTATAATCTCAATTTGATCCACAGATGTCTTCCATCCGAATCGCAGAAGGATAGTAGCGTTGCACACATTTGAGGTGTTATCATTTTCATTGAATGATCTGCACATTCTTCAAGACATCGCAGTCTGAATTTTTTCTGGTTGAGCAAGCTGTTCGGATCCCCAGCTATGACCCTTTGGCGATGCTCTTGTAAAAAGCTCTTCACTTCTGACATTAAGGCACTCCATATATGTTCAATCGGATTAAACATAGGGCTCTCAAACACCGTTCATCCACTGTAAACAATCTTCTCTTTTGCGATTAAAAACCTTTCAAACATATAAAAGGATTTCATCTTCTGAAATCGAACCTACCAATAATAATTCTGAAATACAACTTACCATTTCTGAAATTGAATGGTCTTTTTCTGAAATTCATCTCACCGATTCTGAAATTGAGTTTACCATTTCTGAAATCGAATTAACCAATTCTGAAATCGAGATTACTTTTTCCGAAATATAACTCACCGATTCCGAAATTGAAGTTGAAAAGGTATAGTTTATTTAGGAACTTTAGACACTGGTAGATCAGCAGGAGACTGGGTTGGGTACGTTAGGCACAGTAAAAAGATACCTACATTTTCTAACAAAAATATTACCTTTAATATTCTGAAGAGTATTCCATAAACCTTTTCTGTGATTGTTACTGACCAAAGTCAACCTGTCGGGTTCAGTAGATTGTGACAGTAGATAGATAGATAGATTACACTATGTGGGCGGACGGATCCTTCAGCATGTAGGCCTCCTAGTTCGGGCCCGTAATGCACCCACCTCTGCTGGGAATTGGTTCAGTCTTGAAGGTAGCCAATTTCGCGGGCGAAAGACACCAGCCTTCTCAACGAAACCCATCTCACACTCTCTGGTTCCAAAACGATGTTCCCGAGATGTGCTTCCCGTATTTCTGCAACTGCTGGGCATTCCGTGAGGATGTGAGTAGCTGACTCCTCGTCCTCCAGGCACCACCTACATTCAGCATCATCAGTGATACCCATAATGTTGAGGTGCCTGTTTAGATGGCAGTGACCCGTGAGGAGCCCTACCACTATTCTTATTTCTTTATTGCTCAATGTGAGCAACGTTTTGATTCTTCTGATAGAAGGGCCCTTGATATGGAGTTTCGATTGTCTCTTGCCTGGAGTCTCTCTCCATACCTCCTGGAATTTCGTTTCCAAGCTTTTCATCATGGTTGAGACGCTCCAGGATCTGGAAACTCCTGGGAGCATATCGTGATCAGCTGGCCATGTTAGCCTCTGTTGATATTTTCTCTAACACAGGCGAGAATGGCAAAAACCTCTGCCTGAAACACTGTAGCAAAGTTCTCCAGGGGGTAACTGAGTTCCGCTTTCGGAGATTGCCCATATACCCCAGCTCCTGCCGATCCCTCCATCCTGGAGCCATCTGTGTACCAAATGATTCCAGTGGTAGGGATCAGGCGGTGCCCGAACTGCTCCCAGTCCTCCCTTTTCGGGATAATTGACTGAGGCCTTTTGCTGAATCTGATGACAGGAGTGAAACTGTCCCCCGGCATCTCTAGAAGGGGGCATTCCTTCACCGTCCGATTCCATAGTCTAGAGTGTCCATACGTTCCCTCGCTCCTCCATTGGTTGGAGCTCCGCAGACGGGCGATGGCCTTGCATGCCTCGTGTTCAATGAAGAGGTACAGGGGTGGCAGACCTATAAGTGTCTCCAGTGCCCTTGTGGGTGCCGTCTTCATTGCACTCGTTATGGCAAGGCAGGCAAGTCGTTGCACTCTGTCTAGTTGAGTTTTTGATTTGCCGGATGCTGTACCTTGCCACCATACGATGGCTCCGTACGTAATCATTGGACGTATGAGAGTCGTGTAGATCCAGTAGATAATCTTGGGACTGAGCCCCTACGTGCTTCCAAACGCTCTTCTGCATGCCCAGAACGCGGCCATGCTTTTCTGAACTTTATGTTCGATATGTTCGTTCCAGTTCAGCTTGGAGTCTAAAATAACCCCAAGGTACTTGACTGAACCTTTGTATTGCAGAGACCTGCCAGGAACTTGGACGTTTGAGAAGTTCCCTTTTATGCGTCTCCTAGTGAAGAGAACTAGTTCCGCTTTTTCAGGGTTCACGCTCAGCCCGACTGAACGGCACCATACATCCACCCCGTCAAGTGCCCTTTGTATCGTACCTCTCACGAGGCCCGACCCCTGGTCAACCACCAGGATGACTATATCGTCCGCGTAGGCCTGAGTGTAGTACCCCAAATCTTTTATTTTTGATAGGAGACCATCCACTACTAGGCACCATAACAGAGGCGACAGAACTCCCCCCTGTGGGCAGCCCTTCTTTGGCGTGACCTCGCTAGAGCTACTTTTGAGAGTTGCTTTAGCTAAATCTCTGGGAACGCATGGCGTGGATCCACCCTATTATGGATGGAGCCAAGCCCCTTTCCCTTGTTGCCTGACATATGCAGTCAAATGACGTGTTGTCGAATGTTCCTTCTATGTTGATGAATATGCCTAGAGTGGCACTGCCACGGTCCAACCCGCCCTCGAGTCTGTGGACGGGACGATGGAGAGCTGTCTCCGTGCTTCTACCAGTTTGGTAGGCGTGCTGAAACTTGCTGAGTGGATATAAGGTCAGTATATCCTCTCTGATGTATCTGTCCACCAGTCGTTCTGTGGTCTTGAGAAGAAAAGACGTAAGACTGATGGCCCTTAAAGATTTTGCCTGGGTGTAATCACTTTTTCCAGGCTTGGGAATGAAGATAACCTTGGCTGTCCTCCATGCTTTGGGAACGTATCCGTAGGCGAGGCAGCTTCGAAAAATCTTCAGTAAATGGGGGATCAGGATATCTTCGCCCTTTTGTAGCAGGGCTGGAAATATCCCGTCTTCTCCCGGAGATTTGAAAGGTGAAAAGGACTCAATGGCCCATTTCACTTTATTGTAAGTAACAATGCCAGCAGCCACTTTGTAGTCGACCTTTCTCGTGAGAGACAGGGAGAGAGGTGGAGTTGGCTGTGGTCTGGGTGTCGCAGTATCGCTACCCGGAAAGTGGACTGAGAGCATGTATTGGAGTGTTTCTTCGTCCGAGGCAGTAAATTCGCCTCCGGGCAGTGTCAGCACCTCCAATCTTGCTCCCGGATCTTTGGATAGGGCCTTGTTGAGTCTTGCTGCCTCTGGTAAGGTGTTCACACCTTGGCAGTAGTTCCTCCAAGTGTCCCTCCGTGCGTCTCGGATACACTTTTTGTATTCCCTTTGTGCTGACTTATAGTCCTCCCGATGTGTTGGTTGTTTGGTCCGTGTGGCCCTATTCAGACGTTTGCGGACTTCCTTGCGGTGAGCCTCTATTTGTGAGTTCCACTATGGGGTTTTGCCTGCCTTGTCAACCTTTTTCAAGGGACAGCTGGCTTCATATGATGTAAGGATGGCAGAATTGAGATAGTCGGCAAACGTCTCAATTGTGATTGTGACAGTTATTTTGACTCAAAGGCACTGAGCACCTCAAAGGTACATGAAATTGACTGGTCAAAATAAACACTCCGAAACAGCATACAAGTACATCAACTTCATATGTGACATAGGTGATATTCATATCATGCATAGTGCACATTAATTTCCAGGTGTGAAAATCAGAGAAAGAAAACAAAATATAATATTAAACTATGAATATTTTGGAACTTATGTGATAATAACGCCTTGGGACTGAATCAAATTCTAACTAGGCTGGTAGGTAGTGACAGTCGGTGATAGTCATCCAGTAGAGAATCAATGGAACGAAGTCACCAACAGGAAGCAGAACTACAGGTGCACAAATATAAATGCAGAGTAACTATGTCCAGTGCTGTGCAGCCTAAAGATTTCCAGTGTGCAGAACGTACAGGTACAACAATGTCCAGGTGAAGAAACAGGTTGAATCCTCAGGGTGCGATTTACAAAAGTCTGTGGACCGAGTTAGCCACAGGTAGGAACAGTTGTCTCGCACACAGTTCTATGGTCTCCTACAGAAGGTGATATCCAGGTGTCCAGGAGCAAGAAGCAGACGACAACTGTGATGAACAATCCTGAATAAAACGTTGATAACACTTGAAATACATCAGAAAATAACTCATACCTCTAGACCTACCTCCTCTCCACATCATTATAGAGGATGAGAGGCTAGATGGACAACATGCAGAATTGTGCACATTGCAAATTGAACAAATCAGGCTAACATAAAGCGCAGCAGGATACTGAAGAACAAAGAAAGTAACAACATTCTGGGAATAACCAACATAATGCCTCCAACAGCTACCTACGACCTGCCTTACAACGTCCTCATCGTGATTGGAGATGACTGGCTGTTCCGAAAGAGAGAATTTTTAAGAGCAGGCAAGTGTTGGTTCACGAATAGTTTAAAAACACCCAGAGGATCTGGTGCGGAGGTATACGGTCGCAGACCTAAGACATAAATAGCAACATGTCTTGAGTCCTATGCAACCGTATTCTAGGTGGAAGTTTATGCCATTGATATGTT
Organism: Phaedon cochleariae; assembly: GCA_918026855.4. Taxonomy (NCBI): domain Eukaryota; kingdom Metazoa; phylum Arthropoda; class Insecta; order Coleoptera; family Chrysomelidae; genus Phaedon; species Phaedon cochleariae. The sequence continues at coordinate 30,369,709 of OU896717.1, forward strand.
TGTTGAGAGATTGGTGGAAAGCAGCCTGACACTCAAAACAATAAAAATATTTTCGGATAGTCAAGCGGCTCTGAAAGGACGTAGCTCAAGCCAAGCAATGTCTAGACTGGTATTGAACTGTCAAAAAAGACTTTCTGCGATTGAACCTCACTGGGCTGGATTCCTGGTCACTCTGGTATGGAAAGTAACGAAATTGCAGATTCTCTGCAAGTAGTTTTATTGGACCAGAACCTGCCATTGATATCTCATCAAGTTTTGCCAAACATCTGGCAGAATCTAGGACGATTGGCTCATACATTCTTCGAAGAATGCTACCGAACAATGTTTGAATACAGCAGAGATGACCTGCACTCTTTAACAGGCCTTCTCACAGGCCACTGTCGTCTGAATTATCACATGTCCAGAATCAAGTTGTCGAATGATCCGACGGGCCGTCTCTGCCTTGAAGATGATGAAACAGCAGATCATATACTCTGTGCCTGCCGCGCCGCGGCTGGAATCAGGTTTTCGCTATTTGGTAGGGTTCCACTCTCACCCTCGGACCTGAAAAATCATTAAATAAGTTAACTCATCGGCTTCATTGAGAAGCTGTATCTACTTGGTGAAATATGAATTCGTTTCGAGCTAACCATCAGATAACTATAACCTTCCAGGAGGCTATTTATGAACCCATGTGTCAATGAATTTTTTTTCACTACCTATTTTTGTTCCCACAATCTGAGGTTGAAATCTCTATGAAATTTTGGGACGCCCTGAATATGAATGATACTTTAGGTATAGAATGAAGCAATCATTTATGAATATTTTGTTCAAATACTATACCGTCACAGTTTTTTTCTGTAAACGTTCCAAACGGAGATTATTTAGCTGTGTTATTCGAAAATACAGGAAGAGAAATAGCTCGCAGTGATGGAATAAAACTTCCAAAATTGATTTCCGACAAACATCGGTGTTGGGAAAATCATACAGAGCTGATATCTATATAAGCTCAGAAGTACTTGCTAAGGGCCCTGCATTCCAGAAGGTCATGGTTTCGTACACAGTTAATAAAGTCTACCTTGAACTTGTTGTTGATGTCCTCTAGTTCTTTTTCCACTTTGAGATAAAGGCGATGCCGTAGAACCTTCTTCCACAAACATGCAGCCAGTTGAAATTATAATCTGTTGTAGTTACCAGGGATCGAAATAAAAAGTCGTCTCCACAATCATAATGTTGATCAAATTACTCAATCAGATCATCGTACATGTTCCTAGCCCATACGGATAGTGAAAATTATGGAGAAGAACAAGAGGAAACTTAAATTACTACATGATGAAGTAAATAATATTTTATTAAGGCATGGATCGAATCAAAGGTATGAGTTTACATTTTCAGATATGTTTTTCAAATTGTTAAGGGGGTTCTTAGGCTCCACAAGGTGACAGGTATCATTACCAGGGAATATGATGGGGTTTCCCAATCGAAAGTATCATAACTTCATATAAGATGCCAATAACACAATAAACAAATTCAATGTGACAAAATCTATTTGGATCGCGACTCGAGAGATAGACTGCTTGCACAATTTCAAGAACAACGCTCTCAAATATATGCGTTCATGGATAATCTCATATATATCTTGGGGGCAAAGGTTTATTCCTCCCCATGTGTGTTCAATGCCCTCCCATGTGTATTTAATGCCCTCCGCCACACGCGGGAGGAAAATTGATACCTTCGCTACCTTGATATTTAAAAAGCTATCATGAAATTGGCTGATCATGATCAAATTTCTAAGAAAACAACAACAAGTGACATTTGACCTGTCTTGCTCAGTTCATCCATGATCCATGACATCGTTACAGTTCAGGGAATTGTTAAAATCAGTCAAATCGTTAGATCGACGAATTTTGGAATATGCAAGCAAGCTGAAGAACTGGTTGAGATGGCAACGCTGTTTATCTCTCTTAATAGTGATCGGCAACGATTTTCTGTCGTTTTCTAATGGGAGCAATTTCTCAAGAATTCTTCATGGGATATCTAGAAGGAATAGAAAATTTGAAGAATAAGTGTATGTGCCTATTCGCATCATGTTATAGAAATCAGGGTTCTTGTCTATTACGAAAGTATTACTGAGAAATGGTTATTATTTCTTAAGATGGTGACTGAAAATGCTATAATTGGGGGTTCGCTGCTTTAACTTTTTCGATGCTATGACACAAGACTGCATTGTTATGAATAAATGAATCATTGAGACGTGCCAATGAGACATATTCGAAAACTTACAATAGTTTGACGATATGCATGCACTGGTCAGTTTCCGTTCTTCAATAAATGTAGCTATCGTTAAGGTCGAATAAATCATTAACATATACTTTCTTGGTTCTTCTGTTCCTCTCCATCGAGCGCATCTGAGAACATGTCAAGGGTCGTCAAAAAGAATAGAAGTCCGTTTATAATGACAGGCTAGCTGCGTCCTATATATCCGCCGGAAGATCGTCATTGTCTGATGATGTTCACATATCGCATTGTTATAAACTGATATTTGCGATAGTTTGAGGAGGACGCATGAGAAATGCCCTTGTTAAAGAATCACGAATATCCTCTCGACAGTTATACAGGTCGTTATGGAAATGCGAATAACGACTAATGATAATTTTATTATATCCGAATTGAATTGAATTTCATGAGCAATTTCTCTTGGTGATTAGGTGTGAGTAAGAATGCGATTTTTTCCATGCTATGTTGCGGTCCAAACTTATTAGGAACCTACCAACGTTGTTTTGTTAGATAAAAAATACACGACGGATTCTCCCATTTATTTGTATTGAGATCATAGAGGTCAGAGAAGGAATAACAGTTCATGAGAGTCTTTATTTTTCAAATGATTCAACAACGATTCTCCTTAGTATAGTATAATTGAATCAGGAGTTGAAAAAAGGATTCATATGAATAATAGTATGGAGAAGATGTATATTTTTCAGTCGTATATCAATATCAATATCAATATTTGAGTCATTGCAGTTTGATATACACGCCTGGCAAGAATAATTTACCAGTAGAGGAAACGTGTAAATGAATAAACATATACATTCTTGAACATTCAACAAAAAGAAGGAAAAAGCGTCGTTGCCCCACCTACTCGAGTATGGCACGTGTGGCAAACAAAAATCCCTTCGGTCGAGTCGAAAAGTGGACTCGCTCGAAGGAGGGGTAGGCGCGATACGAAGCGTATGGCAACGTCGCTTTTTAGAAATGTCCTTGCAAACAGTTTCTCTATATGAGAATTATTCTTGACACAAGTGACTATGTGTCCTGTTTCGAATATATCAATCCTCCTATACTAGGTGTCCCAACTCTATTTATATATGCATTTTCTCGGAAAGGCGTAACACTATCAATGTTCTGAAAAAACACAACCGTAAATGGAAAAGATCTTCAAGCAACCAGACAATGTTCCATGCTGATTCAGTTGAATGACCAAGGTGCTGACGTCAGTGATTGACGTAATATGACGAGATGAGTGACGTGAATAAGTGCAAGCTCAATGAAGTCATATTACTCACCTTAACTGACGACAGTCACTCACAACGGTAACGTCAAACCGACGTCGCAATGACGTCAAAATCACGTTCAAATTGCTTAGGATATGTGCAAACAGTTTCCTCAAACATGGTGTGATAATACATCACTGACCTCTGATGACATATTAAATCGATTATGCATTGTTGTGACTAGTTAGTGGTCTCTTGGTAATCATGTTCATTCAATAGTCTTTTCAGCAGCTCTATTCTTAGCACGCATCTCCGTCACTTCTATTTGTATCAAACATTATGTAGTTAGTGTCAGCGAGATGTAGGCGAACAAATAATACGTTGATAGCAATTTGACAAATATTGCCGAATTCAGCTTCACTTTGTTGAGGGACGCATACTAATGTATAACCCAAGTATTTGTCACACAACAATAATCTTAATAGCAATTATTTGAAAAATACTATGAAATACGAAGTTAGCCAATTGGTACGTCACACCATCTAAATCGAATTGTTTCATACATTTTCATCATCAGACTCAATATACGTACTGTCAGCATAAGAAATATCGGCAGACAACTTTGGACCACCATGTATATTTAAATCGAGGGGAGATATTCATCCAAGAATTAAAATAGCCGTTAGAAAATTAGTACGTTAAAAGAGAATCATAATATATAATTGAATGGCAACAATTCATTGTTCACTATACACCGATTGTTAATCGAGCAGGTGGATACACGGAAAGAGCAACGTGAAAGGGCTATTTTATCAGAAAGATAAGACGTTTGTGTTTATCTTTTTTCACCTGCTTCCTTCCTCAAAATCATTAATACTCGATAATGATGAAATAATGGCCCAAAGGTCGATTAATTCTTAATTTATTTCTCTGTATATGTGGAACTGCCGCTGGGTTTGTGAGGAACGGGTAATAAAAAATTATATGGCAAAAGACAATCAACAATGATTTCGCGGTTAGGAGATATTGGTATATAAAGTTGAAACATCGCGCTACTCTGAGGATATTATTGACTGTGTCGTGATATTTTATAACATACTGCATAGTGCATATCTACGAAGGCGCTGAAGGGCCACCTATACTATTTTTTTTCGAATCCCGACTTTAAAGTCGGACCCCCGACTTTAAAGTCGGGGGTCCGAGATTAAAGTCGGGGGTCCGACTTTAAAGTCGGGGGTCCGAGATTAAAGTCGGGGGTCCGAGATTAAAGTCGGGGGTCCGACTTTAAAGTCGGGGGTCCGAGATTAAAGTCGGGGGTCCGACTTTAAAGTCGGGGGTCCGAGATTAAAGTCGAGGGTCCGACTTTAAAGTCGGGGGTCCGAGATTAAAGTCGGGGGTCCGACTTTAAAGTCGGGGGTCCGAGATTAAAGTCGGGGGTCCGACTTTAAAGTGGGGGGTCCGAGATTAAAGTCGGGGGTCCGAGATTAAAGTCGGGGGTCCGACTTTAAAGTCGGGGGTCCGAGATTAAAGTCGGGGGTCCGACTTTAAAGTCGGGGGTCCGAGATTAAAGTCGGGGGTCCGACTTTAAAGTCGGGGGTCCGACTTTAAAGTCGGGGGTCCGAGATTAAAGTCGGGGGTCCGACTTTAAAGTCGGGGGTCCGAGATTAAAGTCGGGGGTCCGACTTTAAAGTCGGGGGTCCGAGATTAAAGTCGGGGGTCCGACTTTAAAGTCGGGGGTCCGAGATTAAAGTCGGGGGTCCGACTTTAAAGTCGGGGGTCCGAGATTAAAGTCGGGGGTCCGACTTTAAAGTCGGGGGTCCGAGATTAAAGTCGGGGGTCCGACTTTAAAGTCGGGGGTGCGACTTTAAAGTCGGGGGTCCGAGATTAAAGTCGGGGGTCCGACTTTAAAGTCGGGGGTCCGAGATTAAAGTCGGGGGTCCGACTTTAAAGTCGGGGGTCCGAGATTAAAGTCGGGGGTCCGACTTTAAAGTCGGGGGTCCGAGATTAAAGTCGGGGGTCCGACTTTAAAGTCGGGGGTCCGAGATTAAAGTCGGGGGTCCGACTTTAAAGTCGGGGGTCCGAGATTAAAGTCGGGGGTCCGACTTTAAAGTCGGGGGTCCGAGATTAAAGTCGGGGGTCCGACTTTAAAGTCGGGGGTCCGAGATTAAAGTCGGGGGTCCGACTTTAAAGTCGGGGGTCCGAGATTAAAGTCGGGGGTCCGACTTTAAAGTCGGGGGTCCGAAATTAAAGTCGGGGGTCCGACTTTAAAGTCGGGGGTCCGAGATTACAGTCGGGGGTCCGACTTTAAAGTCGGGGGTCCGAAATTAAAGTCGGGGGTCCGACTTTAAAGTCGGGGGTCCGAGAATAATGGATCACACCTGTACGATCATTATCGTACGTATAGGGTGATTGTATATATTCCACTTCATAGCTGAGAATCTCATTTGTTTGTTTAAAGGGTGCAAAAAGATTACAATACAAAACATATATTTTCACAAATGAACTACCCTGAATGTCATTCCGTCCTTGGGTAGAGCTCAGAAAGATCAGTTTAATGATATGATTACATTTGTAGGTATGAGATCACCCCTTCCGGACTATTTTCATAATCTTCTTCAATAAATAGCCAAATTTCAAAGCCTTATGGAAACGTTGAGAATCAAGTTTTCAATGCGCAGTTTTCATTATGAATTAACTGATTATACAGGGTGGTCCACGGTGGATGGCCTATTAGAAGTAATCTGGAGAACGAAAAAACAGAACATTCTGAAAATTGGGATACTTTGATAATTGAACATTCTCTATCCCACTAGAATATTTTCATCGATACAGTGTTGCCACTTCTATAAGAAACAACTAGCAACTTCGCTATTTTGAATGGAGCACCCTGTATTCTATTGCATTATTAGATTCTTCCTGAAGAGCTGATTTCATCAATCTTGGGATCTAGCAGGAATGATTACAGGGATATATGATGTTCAAAATCGAGATTTTTTAATTTCAGGATTTTTTGTGTCGAAACTATTCATTATCGATCGGAACGACTAACATGTCCCTATCTTAATTTTTGATTCACTAAATACTGGAATTTAATTGGAACAAATACAGGGTGCTTCAAGATTCAGAATTCTGATCATCCTGTATCTGTTCCAATTAAATGTCAGTAGATAGTGAATCAAAAGTTAAGATAGGGACATGTGAGCCGTTTTGATCGATAATGAATAGTTTCGACACAAAAAAATCCTGAAATTCAAAATTCTAGATTTTGAACACCCTATATCTCTGTAATAATTCCTGCTAGACCACAAGTGTGATGCATCGATGAAATCAGCTCTTCATGAAGGATCTAAAAATGCAATAAAATACAGGGTGCTCCATTCAAAATAGCGAAGTTGCTAGTTGTTTCTGATAGAAGGGGCAACACTGTATTGATGAAAATATCTTAGACGGATAGAAAATGTTCAATTATCGAAGAATCCCAATTTTCAGAATGTTCTGTCTTTTCGATCTCCAGATACTTCTAATAGGCCATCCACTGTGGATCACCCTGTATATGTTATATTGATATTTTGTCAATATTGAGGATATCCGAATCAAACGAAAGTGATGACGTATTTTGCAAACCGATCATCTTCTCGGAATTTTCGAATGTATTCAATTTCATTCATGGATAGAGCTAAGAAAGACGAATTCAATGATATATGATATCATAGAATGGGTCTGAGAACACCCGTTTCGGACTTATCCATGAAGTCCGAGATTAAAGTCGGACCCCCGACTTTAATCTCGGACCCCCGACTTTAAAGTCGGACCCCCGACTTTAATCTCGGACCCCCGACTTTAAAGTCGGACCCCCGACTTTAATCTCGGACCCCCGACTTTAAAGTCGGACCCCCGACTTTAATCTCGGACCCCCGACTTTAATCTCGGACCCCCGACTTTAAAGTCGGACCCCCGACTTTAATCTCGGACCCCCGACTTTAAAGTCGGACCCCCGACTTTAATCTCGGACCCCCGACTTTAAAGTCGGACCCTCGACTTTAATCTCGGACCCCCGACTTTAAAGTCGGACCCCCCGACTTTAATCTCGGACCCCCGACTTTAAAGTCGGACCCCCGACTTTAATCTCGGACCCCCGACTTTAATCTCGGACCCCCGACTTTAAAGTCGGACCCCCGACTTTAATCTCGGACCCCCGACTTTAAAGTCGGACCCCCGACTTTAATCTCGGACCCCCGACTTTAATCTCGGACCCCCGACTTTAAAGTCGGACCCCCGACTTTAATCTCGGACCCCCGACTTTAAAGTCGGACCCCCGACTTTAATCTCGGACCCCCGACTTTAAAGTCGGGGGTCCGACTTTAAAGTCGGGATTCGAAAAAAAATAGTATAGGTGGCCCTTCAGCGCCTTCGTACATATCCCTCAATCGGAATATGAAATATGATGTGAAATAAAATCAAAATATGACATCAAGCTTTAATTCAGGGTATCAAAAAAAATTTAACAAGGTATAGGTGCAGTGAATATACCCATCTCAACAATTATCGCCCAAAATGAATAGTTTAAAACCTAAATTTTGTTGCGATTTTGGATGAAATGCATTACTCCAAAGTTAGAGAAATACTTTCGTTAATATATTCTGAAATATCTCAAGTTGATGATTTTCAAATATATACCGGGTGACACAGGCTATCGGGCCACCCCTGTAACTTCTGCATTCGTCAACGGATTTTTCTGAAATTCGGTACAGGTATATAAGCAACTATTTCGGATTCGATCACATTAAAATCCAATATGGCGGACTTCCGGTTTTTCTGGAAATGCCAGCAATTTTGTTTTTTCAAATGGAACACCCTGTATATTTTTACATATTCAAGTTCAACAGGTCAAAACAAGTGCAATCTTGATGTCAAATGTCAATATTCCACAGCCTACCTAGTTGATGAATTATTTTAACTGCAAGGAAATTCATAAACTAGTTGTTGATTTTTGAATGTATACAATTTGTTACTGCACCGAAAAACAAAAATGATATTTCATTTTGTTCCTTAATGTATGTTCTAGAGAAACGGGTAGGTGGCCCATAGGGGTTCCATTTGAAAAAAAGTAATTTTTGATCAAAAAGTGATGTGGCTGAATTGATTCCTGGATGAGTGACACAAAAAATAATTTTTCAGAAAAAATTATGTTCTTCTGTTATGTGTGACTCATTGTGAATAGTCTTGACCACATCTCATTTATCTACGAGGTGAAATGAAAAAACAATTTTAATTTATTTTTTTTCGAAAAAATGACATTTGAAATGAAGATTGCACTTGTTTCGACCTGTTGAACTTGAATATGTAAAAATATACAGGGTGTTTCATTTGAAAAAACAAAGTTGCTGGCATTTCCAGAAATACCGGAAGTCAGCCATATTGGATTGTAATGTGATCAAATCCGAAATAATTGCTTATATAACTGTACCAAATTTCAGAAAAATCCGATGACGAAAGCAGAAGTTACAGGGGTGGCCCGATACCCTGTGTCACCCGGTATATCGTTCAATTAGGCATATTAACATTTTTGAGACTATTTGAACATTTATCAGGAAAATAATAAACACGTCGTAAAATCCTATTGCATTCAGAAAGAGGCTGGATGAGAATGGATGTAATATGCCCAGTGGGCTTATTTTATGAGCTGCATAAAAACTGGAGCATATTAGCAACAGATTATAGTTGACAGTAACTCGATTATATATTTCACTTGTATAATCATAATTATCTAATTCGAATCGACAGATGGAATTCATCAAAACAAAACATAGCTTCTGAAATATCTACTCACAATTTTTGATAGCAATCTAACAGAGATTGTTTCTTGCTTCTTTCCTTACCCTCATCTCCACAACCTGCTCTTTCCATCCACCCTCTAGCACCACAATTCCTACCCGTCTCATGTGGCATTGAAATTCGGCCGACTGGTAAGGTCATCGTACATTATTTTCATCGTTTCCATGGAAGAGAGTTTGTTTCTCCTTAGCAGATCCAACACGATGTGCTGAGACAGTTTATGAAATCATCATGTTGGGGATGCAAACCAACATACCGAATACTGCAAGGAGAACATCTTCCGATGAGGCCTGGTTCAGTAAAAACTGCCCAAGAGCTGTTGCTTCCAAACAGGCAGCATTTCATCGAATGGCAGAAAAATCCAGGCCCTGAGACTAGAGCAGAATATATCGAGGCTAGAGGCATATGCAATGAGACAATTCGATCATCAAAGGATGCTCATAATGCCAAAATAAGATCAAAACTCGTTGAATGTTCTAACGGATCCCGTTTATTTTGGTCCTTTGCCAAAACTGTAGGAATAAACTTCACTTCCAGCTCGTTTCTTCCTCTAACCGAGGAAGATGGAACACTAGCCACAATAGTCCAGGAGAAAGTCAACATTTTTGCGCAATCATTTACTGGGAATCCACTTTGGATTCATCGGGAAAACAACCTTCAAACATAACGCCAATCCACAGTCATATGCCCGAGATCACCTTTCGCCTATAAGGAAGATTTTATTGGGTCTCAACATCAACAGAGCTTGTGGCTCCGACGGAATCCCACCGATTCTTCTCAAGAAATGTGCTTCCGGACTCTGCGAGTTGTTCAACTACTCTTACAAACTGGGGATATTCCCGTCCAATTGAAAAATTTCAAGAGTACGACCAGTTTCTAAAGAAGGCAAGAAGACTAGCAACCAGAGACCGATCGCACTTCTATCTATTATTTCAAAGATCATGGAGAGAGCTATCAACATCGAGCTCATGAAATACCTGTAACATTCAGGTATTATCAACGATAGGCAATATGGCTTTCTTCATCAGAGATCAACTGGTGAGGTGCTCGGTCACGGCTAAAATCTATTGAAAAATATGGTGAAACCTTAGCCATGGCACTTGTTATCTCCAAAGCATTCGATCGAGTTTGGCACCACGGACTCCTCGCCAAGCTTCCATCTTATGGCATGCCTCCCCAGCTATATTCTATGCTAGCTAGTTTCCTCTCGAACAGGTCTCTCTATGTAGTAGTGGTCGACGGAGTTTCATCTGACTCTCTCATCATAAATGCTGGTATTCCGCAAGGATAAATTCTAGCACCAATACTATTTCTACTCCATATTAACGATTTGTTGGAAGCAATTTCATGTCCAGTACACAGGTTCGCGGATGATAGTACCCTCCATACCTCTTCCAGGGCTCCAATACCAGCCAGGCAAATCAGATACGAACGAGGAAGAAATGTTGACAAAATAAATATGGACTTGCCAACAATTATCGAATTGGGATCCAATAACTTGGTAGATTTGGATGCAAACAATACACAAGTATGCTTCTTTCTAGAAAAACCGATTTCACTGTGCCCAACATAAGCTTGTCAGGAGTAACCATACCTTGGAAAACATCCATTTCAATGCTTGGTATTTCAATCAGCAATAACCTTTCTTGGGAAAATCACGTGGGATCAATTGCTAAAAGTGCATTCCAAAAACTTGGTTTTCTGTTTCGAGCCAGGATATTTAACGATTCCAGTCAGCTGCTCATGATCTTTGGTCCCTGAAACTGTTGGATTCTGTCCAAAAAAAGGGCGATTCGTCTCGTGGGTGATGCCTCGCTCACAAACTAACTCACTTTTCTGGAACACCGTAAAAAAGTTGGCGATCTGGCTCTATTTCATAAATATTTCCATGAACGAAGCTTTTCTGAACTATCAACAATTGTTCCTCCCTTGGCAGTCCCCGCGAGAATAACCCGTCGAGTTGAGGCTTCGCACCACTTCGTGGTCACTTTGGAGACCTGCACAACATCTCTTTCCTAAGACTCGTTCATCCAACGAACAGCGAGGCTCTGGAACACATTGCCAAGGGAGGTGTTCACCGAGGCATATTACCTTCAGAAATTCTAAAAGAACATCAATTCCTACCTTATTTTCCTTGGTTCTCACACTGTTCTCTGAACATTACAGGATATTCTTTTTCGTGGAAACCAGAACATAAAAAAAATTACTTTCTAGGACACCCAAAAAGGAATTATACCGCGCTCTATCTACTACCAGTAGACTCGCATTGGGTTCTGGTTCGGCTTGAATAAGTGTTTCTTTCATGGCGGAAAAACTTTTAGGGACATCTATGGGCAAAACGAGTAGAAATGTAGTGAAGTTTTTCTAGGTGGACATATTAAAAACTTGTAGCGTATTCACCTCACATATTCCTTACTGGTCTAATATTGAAGTTGGAGTTTTATGGCTTATTTGAGACAAATAATAAAAGATTTAAATCAGCTATGAGGCGGAATCATGCATCCGTTTATGTTGATATTGTTTGTTTTTTCATTGTGATTTTGTCGTTATGACAGCGAAAAAAGTTTGCCCCAACTTTTCCAGCGACAAAACGGAACCTCAAATTTGAACGCATGACAACCGAAATTTTAAACAAATTTTTGATGTCGTTTTATGTGAGATTTTCTCAAACGTGCGTTGTCAGAAGAGCATCTAATTCATGGAGATGATGATATTTGAAGAGTCATCGAGTGGAGAAATCGAAAAATTAATAACAATCAATGTGATTTATGGACTATTTTTTTTGTACTTTTTCAGCTCAGCACAGGGCACATAGCTGGTCATATTTTCTTATCCTAAAATATCGTAAGCTATATTATTCATCTCGTATTTCTCTCAGACTGAAATGGATTTTGGTTCTTATATTCCGATATCTCGAATGCAAATTGGAAACACAAATATCACATTTAATTACGGTTCTGCTTTAGTAAAGTTCACCTTATGGAAGCGATTAAGAAGATTATGTTCCTTAGCAGACCGTAGCAATACTAACCAATCATCTATATCACATAAACAATCATAAAAACAGACGTTATATTCATAAAATACCATCATTCTTGAATTAATAACCATCCGCCCGGCCATTATCATATCATTATGTGCGATACACTGGTAAAAAAGGAAGAGAGGTATTATACATTCCTTTATCAATAGCATAATATTATTTTGGAAATCGAAATGATGGTATATGGATCAAAAAGAGAAATGAACTACAAATAACCAAAATACTTAGGGATAAATACACTGTGATGCGAAATTCACCAATTTGGTAAATCTTTTTCCATTTTTCACTGAAATGGGTTCTGTGCAAGAACTGTCAGATGACCGACCCTGGAGATGGAACCTTAAAACAAAACCTCACAGTTCTTATGTGTTCACAAGTGATTGAAATAGTTTTTCACAATTATTTTGGCATACTAATCGTGTTTTTCGACTATTCTACTAAAGTCACTCCCTCGATCACATATAGTTTTCATTTTTAAAATTTGGTAATTTTTCTGATTTCTCATCGGAATTTCTTCTGCAGAAGGAAGCAATTGAAGTACTAGTGCAATTTCTAAAATAATGCAAGAAGATTGGATTCATGCAATCAAACGGGAGATCTGCTCTGACATGCTGACGAAATATGATCGTGTGTGTAGTAGACATTTTCATTCTATTAGCAGTAATAGCTTCTAGTGCAGAAATGGCAGAAGGTATTTCAATGAAAAATTACAAAATTGCATGATGAAACCTATATGAGGTAACTATTTACCTGAAAAATCATATTCCTTCGTCTCTCGCTGCATTTATTGTGCATTGTACAATAGCACGATGAGAAGGGGGAGTCGTTGATTTATGCTTGGATTTTATTAATGAATAGCGCTAAAAACACGATTCGTATGCCAAAATATTGTGAATAACTATTTCAATCATCTGATTCCTCTGTATACAAATAATGAAGTGAGGTTGTTTTTCAATGTTTCACAGGAAAGTGAGGTTGTGTTTCCAGAGTCGGTCATCGTGCACGCGACCTATAAGCAACATGATTCTCATTTCATGATTATGTTGACGTTTTAGAAGATTCGAGGTTAGTTTCGTCTGATAAAATTTTTGAATCTGCAATAATTGCGACTGTGAAAATAAAAGACGATGTTGGGTATGCGTATAGTACTATAACTATGACTGCTGCTGAACTGCAGAAACTGACTGGAGCTCATTCCAGTAACTGAAGATTTATACGAATGTTTTACACACACGCCAAAACGAATAACCATAAAATGATCTATGACATCAATTTCAAACTCAAAAAACTATTGAAATACTGACCCACTTGTTATAGTTTTTTATGAAATGAATAATATTATCACTAACATATTGGGAGTAACAAAATTGTCTGTTATCCTGGTATGAAGATTTATTTTGGATCATCCCCACTAGATAGATCACAACGATAGATCATTGATTCACATAATATGGTCATGGTGGAATCATAGTATTGTGTGCTACGACGCATCTTCATATACGTCACTGCGAGTAAAACAATTGCTCGCAGTCTGACTTCACAGTTCTCAGTTCGCTCGAGTCGCCGTGATCATGCACAGAAAAGACGAATTCAAGATACCTGAGTAGCACACTATTTCAAATTTCTACCATGGTCCTGGTCCTGGTCCCTCTGAAACAATACCCCCTCCCCCTCAAACAAATGATTCATTATGACAATATTCGGAACATAAAACATGAACCAACCTATTTTCTGTTATTGGTGAATTCCAGCTCTTATTACGATGGCATTCCAAGGGTTGTCAACACACTGTTTAGTTATCATTGATATAGTCGCGCAATGGTGCTTTAATAATGATTGGGGCTATAGTAATTGCATCTGATCTATCTCTCACCTATTACCAAGTTCTTGATATGTCTCCAGATGATGTGATAAAAATGCAATGTTATTGTTTTGTGGACTCAGTTCCACTCAGTTCGAGCAGTGCGTACTGACAATCGCCTGTCTTCTTCAACTATTTTCTTTGGCATCCAATCTCTCTTTTTATGTTCTGGTTTCCACGAGAAGGGATATCCTATAAGAATTGGTGTTCTTCTTGAATTTCTGGAGGTTATATGCCTCAGGAAACACCTCTCTGGTCAATGTGTTCCAGAGCCTCGCTGTTCGTTGGATGAACAAGTCTTTGGAAAGAGATGTTCTGCAGGTCTCCAAATTGACCACGAAGAGGTGCGAAGCCTCAACTCGACGGGTTAATCTCGCGGAGACTGCCAAGAGACTGCCAAGAGACGAACAATTGTTGATATTTCGGAAGAGAATTGTCCATCGAAATATCTATGAAATAGAGCCTGATCGCCAACTGCTCTACGGTGTTCCAGCGAAGTGAGAGAGTTTGTGAGCGAGGCATCACCCACGAGATGAATTGCCCTTTCTTGGACATCATCCAACAGGTTCAGGGTATGTTTGGGTGCTGCACTCCAAATATGAGAACAGTATTCCAGGACAGGTCGAATCTGTGCCTATTGCAAATTTTTTCGTATTTCACTTTTTACATTCATTACTGCCTCAACCAGTACCCTGGATCCGTCACTGAATACTGTATATAGAATTTTTTTATGATGATAGTTCGTCGCTTTCTCTCTAGGTATAAAATGATCTAATTGTATTCTCAGTTTGTTCTCAGAAGAATACAATTTTTTCTTACTTTTCATAAAAGCAGCGCCTTATGGAAAAGTCTAAAGATACAGTCAATTACCAACTGGAATTGTCATCAGTGATATACACTGCTTGCCAGCAGCCCTGTGGGTTGTTTCATGACTGCTGAAGAGTAGTGTAGATCACTGATGATAATCTCAGTTGGTCTTTGGACTCCTCCTTCCTCCTGCAAATTTCATATTCCTACCTTGATAATTACGTTGGATAAGGGGGTGCTTCAATGAGAAATAGGACAAAATTTAATTTTCCAGAGCTGAAAATCATTCAGTAAAAATATGAATAGTAAGTGACTTGGAAGTCGTGATTTTGAATCGGAAGTAATTGTCCAACTATCTTGCCTCCTAATATCTGGAAATGTGGGTGGTTCCATAGATGTTGACGAGCAATGTATTCCGCTGAAGACGATCTTACTTGGTCATAGAGCTCTCGCTCCTCGCAGATTGCAGAATCCTAACCTAACAATTACGTGAGAAATCACACGAGTGCTTCCATTAAAAGTGAGATATACCAAGTTGCTTTCAATGACAAGGGAGTATTGAGATGGTACACAATTTTTCCTAGTGTAGGTAGAATGGGTAAGAGTAATGTACTAGAAAATACGATATAGCATAAACATAAACAGCGAGAGCATCAGGTAGACAAAATGGAGTTCGAACACATCAGAAAAAATCATAAATATATAACAAATGTGTTCGTTCGGTTTCTGTGGGTTTTCTCATTGTTGGTGGACATAAAATTGGGCGTTATGGGTCTAGAAAGGATGGAGGTAAGGCGACGTTTATTACAATATACTGCCGCAGCGTAAATTCCAATACCTACTTCGACCATCAACAGTTCAATATTATGCTTTCTTTCGTTCCTTTTTAATAAATCGTTTCTCGAGCATTCGACTTATTATGATTTTTTTATTGAAGATTATCGGATGATTTGTAGGTTTGAATCAAGAAATGGAAATGAATTCGAATTTGAATCGACGCTCCAAATAGGTATAAATAAATTTAATGATGACACGACGAATGAGTGGGTTCCAAAACCTGCAGCTGTCAATATAAATGCTCCATTGTTCTGACATCGATAAAGCAGGATTCCCATAATGAGGTAAGTATATCAATAGAGCATTTCATCTCATGGTTCTCTATTACTTTTTGGAGGTGATGAAGTAGATCAAGGATAGGGTCCATATTGCCCACATTCGTGAAAACATTTTTGAAAATGATTTCAATTAAACGATTATTATTATAAGATCATACTCTAACATCAGTAAAATGAGTAGGGACACGGAAAAAAAGGATTCGTTGCATCAACAAATTATTTATGCTGGAATTATTTCTGTTGAACTGAGCAATTTTTTGTTGAATCAATCAGATACACGATTATTTCATGAAAGCAGCTTGTTCGAATCAAGAATGTAGTCTAATTGAATCAACAGTACAATATCAATTCCATTAACAGAACATCTGGTTTTCTCAAAAACAAATTATGTCTATAAAAAATAATGTCAAAGTTGATTCAACTATAAACATTTTGTTGATTTGATGAAATAATGATTATTTTGATGAGAATATATCTTTGAAACAACATACAAGGTTCATTATTTCGATGGTAGCAATAAACTTGTCTCGAACGTATCATTTGAATAGAGCAACGAAATATGTAATATCGATGAAATGCATGTTTTGTTCATTCTACATCAAGTTGAATAGGTTGAACGGTTTATCTGTTAGGCTAGAAGCACAGTTTAGAAGTTTGTATAGTGATGGATAAAAGGCTACGAAAACCATGATCTGGCAGGCCTCACCCTTGCACGTCACTATCCCCCATATTATGTTTCAAAGTGTAAAGTGTAAAAATAATTTAGAAAATGAACTTCGCGCTAGTGGTGCCCGCGAGAGTCTCGTTTTCGAGAGTCTCGCAAGGTCTCGTCTCGTTTTCGAGACAAGACTCGAGACGAGACTCGGACAAGACGAGACGAGACATTTATTAGTCTCATCTCGAGTCTCGTGCAAGACGTCTCGTGCGAGAGTCTCGCTGGTAAATATTTCTGCGTGGCGCCTGCAGACTTGAGAATTTCATTCATAATACAACATATTTAGGAAGAATTCAGACTATTTAGCACAGATAGACAAAACATTTCATTCATAAATACTTTAACAACACAATCCATGATTGTTTTGAAACGACGTAATGCGTGAAACGAAAACTGATTATTCTCTCTCTTACGGCGGAATAATGCTGGCTTAAAGTTTTTGTTTTGTATACGTGTTACTCTTTATTTTATTTTCATAACTTTCGAATATATATTGCTGTGTTTTTTTTTCATGTTCATGTTCATGTATGACGTACCTATTATGAATTGTTCTAAAATTGTTCTATCCGTCATTCGGTTGCCCCCTTACGAGCAACCCTCAGAAGTCTTCGAGTGTCTTGTGCGAGCAAGGAATGACGGGGGCCTTACCTTTTAACCTGTGATCCCAAACACTTTCTTGGGTCATCAGAAAAATTTCTGCAGTCGATGGGAATCGAACCCACGCCCGCAAGCGAATGCGGATTAGAATATTGGCACACTTTTCAATAAAGAATGTAATTTTTGATGTAATGTTCTTTTCCTACTTCTACATCTACATCTACATCTACTTATATCTGAAAAGTAGGTAAAGGTAAATATCCCATACTAGACTGGAACAAGATTATGCATGACGAAATTGCGATACATTTGCGAGATTCTCGTACGAGACGCGAGACAAGACGAGACTCGAAGCTGCGAGACGAGACTCGAGACAAGACTTCATATTTCATCGGCGAGACGAGACGAGACTTTATGAAAGTCTCGACTCGTTGGTCTCGTGTGAATCACTACTTCGCGCTGTGAACTTGTAATTTTATCATGATCCTCTTTAGGTATTGCATAATATATATATAAACATTGACAGGCGATTCTGATGAGCAGAAGTAGGTGCCAGGCGACTCCGAAAGTGCGATGAAGAGGACTGAAAATAAACTTCGCTGTGTAAGATTGAAATTCACACACATGTTCAACTAAGGTATTTAGATGTATGCAATGACAGGCGATTCTGGTCAGCAGAAGCATCAGAAGTACCTCACAGTCGAGAAGGAAGGTGCTACAATTTCAAGTCGGTTGCGATCCTCGTATGTTACGTTTAGCGGGCTGTGGTGAGTAAATTCTGATCTGTCAATTATGTATGGCCAGAATCGCCTGTCATTGCACATGTATATGAGCCTAGCACTTACTTCTGCTTATCAGAATCGCCTGTCATTCTTTTCTATATTCTGCAATACCTAAAATAAAATTATAAGTTTACAGCGCCAAGTTTATTTTTTGAATTGTTTTTAAACTCTGAAACATATGGGGGATGGTGACGTGCGAGGGTGAGGCCTGCCAGGTCATGGTTTTCGTACTTAACAGCCTTTGATCTATCACTATACAAATTTATAGTCTTACAGGCAAACCGTTATATAAAAGGTTCACGAGCTCTCCAGCATAGCTCCGTCTCCTGTAGATAATATGTCTATGTTTCAAACAATAGGGTAGATTCGAAATGTTTCTGGAAGGTTCCATGTTTAGTGGGTAGGTATATCTTGATTCGCCCATCTGGAATGCTCATTCGACACAAAAACGCACCAATGACGCAAAATTCTCCGTTTATTATATTGTAAAACGAGTTTATCAGACACTAATGTCTGCAGAGACTCCAGAAGTCATGACTCGGTGACAGAGTGACATACCTTCGCTGCCATCAATTAAATTCATTACCGCATCAAATGCCGAAGTCGACCCGCACAATTTGTATACAATGCGATCCCGTCCCCAAACCAGTTCCTTATAAATCGCCAACAAATTTACGTTTATTATCGTTAATTATTCGCCAATTTAATCCGACCACTTCGAAAAATAAATCAGATCTTGTTATATGGCAAATGTCAATAGTTCCAATCACTAAAATTCGCGAAATATTTACAGAAAAAGTCGTTTGAAGTAGAGCCGACAACGACTGGCATGCGGCCAGCTTGCATAGTCTGGTCGGTTTTCCCATGCACACTTGGAATCAGTCGCTCCAAATACTCGGAGACGATCGAATATTATTTGGGACTTACCAAAAAATGCGTTAATTAGATGGACTTCGACCTGATGTGATGTCGTTGAAGATTTTCAGCCGATCGATTCGATATAATATCGACTCGATATGCTTGCAATGTTCACTGGAATGTTTTGGTGAATGGGAGTTTTTTCGCGATGGGAAAGGCTATGGAATCCATTCAGTCGTAGCCCAATCAGATAAGTGTTTGAGCCCATAACATAATTGTTCATGGTTTGCACAAAAGACTGAAGAACATCCTATATAAGAACGAGACAATATTTTTTTTGCAACCGACACAAAAGTCGTCCATTTTGAAACCAAAATCAGCTCTTGAATTGACGTTTCCACTACTGACACAAAAATAGGTATGTAACTTTAGCTCCTAGGAACTAAAAAAGATGTACTAGAGGTCATCGAGAATAATAGTAGATTGTTTTATTAGGATCAAAAGTGACACTTTGTTTAGCGAAGCCGAGCGAAAGCAAAATTTGCGAGTCGAACAAAGTCACTTTTGATCCGAATGAAACATGCTATTTTTTCTGCAACCGAAACAATAAACTCAAATAAACATGTGAAGTGACCACCAATGCAGTGCCATATGTATGCAATGCAACAAATATTGACAAATAATCCATGTGGTGAGAATATTCTACCTGCATTAACAGCAGGTTAGGTTTTCTAGGATGTTCGAATTGTAGTTTCAATATAAATACAACCACAGAGTGACATATTTGTGTATGGACCAGGTGCTCTAATAGCAAATACCGTGCCAGTGCCAGCTATAGGAACAAGACGTGGAAAATGTTAGGTTAGTGAGCATATCAACAATGATAATAGTGATTATTTATTCCTCTCAATACTACACTGTGTTCGACTTGATGATCAAAATGAAGCTGAACAATATCGTTGTTTGAGACAAAAAAACTATTGCTTGCCGTGATTATTCAAAAAAAAGTTATCCATCCCGAGAATAACGAATGAAATACAGATCAAGCAAGTATTTGAATCTCGAAGGTTTCCCTGATCAAAACAAAAATACCTAACTGGGATGTTTATAATTCCAATACCAAACTATAATAAAGGTGTATTTATATCTCCAGCATGGGTATGAAATGCCAAATCTGCTGAAATCGTAAACAAATCAGGTATGCGTCTCAACCCAAATAACCAACAGTCACAATGTTGTTTATTCTTGATTACGTCCATAGTAGATCCTTTTTAGTTCCTAGGAGCTAAAGTTGAACTTCAGCTCCTAGGAACTAAAATTCAACTTTAGCTCCTAGGAACTAAATATGTTGCCTAGCAACATACCTATTCTTGTGTCAGTAATAGAAACGTCAATTTAAGAGCTAATTTTGGTATCAAAATGGACGTTTTTTGTGTCGGTTGCAGAAAAAAAACACTGTTATGGTTGGTTATTTGGGTTGGAATGCATACCTGATCTTGCAACAGCGCCTAATACTTATTCGAGTGCATGTTTAGGAAGAACGGGACCTACAGCTTATAGTGGAATGCGGACCACTTCCATGGCATCGAGGTGCTGCCAGGGTAACAACCATAAATCACACATTTTTAAAGAAAAATGCCCAGCCTATAGCTGGATTCGAACCGACAGTACCTTCGCATCGTGAACGGCTATCTAATACAATTTAATAGTATCCCCAACAACATATAATCTCCAGAAGTTCAAAAAACAATCCAATACCTACCTCCTATCCTTATCCTCTTCGAACATTATAGGGATTCCCTTTCGTGCGCTCCAAGCGACAAATAAAAATAAAATAAAAAAAATAACAAAACCATGACTTGTCAGAATGAAGTCAACTACCCTCTGCATTCCTGCCCCGAGTGCATTTGTGGTTATGTATGTTTTTGTTTACCAGTTTCACTTCTTCTTTGATTTTTTGCATTTCTTTTTCATTTGTTAGCTATTCGTTAGCTATTCGCTAGCTATATTCTTCACCATCAGCTATTTTCAGACTAGATTCAGAATGTACGTCACAGTATATGCCGCCCCGAAAATTAGAAATCGCTCTCATTTGATAATGAAAACGACGTGGACTTTATCCGTCGACATAAAACTGGAGAGTTCTGAACTTATTTTATGAAAATTCATATGAAGGAAACTTCCCCATTGTTGTGCAAAGCCAAACCCTATAGAGTTTTTGATTCGTATATTGTAGAATGTCAACTGAAGGTTCGAGAATGATGCCTATAGCCAGATGATCATCAAATATCAATGTTGGGAATATATCTATACAGGGTGTAACTGAATAAGTGTAAAACATTTAAGGAGATGATTCCTCATCGAAAAAAAGATAGGATCTTTCATATAAAGAAACTTCATTGGAGCATCCCTTGTTAAGATACAGCCCCTTAAAGGGGGTACATAAAATTTGTATAACAATTTTTTTCACAAACACTGAAAAAGTTACAATATTGAAATTAACCTGACGTTTTGTACTACCAAAAAGACACTTAGCCAGTAATTTATTTGGTTTACCCCATGGTTGTAAGGGGTGAAAAACGCAACCCCTAAAATTTATTTCCAATGTAACTTTTTGTCTTATTATTTGTTTACCATTTAAAAATTTATTTCCGATAGCCTGTTTCATTCTAAACAAAAAATGTCTCTTGGGTTTTTTGCCCAAAATAAACCAGTAAGCAGCAAAACATTATTTTACGAACAACTACAGAGATACATCGTCATAAATGCGAAAATACGAAACTAATCTATCTAGTAGGTCGCTATTAGCGATAGTGACAATTAAATTGGTCTGACGCTGTCAGGTTAATTTCAATATTGTAACTTTTTCAGTGCTTGTGAAAAAAATTGTTATACAAATTTTATGTACCCCCTTTAAGGGGCTGTATCTTAACAAGGGATGCTCCAATGAAGTTTCTTTATATGAAAGATCCTATCTTTTTTTCGATGAGGAATCACCTCCTTAAATGTTTTACACTTATTCAGTTACACCCTGTATACAGTTGGCATTTTATTGTGAGGTAGAAAAATACCATTGTTGGGAGAAACCCATCATGCAAAAACTTTGGATGATGAAAAATGTACAGAGTATTGAATCTTATATGGTACAGACACAGAAGGACAAACAATTTGATTAAATATACAAATACACAAGTGGACAAATTCTCCACAGCATAAATCTCATATTTCCTTCTTGCATATTCATAATTTGAAATTAGAAAAAAAATTAGCAAATCGAGAACTTGTCGATTAAATCATTATATTGCTCTCACTATTGATATAAACTGGGCGTCAATTGAAACGTTAATAGTGAAATTTGGCATCAAGTTTGACTTCTCGTAATTTCTAAAATATTGAACGAATTTTGAATTGCCGCCCAGATTCTGAATACTTTTTTCATCGTCTTTCGAACCGTTCCTTACAACTTCTTCTGAATTGATCAGGACCCGTGATACAGGGTGAAACAAAGTTTCGTGCATTTTGAAAAGAATTTCTCCGCCCCCCCATTTTGTCGGAAGACCACGATGCTCATATTCTATTGAGGCATTTCATAAATAGCAACCATACCTCGGGACATTTTCGAGTTTTCGCCAAAAACTACTGTGGTTTCCGAAAAAATTTTTTTTTGCATTTTTTTTAAATGGCCTGATTACTTGTATCCTCAAAACGATGAATCAGTCTATTTATTGTCATGACTGACTTATTGAAAATGGTACTTAAATGAGTTTGGGTATATCCTAATCGTCGTAACCTGAAATAATAATTATCTGTACTGAATTATAGTTTATATCACTATAATGATCTTACCTAATGATATTTTCCATTTCGACCCGATTTGAACGAGGCATCTTTAAATTTTTTAGGACCCGAATTACACTGACGTTTTCATGAAAATTGGCAATTGAAATAACCTTAATGCATACCTACATTGTTTCAACAATACGTTGTTATAGGAACAAGGTATCGTTGTTTGTTTTTGTTGATGAGATGTGTTGATTTACTGCTCACTAAGGTGGACAACTTTTATCATAGACTGCGAAGTAATAAATTATTGATTGTTTTTGAGTAACCTGGTATAGATATCTGCTCCAATAACGCTTTCCTGAAATGCATAAAAGCATCCATTTTTGGAACTCCTCTAAAATTAATCCATCTAAAAAAATACAAAAAAAATGTTTTTTTTCGGAAACCACAGTATAGTTTTTGGCAAAAACTCGAAAATGTCCCGAGGTATGGTTGCTATTTATGAAATGCCCGAATAAAATATGAGCATCGTGGTCTTCCGACAAAATGGGGGGGCGGAGAAGTATTTTTCAAAATACACGAAACTTTGTTTCACCCTGTATCACGGGTCCTGATCAATTTAGAAGAAGCTTTAAGGAAGGGTTCGAAAGACGATGAAAAAGGCATTCAGAATCTGGGCAGAAATTCAAAATTGGTTCAATATTTTAGAAATTACGAGAAGTCTAACTTGATGCCAAATTTCACTATTAACGTTTCAATTGATGCCCAGTTTATTTGGATCGATTTCAACAAAATTTCATGTACATAGTCTATGACAAGTTCTATTGCCTTTGTATTGAACTCAATCAATTTTGACCACCAACTGTTTTCAGAAACGATCGACGATTAAATTGGATGTATTTATTATTCATTCAATACCTTCCCACGTTCACTCAGATTGAATAACCCTCAATAGAAAAAAAAACAACATCACCAAAGAATCAAAACCATCCCTTTATGTATATTAGTAAATGTGGCTTCCTATTATTTTATGAAGTTTATAGTCAATTACCGATTCGGAGGATACCGTTTCAATCACATAAAGTGACATAAAAACGTCAAAGAACAAAGCGGCCTAACCCAGCCTCGCTGCCGTTATTCGGCTGTTTTTTATAAATTTTATTGGACCGCCCTGCGGGTGTCCTACCCCTATACGTCAAATTTCGAAGGTTCCCCTATAAGACGAAAATGTGATTTCTCCATTGTTCCATCGCCAACGTGTCATTCACTGTCTGATAAATTACGCAACCGTTCTGGTCATGTCAAATGTCAAAGCAGAAAACTTTTTTTCGACCAACATTCAGGTACCTTTTATACAATGGAGGCGTTATTTTCGCAAATGAAACGGTGTTAAGATATCAGTCCTCGGATAAACTAAACTTTTCATTTTCAACATTGATAACGTCGTGCTTCAAAATATAGCCTGAATTCAGAGTAGAATGACTCACGAATTTCCTCACCAATTTAAAATCGGTTTTCACCGATGATTAGCCTAATCTCTTGACAGTTTGTTGTGGCAATTGGCAAGGTGACGATTCCGATACGACGTCTGGTGGGAAAATTTGAACCAGTTTAGGACGTAATTCAAGGTCATGTTTGTTATTGTGTTCATTGAGATTCATATTTTATGAATCCATTCAACAAATTACGTTAATTTTCTTCTTGCTTCTCTTGATTACAAGATATGAACTTTATATTAATTGCTCACTCAATTCTCAATTCTATATTATTATATAAATTAGTATCAACAAATCTCTAAAAATACGCGAAATCAACTGTGTGGTTGCAGTGGTTGAACTAGTAGAAGGTTCCAATGGAAAAATGTAGGACGTATAATGTGTCTTTTGAAATGAATTTCCTGCACTAAAGAAGTCTTTTAAGACTTATTCATCAGTTGAAAAAATGGATGAACTTTGAGTATCCAATATGAATTCGAAAATTGGATGTATGCAGCTCCAACAAAAACTTCCTATGGTAAATTTGTGATTCATAGATATATTTATTACTGATAATTAACTCATATTTGCAGTGCCTATCTGAGAGAGAACATGATTGAAATGATCAACAGTTCATACCTATTTTATTTATGGAATTGCCTCCAGAAACTAGGACTTGGAAAAATAAGTATGGTTGTTTTTCTTTCGAATATTCTCATCATAATAATGAAGAAGCAAATTCCATTCCTTTGACTTTTGAAAAGCAATACACACCCAGGTAGAACACTAATATTGGTTCAATATTGAGTCAATAAATGGTGAATGTTGGGAAAATATTAATTTCAATTATTGGGTCAATAAATCAATGTGAACATTCTGGAATCTTGGTGCTATGTTGAATTTCAATCTTGTTTCGATATGCTCTATCCAATATCGAGTTAATATTCGTATACAAGATTGGACAAATATATGTTGCCAACTTATAGAAAACTGGTTTCTTATAATTTTCATATGTTAAATCGATATTGAATTCATATTCCCCTACTATATTGGCTAAAATGAGGATGTGATTATTTTGCAATATTATCTTCATGTTGAATTATAATATTCAACCAATATTGAACGAATGCGGTATTTGATGTCTCTCAGCAGTCGTTTGTTGGAGGCGTGCTAGTGGCGCCAGCTGTTATAACGTAGCTCAAATACTAAGAGAAATATCACGAATATCGATTCGATATTAGAAATCCAATGTCAGTGCAATATTGGTTCTGGCATATTTCATTAGTTATATCTATCTGAAATGGGTCGCATATTGATGAACTAATATTGGCTGAATAAAAATACAAAATTTTGATACAATATGTTTTCCAAGATTGATTCGATATTGGGAATACAATATCAGCCAATCATGAAAATTGACATATTGTATTCGTTAATATTTCGCCAATATCAAATAAATATTGGCAAACTGATATCGGCTGGTCACAAAATTTCAATGTTATTACAACATTGGCACTGGATTGATTATTGAATATCGAAATGATATTGAATCACCAATATCAGTGCAATATTGCTGGACAACGAAGAGCAATATTCACCTACCATCATAAATCTGATATTGATGCAATATTTTTTTCCATGATTGATTCAATATTGGAAATACAATATTAGCCCAATCATGAAAATTGACATTGTGATCGTCAATATTTTACCAATATCGAATAGATATTGGTAAATACATATCGGCTGGAAACAAAATTTCAATGTTATTACAACATTGCTGGACAATGAAATGAAATATTCACTAACCATCATAAATTGGTTATTGAGTCAATATTTTTTATCAAGATCGATTTGATATTGGAAATGCAATATCAGCTCATCATGAAAATTGACATATTGTGATCGTTAATATTCCTCCAATATCAAATAAATATTGACAAATTGATATCGGCTGGTCACAAAATTTCAATGTTATTAAAATATCGAATATTGAAATGAAAAATTGGTTTGATATTGGTGCAATCTAGTAATTCCATATTCAATATTCGAATATTGGGCTAATATGAAACCAAGTTCTAGCCAATATGATGTTCTACCTGGGCAAGGGGCAAGAAAGAAGACATTATGAACATGTGCAGGTGGGTTATTTATGGTTTTATTTGTAATGCTTGCCTCATATAAAAATCTTGTTCATGACATCCTGTCTAGGCCTTTATAGATTCCTATTTTGTAGTATCATCTCTGTAGTAAAATAGCCATTGCAGATTGCATGTATGTACTTCCAAAATGATCTAGTTAGAATACTGCTCCCTATTACATTCATATGAGCAAAAACAGAAGCATATTTTATAGATATATAATAACCCTGGTACAAGCAAATTATTCAGCAGTTTTTGTAGGTAGCTCATTTCATAGTTCGAATTGAATCTTTGAACATACATTGAAGTGACAGAATCTATTTCAATTTGAATATTTAGATTGTGTAATAGCTAATAGATATGGTTTGTTTATAGTGGGTACTAACATTTCTTCAATTTTTCAGCAGGGGACGAGTTGACATCCAGGGTGTCTTGCAATTGAATGCAAATAGTTACACAAATGGAAACCAAAACCCAGATTCCTTGAAGTTGAATTCAAGTTTTTAAGGAGATATCACTGATTATTTGGGTATTTGAACATATCCATGACATTTCAAATTGTATCTTGGAAAAATGTATTAATAATTGTACTGCTTGTATGTTATTATTAAACTGTATTTATTCATAAGTAATAGTTCTAGTTTTTTTCTTCTGTTTTTGTAATGTTTTTATTGTAGGTTTTCGAAATTGATATTTCATTCCACAACTACCTCAATCAACACTTCAATCTTTATTGATGCAATTTCAAAGTTTCACTTTATAATCTTAACTGATTCCCTTTAAAATAGTTATAAGTATGACCTACCCATTACCTACCAGGTAGATACTTACTTTTGCTTCTTGCTCATTGTCAATTTATTTCTACATTTATAAAAGTCCTGGATTTCAAATTCATTTATAATTGTGAATTTTTATGTAGGTATTTTGTAAAATAATTCAGGGAAAAATAGTATACATCAGCACTGAGGGAAGACGTATACTGGTAGATCCTTCTATTAGTAGGTACTTCTTTGGAGTGGCATAAGTACTTACAGTAAAACACATGTTTTGTGAATACACATTCAATTTTGAAAATTATTATTAATTCAGTTCCAGTTCAGTTCCAAAATATACAAAACATAATGAACTATACAGATAGATAAGATATAGATATTTTGAATTTAGTATTACAAAATGATATCAAATCACAAAATGTATGATAATATACTGTGCAATCCTAGGTCTTTTGAACAATGTTTTATGTGGTGGAACTCCAAATTATTCAATGATTTCATCAATATAGTAAAAAAACTAGCTTTACAAGATATAAAATAAATCTTGCATTTTCATCCAAATTAAAAGTGTACACAAAATATCAGGTCAATCGGTTGAAGATATCTACTTCAAAATTGAGAGAAAGATTCCACCCGAACAAACATACATTGCAAGGAAAAATTGAAAATTACTATCATTTTCAAATGATCGTAAGATGTGATTTGTATGTACAGAATGTCACATAGAGAAAATATGACCTTTGTAAATTGTTGATATTCAATTTACAGAGTGGTGGATTTGGAATATTTTATTAATTATTTTGGAATATCACACTAAAGCGTTGCCAAGGCTGCTTGTAATGAAATTTTAATGTTCACCCATTTCAGAAGGTCTTCATTGATTCTCACAAATGATATTCTCTCTATAATTTGCTCCATGTTTTCGTTATCCGTGATTATAATTTCATAGAGATATTAGTATTTTTCCAGGAAAATGTGAAACTTACTATAGATCGATGGTGAAATTGACTATATCTCAAATCCTATAATGTTTTTTTAAATTCCCAAAGGACCCCGCACTTTTTCTATATAAAAATGGCGTTCCGTCGAATTTCCCCAATTTTTGGTAAATGATAGTACTCGACATACTGATTGAATATGCCAAGTCCCAACTCAATCCTATGACTAGTTTACGAGATACAGGGTGTTGAAGTTGAAGAATACCTAATTTTTCTCGGCCTATATCTCTAAGATAGGACAAATGAATTCCAATTTTTCGGGAGCACGTAATAGTTATGCCCTTAGGCGCAAGAACTATATAGGTATTCGACCAAAACTGATTTTTATTACAGGGTGATTCTCATTTCAAATAATGTGTTTTTTTGAATATCTGAATATCAATGCTACAAATTGATAACAATTACAAAATGAGATTTATAGCCAAGTATGCTCTTCTTACATCAATTGAATTCGTAAAATATAATAATTATACATGGTGTTTCATTAATGCTGTTGATTGCATAATTGGTCTATCCTAAAGTTCATTGGGCCACCTCGTATTATCGGGTTGATTCCAGACATTCAAAATATTTTTGAAGGATGTATCCCAATGAGTTCCATGATATACAGAGTGATTCATCGATTGAAAAAATTGACAACCACGAAAAAATATTCAAAAACCACTATTTTTTTCATCACCCTCTAATTCGAAATTATTACCGTCGATGTAAGATTTTTTTCCACCAATATACTCAGTATGGATATTTCAATCAAATTGGGAATTTTCAGACCCATGCTATGACTAGTTTTTTTTATACATCGAATAATGTGAAAATAATTATGGAAAAGTAATTACATAATAACACGAAAAATTGCTCCGAATCGCAAAACTAGTAGTCACTAGTCAACTATGTCAAAAAATGTGATTTGTTCGTAAACAAAATCTAGTGGTCTTATTATAGGTCCGCTAGCAAAACATCTCGAAAATGTTTTTCAGAAAACATCAAACAAATCACAATATGCCCCCGAAAAAATCTCATCAACGACACAACTCATCAACGATCCCACTCATATAAACGTGCTAAAACTCATGAGCGTTCCAAGTCGACAGCGGTTTTTCCCAACTCAATCCTATGACTATACTTTTCGAAAAAAATATGAAACTAAACTTCCGCAAACGCCTAGTGAGAGGTGCGCGTTAATATATTTTGCAACTCTCCTTTATCCAACCAACTTCCAATCTTTTGATCATACTGTATATTGTTAGAATCGAAGTTAGTATATGCACATCGCAGAAAAATGGAATACAGGAACATCAGTAGGTACCGAGGAATCATCATTTATCCAACACATCAAAAATATAGTAAAATAATAATGAAACAATCTCGAAGCCTCTTTCTTCCACTCAATATCAATTCAGAATTGCAATCATAGATTTTGAAAAAATACATGAACCAACTCGTTTTCCAACAACATCTATTTGTTGAAAGAAATAGTGGCATTAGGTAATGTATATCGTAAGATATACATACCGTAATAGATCGATAGACATCCTCAAATAACTATAAAATTATATTTTAGGGTAAGTTCTAGTCCCAATTCAAGTTGACAACTGATATTTTCGGAATCGGCGGGGTCGAATTAGTCTAGAAACTTGGGTTGTCACGAATTAATAAGTATGTTTTACTTCGTAGAAGTCGAATTTGGATTATCGCAACCAGATAGAATATTTTTCAGTAGGCTTAGAAAACAAAATCATGATATCAATAAATGTGTCTGTCATCCAGCAACTTTCGGGTTGTCAGTATCTTAAAATATCATATCAGCGTATATCTTTATTCTGAGTGTTTTTTAAGTCGTTTTCAGTAATTGTTTAGTGAATTTAGTGCGCATTATGGCATTTGCAAATAGGGTAAGATGTTATGTATGCGAAGGGAATTTCATTCCTAGACTCACAATTCGTATAAATCGTGAAGATAATGTTGATTTTCTGCAAATTGCAACATTTAGAAGACAAGCTGCTGGAAATCCTCCAATTGACATTTTTGATGATACCAGAGTTTGTTTCAATTGTCATAACAGTGTAATAATTGATATCAATGAGATGGAAAATAACCCAAACTGTCTTCGCCTAAATGTATTGAGTCCAGTAATGAGCCGTGCCTGCATAATCTGTAATGCTCGTCAACATGTTCAGAGAATAACTCTTGCATGTAGGGTGAACATTTTTGTTGTAACGAATATTTATGTTCCGGACTTTCTGAGAATTTGTGGTCATCATCTTGACCCTCATGGATTTCTCTTGAATAATTTGCATGGAGGTTTGAATTTTATCAACAAACCCTATTTGATATCAAATATGCTTCAATTTCTACAGTGTATGAGAACAGTTGCCAATGAAAATAGACGTATTAGAAACTGGGATGATATTGATAGTTTTACAGAAGAAGAGTTCAAAGCTCTGACGTCGATTTCAAAAGAAGATTTTCAAGAACTTTATGGATTTTGTGATACAATCGAGCAAGGGGGAAATAGAAGGCATATCAAAAAGAAACATTTACTGACATTTCTAATCAAAATGAAACATGGAGTTTCAGATGAGTTTTTGAAAATCTTGTTTCATTTTTCTTCAAGACAAACAACTAGCTTGATAATATCGAATGTGAGGATATCTCTAATGCAAAGATTTGTAACTAATAATATTGGTTTCGACTCTATTACAAGAGACGATTATATTAATAGACACGTGTCTGTATACACCAATCAGCTATACAACCCTTCTCCCAATATCCCAAAAGCAATTGTGTATATAGACTGTACATATAACAAAATAGAAAAAAGTAGTAATTTCCGGATATTGAGACAATCCTACTGCTTCCATAAAAATGAGCACCTGGTTAAGCCTGAAATTATGGTCGCTCCTGATGGCTACATCTTGGCAATTAATGGTCCATACTTTTCTGATGCTAGAAATAATGATGCCACCATTCTGCAGCATGAGCTACAGAATGATATAAATAGAATGAGGACATGGTTTCAAGAAGGCGATGTAGTGATAGTCGATAGGGGTTATAGGGACTCTA
The DNA here is from genome assembly GCA_918026855.4 of Phaedon cochleariae. Classification (NCBI taxonomy): domain Eukaryota; kingdom Metazoa; phylum Arthropoda; class Insecta; order Coleoptera; family Chrysomelidae; genus Phaedon; species Phaedon cochleariae. The sequence continues at coordinate 30,401,025 of OU896717.1, forward strand.
TTGGTCTTTTACAGGATCTTGGTCTCCATTACCATATGCCACCATTTCTACCACCAAACCAAAGACAACTCACAACAATCGAAACTAATAGGGCACGCTTAATTACTAGCACCAGATGGATTGTAGAGGCTAGAAATGGGCATTTCAAATCGATTTTCAAATTTTTCCGAGGAGCGATATCAATAACACATGTTGCAAAATTACGCGAATTCTATTTGATTGCTGGCGCCCTAATAAACAAATACCATCCTCCAATAAGGATGCCGGGCACATTGGAATTAGCTACACAAATGTTGCATGATATCGAAGAAGTCAACATTGTTCAGGCCCGAGTTGAGGCTGAAAACCTCCGTACAAGAAATGGTCGATGGTTTCGTTTGAACCATAGACATGTACCGACGTTTCCTCGACTTGACTTAGAATATTTGAAAACACTCACAGGGTCATATCACATTCACTTAGCTGCCTCCTACATACAAGACACGATACCAAAGATTACTGAATTCTAGAAGATAGTTCACTTAGTGAAATCCGTTTGTCGGTACAGCCCAACATTGCATTTTTTGCTCTTCTATAAATCATTGCACCGCCAAACGGTTGCGGTCGGTTGACAGCTAATTAGATTGCGATTTCAAAGGCCCCGGCAGTCGTTAGCCGGCAGAATCCAGCGGTCGGCTAGGTTGCGGCGAGATCTCTTAGAAGTCGAAAAATGAACGAGTGAACTGTCTTATAGTTTATCTTCTGTAGTCTATGACGATACAAAGAGATGGAGGGGAACAAAATACACTCGATATTGACGAACTCATTGAGGAACCCAATTTTTTAAGATTTCGAGTATTTTCTCGGTTCAGAAATGCCACTAAACATATGCTGTGGTTAGTATTCAGAGAAATCGATGATAATAATTCACAAGATCCGCCCATTTTAGGGTACTACTGTACTTGTAGGTCCGGTGCTAGAACATTAGGGACGTGTGCACACGTAGCCAGTGTGGTATGGTTCCTTGGATACGCAAGAAACCAAGGAAATATTACCTTTCCATCTGATCGCCTTTTGAATTGTATCGACGATGCTGCAAATCGATTGAATCCTGAAAATATGAACATCGGTCCGGAACTGATTTGAATCTGGCGATTAGTTGATTTCTGTGTTCCTTGTGAAACATAATTATAGTAGTAGTAGTAGTATATGTCCTTCGTTGGTAGGTATGTACATACCAACCAACCATCGATCCCTAATGAGGTCCTTTAGCCCATAGTGTTCTGAACATGTATCTATATTGTATGTAGGCACGCAACAGTGAATCGTGCAGGACTATCCCCAGCCGATGCTCCGAAACTTCACAATATTTAATTCGTATATTAATATTCGAAAAATTCCTTGCGCTGTCTGGGAATCGAACCCACGACCCCGCAGTCCTGACTCGGGTGCTCGTCCACTGCGCCAATCCTGCCTACACACAATCATATTATAGGTATTGGAACTTTCACTTTCTAACGTGGACTAGGCCTACAGGGGATACCACAATAAAAAAAACGCGCCTGAAACTCTACCTCTCAGGTGGTGGGGAAACGAGTTGGTTTGTCTATTTTTTCAAAATCTGTGATTGAAATTCTTAATTGACATTTTTCTTTCAGGCCTATACTGAACCCGGTAACGAATATCTACATAACCAAAACTCCAACTTTAGTGTCTTTGCGATGTGCATATACTAACTTCGATTCTAACAATATACAGTATGGTCAAAAGATTGGAAGTTGGTTGGATATAGGAGAGTTGCAAAATATATTAACGCGCACCTCTTACTAGGCGTTTGCGGAAGTTTAGTTTCATACTTTTTTCGAAAAGTAGTCATAGGATTGAGTTGGGAAAAACCGCTGTCGACTTCGAACGCTCATGAGTTTTAGCACGTTTATGAGTGGGATCGTTGATGAGTTGAAAGTTGATGAAAGGGGTGCGTAGAATAGTTGTGTCGTTGATGAGATTTTTTCGGGGGCATATTGTGATTTGTTTGATGTTTTCTGAAAAACATTTTCGAGATGTTTTGCTAGCGGACCTATAATAAGACCACTAGATTTTGTTTACGAACAAATCACATTTTTTGACATAGTTGACTAGTGACTACTAGTTTTGCGATTCGGAGCAATTTTTCGTGTTATTATGTAATTACTTTTCCATAATTATTTTCACATTATTCGATGTATAAAAAAAACTAGTCATAGCATGGGTCTGAAAATTCCCAATTTGATTGAAATATCCATACTGAGTATATTGGTGGAAAAAAATCTTACATCGACGGTAATAATTTCGAATTAGAGGGTGATGAAAAAAATAGTGGTTTTTGAATATTTTTTCGTGGTTGTCAATTTTTTCAATCGATGAATCACTCTGTATATCATGGAACTCATTGGGATACATCCTTCAAAAATATTTTGAATGTCTGGAATCAACCCGATAATACGAGGTGGCCCAATGAACTTTAGGATAGACCAATTATGCAATCAACAGCATTAATGAAACACCATGTATAATTATTATATTTTACGAATTCAATTGATGTAAGAAGAGCATACTTGGCTATAAATCTCATTTTGTAATTGTTATCAATTTGTAGCATTGATATTCAGATATTCAAAAAAACACATTATTTGAAATGAGAATCACCCTGTAATAAAAATCAGTTTTGGTCGAATACCTATATAGTTCTTGCGCCTAAGGGCATAACTATTACGTGCTCCCGAAAAATTGGAATTCATTTGTCCTATCTTAGAGATATAGGCCGAGAAAAATTAGGTATTCTTCAACTTCAACACCCTGTATCTCGTAAACTAGTCATAGGATTGAGTTGGGACTTGGCATATTCAATCAGTATGTCGAGTACTATCATTTACCAAAAATTGGGGAAATTCGACGGAACGCCATTTTTATATAGAAAAAGTGCGGGGTCCTTTCTGGTCGTTTTTTTCAGTTATTACAAATTCACTGTGTTATGAGGAGTTCGTTCAACCATCGACTCAAGTCGAAGAAAGTCTTCTTGTAGACTATAATATTTCAGATTGTTTACATCAATCAGTGAAAAATGAAATAAACATTAACGAAATGCACTATAGCAGAACAGACTTCCTTCCATATATTTTCATCGGGGATAGTGAGGGAAGAAAAGGTAATCTATGTCCATAACAGTAAATCCACATAACATCAAATCACCAATAATCTTGATAATACTTCGAGAGATGAAAGGAAACGAGGTATAACGGAGCGAAAATTCGCCAGCTATATTAATAAATTTATTACCATAATGGGCATCGGCATCGGCAACATTATCACGAAAACACATTTGTTTTGGTGCTTATATTTGGTGTTTTCTCTTCATATTTATCCGTCTGTCCAAAAAAAAGAGTGTTTATTATATGTATTTCATAAAATAAGTAGCACACATATTGCGATAAAATTGGTATAAAAATATTGGCAAAGTCATCTAAACGTACTTAATATTGACATGAAAAAAAAAAGTGTCTTGCATCGTATCAGAGATCTAATGATGATAAATTTCTAGATGCATCTTTGCCTTTTTGATTCACACTAAGCAATACAATACAATACAATACGTTTATTTTCCATTAGACATTTTTACATGTATAGGAATCGTCAGATTGAAGGCTTAAAACTAGACAGTTTGAGACAGAGACATAAGATAAAATGATAATATTTTGATATTACAGAGACAGAAACAAAAAGACTAGGCTGCCGAAAAATATTCTTCCAGAGTATAGAGATTCATTTCCAGTAGGAATTGCTTCAAGTTCGTTTTGAAATGACTGAGTTTTTTGAAGTTTTTCAATCGACTGGGAAGTTAATTGAAAACTTTGAGTTCAAAGTAGTTGGGAGAGTTACGTGTAATCTCATATTTACACATTGGAATGTGATAATTGTCACATTGTCTTGTACTTATACCATGTATATTCCTATTAGTAATGAATTTTTCTTTGTTCAAAAATACATAAACACATATAATTCAAATACAAAAACACCAATGACAGTTAAAATGTTGAGGCTATTAAAAATATTAAAAATATTTCGGCAAGATTGTTGACTAGGTATGCCTGCTATTATTCTTATAATCCTTTTCTGTACAATAAAAACATCCTGTGATAGAGTAGAGTTACCCCAAAAATTTATACCATAGCGGATTCGGAAGGAAACTTGATAGAGCAACAACAACTGTTCTTCTGTAAGTATTGTCACCGAACATATACTTTCAGGTATTGTTTTTAGACTCCGAAACATATAACAGAGGGAATTTAGTTTCTTTATCAATTTGTTACAATGGCATTTCCATGTTAAACATTCATCTATGCTGATTCCTAGAGATGTTTACTCATCAACATTTTCCAGCAGATCACCATGCACAGATATCTCATATTACGTTAGTTTTTTCTACATTGAAGAGGAGTGAGTTAACACTACACCAAGAGATCACTGTATCCATACCGTTGTGGCAGTGTTCCGATAGATTATCGTCATTTTTGTCTGATATGAGTATATATAGTAGTATCATCAGCATGAATTACATAATGCGAATTATTGGCCAGACTAGACTATCCAGTTCATTGATATAGCATAGAAACAAAATAGGTCCCAAAACAGATCCCTGAGGGACTCCTACACCAACAGCTTGGTAGTCAGAATTTACTCTACGGTAAGAAGTATTTTCTTCAAAGTTTATTGATACATATTGTCGTCTGTTCTTGACGAAAGATGTGATTCATTCTAAAGCTACTCCTCGTATTCCGTATACGTATACAATTTGGAAAACAGGATGTCGTGTTGAACGCAGTCAAATGCTTTGCTAAGATCGCAGAAGATCCCAACAGGACATTCTCCTGCTTCGATTGATTCGATAACTTACTCATAAAATGATGATGTCGCGCTATTAATAGATTTATTTGTGAGAAATCCATGTTGACTCTCTGAAAATAACTTCTTAATTTCAAAAAAGTTGAAGAACCGTTCAACAAATGAATATTCGAAGACTTTTGAGAAACACGAGGGAATAGTGATTGGTCGATAGTTTGTCATTAGTGAGGCATTCGACTTTTTGTGAATGGGGACAACATTTCCCGTCTTTAGTTTTGTTGATTGATTGATGGTGGAAGCATTCATACCAGGATTAATTTACACAATAAAATCATTGAAAGATCAGGTAAACCACGGTGACTATTTCAATACCTTCAGATACAATTTCAATTCCATGATAGCAGAATTCCATCAGAGTCGGTGGAATCACTGACAGTCTTGGCAGTTGAAATTAGAAAATAGTCAGTTTAGGTTAGGTCAGGTTAGTCAGATACCTCATGCTATGAACTGTCAAAGGTGTGGAGCGGATTGTGAGTTTTAGTTTCTGGCCTTTCCTTATGTGTAAAAGATGCCAAACTTGAAGTTTAATGTTTGTACAGAGTGAATCTAAATAGCACCGTAAAAATTCAAAGGGTGATTCCTTTTGATATTCTGTTCATATGAACAAGTGTATCCTAACCTGCTCCGTTTTTGAGATACAGGATGTTGAAGTTTGGAGTATCAATTGTTTTTATTTATAACCCCTTTATATTAGCTTTCATGGTGCCGAAATTCAGTTTGGTTAGAGACTAAGGAAGCCCTGAAATTTCAATTGTTCCTCCCTTGGCATCAGTCCCCGCGAGATTAACCCATCGAGTTGAGGCTTCGCACCCCTTCGTGGTCAGTTTGGAGACCTGCAGAACATTCCTTTCCAAAGACTCGTTCATCCAACGAACAGCGAAGCTTTGGAACACATTGCCAAGGGAGGTGTTGCCCGAGGCATATAACCTCCAGAAATTTAAGAAGAACACCAATTCCTACCTTATCTCTCTTGGTACTCACGATGTTCTCTGAACATTACCGGATATCCCTATTCGTGAGATCCAGAACATGAGAAAAAAAATGAGGGTTATATACTGAGTTATCTCGATGGAAGTCTTGAAAACACCTACTTTGAAATTTGGAGTCAAATCGAATTTTTATTGTTTCCTCTGAAATTAAGGTTGATACTGCAATCATACAAAGAATAAAAAAGTTGTAGTTTCAATAGTTCAGTCTAATAAAAATCTGATATCGATGAATTTACCCACTGTGACGCCACTGGAAATGTTATTTCAAATCTATTTGTACCAGAAGGAGCTCCATATTACCATTTACAAAACCACAACGTTTTATCGAAATTGATGAAAAGACAATTGAGTAAAAAATAAAAAACTATTTTTCATGGAATTATTAATACCCTGTATCTCGAAAATGAAGCAAGTTAGGACACATGTTCATATGAACTTTATTTGCAGAAATATCACACGGAATCGCCGTTTGAATTTTTTTGGTGTTGTTTAGATAGGTCTTCGAGACTTTTTTGAAGATTTCGATATGTTGATATCGAAGAATGGTGTTTTTTGAACACTGATGTAATATACGTAGATCTATTCGTCTGGACCAGATTTTAGTGCATATTGAGGAAGGAAAAGAACACCACTTATGGAAAAAGTATGACATTCGATGCAAAACACATGGTTTTTCAACTACACGGAAAAAAAGGAATTGTTGAATCAAGTAAAATTTAATTGAATGGAGCAAATAAAAGTGTCATATATGCACGACAAAATATAATCTTGAAATGATTAAATCTATATCTTGTTTCAGAGCGAATTTGGAGTTTGAATCAAGTAAATATGTCTTGCATGAACTCTGGATCTTCTTCAATCAAGCACATCCATGAATGGTTTTGAAGAGATATTGAATTGGCTTAAACAATCATTTTGTTTGATTCAAAATAATGAGATATTGCTTCAATCAAATATTTAGTTGATTCAACGAAATATTTGGTTGATTCAAAGAAATATTTGGTTGATTCAATGAAATATTGGTTTGATTCAATGAAATATTTGTTTGATTCAATGAAATATTTTGTTAATTCAAGAGAAACTATATATCCATTCGACAAATTGTCTTGTTGAACCAAATTCAATATTCGGGAATTTTCTGAAATTTCACATCAATAGAATAAACAAAACTAGGAAACAAGTCGACTCCTAGCATAGATCATCAGTCTTTACTTCTCCTCAGCTGATGGTAAACAATTTAGGATTGCTGATCATCCAAAGTTCGATTTGTCTAGTTGATATTTCAAAAGCGAAGAATCAGGCTTCACGTATATAATGAATTCGATGCAGGCATAGACGAGGCGAAATGATCTCCATCTAGAGGCAAAAATTTAAGTTGATGTAGAATGAACAAAATATTTCATTGGTATTACATATTTCGTTGCTCTATTCAAGCAAATGATCCGTTCGAAACAAGTTCATTGCTACATCGGAATAAGAAAACTTGTATGTTGTTCCAAAGATATATTCCCATCAAAATGATCATCATTTGATCAAATCAACGAAATGTTTATAATTGAATCAACATCGACATTATTCTGGATCAACATAATTTGTTTTTGATAAAACCATATATTTTGTTGATGGAATTGATATTATACTGTTGATTCAATTAGACTACATTCTTGATTTAAACAAGCTGCTTCCATGAAATAATCATTTATCTCGTTGATTCAACAAAAAATTGCTTAGTCCAACAAAAATAATTTAAGCATAAATAATTTGTTGATGCAACAAATCCTTTTTTTCCGTGTAACTTCCAAAAAAAGAATGCTGTCGATGGAAGTTCACTCCCAAAAGTAGGTCAACAGTCAAATCAGGAGGAATAATCGGGATTATGATAAATCAAAAATTCACTTGAAACAATGCTTGAACCAAGGGAAATCATGCTGCTTGTAGCTGAAATCAGAAACATATCTGAAAGTACATTCGGTTGATTCATGCGATAAAATTGGTAAAATTTATAATAGTAGAAACGAATTACCATAAACTAAGATATTCATAGGTATTAATGATTTAGTTTGAAATCTCCCCCTTGTTAATTTATATGTTGTGCCAGACTTTCGCCGATACCAACTTAACGAATTAAAACTATAAACGCGATACCATAACTCACCATCTATCGCATAAATTATTTCATTTCAACGTTTTCAGATCTCGACTAGACTCATTAATGCCTCCGGTACATTTTCGACTTTATTTACTATAACACGAACATCGAAATCGCCACGACAATCTTCGGGATATTGATAATGGGGGTAAATTATTGACTCATATCATGACAGCCCGATAAATCTCACACACAACCACGTATATACAGTGCCCGTCTAAGGCCCTTTCCCCCAAAAAAAAACAATTCTTGAACCACCTGGTAAATCGCAACTGCATTTGAAGGTCTTCAATAGAAGATATAAAAACCACATTTTTCATGAAAAAATCAAAGCTAAAGTTTTGAAATGTAGCCATCTTCAATATTTTTTTTTTAAATAGAACACCCCGTAAAGTATTCCATTTTCAAAATTTAGCGATAATTCCCAATAGTGTTCACCAATACACTTTACTCCCAAATTAAATTATTTTCGAAATATTAACGTTTGAAAGGTGACATTCCGGTATGAAATTAAGTATGGATTTTGATCACTTCTCGGGGAATCTATTATTAAATATACGGACTGCTATAATAGATGATAAGTTCTTTCAGCTTCTCCAAATATCAAACCTGCTTCAAATTTATCGTCTAAACTACGAGCCATGATCACACTTTTCATAAAATGATGCGGTCATAGAACTATTTGACAGCAAACAAGACGTTACCGCGAAGATTTTCTCCAATGCAAACTCGATTGTTTTTGGTTAGGTTTGAAATGAACAAAATTAATATTTCGAAGACAATTGAATTCAGGAGTAAATTTCGGAAATTGAATAATATACGGGGTGTTCTTATTAACAAAAATATTGGAGATGGCGCTCAGCCGCCATTTTGAAACTCTTGGCTTCAATTTTGTTCAGTACTTTCACCCTATATATACTTTCATCCTATATAATTAGTTGGGTAACTGTATTACCCTATATAAAATAACATTTGAGTCAATAAAGTTCAGGAGAAGTTGCAATCTCTTCTCTTCAATTTTCATTTCTTCAGTTATTATCAAACAATCACAATTATATATACAGTCCACTCATCATCAAAGCATCGAAAAATTCTTTTCATCAAGTAAGTTTTCATGTCCCATTCAAGCTCTCCAAATTGCGTTGCGATATTCCAGGTGATTCAAAAATTAGTAGGGGGGGAACGGACTTTAGACGGGCACAGCGTGTATATATCCTGTCCCCCAAGAATGTTCCAGAGATCCTCAATGGAATTTGAGTCCTAGCTCCGAGTTCGCCACGCCATGGTAGCAATACCGACTTCCTCGAGATAATTCCTCGCAACTTTGGCGACCAGAGGCCTGGCATTATCTTGCATAAAAAAAACGTTTGTGGAGATTTTAAAACAGTATAATATCAATTCCATCAACAAAATATAAAGCTAACCCAAAAACAAAGTATGTCGCTCCAAAAAAATGTCGTTGTTGTTTCAACTATAAACTTTTTGTTGATTTAATGGAATGATGATAAGAATAGATCTTTGAAACAACATATTAGATTTCTTATTCCAATGTAGCCATAGACCTCAGGTCTATGAATGTAGCAATGAACTCGTTTTGAACGGATCATCAACGAAATATGCAATATCAATGAGATATATTTCGTTTATTCAACATAAATTTAAAATTTCGCCACTAGATGTCGATCTTTTTGCCCCGTCTATGCCTGCCTCGCATTCATTATATACGTGAAGCATGATACTTCGTGTTTCTATAGAGGGAAAATTTCAGAAAATTTCTGAATAACGACTGAATTTGGGACAGCAAAACAATTTGTCGAATGGAAAAACAGTTTCTCTCGAATCATCAACTGAATATTTGATTGAATCAATATCTTGTCATTTTGAATCAGACAAAATGATTGTTTGAGCCAATTCAATATCTCTTCATGAACAATTCATGGATGTGCTTGATTGAATAAGATCTACAGATCAAGCAAGACATATTCACTTGATTCGATCTTCCAATTCGCTTTGAAACAAGATATAGATTTACTCATTTCAAGATTATATTTGGTCGTGCATATATGACACTTATATTTGCTTCATTCAAATAAATTTTGCTCATTCATTGGTTTTTTTCGTGATATGCAAGATGAAATATTCCCACCTCTAGAGAGCTGTAAAATTGAATGACGTTCAAGTTCATATCATATTTGGATTGAAAAATCCAACCTCAAGAGAGTTATGTTCAAAACTACTCGGTACGAACCGTGTAACTAGCGCCCTCTATGAGAGTCAGATATAAAAACAAATTCATGCGATGTGTCAGATTCCAAGAAACATCCATACAATAGTTCATCACAATGTTGCCAGTAGTTTCGATATAATCAAACCCAACTAATTTTGCAGTGTTCTACCTACCTTGGCAAGGGGGTCAGGTTGAAACACCCTGGTCCATTTTAATCATGATACATTCAAATGTTGATGGTATTGTGTAGTCCAAGAGCTCAGGCATGATTCCTTTATGCAGGGTTAGTTTTGTTCACACGAAAAAAAATCTGATACTTAGTATCAGAGTATATCTATGATTATTCACTTTATTCACCTTATCCCACACGGAGCATTGTGACTGAAGAATCTTTTTATATGGATTGAAATCTATTAGGACTATGTTGTACAGGGTGAACCAAATACATAAAATGTGACAAAGTTGCTATCTTTCAAATGAAATGCCCTGTATATTATTGTATTCTCAGATTCTCCCTGAAGAGCCATTCTGAGTCAGAACGGCTTTCATCATAACTTTCGATTAACTATATCTACTGACATTTAATTGGAACAAATACAGGGTGGTTCGAAATTCTGAATTTTTGTTGTATTGAATCCATCAGGATAATGCTCCATAATATATAAGTTAGATAATTAAATTTCTGTTAATGATAGTATAGATGATCAAAACTTAATTGATTTTATTTTTGATTGCCACAATAAAATCTGCAATAACAGTCGAACATTGTGATTTCATGGACAGAATTCAATTCCGGGTACAAATGTTATTAGAATTCAACACATTGGCAATAATTGATTCTGATATAAATATGCCTTTATTATGGAATTGAATCGTTGACTCTGTTGAAGGAATTTCGATTTAGGTGCAGTGTGTTTGGTGAAAGTAGATATTATGTCTATGAGATTATCAGAAGTGGAGTAATGAGTTTGATGTTTGATGAGTTCGATACTTTGCTTACGCCTTTTTGAATAGTCTTTTCGTGCACGACGACGTTTAATCGTTGTATCAAAGCCTTCTTCCTTCGATCATACAACAGACTAGATGAGTAATCCATAGCCCTGGCAATACAGTTTGCTTGGAATACGAATACGACACTGATGGCTGCTCACATAATGGAATGACGTGTTTTGAACACTAGTTTTTGATTATTGTCTTTCACACATCTAACAACGTCTTCGTTACCGTAAAAAGTCGTCAACAATATTAATTATGTTATCAACTCAAAATTGCCATACAAAACGAAACACAACTTCTGAGAATTAGAAAAATCTTCGGAAAAATCCTTCCAAACGAAACGTGAACAATACAAAATATTTATCGACGTCGACTGTGATATACCAAGAAGCGGTGTTGCAACATTGGCAAAGCATTATTGAAAATTCCCATATCGACAAACTGAAGCACTCGACAAAATAAACAATGCATGCCTTGAACTAGATTCATAAAAAGGTATGGAAAATGAAGATGACGGGACATTGATCACTCTTGATTTAGGCGGCATGACAACACTGGCTGCGATTGGGAACTAAATAATATTATGGTTATTATTTTTGTTGGGCTAGAAAGGTACCTAAGCTTCACCGTGTATAATAATTGAGGAACTTGAATGCGAAACCAGATATATCTAGTTGTCTACATCTTTCGGGGAACGAGGAAAACGTCTGCCATCTATTGCTTGATTCAAAAATGCAAAAATTTCACCGTAGATGGATTAGCATTACAATAATGAATAGAATAAATTACATTTGGATTAAATGAATATCAAAAGTCCAGATCATTACACAAAAAAATCTGGTTTTGCACCAAAATCATAGAAATTTCTATGGAAAAAGTATTTGTTCACTTGAATTGATACGCATCAACTAATATTCTCTTCGATATGCTCCGCATGTTTCGTCATTTTCATTCAACTTCATTATTTTCAGTACCATCAATTCCTTCACATTGGACTCGAGCACTCGCCGTATATGGATACAACCAGTTTCGCTTGCACATTTGGGGATATATATAGCTCGTTTTGTTCACAGATCAATGCACCAGGCGATAGATCTCACGAAACTGATGCCAACACTATTATCCATGAATCAGTACACATGATTCTTGAACACTTCACCATTGAAAAACAAAGGTACCCTGCACCGTCTTCAGAAGAAACAACAGCGGCAATGGCGAATGGCGGCTAACGACTGAGGAGTTCAGAGGGCGCAGGCATACCGCTGTATATACGTCACTGCGAGTCTTTCAGACAAGCAGAGGGTTTATTGAACCAATGCAAAATGGAAATTATGTCACTTGCAGTCGCGGTTTTCTTGAATGAACGAATATACTATTTATGTTGAGCAAATTAATATCAAGAAATTTCAGGAAACAAAGCAAGCAAGCCGAGTGATTTGAGACAAGTTTATATTGCTTCAGGCAAATGAAAAGTTCTTGTACGAAGCAATTTGATTTCAAGAAAATCGATTCGTTTGATGAAAGAAATTCTTTGTGTATTTCGGGAATATCAGCAACTACTTGATCTGAAAATCTTCAATGGCAAGTGGACAACATAAAAATGAAAATAAAAATGTCACTATGAATGAAAGAACTACCGACAATCAACGATAATTATTTCTTCATCGTTATTAACGTACAGTAAATCGTCGCTCTATCTCATATAGAATCGCAAAACGTCATCGAACCGAAACAAATGACTTTCTGGAGGAAACAATTCAACATCAACTCATGTCGTTAGATATCATGCGGGACACATCATGGATGGCTTTGACTGATCGCATGGGACGTGATGCATGCCGAAAAGACACCATGCTTTGTGACTGTCTTTAATTGACGATACGTTCTCTTCACTTGACAGACTCTTGATGTAGTCATGCAATGCATTTTTATCTCCTGTACTTCAGTCGATGAACGCCTGATAAGAAGGTTTAGAGAACATAAAAAAGGACAGCATTTTGGACACTAGGGATGTGTTTAAAAGATTCAGAAAGTGAAATTCTCAAAAGTTTCCGAACTTACAAGATGAACGAAGTAAAGGGGGCGACGTAGAAGGTCCTTTATTTATATTTTTCGTTTGAATCTCAAAAACAGCATGTCACAGCAAAAAAATTAAAAAAATTATTGCATTCAAAGTTAAAGTTGATGAAACTTTCTACAAAATAGTATCAGTTGGTTTTCAACATTAAAATACTCTTACTATACCTCGTCACCATACTGAGTCATTGAAACGTTCGTTTTCTTACTGTATACCTAATTGCTAACCGTCTCAATAACTTTGACACTACATAAACTTGAACGAGTTCATTTTGACTACTATTCATCTAAGCAATAATTAAGACTTTCGGATTAAAATGTATTCTCTTGATCATGTGCTAAATCATATATTATCCTTTCTGTATGATTATATTCGCTGTTTTAGACTTCTTTTTGGGGTTAGATGGAAGAGCAGATGTATGTTAAATGACAAAATTTATATTTCATACTGTGATTTTTTTTTCAATACATACAAACTGAATCTCGCCCTAACTAAACACTAACAAAATGTAATTATATCTCCCATTAACTGGTGATAAAGACATTTATTATCATTATTATTATTATTATTGTTTTCTAGATACTCGCTATTGATACATGTAAATTTTTGGAAATCGCTCACTTTACAAATAGTGTTGCCTTTTGGGGACTTTGCAGTCATCAACTTTTTCATTCAATGTATGTTCTTCAATAGCCAGTGATGATATGCGTGATTCATGTAGACCTTTATTCATTGGAGAAAAGAATTCAAGTACCATATAATAAGTAAGTGGTATTTTCATCCTATGTTTCAATTTGATGACTTGTGAACTCTCTCTCTCTCTCTCTTTCTTTCATTCCATATGGAAAAGTCGAAAGTATTTTCACTCGAGTCCAGAAGTATTGTCGTGGACAACATAAAAAAAACGATGTTTCCTTACACTTATGTAGGACGCACTTCGAGAGGTGACACGGCATCTCAAGAAAATAAAAACGTTGCCTCAAAAGAAAGTCGACTTCTACGACTTCTGTGCGAGATACAAGGTTTTAAATTTGGAAATAAAAAATAATTTTCATTGAATTTCTAGATAATCGCTGAACGAAAATTCTTGATATTCTGGTGCATAACTCAGTAATGGCGGATTTATGCATTATTTACATATTCCTAGTCTTAGTTCTGAGCATAGTCTTATATAGTATTAATTTTTGTTTTAAAGATTTGAGGTATTTATCCAGAAACATTAAAACTTGATTCAAGCATAAGAGTCATGTGAGAATTTGTGGTTCTTTTTGTATCAGAGATGAGCAAAATTATCTATCAAATTTATCAACATCAAAGCGTTCTCATAATATTATTTTCGGAACATGTAAACAACAAATCATCAACAATTCTATCAAAAGAGCATGCGCCGAATCCACATAACATAAGCATAAGCATATAAAAATTCAAATTCATCAACTTTCAAGGTCGTTTCTTAGGCTTTTGCTTATGCTTAAGACTAAAATTAGTGTGTAAACAGCTTCAAGCAGGTACTTTGTTTCAACTTCTAGTTATGCTTGAAATTATGACTAAGACCAAGAGGTCCTATTTATGCATCATTGTCTTAGCCATTGTGTTAACCATATAGTCTTAACCAAGGTGGATAGAATATCAACTCATCATATTTGGACCTTTATGCATCACAGTCCTTAGGCTTAAATATGACAATTGACAATCCGTCAAAAGTGAGGTGTCAATAATATGTGAACTGCCAATTCTAATATTTTCTTTCTTGTCCCAAAGATTGGGAAATTTCACGTCATGATTTTTCGATATTTGTTATCAAATGTAATCAAATTATCAGAATGATGTTATCAATTATTGACACAGCACAGAATGGCACTGATTTTTTGGTGACAAACACAAAATTCGAAGTTATATGTCATTGTCAAATATGTAGACAGGTCGACACATGCGCATTTCCTTAGTGATCTTAATCATAAGCATAAAAATTGAAAGATTGTAACTTTCAAGGTCATGATATAATGATAGTGATTAAGACTGAGACTAAAAATGTTGCACCTATTAAAAAGTATGCTCATAACTTGATTTTAGGATTAGAACAAAGACTGTGACTAATACTAAGACTAAGACCATAGATCTCTAAGATTAAGACAATGATGCATTAATAGACCCTAAATCCACCATAGCTGAGAGTGATCAAATGGGTAGTATTATTCAGTCAATATGACTTCCCGTGGCACCGTTAAGGGGTATTGATATGTGATTTTTCAGAAAAAAACATAGGTGGCGATGAAACTTCCCGAAATTTCATACGTTATTGCGCAAATATGATAGGTATTTCCTATGGTGCCATACGAGAGGTATACAGAAAAAAAAATCTTATCTTGTCAAAGGAGAGCTGGGGGGAAGCGAAAAAATCTCATATTACTTATCCGTTTCTGATTGATCTTCAGTGTTTATTCGAAATCCAACAATAGGTATTCGAAACACACACTCCACATATACGTCTCCTTCATATTCTCCCCACATTCGGAATATCTATATGATCATTACCCGTGGGTTTTCCTATTCACATTTGTCAAAGATCAAGAGTCGCCCTCGACAAAAGCACGATTTCTGAACAAATGCCCGTCTCGTTCGAATGGATATAGCCACTAAGACAAAAAACCCGAATCCATCATTAGAGTGCCGGGATCTATTGTTTGCTTCAGCGTCCACCCACGTTCTATGCTTAGCCTTTAAATTCATTCATCCATCGGCAAAACATACCGAATCCTTTATTTGGGGAGCGAGTGGATTGATAGTAGAAGTAGTGCGACAACCTATTCAAAGAGCGGTGCAGAAAATAGAAGCCTTTCGTCAACAAATATATGTACAGTATGTACAGTTACACTTGATAAAGTCTCACATTCTGAATTGTACCTATTAGCATAGACTACAGGAGATATGACATCTGCGCTAGGTCGACAAATATTCCATTTTTCCAGTTTTCAGGGGGGCCCTACAATCCCTACATGCTTCTATTCTCCTGCATGGAAAAAAGGATTTGTTGCATCAACAAATTATTTATGTTTGAGTTATTTTTGTTGGTCTGAGCAATTTTTTGTTGAATCAACCAGATACATGATTATTCCATGGAAGCAGCTTGTTCAAATCGAGAATGTAGTCTAATTGAATCAACAGTATAATATCAATTCAATCAACAAAATATATGGTTTCTTCAAAAACAAATTATGCCGATCCAAAATAATGTCGATGTTGATTCAACTATAAACATTTCGTTGATTTGATCAAACAATAATCATTTTGATGAGAATAAATCTTTGAAACAACATACAAGTTGTCTTATTCTGATGTATCAATGAACTCGTTTCGAACGGATCATTTGCTTGAATAGAGCAACGAAATATGTAATATCAATGAAATCTTCTGTTCATTCTACATCAACTAAATTTTCGCCTCTAGATGGCGCCTCGTCTATGCCTGCCTCGAGTTCATTATATACGTGAAGCCTGATTCTTCGTGTTTGAAATATCAGCTGGATTAGTCGAACTTAGGATGATTAGCAATCCGAAATAGTTTTCCATCAGCTGAAGAGAAGTAAAGACTAAAGATCTATGCTAGGAGTCGACTAGTTTCCTAGTTTTGTTTATTCTTATTGATGTGAAATTTCAGAAAATTCCCGAATATTGAATTTGGTCCAACAAAACAATTTGTCGAATAAATATATAGTTTCTCTTGAATCAACAAAATATTCCATTGAATTAACCAAATATTTCATTGAATCAACCAAATATCTCATTGAATCAACCAAATATTTCTCTGAATCAACCAAATATTTCTTTGAATCAACTAAATATTTGATTGAATCAATATCTTGTTATTTTGAATCAAACAAAATGTTTGTTTTAGTCAATTCAATATCTCTTCATAAACAATTCATGGATGTGCTTAATTAAAGAAGATCCAGAGGTCATGCAAGACATATTTACTTGATTCAAACTTCACAACAAGATATAGATTTACTCATTTCAAGATTATATTTAGTCGTGCATATATGACACTTTCATTTGCTCCATTCTCCATTCAATTAAATTTTGCTTGATTCAACAATTCCTTTTTTTCCGTGTGAGCCCTTCACTACTCCTGAACCGGTAGAGATGTTATTGATATTGTTGTAGTGTACAAGGTGTCCCTAATTTTTTTTTGAGTTCTGGTTCCCACGAAAAGGTATGTTCAGAGAACATCGTGAGAACCATGGAAAATGAGGTAGGAATTGGTGTTCTTCTAAAATTTCTGGAGGTTATATGCTTGATCTTGGCAGTTTCTTTTATTTCCAGAACAGCTAGAGAAAAACTGACCAGTGGGTCAAGAGCTCGAGTTTTGTAAAATTTCGATTGGTGAAAACCGCATTTCGATATCTGTAACCGCTTCCGAGATATGGGCAAAAATTGACATTTGACCGATTTCGGAAATAATCCATAGGATTTTTGTTCTTGAATATTTTTCCAAGCGGAAAGAACTTTCTACTGGCATTTTCTAAAGTAGAATGAGACACAGCTGCCAGAAAAATATATAGCGTATATCAGATATCAAAGCCAACGTTGAATTAACGGTAAGGATGGATGACTATAGACATATCTTGATATATATATATATATTTGTGGAAAGACATTTTTTCCTCGATTTTCTGGAGTCAAAGCCAACCATGGTTTTTATTTGAGATAACAACGTTGGCTTTGATACCAGACAGTTGAAAAGCGATACTCTCTCTGGCAGGTGTATGTCATTAAACGTTGAAAAGTTTCTGTAGAGAGTTCTTACCGTTTGGGAAAATATCCAGAAATGAAAATTTTATGGCATATTTTCGAAATCGGTTGAAGGAAAATTTTCACCTATATATCTCGAAAACGGTTAGAGATATCGAAATGCGGTTTTTACCGATCGACGATTCACAAGAATCGAGAACTAGACTCCTTGGTCAGTCTTCCTCTAGCTGTTCTGGAAATAGAAACAACTGCCAAATTCATGTAATCTGGAACACCCTGTACAGAATGCGCCTCTTAAAATGGAACTCCCTCTCAACTCTTTTGTTTTCAGAGAAGTGAAAAAATGTTAAATGAAAAAGTTATTCGAAGCGACCCAAACTTTTATTTCGTGAAGTTTCGTCCATATATACACGGCATTCATTTTTCCGGAAAGTACATTAACTTTAATTTTTCCCATGGAACACCCTATATATCTTCTGACATGTCGATGAAGCATTTTTTTCTAATTCCATAAATATATATGAATCGCATATTTGGATAAAAAATAATTGAGTTATTGTTTATCAAAGTCAACCAAAAATTCCGAATCTTCCATTGGAAATGTCTATTCATATTTTTTTGTATTGAGTAGATTAAACGATTCCAATTCCATAATAAACAATATTATGACATTTCCATGGAGCTTGCACAGTATGTAGACGTTATTTCAGAGCCCACTATATTCAACTTACATTATAGAATATGATATGATCCGAAGTGAAGGTTCATAATGCGGTATTTTAGTAAATTTTGATCATCAATAACAGTTGTAAATTATATAGGGTATACCTTCGAAAAAATCAAAGTTGATGTATATGAAACAACTTCGCGAAATAATAGTTTGGGTTGTTTGACACAACTTTTTCATTCATCATTTTTTCATTCATTTCAATAGGCGCACACTGAGGGAAAAATTTGTAGCCGTTACTAAAAAATTAGTAACTACAGAAATTTTTTTTAGTACGATAGGGGACAGCAAGCATTAGTTGTTGCCATAACTAATTCTGTTTTTCTGGAAACGCCTATTTGCCTCAAATGAAAAGTTTAGTTGAGTCATCTACGACATTGTTGTGGTAACTAATAAGCCTTTTTGAGGAATAATACCAAGTTTTATTTGCCACAATCAGGATACATAGTTATGACAATTAGATTGTTAGTACTGTTTCAATGTATGTTTGTTATCACAACAAATTGACCCAGTTGGGGCAATTACTCATTTGTTCTGACGTTAATAGTGAGTGTGTTGTTGCAAATTAAATATTTAATTGTGACCGAAATGAAATCTAGTTACTATTAAAAGTGATTTAGTAACGTTTGAAATATAATTTAGTTATTCTGGCAACTTAATAGTTTTATATCAATTAAAATCAAGGCCTCATTCTAATAATAACAGTTTGTATGCCATTTTCCTTCCAATTTCCAATGGAATTGTGAACAGGAATACACCACACACCGTAAGTGCCACAGGCCACAGCTCAGCAAAAAGAGAGGGAATTATAAATATACACCGTGTACACGTGACGTTGGTTGGACGTTTCTCACCGTCGCCCGTCGTAAACTGAACTGAATTGTGAATAGGTACCTAAACCTGATAACTAGTGACGCACAGATAACGATGGTAAACTGCGAATTATTATTTTGCCAACCAAATGCCAAATGGCTCAGCACGAAGTGCAAAAAAACACGAAACAGTGATTTGAAAACACACAGAGCAGTGAACCAGCAAGAACACGACGCTCCCGGCTACACTAGACAATTATTATTTTATTTATTTTGTCTAAGCTCGACGTCCGTGCGATCTACCCACTATTAAGATACAAGTTCAAATGATGAAACAGAAAGACAAACAGATGCAATTTTTGCCGGTGGGTCCCGAAGAGACGCGAGGTGGTCCCGAACGACGCAGTACAACTAAAATTATTAGTTATGGCTAAACAATTTCTGCTATGAATAATAATAAACCTTGATAAATGTGTCATCAGTTGTGGCAAATAGTCAGCTGTTGTTAGTAACCCCAGAATGAGGTTTTTTAACCCCAATACAAAATTTTAATTGACTAAATAGACAACACTTTGGTAATTCTGTCACAAATAGTATTTTTATTGATGACAAATAATTGGCGAAAAATAGAAAAGTCATTTGTAGGAAATAAGGATACGTTGTCATTGTTAATAAAATTCCAAATATTTTTAATTATCGGTACTAAAAAAATACCAACTAGACGTTTTAATTAACCAGTGTTTCTCAGTGCACCCTGTACATAAAGTTACAGTTGATGTCGTCTCACATTCTGAATTTTATCAATTACGTTAGTGATATGATACCCTGTGCTAGATCGACAAATATTCCATTTTTCCAGTTTTCAGGAAGGTCCTACATGCTAGAAGAGGAATACGATGAAAGAAATGATATGTAGTTCTTCAATTGGATTGGTGAGACCCAGATCCAGTCAAATTTGCATATCTGTCTATACCAGGAAACTGGGAAATCGACGTCATCGAATCATTATTATTTTCTTGGAATAATTCTCTCTTTTCCTTCATTGTCTTGCTTTTGCCTCTCATTTTTCCTGCTTTTCTATAATTCCATTTCTGCTCGATTCCTGTATTATGTTCCAAAACTCCTGATGAAAATGTTCATGCTCAATAAAACTATATATTTTTGTAAACATTATCCTGAAAGTCATTAAATGACCAACTGATGTGGAAATTTCTATTATTCATTTCCTCACTGTTGTTATTACATATTCCGAATTTTTAGGCGACAGTCAAATATGCTTATTTACTTGAAAGCAATAACACATGATAACGTAAGCATCATATTGAAATCCCTGTTAAAAAACTGTTATGAAGATGTCTTGGTGAAGAATCCAATCCAACAGAATCAGAACATCAAACTTCTTCCTGATTCAATAAATTTTGTATTGCTCCATAAGGAAAAACACCATGTATTTCCCAATTTCTTCGCCCACACTTCTCATGATCCAGATTTTTTGTTTTGGAAAATCAAAATATCACAAGGATTCAGATTGAAATCATATTAATATATTTATGTGAGTTACTTTGAAATAATCTTTCTCGAAAAGCTCACTGAATTTTCTTAAAAAAGTATGTATAAGGATTCCACTTTATATTTTTTTTTATATTCTGGTTTCCACGAAATGGGATATCCAGTTATGTTCAGAGAACATCGTGAGAACCAAGGAGAAGAAGATAGGAATTGGTGTTCTTCTCAAATTTCTGGAGGTTATATGCCTCGGGGAACACTTTCCTTTTTCCTTGGCAATAAGTTCTAGATCCTCGCTGATCGTTGGATGAACGAGTCTTTGGAAACAGACGTTCTGCAGGTCTCCAAAATGAGCACGAAGGGGTGCAAAGCCTCAACAGGACGGGTTAATCTCGCGAGGACTGCCAAGGGAGGAAAAATTGTTGATTTTCGAAATTGATAATTTTTTATCAAAAAGAGTACTAGAGTAGCGTATAGATATTCCAATCTAGAAACTTCACATATTTCTTGCTACTCGAAAAAAATCAATTGAAGGAGTTGTGCATTGGGGTAATGCATCCACTGAAGATAACCGAGATCCTCATGCTCAAGCTCTGAAAATGAACACTCTGTATAAATCGACACCGATTCTTTTAACCTCCTGGCAAAATTCCATGGAACTACAAATAAGCTATGCGATTGGTACTAAAAGATTAGAGTTCGCTTGATGAAAAGATTCCTCATCATCCGAAATTCATCATTCTCCAGCATATTAATTTCGAATTAAATCATCCCTTAGACTCCGGGTGCACGCAGAAACTATACATAACATTTTCTTTCAGGTCACCCAGAAAATATAATATATTCATGAGCTATGAATATTGCGTACGTCCATATAAAGGAATGAGATATGGACATCATCTAGAATGCCTTGACGTGTGGGGGTGGGTGCTTGGGGGGCAAGAATGTGTCTCCGGAATAACGAAAAGGGTTACGGAGTGATTGATAACTGAAAATGAATGCGTCCTGCCTTTCTGGCCGAAGGGAATTGGCAATATCAGATGCGGCGGGTAGGATAGAGAGGGTCGGAGATGAAGGGGGTGACGTGATTGAGAGAAAGACTATGGAGTGAGATGGAGAAATCAGGAAGAGATTTAGAAATATTTCGATAATTTTTCCAACACTCCTAATGAAAATGTTTACCCGTATTGACCTATGGATGGTTTTCTCCACATGAACCAGAAAAACTCACACGGGAAGATGATATGAGAGGATCATACCAACTAGCGTCTAGCTGGACCAGTGAATCTTTCAAACATCGATGTCAAGTGACGTCCCCCACAACACATGATGTTTCTTTCTTCTTTATATTGACTATGACTACTATTCGAGTAAAGCAATAACTTAGTGGTCTGTGTATCTGACTTCCACGGAGGTGACTGGGGTTCAATCCCTGCGAGGCATGATCATTTTTTAAAATTTTTTCACTCAATTAATTTTTCAGAAACATACTTTTCAAGCGAAAAGTTCATTCAGGATAAGTTAGGTTCAAAGTAATCACCTTTTTCATGCAGAAGAGGTATTTTTCTTCCTCATATTACACCTTATGAGTCTCATGAACACCAATAAACCTGATAACCTTGCGGTTCGAAAAATTCGCTTGTCTAGCTAGACGCTTGTCTCATATCAGAGCATAACATGGATTTTTTGATGAAGATACTCATTTGGTGCAGTGTTTCCTCAATCCGTAATCACTGAGGTGAGTGATTCTCCTCCAATAGGACAGGAAGAAAATATCACAGTCAACTCCACCAAAAGTAAACTTCATTCAACATCGGAAATGAGAAATGTTTCGAAGCTTCAAAGCTTCATCATCAGCAGAAATTATTATTTGTTACAGGAAGTTCTACGATAAGGAAGTCTAAAAGCTACGTTAGACAAACATAACGACAATGAGAGTCGAATAATCCAATAAACCAAGTCCAAAAACTCCCTCCTGTTCTGCAGAAAATATTTCACATGTTGAAAAACAAGATACGATTCAAATTGATAAAATGTTTTCAAATAATTGAAGGGTCTGCAATTGAATGTGGATCTCCTTCATTATATTTTATTGGTGAGAACATAGATGAAGAAGTAGCTGAGATTTCTTTCTCCACGGTCAAAAAATCAACAACATTTCAACATTGCTCTGACAGTGGACAACATTTTCATTTGGAATAGAATATCCTTGACATAAGGTGAAGGATGAGATAACAAAAATGAGGGTCTATCAATGACCAAATCAACCAGGTGAACAAATAATTATTTCGTATACAGGGTGAGTCATGAGGTACTGTACATACTCCTACCATGAACAGAGGCGCCTGAGGGGGATATCGAATGGCCATCTAGAGTTTTCCTCCTCTTCTGCAATAATGAACAGGGTGATTTATAGGATTGAGCGAATGAATATTCTTGCCACAACTTCCCAACAGCCTCTTTGATTCATTTCATTTTTCCATGGAACATTAGGCACTCCAACATCAATAGACTTACGTATACAGAATTGAAAAAAAATCCAGGACTATTCTTGTGAAATGTTGCCAGCTATCAGAGAGTTCACTCTGTATATGGTTTCAGTGAACAATGACCTCTCTTCTGTCAATCAGAATAAAATGTGTTGGTGCTTCATCCAACTAGAATGGTTCATTTTGACGAATCGTGTCTTACTTACAGAAAACGATCATGACCGCAGAATCGAATTTTGTGAGATGAATGTCCTGGAAGAATCAACAAGATGCTGGCTTTTTCAAGCACATCTGTTCCAGTGATGAATCAATGTGTTATTTGAACGGCTCTGATGTTAATAAACATTATCAAAGATTCTGGGACAATGAAAATCCACACATATTTCGACAGGACCATACTCAGTTTCCTGAGAAAATCAATGTGTGGACTAGTATTCTAGAAAATGAGATGATTGGACCACTCTTCATTGAAGACAATTCAAATGGACAATTGTACAATTGGACAACAGGATACAGCTCCACCACATGTTTTCCTAGAGGTGAGAGAATGGTTGAACCAACGATTTTCTAGGCAGTGTACTGGGTGAAGAGGTGCCATAAAATGGCCAGCAAGACCTCCAGAATTGACACCTTTCAACTCTTATCTGTGGGGTCACTTGGGAACAATGGTTCATAGGACTCCACCAGATGATATTGATGAACTCAACAGAAGATCCATTTCAGAATGCAGACAAATCAGTCGGGAAAAGTTTCAAAAATTTCGTGAAGAATTCGAAAATATGTTGTACTATTGTCTAGAGAAAAATGGAGCACATTTTGAACAACTGCTTTGAATACCACTCTGAAAAGTTGCATTTCTTCTTGGACACGATTCGTCAAAATAAATCATTCTATACCTTTTCAACTTCAATTTCGGAATCGGTGAGTTATATTTCGGAAAAAGTTATCTCGATTTCAGAATTGGTTAGTTCGATTCCAGAAATGGTAAAGTCAATTTCAGAATCGGTGAGATAAATTTCAGAATCAATTTCAGAAATGGTGAGTTGTATTTCAGAATTATTGGTAGGTTCAATTTCAGAAGATGAATCCTTTTATATGTTTGAAATGTTTTTAATTGCAAAAGAGAAGATTGTTTACAGTGGATGGAACGGTGTTTGAGAGCCCTATGTTGAATCAGATTGAACATAATATATGGGGTGCCTTCAAGTCAGAAGTGAAGAGCTTCTTGCAAGAGCATCGCCAAAGGGTCATAGCTGGAGATCCGAACAGATTGCTCAACCAGATAGAATTCAGACTGCGATGTCTTGAAGAATGTGCAGATCATTCAATGAAAATGATAACACCTCAGATGTGTTTGCATTCTTATAATCATGTGCAACGCCACTATCTTCCACCGATTCAGATGGAAGGCATCTGTGGATTAAATTGTTTTTGAAAAGTTGAATATTTTAAATATGGTTTGTTAATCTCACATGCAATTGGAAACATTTCGAACAAATATAAGGATTTTTTTTTATGAAATTGAACATACCAATTCTGAAATACAACTTACCATTTCTGAAATTGAATGGACTTTTTCTGAAATTCATCTCACCGATTCTGAAATTGAGTTCACCATTTCTGAAATTCATCTCACCGATTCTGAAATTGAGTTCACCATTTCTGAAATCGAACTAACCAATTCTGAAATCGAGATTACTTTTCCGAAATATAACTTACCGATTCCGAAATTGAAGTTGAAAAGGTATAGTTGGTTTTGAAAGGAACTAGTAGGGTGAACCATTCTCAGCTGGATGGAGCACCACTACATTTTGTTCTGATTGACAGAAAATATGTCATTGTTCACTGAAACCATATACAGAGTGAACTCTTTGATAGCTGGCAACATTTCACAGGTACGGTCCTGAATTTTTTCCAATTCTGTAAACGTTAGTCTATTGGTGTTGGAGTGCCTAATGCCTAATGTTCTATGGAAAAAATGAAATGAATCAAAGAAGCTGTTGGAAAGTTGTGACAAAAATACTGTTTTGCTCAATCCCATAAATCACCCTGTTTATTATTGCAGAAGAGGAGGAATACTCCAGATGGCCATTCGATGTTCCCCTCAGGGGCCTCTGTTCGTGGTAGGAGTATGTACAGTAACTCATGACTCACCCTGTATACGAAATAAATATTTTTTCACCTGGTTGATTTGGTCATTGATAGACCTTCAATTCAATGATTTGATTTGATTTGATGAGAGCGATACTAAGATTAGAGGTGGGAGTACTAGAGATAATCAAAACATAGGTATGATTACAAGAGATGAACACGAAACGTTATGTATTCTTTTCCATTGTAGTACTTCCTGTAACAAATAATAATTTTTTTCTGTGACGGGAAAAAAGTTTGGCATTTCATCTCTGTTGGCAGGTTATAAAATGTCACTTTTCATAAATTACTTTTTTCCCGTGGGAAAAAAGTGAGTACTTCTTTCCCGGATATATATCACATATATATAAACACTGTTGATATGGCTTTCGTTGTGCGATAGTTCCGAAAAATGAGTCAATAATACCGTCCCCGAGAAAGAACTGCAAGTCCTTTTATCTTCCATTCGACTTCGCGGTTACGTATATTACTAAACAACACCACTGAATTCGCAATTTCTTGAAATCAAATCACAGAATTAGACTGACAGAAGTGACATCAGATATTTGATTACTTCAAATGAATGATAAAGATGCCTATACAACGCGGTGTCCCTACTGTTAAAAACTTAAAATTTCACGTCGATAATTTTCAGATTTCAGAATAATGTAATAACTTCTCAATATTGATTCTTCCTTTCTTCTGTCACAAAGAAAAATAGTGTATTATACACGGGAAAAATATTAGATTTTAGCTCCAGGTTGTGTTGTCTCCCTTGTATAATAAATAACTATTGCTGATGATGTCAATATCGGTCCACGCCCGATTGAGTTTAAATCAACCTGCTGGACTGTGTAAAATGGTTATCTATGAGCCGATTTAATCAAATTTGTTGTCAACATTCTCATTGATAAGAAAACTTGATAAAATATCTAGTTGAGTTGAGAATTCACTCAAAATTTTCAATCAGTAAACTCACTCATAGCCATATGCAGTCTATCAAATGAATTTTCTACAGAGTATTATGTTTTTCCGAGGATGAAATAGTCGTTCTGGTGAGTGCTGAAAGAGTGTGATGTGATGTTACTCTATTGTCATAACTAGATCAGTATACAATCATGAATTTTATTATGTAAATTCATTCAACAATTCGCAATTCGCAGGTTGGAATTACTAAAATACAAATATATGGTAATGTAAATGTACCTTGTCCACTTTTCCCCAATACACACGTCCACCGTAAGATTCCAATTAGTCCTTAAGTGAAAATTAATCATGCCATCGGCCCACGAACAGCTACATATAACATTTCGGTCTATTAGTTGTTACACGACCTAACACTTACTTCGCAATCTAGTCGGCCACTTGATATTCCCTGACGTTTAACATTAGTTCGTGTCATAATAGTAGATTATACCACGAGTCAATAATGATAGCTATTATTCTCGAGGATTTTTTACGAACCGAGCCGCGTTAGCGGCGAGGGAGTAACATTCCGAGAGAATAATAGCCATTATTGCGAGTAGTATACTCTACTTTATTTGCGACTAATATATATACTTGTGGTTTTTGAAGTATAATGCCATATATTAATCCCGCAGGGAATAATGGCGAGGGATTAATAGTCTTTATTCCCTGCGGGATTAATATATGGCATTATACTTCAAAAACCACAAGTATAATATATTAGTCGTGAATAAATATTATTATGGACCGTAATTCAAACAACAAATTGACTGCAAACGTCAGATTATACTCATGTAAATGAGTTTGGGTCGAATTGTGCTCGTGGAGGATATTTCCTTTTCGAGATGCACAAGCTTGAATGAGCGGTCGAGGAATGGAGGTTCTTTGTTTATGTCTCTGTCAAATTAGTTCGGAGGTATGGAATATTGATGAAATAAACCTCTGGTGCACTCACTCTTCATTTGTTTCGTCAGGCTGGTTCTTGATATAAACAAGTGAATTCAACAATTCAGACGATTACGTGGGTTTCACATCTTGAATGTTAGATGGCGTGATATGAGGATATTGTGTACAGCAATCTTATAAATAAATTTCATTTGAATCGGAAACAGAAAGTACAGAACTTCTGTTCATTAAGAAAATATGATCATGTCTATTGCAAAATCATTGAACTGAACTGGTTGACAATGAATAATCGTACTAATTATAATCTTTGCAACTTTGTACCAGGTGATTCAATAAGGATGACGAGGTACTGTATTTCAAAAACTGAATAGTTTAAAAAATACGCCTCCTAGCGAGAGCGGTAAAAACCAGAATAGCTGGATGGTTTCTTATGTTATTCATAAAACTCGAATAAAACCTTCATTTCTTGAACCAGACCTTGTTAGCAATATTATTGGTTCCTGAAATAGGTACAATATCTCGTCACCCTTATTGGATCTCCCAGTATATGGAGTTCTAACTTCCAAAACTCTCTCGGCACTATATAACAAACTTTTCCCTAGGTCTAGGCTACATTCATTCGATCTAAGAACAAAAAACAAATTTCATGTTCCTAGCGTCATAAAACGTCATTGTTCCAGAAGTAATTCACTTATCGCTTCGTCAAATTCTACAATTCACTGTTGATCAATTGTATGCAATTTTCGAAAACAAAAATACGAATCATTCTAAAAAGAAAACTCTTTGAATACTATAACATGAACTTGAATGCCTTCTCTTGAATTTTCTTGTACCTATCTTATTTCAGCCTTTAGTTACCTAGTCACATTATTTCATATAGCTACATTCTTCTGTTATGGATTATTAATGTTATGTGTTACGTTTAAACATCTTCTCTTTCTTTCCATTTATCATATTGGTTCACCTCACTTGTACATATTAGGTTAAGTGTAAGAGTAGCCTTTGGCTAAACTGCGCGCCTACTATGTACTTTCACCAATAAAGACGATTTATTATTATTTGAGTTCATATTTTTCTAGTCACAACCCTGCGGCCTCCGACGTCACGCAGAGTCGTGCTGGATAAAATCCAGTGACTACTCCCCACAGCCTGTGATGTCAATAATCACTGGGACCAGGAACCGTGTGCCCTGAGTAGACGCAATGATCCTAGTATGACGGCCTTCTGCATTCCACCAGCCAGGATGTGTGCCTTATCACGGCACGCTGGGATTTTCTGGATCTTCGAGAGCAGCGTGTGTCGTGTGCCTCCTAGAGAGCTGATTATCAGGATGACCAAATCCACAGTCCGTTTCTCCTCCTCCTTCAAAACGATGTTCGGTTCGGCTGGCGCCGAAAACTCGATCACGAACATCGCTTTGGTTTGATGGTCGAGGAGGACTACATCTGGCTTGTTAGCTTGTATTTGCCTGTGGGTGGGAAATGAGAAGTTCCAAAAAATTCGGCACCTCTCATTCTCCACAACGGACTCAATATCCCCCGGAGCATAGGGCAGCACTGGAGTCTCGTCTATTCCGTACGAGTGCCTCAAGTGATTATAGAGCACTCGTAATGCCGCTTTGTGTCTATGGATATAGGCCGAGACGGCATACACCGTGCAAGGAGACAGCAGGTGCATAATTGTCTCGGGCGCCCTGCGGCAGGCCCTGCAATTTGTGTCAGGGACCCTCATACCCATGACACGGCTACGGTAGACGAGAGTGTTACAAACCCCATCCTGGCATGCCATGATGAACCCCTCTGTTTATGATTTGAGCCCACCTAACTTGAAAAAAGCAAAAGTCAGTTCTTTGGATAAGGCCCGGTCTTCAATGGTCTTGAAGTGGACCGAATGCATGGGTTTATCCATCTGAAGCTGCAGGAGCTTTCTCACTTCTGCAGCTTTGATGCGGGCCTTCCTCCGAGCAGGCTCTAGCTCAGTAACTGAGTCCTGAGCCTCGCGCTTGGAGTCGAAAATGAGAGACAATTCATCGGCTGCTAGACGTGCTGCCCTAAAAAGAAAAGCTCCTACTCCTGCCTCTTCATGGGTTTCAACCATTCGCAGGAGGGGATCCGAACTCCTGATGACTTTGCAGGCGTCATCCAGAACCATTCTGTTATACACTGAGAGAACAGTTTATTCACAATAAAGAAATTTTATTTATTGTTAACGAATGACGTTGTTGAATATGGACTAATTAAGGTATAATAATCTTGATCTCATGAAACATATATTAAATATTAACAAATATCACTTTGTGGACACTATACCCCATTTTGCATTAAAATAGATTTGTTTATAATAATGTAACCTTATTTTAAATTCAATTAACGTTTTCTTAATGCAATCGACTGTCACTTATATATTAAGTTAGCTATATTAAAACTTAATACACTGCGTTTTCATCTTATCTTTTCCAGTGTTGTACAGAAAGGAGGCATTGTTTCATTAAAGAAGCATTACTTATAGCATAAGGAATCATTTTGTTATTGATAAGTAATGCTTCGTCAATATATAATATATTGTTTGGTTATTGATAGTTAATATTTTGAGTCGATGATCGATGGTTCCAATTGTTTTTTTTTAACAGAAAGAATAAAGAGTCTCTGAGAACAAATTTATTTGAGCAAAAGTTTACAGTATAGATATACATCACATATATTTTGATATCAAAACATCTGAATAAAAAGAGCTAAAATCAGACCAGAAATCCAGGTGTATCGAGCATCCACTATATTGATATGAATGATCTGTAACATAAAAATAAGCAAGTTCTTGATAGAGATAATATCTTGTTCCATTCCATTCCAAGTGTTTGGGATCACACGTTAAAAGGTAAGGCCCCCGTCATTCCTTGCTCGCACAAGACTCTCGAAGACTTTTGAGGGTTGCTCGTAAGGGGGCAACCGAATGACGGATAGAACAAATTTTACAAAAAATTTTACAACAAAATTCAATAATCGGTACGGTATTTTTTCATTTCTTGGAGCGCACGAAATCATTCAAAATGATTGTAAAGTATAAGAAAATAATAAACCATCAGGTTTTCCAAGGTCAACGATTTTCATTAGGTCGAAAAGTCATGATTTTTCATCTGATGCATCAATTTCGAAGCACTTGGACGGATTAAAATGGATGAGATACAAAAATTTTGGCATGTTTATGGATATCTCAACAGTTGTCGAATACTGATTGACAATAACACAGGCATGTTAACTATTAACGAATATTGGTTACTATCTAATTGATTTCATATTCGAGCCTTGTTTCTTCAATCAAGGATTTTGTGGATTTCCATACATTCTTATTAATCTATTCACTTATATGAATTTGAACTTGTCATCTCCTCACAATTGATCTATACAATCATCATCCTATGTACAGGAAGATCAACCATTTTACCTTGCGGAATCTTTCAACAAAATTTCCATAACCTCATCCTATCAGTGTTTCCTCCATCTTGGTCTATAGAACAAGTTTTAGAGAAAATGTATCAGAATGCCTAGTAGTTATCGAATTGGAATGAATTGGAGTCAGACGATGAGAAATATATGGGAATTCAATTAATAATAACACTTAATGGAGAAATAAATGCTAGTATGATTTATTCACCATGCAGACTCGCTATATTGAGAATTGAAGAACAATATGTGATAAAAACTCACCAGCAACTTCGTGTAATATACCTATACTTCAGCACAAACTGATGAAACTCAAATTCACATTCAACAATACACACCACAATTTTCTGTGTTAGCAATTGATATTTGATTATTAGGCCACTCCAGGCGTCCTTTGCATTGTGACATGTTGACTACGACTACCTACTGCATTCTGCATTCCAACCTCGAGCATGCGCCGAAGAGAATATCACTACGTCATGGGAAGGTCAATGATTCTATAACAAATAATTCGTTCCTCTCTAGAACAATTTCTTATTCTCTAAGCAATTAAACTGTGGAGGGAATTTGTTACCAGTTAATAAATGATGATTCGAGGGTAAGATTCCAGAAACTTGATATATAACGAATAGGTTTGTGAAAAACTCATGGAAGTTACTCCTAAAAACATATGTTAATATTGAAAGAATTAGCTCCTAACGAATCCTTTGTTTTCGGTCAACGATTCATTTACAAATTACATGGTAGTATTTAATAAGGTATATTGATGACAAGAAGATGACGTTAATATTCAACGAAGCATACTCAAACAAATCAATTTATTTATCATAACAAAACCTTTCCCTCAGTGTAGAGATACTCCAAGCCCAAGAGTCCACGGTCACCCTGGTCTCTAGGTATGTATAACCGTGGAACGGACGAATTCGGATGCAGACTTCTATTATTATTATTATTATTATTATTCCTAGAACTTATGATCAACATTAATTCCACCAACCTTGATGCGGCAGAATCACAAAATGTATTTCCTACCTTGATATGAACAGTTGAATTTCAGACGATGACGTGGGTTTCACATATTGAATGTTATATATCGTGATTCCTAGAACTCATGATCAACATCAGTTTTACCAACCTTGATGCGTCTGAATCGCGAAATATATTCCCTATCTTCATTGGCCACAATTCGGTCACAAATGTCACAATGATGCCTGTAATTTTGGTACAGCAACAGACTAAACTTAGAGAGACTCACCCACGTCATGTTATGTTTAGGGAAGCAGGTGGAAATTGAGGAATTTTGAATTAAGAAAGGATTGAAGTGCGTATCCCTGAGGTTCATTTAATCAATTATATGGAATATTGTATCCCCAAGACGTTGACTGTGCGAAGAGAACTAACATTTTCATTCTCACCAGTTGGCGTTTCTAGGGCGTTAGGTATATATGTCTTCATTATTCCAGATTTTTTTTTTTGTCTCTTCTCGTCTCTATAAAATAAAAATATGAAAATTTGATATTCTTTCAATATACCTCTATTTCTCTTCTCCAAACCTTTTTCAATACAAATTGTCACTGACAAGCTAGTGAATTTTTCTTTCAGACTCTCTGAACTAATTGAGCGCAGTGACATTTTGAGCCAAATCATCTGATTTGTCGTCACCTCACAATTTAGTTTGAATTTTCGGAAATTTCGCAAGATTCTTTCACGCCTCGCTATTTTCACAAAGTAGGCGATATCGAGAGATCTCGAAACTCCTTTCGATAGGAAGTGATAACACCATTTCACTTCCATCTATATTGAAACCATGACATTCAAACTCCACGTTCATCAGGTCGTTGATGTTAACTTTAAAAAAGGCGCATTCTTGAAATGTGGATTCAAACATGTTGAGGCTACCTTTATATAAGCAAAATATCCTGAAATATCATACTGAAATGGAACTTAAAACTATCAATGAGTGATTTCGAACATGAAAACGTATCAACTCTATTATTCAATCTGATAATATTTCCTCGTCAAAATTCGTACCAATGAATATCTCACCTTAATTTCTTCCTATTGATAACATGTAATGTGTACCATCATTCCCAATAACCCAGTACAGAAAACTCTCAAGTACTACTTCAATCCCAAAACAATTTGAATGCAGAAACCAATTTCTTTTCTCGATCTCAAAGACATCCTTATTGTGAATAAGCCATCGGACATTCAGATGCCAAACCGCCAGTGAAATATCCCCCAGCCCCAACATAAATTCCTCGACGACCAAAATTAGTTTGATACCGTTTGATATATGATTCGATTCATATATCACCGAGTGTTCTCTGACATCCAGCATTACAATATAACGGCGCTGACTAATCATCGTGAACGGAACAGTCTTTGAAGGAACATCAAGTGTGCTCTGGATGTATCATGGATCAACTTGAGTTGCCGGACACGAGACGCGGATTTTGAAACAATAGAACGTCGGAACGTGTGTGCCAGCCATGATGGGGGACGGGAAAGGGGACCCTTCGGCTGAGTGGTATTGTGATTAGGGAGTTATAAATTATCAAATTATTGATTTCGTTGGGCAACAGGGACATCGTGGTGGCTTTTTGGATGTGTCGACGGTCCAAGAATAGGGTTTTACTCTTAATGGACCCGAGGGAGAGCGGTCATTTTTCAACGTCGATCTCCAAGTTTTGACCGCTGAGGTCAACTGGAAGGGGGAAAAGAACACGAAAAATGTGGTTACTTTTGAAAACAGGTGATATGATGGCGTGATTGATGTTCTTCTATAAACACATCAGAAAATCGATGTTAACATCAGATGTCAATATATTAACAATGTCGTGCAGTGATATCATCAATGTTGAAACAAAAAAAAATTCAACAATATTAAATTTAACATTATGGATGAAAGTATCGAAAAGGGATATTCACAGATATATTTTCATCATCTTTATTTATACAGTGTCATTCATAAAGTCGGCATCATATGGAAAAAACTTTTATTAATGACTTATTTTGGAATTCGACTTGGACGTTGAGTTTTGCTTCAAAAAAGATGAAAAATGGCCTGCCCAATCGGGGTCACGTGACTTTCGCTACATGTCAAAAGTGACATTTTTTCAAATTAATCGCTGAAAGTAGGCTTATTATTTGTTCGAGTATCGAAAAAGTTTACTTGAAGAAGTTGTTTCTATTTAAATTTCACATAATATGTGACTCGGATTTTATCTTTCTATTACATTTTTTTGATTTCGATATTTTTTAAAAAATTTCGAAACTACAATATTAAAAATATTGTAAATTCGATTAAACCACTTCATACCAGTAGCTTCATCATGTTACTAACTCTCAATTACTAATTATCACTAATTATCGGCAAAAATACGATTTTCTTCAGAAAATGATAATCTCCGCTTCAAAATTCTGTTATGTTTGATGCAAACATAACATCAAAATTCTGTTATGTTTGAGTCAAGCATTTAGAAACGAAATTCATTTAAATTTATTTTTTCAGTACTGAAAGATCAGTTTAAATGAATTCCGTTTCTAATGCTTGACGATGTATCAACTTCGCATCAAACATAACAGAATTTGGAAGCGCGGGTATTATAATTTTCTGAAGAAAACCATATTTCTGTCCATAATCAGTGATAATAAGTAATTGAAAGTAAGTAGCATGAAAAAGCTACTAGTATGAAGTAGTTTCGTGGAATTAACAATTCTTGAAATACCTATTACATAAATTTCGAAAAATTGAAAAAAAAATCAAAATCTAAAAGTTGCAATAGAAATATCAAATTCGGGAAGCATGTGTAAAATTGAAATACAAACAACTTTTTCAAGTAAACTTTTTCGATATTCGAACAAATAAGCCTACTTTCAGCGATTAATTTGAAACAATGTCACTTTTGACATGTAGCGAAAGTCACGTGACTCCGATTGAGTAGGCCATTTTCAATCTTTTTTGAAGCAAAACTTAACGTCCAACTCGAATTCCAAAATAAGTCATTGATAAAAGTTTTTCCCATATGATGCCGACTTCATGAATGACACTGTATATCCATTTTTTCGTGTTCATAAATATATCTGAGAATATTTCTTTTCAATACTGTAATGATATTCCCCTTAGAGGAGCTTTAAAAACATCAGCAGGAAGGCAGGAGTACGATCATCCTGTAACACGCATCTCAGATTGTTCTCCAACCTCTCAATGATTCCTACATGCACCAAACCAAAACCAAATGCCCAAATGACAGGAGTATGTCAACAAATCATAATAATTATCAGATATCAGTTCGGTATAGTTTTAGTTATATTATAGGGAGATGAAAATTGTGTATATCATGAGGATATGAAATCCGAAATGAGTTTTACTCAGTGAAAACGGATATGGCTACTTTAGGAATGATGTTGACAAATATTTTAGAGGGATATATACAAGATGCTTCATTGTATTAACAGTGTAGGTAGTATGATATGAGATGAGATATGATAAATGTTGAATTCGATCAGTGAAGATGGTGATGATTTTAGGCTATGATGATTCACTCGAGAAACATAAATAAAGTATCAACCAGGTGTGTGCAGAACTCAGTTCATGGTGATTGATATGCCTCTAGAATCATATATGAGCCTCCCTTGAATATATATATTGTCAAAGTTCACAAGTAGGTGCGTTTGAAATGGTTTGAATATCAAATGATGAACTCTGGCCCTGTTTAGCTTTCAACGTGAAGCTAATTCACCCCCCATTTATCACCAAACAGTCTTGATGTCTATACTGAAAATTATTGAATGCATTACGCTATGGTTACGCTGTTGAAAATTCTTCTCTATACTTCATAAACCTCGAATTAATTACGATCTAAGAGAGCTAATCATAAGGTGAATCAGGTGCTTCTGTGACACAGCTATTAGGATAGACACTGTCCTGGAGGTACAGTTGTGGTTCTGCAATATTTGAGATTCGTTGGATGATCAGAGATGGTATGCCTCCTGAAGTGACTTTACTTGGAGATCATCTTCGTAGGTTGAATTTTCGAGAAAACGAAGAGATAAATCAACAATAGGTGATCAATTTTTCACTTTGCCAATTAATGAAACCCATATATTTTCTGAAAATTGAGTGAACGATTCCGACAAAGCGTGTTGTCCCAAAAATTCACTCACGTGAAACAACACTAAAATGGCTATCAGCTTTTTTGGTGCAAAGGTATACAAGATATGGCCAAAGGAGAAATTAGGTTGAATCTCCATTACCACAAAAATCATGTTGGGGTCAATGAAATAGGTGACGTCATGCAAGAAGAAATCTTACTGCCCGTACTTGAGTCCATGTCATACAAGGAGGCAAACCTCGCCAGTAATATTTCAAGTAACCAGGAATCGTACATTCATTATGTGAATAAAATAATCTATAGTTGTGAGGTATCTAATTGAATTAATACAAAATTAATCTTTATACCGAAATAATAGTCGATTTTGTTGTTTCCAGTAGGTGAGTAATAATATTATCCTATTCCTAATGAAACTGTAGTACGTGGAGATATGTAAATGAATGAGTTGCTTCATCTCCAGCTTCATTCGTCAATGTGCATATTTGAGAGCAAAATATTCATTGTATATTAATACCATTTCTGAGAACATGGAATACTCACTCATTGTGTGATTTTCATCGTCCAGTTGAGCTAAGAATCGAATTACATAAATTACTATGTTCTAGAATTATAAAAAACTACAATCCTTTATGAAAAGTTATGCAGAGCACACATCCCGAACCATATTTCTATATGATACCAGCGAAAAATAGCGAGCCTTGTCCTTTTGTTTTATAACGTCCCTCGAGCTCTATGCGGCTAAAATATAGAACGAGATAAATATATCATCATAAAAGGGGTTTTCTTTACCTTTGATGTGAATTTTAATGCCTCTTGCTCATCGGTTATAGCAAATTATGTAACTTTTTCACGTTCTGGAAGTATATGAATACAATATATCGACAACGAAAAATGCATATAATATCATATGCATATCATCAGCCCCTAACAAAAACATAAAATCTTAGTCCTTTTGCTCTAACACACTCATATGGATTGGTGAACTTTGGTCACCTAAGTCTTTGGGTATAAAAATTATCATCTTTTTTATGTTCTGGTTCTCACAAAAAGGGATATCCTGTAATATTCAGAGAACATCGTGAGAGCCAAGGGAAATAAGGTAGGAATTGGTGTGCTTCTTGAATTTCTGGAGGTTATATGCCTCGGAGTACACCTCCCTTGGCAATGTGTTCCAGAGCCTCGCTGTTCGTTGGATGAACGAGTCTTTGGAAAGAGATGTTCTTCAGGTCTCCAAAGTGACCACGAAGGGGTGCGAAGCCTCAACTCGATGAGTTAATCTCGCGAGGATTGCCAAGGAGGAACAATTGTTGATATTTCAGAAGAGCATCGTCCATGTAAATATCTATAAAATAGAGCCAGATCGCCAACTTTACTACGGTGTTCCAGAAAAGTGAGTGAGTTTGTGAGTGAGGCATCACCCACGAGACGAATTGCCCTTTTTTGGACAACAGTTTCAGGGTATGTTTGGGTGCTGCACTTCAAACATGGAAACAATATTCCAGGACAGGTCGGATCTGTGCCTTTTAGATCATGAGCAGCTAACTGATAGTGAAATAGATCCTATTTTATTTTAATAGAAACGAGGAGAGGAAATTCCAAATAATCAAATAAAATGAATGTACCACCTTCTCGAATAACCAATAGACAGTGTTAATTCTGTAATTATATATCAATATTATCGTAGATACCATTGATCATAAATGAAAATGTGTTTTGATAAAAGAATAATTACTCTATCCCCCCAAGGTAAACTTCTATGGGTACGCCACTGTGGCAGTGGCAGTTGTTATGTTTCAAATTCTGTTGGGAGACCACCTTCTTGAAGGAAAGTTTTCTTTCACTGTCTTGAATTTCACATTCCTCAGTAGTAATATCCTGGGATAGATCAGCTCTGACACATCATCTCTCTGTGATATTCAAAAGATGGTAAAACTTTCAAGAAACTCCAGAAATCAGAGCTCCGAACCAAACCTTTTCCATTCCCATTCCATTCCCAATTCATATGATAAATTTCTGCCACTCTATTAACTACCCATAAAATATCACCGACATTTTACTTCTGAATAAGAAGCTATAACAGGAGCAAATTCGTTTCCGAAACATCCAAATTTGGATATCTTATGATAAGTGATAATTCGATCTTCTTTCAATATATGTACCAATATATCTTTTCTTGTTATTATGTTTCGAATTCTATTAGGAGACCGCCGTGTAGAAGGAAATCTTTCTTTCACTTTCTTGAATTTCACATTTCTCAGCAGTAATATCCTGGGATAGATCAGCTCTGACATATCATCTCTCTGTAATAATTCAAAAGAAGCGGTAAAACTTCCAAAACAAACTCCAAAAATCAGAGTTTCGAACCAAACCTTTTCCGTTCCCAGTCGATTAACTATCCATGAAATATCATCGACTAGTGGTGCCCGCGAGAGTCTCGTTTTCGAGAGTCTCGCATGGTCTCGTCTCGTTTTCGAGACGAGACAAGACTCGAGACGAGACTCGGACAAGACGAGACGAGACTCTTATTGGTCTCGTCTCAAGTCTCGTGCAAGACTTCTCGTGTCTCGTGCGAGAGTCTCGCAGGTAAATATTTCTGCGTGCCGACAGCGGACTTGGGAATTTCATTCATAATACAACATATTTAGAAAGAATTCAGACTATTTAGCACAAATAAACAAAACATTTCATTCATAAATACTTTAAAAACACAATCCATGATCTCTCATGGCGGCAGAAAATAAAGGCAATTCTGCAATAACGACTGATCGCAAATTGAATGACTACCTGAAAATCTATAAATAAGTCATTTTGTGCTGAATAGTCTAAGATGAAGAATAACTCTGTTTTGATGGGAGTATGGATGCAGTGGCTCCAAAAATATTATTCTGTGCCTCGGTGTAATAAAAACACAGATATATTGCAATGGCGGAAAATTCATGCTTCTGGATTTCCCATTCTAAGTTTGATAGCACGAGATATCTTGAGCATACCGGCTACTTCAGTTTTCTTGTTGAAATGTATGATGTAAGTATGTACCTACCTATAAAGGTACTTACTTTTCAATGAATAATGTTATTTTTGTTGTAATTTTATCTTCCTACTTCTACATCATACCCAGAAAGGAGGTAAAGGTAAATATCCTGTAGTAGCCTGGAACAAGATTATGCATGACGTAATTGCGATACATATGCGAGACTCTCGTACGAGACGCGAGACGAGACGAGACTAGAGGCTGCGAGACAAGACTCGAGACGAGACTTCATATTTCGTCAGCGAGACGAGACGAGACTTTTTGAAAGTCTCGTCTCGTTGGTCTCGTGTGAATCACTATCATCGACATTCCACCCCTGAATATAAGAAGCTATAACAGGAGCAAATTCAATTCCGAAACATCCAAAGATAAGTGATAATTCGATCTTTTTTCAATACATGTATATATCTTTTCTTGTTGTCATGTTTCGCATTCTGTTGGAAGACCGCCATGTTGAAGGAAATATTTTTTCCACTTTCTTGAATATCACATTTCTCAGCAGTAATATCCTGGGATAGATCAGCTCCGACATATCATCTCTCTGTAATATAATTCAAAAGATGGTGAAACTTCCAAGGAACTCCAGAAATCAGAGTTCCGAACCAAACCTTTTCCGCATTCCCAATTCATATGATGAATTTGTACCACTCGATTAACTACCCATAAAATATCACCGACATTTCAACCCTGAATAAGAAGCTACGTCGCTGCAGATCGAGTCCCAACCCCATACCGACCGCATCCAGCAAGCTGTGGAAATTGCTCAAATTTGCTCCTTTGGTAGTAAAGAATATCATTACTATGGGACGGGGGCTTTACTGACATTCTTCACTATCTTGTTGCAGGAATAACTATTTTGTACGCTGTCCAGAAATGAGTGAAACAAATAGAATGGAATTTGACATACGTGCATTTTAGAGGATTACTCTCCTTCCCGAGCTCTTTCCAATATTGAAAGAAACCCAAAAGAAATTATAGAAGGTTTAAAACCACCCTCAACCACTGACATTTTTTAAAACATTTTCAGGATGGTAATACGGTTCTCAAATTCTCTAAGGAAGAAGACTGATCAATAATTTTTTCCACTATGTAACTCTTGTAAACATTCCGTATTTTGCATAGTTCCGATGAAAAAACGAAGTTTTCTTAAATAATGCTAATAGATATTTCCCAGCAACTTCATGACACTCCATAATATTTCAACTGATATTACTACCTGATATTCCTTAAATTATTACCCAAAGCCAAAATCAAAATGGGACAAGAACAATACCTATTTGATAAATTAGATAAGGAGCATACAGAACTACACACCAATTCCTACCTTATTTCCCTTGGTTCTCACGATGTTTTCTGAACATCATAGGATATCCCTTTTCGTGGGAACCAGAACATAAAAAAAAAAAAAATTCCGCCTCTCTATCCTTCAAATCTGAGCACTTCTTCTCCTTGGCTCATCCATCAACCAACCATCAACACCAACCTATCCCACCTCAAGAAAAATGAAGCGGATAGGTACTCAAATCACTATTCAAAACTTCCGGGAACTCCTCCACCAATACCACGAATTCATTAAAATATATACAGATTCCTCCAAACCATATCTAGGAGTAGGAGCAGCAGTAGTTGCACCTGCTACTACACTTACCTACAAACTCTCGGAATCCACCACAATTCTCACAGGTGAACTCTTCACCATCCTACAAGCGATACGTGTTGCAAATCAAAGTGATTCTGAGAAATTTATAATAATATCAGACTCCCTTAACTCCCTACAAAACCCATCAGGGGCTCACAACTTGTGAGTACGGGAATGGTGAACCCGAGGTACCCTAGCCGGATATTCACCATACTTCAACTTGTCTTGGGATCCTCTTTTCTCTTCCGTTTTCAATCTTTCTATCGACCTTTCTTGGCCAACTTCTCTTTTCCTCTTCTCCTCCAAGCCCAACCTCACCATCAAGTGGTGTGGGGAAGGCAGGCCGCGGCCGCTTGACAGATGAAGCATTTTGGGACCATCTTTGCTATCTTCTGCCAGATGGGACAATTTGTGGACATCTGTGGCAGGGATGGGGCGATTTGCTGATGTCTGTCTAGGTGGTCGAGGACTGGTCAACGAGGCTCTGGCAACCTAATCCAAGCTGTGGGAACCCGTGGCGATGGATGGATGGCACCGAGGAATGGTGTCGCTAACGGGGCCTCTGGAAAACAGGGCGTCATCCCAGAGTAAACAGCCTTAGCCCTGTGCAGGGGGGCACCACAGGGCTGGACCAACCCCTTCTCCCGTCACTCGTAGGAGAAGGAAAGCTTTTGGCCTTCTTCGTAGACGAGAACAGGGATCGGAATAGCAATATTCAGGGACCTGAATGAGAAGGGTCTTTCATATTGAAGTGGCCCTTAATAGGCACCATGAGTCGTATGTGGTAAAATTGATAACGGCATGTAGGTGAGATACAATGGGCCACTAGGCCTAAGTGTCGTCGGAGCCTACAACGAGGTGGAGTGTTTAGTGGGTATACCATGGAGGGGACTCCCACACTATCATATGGGGGATTGGACCCATATGATGTCTATTGAAGATTTCAACCACCTCGACCGAAAAAAAAAACTCCCTACAAATGTTACGCCAATTATATATGAAAGACCCGATAGGCAGATTGATGAAACGGGAATTCCACAATATTCAGAATTCCAACAAACAAATAGTGTTCACTTGGGTCCCATCACATATAGGAATACCTGGGAATGAAAAAGCTGACACCAGTTCACGAGAAGCAATCAGTAATTCAAAAGATGGTAAAACTTCCAAGAAACTCCAGAAATCAGAATTCCGATTCCCATTCCATTCCCAATTCATATAATACATTTGTGCCACTCGATTAACTACCCATAAAATATCACCGACATTTCACCCCTGAATAAGAAGCTACGACGCTGCAGATCGTGTCCCAACCCCATCCCGGCCACATCCAGCAAGCTGTGGAAATTGCGGACAAATTTGCTTTTTTACACCGTTTAACCTTTTATCGAGTGTATTTTTATTCGGGGATGTTTTTCACGTCCCCAGGGTACTTTCGGTCGGCCTATCGGATATTGTGACTTGTTATCGGCGGCTCCAATGTCCGATACCGAGGGTCGTTTTTCGGTTTTATAGTGATTTTATACGAGGGCCCAGATAAAAAGATCAATTTGAACAGCCCGCCGATGTAATAGAAGGTCTATTTTGTTTGGAAAAATCTTTTTATGGGGATCGAGGGGTATTGTTTGTGGATTCAATTAGCGGCGTGAGGGGTTGTTTATTGGGTTTTGAGTTCGGCTTTTCAGGAGTCTATAAAAAGGCGGCACGTATCGGAATTTGGGGTTACGTGTTTGTTAAATAAACAACGACCGTTTCTTTCATTTTCGCCTGGACAAAAAATTTGGAATTCAACCGTAAAAAAAATAATGTGTTTGATCAAAACTACTTCATCAAATTTGTTTCGATTAGAAAACCTCTGATACCGAATGCTTAAGTAGGAGGAAATACCAGTGGCAGCTCCTCAGAGGGGGCAACGGGGGCTGAGCTTTCTCAACAATTTCCATGAATCGAAAAGTTCGATATATACTAGTTTAAAATATACACCGAAATAATTAACTGCTACGTCTGTTTTATCTGTCTAATTTCCTGCTATCAAGCAGAATTTGAGAATTTGGCAGCAATTTTTTGGAGCGCACGAAAGGGAATCCCTATAATGTTCAAAGAACATCGTGCGTTCCTGAGGAGGATAGGGATAGGAGGTAGGTATTGGAATTTTTTTTGAACTTCTGGAGGTTATATGTTGTTGGGAATACTTCCTCAGCTTGTCTAGTTCGTCTGACTGGTATTGCTAGTGAAGGGATGATTGCAGAGATTTCCGAAGATCATTTCCCGTGGAAGTATCGATAGAAAAGTGAAAGGTCGCCGACCTTTCTACGGTGTTCCAATGATGTCAAAGAGTGAGTGAGTGTGGCGTCACCCACCAGGCGGATGGCTCTTCTCTGGATGGAATCTAAGAGCATCAGCGTATGTTTTGGTGCTG
Source organism: Phaedon cochleariae (assembly GCA_918026855.4). Lineage (NCBI taxonomy): Eukaryota > Metazoa > Arthropoda > Insecta > Coleoptera > Chrysomelidae > Phaedon > Phaedon cochleariae. The sequence continues at coordinate 30,444,313 of OU896717.1, forward strand.
TATATATACTCAAAAGTATTCAGAATAGAATACAAATTTGCGATTTGGAAACTTCCAACGGAAAGCAGCTTCTGACCAATGAAATTTGCCAGAATCGCGATTCGCGAGGTAGAACGTGTGACTGAGATGTTTATAAGTAAGCGGTAAAAAGTCCTATTGAGTGGAGCCTTTCGTCGAAATATAAATTCACAATTGGTTTCACCAAGAACTCAAATTGTGATTCATGTCAATCAGAATTGTGTACATGATTTCTCGAACATTTTCCATACATCTGATGAGATATTGTCACAAATGAGGAGATATTTGAAGTTAAATTCCAAAATTCTTTTAAAATCATATTGGTTCGAAGTCATTGAACGTTCACGTATCTGTTTATTATTTCCAAAATTATTGAACCACGAACTTTCGATTAATAGTTGAACCTAAACACAGGCGTGACAATGACTTCAAACCATCCACCTGACTTCCTCACTGTCACGTTTCCAAAATATAGATTAAATATATAAAAGGCGCGAGGAAGCCAGCACAGGCATCAGTTCGATCATTTTCGATAATTCGATCATTCGATCATTCAAGCATTCAATCAGTTTCAATCATTTGCCATTGTGCCCGAATCTTCGGAGTTCGGGCAGAAGAAGATGCCCTTCCTCAGGCTCCCAGAAATGCCTCTTAAATTTGTACATATAGGGTAAGTTAAGTTTTATTTATTGTTATTCATTTCCAAGAATAAATGTGTGTATATATGTTGTTTCAAAACCCTTTTGAGTATTATTTATTATTACCACTTTTGAAGTTCATTCTCTAAAGGATCTAGAACACAACTGAGGCAACCCCCCGCCTACAGTTTGTGACATGGTGGAGGCGCCAATGGCTCGTTCCCGAGGTTGGTTCTTCATAACCAACCTCACATTTTCATTTTCATGTTCTTTTGTTTCTTAAATTGTATTATTTTTATCAAATTTTAAATATCAAAGTTAGATAAATATTTCAGTAAGACAGTTTTTATTATTTTAAGTATTGAATATAAAAATGTGTTTTTATATGGGGCATCTGGCCAGGATTTGCGAACGGTCCAGCATGCTAAAACTGGACTGCCTCGGTTTGATTTTCAAATGGGGCGTTCCTGGTAGTGCACACAGATAGGCATGCTAAAACCATCTGTACCCATACAAAAACTGAGTAAAAAATATCAATTTGTTTTTAGTTGTTTATGGCCTATTGAAAAACATAGAGAAAGTGTTAGTTGATGAAGATGTGCTATATTTCGAGAATTTAAATGTCATAAGGTGATTTACATGTTGTTTAGAGGAGTAATTTTGATCTTGTGCGTGGAAAAAAGAGATTATTGATGAGTGCTGAGAATTTTTGATGATTATAGAAGGTAATTGAGAATTTTTATTGATTATTGAGTTTTTGTTATGTTGATCGAGATATGTGAAAGTGACCATATGAAGAAATATGAGGTGCACAATTCACACGTGTAGCATCCAGTGTCGCGGAATAGGCAACTGGAACTTTGAGGGAATCCTGGAATATTTGTTGCTGATGATACTTAAGATAAAGGATGTCCCTAAATAATTTTTCCACGATTTGTTCATTACTCAATGCAGAATGTAATCACTTATGACGAAATTCAATAATGGTATATATAGGTATTCTATTTTTTTTTCTCGGAATTTACAACGCATGCCAAGCTTTATGGTTCAAAATTTACGCAAAGCATTTGTATGAACGATCCTTGGAGAATGAACAAGAATTATATTGTTTTATGAAGAAACACACATTTTTTCTCACTTAATGTTATATATAATTATTTACTTTTAGGGTTTTTAAATGTTTGTTTGGATAATAATTGAGTTTTCAATCAATCAATCAATGACAATTTTTGAGATAATCATTACTTAAAGACTAATAGGTATAAATTAATGATGATAGATTTGATAAGAAACAATAGGAATAGGAATGTCTATCGAGAAAAATCATCGACTTGAAGATTTTGGAGTATTATTTGACAAATATAGAGTTCGAAAGAAAAACTAGATATATTGATATTTTAAATTCATATCAGTATTAAATATTCGAGGAAAATGGAGGAGTATATACATATAGATAGTGAAATTTAAATAATCATAACATATAAGTAGAATTTCACCGTATAATGACCCGTGGACCCCAGAAGTAACCGAAATTGATATGTCTGAAATAAATGACTAGGAGGAAAATCAAGAATCAGATAATGAAGAAATTTAATTTTTATCGTACTTTCGTATTGTTTAGATAACTTGAACAGTTTTGAGTGATTTTAGTATCTTTTTCATTAGGAAACATGCTCAGGATAAATTTCGTGATAAAAATATCAAATTATTGAAGTATCGGCTGGAAAATAATATGAAAAAGGTTTTTGATTGTCGCTGATGACAATGTATATGCAGTATATTGGGATACTGTGCTATGATAAGACCCAAAACGGGCACTAGCTAGATAAGACCCAAAACGGGCACTAGCTAGATGATGATATAAAAGTGAGTGATTTGTTGAACCCAGAGAGGTTATTTAGTTGTTGACCAAATGAGTCAAAGATATTTTCGCTGACGACTTGATCAGTGCAAGAGTCACTGTGGATACCGCACCATCACCCTGTATCATTCAATACCTATCGAGGCAAATAGCCGGGGGAGTAGTTGTTTCAGGAAATGGTCCGGAGTAGTCGAATTGTATAGCGAGAAAAAGAGAGTTTTATGTGATATTATGAAGTTATTGATGTTATAGTGAATTTATGAAGTATTGAAGTTTTTGAGGTACATGAATAGTTTGTACGATAGAAGGTGTGCTATGATGTGCAAAGGTTGACCAACCAAACGTCAAGTGAGCTCAAGGGTTTTATCACGCGAACTCGAGCGCGAAATCCCGGAAAATGCTCTACATTGTAGGGATATTTGAGCTATATCGAAAGAATAGGGTATTAGACAAATGTTTCAATAATTAGAGTAGGGATGAGAGAATCTATAGAGCTGACAAGACGAAAAGGCAAAAAAGTTATGGCACATGTCGTGAATATTGAAAATATTGAGAGAAATGAGTATATATTATATGGTAAACAGTAGGTACCTCGTTAAGGTGACGAGATATATCGTCACAATGTGGAAAAAAAAATCAAAGCCGAAGTCGAAAAGAGATAATTAAGCGAACATTGAGCATGTTGATTCCTGTATATGATTAAAAAGTTTTTTTCAGATCGACTATTTTTGGGGAAAATATCATTTATTGAGAACATGATAATAATCAAATTTTTAGTATGTTTCAGGAGGAGTAAATGGACGTAGGAAGACCACAGAGGAAAAAATATGAAAATAAGTAGAAAAAAAAATGAAGAAATGTGGAGAACAGGTAAAGAATATTTCAACAGCCACCTAAAAAACATAATTAAGGTATAGGTGAGATGTAGGCATCTTAGGTATAGGTAAAGTAGTAACTAAGTATCAAAGTAAGTATTTTATTTATGAAAAAACGGAGGAACGTTGTTTCATGAAGCTAATGGAAAAAATCGCGATATATTTTGAAAAATCATGCTCATGTATTTGAGAATTCAACATTAACTCGACTATTTAATTTTCCGATAAAAACATCGAAATGGAGTCACCAAATGATACAAAAATACAAGAATTTGAAATGAATTTGCACAAAAATTTCTAATAAATTATTCCATTGAGATAATAGTGTATTATGGGAACAGGAATCATGTATTTTTTGGAAGGCAACCATCTCGATGCAAGACATTCGCTTATGAAACAATGGGAGTGAAAAGAGTTTTTTCTTCATTATTATTCAATCACTGGTTAGTATAGAGTTTGCAAAGTAGGTCTAGCAATTCATTCAATAAATCAACATATACACAGGCATATGCATAAGCAGAAGGAAATTAATGGGGTCAGTATTCGATTCACGTTGATGTTTTGGTATCGGGTGTCACATTATAAACGGTTCAAGTTCAACCTCTCATAACATATACAGTGATATATATCATATCCTCTTGAGTATTTGATTTTTGTGGTAGATTTTATAAATTGTGGAATATTCATATTACAAAAATAATAGTATATACATTAAATATTTTTCAATATGATTAGCGAGGTGGTACTTAGTTCATTAAGAAAAACTGATCTTGTTAACAAATTGAAGAAGTCAATGTTATTGATATTGAACTCGGCTTGCAAACAACACCGAATGGATGTATATGAATCAGATGGGTAAACAGTAGTGTTTTTTAATTTCAGACAAACAATGTTTTTTTCATATAGGTAAAAATCTACATAAGACTTTGCAAGGATATTTGATTGATGATGAGTTCAATTATATTTTAGAAGTTTGTTTGTTATGCTTGTTATGCTGCAATAATTTCATTTCTTGTTCTACATGTGGTCCCACACTCGAGAAGAGGCAATAAGTTACCGAGGTAGTTGGACTGAGTTTCGCCGCATACAGAGTGGACCATGCAATCGTTTCTATGGGCATCACCAGTCAAGGAGATACGAAAAAAGCATATTAGGGTACGGGTAGCGAACGTGTTCCGAAAATACAGCCATGGAGATGGAGCTACAAGAATCGAGGAGGCTATATAGATGACATTTGGAGACTATACCGTCAATGAGTTATCCAAGGATATGGCAGCCTTTCAGCATCCCAAATCAGTCAAACCTTGCCAATGGGAGAAGCTGACGTTTGGAATGATGTTGCCACTCCGAGTTTGGTATCTGTCCAGGACAACTCCAGTCATCTAGTTAGATTACGTCACATAGCAATACCTGTAATCTATGGAGATGCCAGTAACCATGCAGAGAACACTCCAGGAAACCACGCTACGTCGAGAAGCCATGCATTTACCGAATTGTACGATAAGCCATGCACGCAGTTAGTGGAGTATACCTGAGGAACGCCTGATGTGAAACTCAGGAACTACCCAGACCTCCGAGCCATGGACCAGAGTGTGCGGATCTACTATTTTCATTTTTGTAATATTTGCAGTTAGGTCAGGTTATCATTATTTGTATTATCAATTCGTTCACAAATAGGTATATAGGTAGCATTTCAACTATAGCTAGGTATCTAGGTAATATTTGAATAAGGATTTCAGAAATAGACCCATCTGACCATTTTTCAACGACGGGGGCCGTCGTTTTCAGAGGAGGGGCATGTCACAAATGAGGAGATATTTGAAGTTAAATTCCAAAATTCTTTTAAAATCATATTGGTTCGAAGTCATTGAACGTTCACGTATCTGTTTATTATTTCCAAAATTATTGAACCACGAACTTTCGATTAATAGTTGAACCTAAACACAGGCGTGACAATGACTTCAAACCATCCACCTGACTTCCTCACTGTCACGTTTCCAAAATATAGATTAAATATATAAAAGGCGCGAGGAAGCCAGCACAGGCATCAGTTCGATCATTTTCGATAATTCGATCATTCGATCATTCAAGCATTCAATCAGTTTCAATCATTTGCCATTGTGCCCGAATCTTCGGAGTTCGGGCAGAAGAAGATGCCCTTCCTCAGGCTCCCAGAAATGCCTCTTAAATTTGTACATATAGGGTAAGTTAAGTTTTATTTATTGTTATTCATTTCCAAGAATAAATGTGTGTATATATGTTGTTTCAAAACCCTTTTGAGTATTATTTATTATTACCACTTTTGAAGTTCATTCTCTAAAGGATCTAGAACACAACTGAGGCAACCCCCCGCCTACAGTTTGTGACAATATTTTATGTCAGTATGAACCAAAGGGTCCCAGCAAACATTGAACTACCGGTAGAAGTCTGGCCTAGTGCAGGCAAGTCTGGGAAAATAACGGAGTATTGGTAATGGGCTGATGATTTCCCTATGCTAAGGAACCATCAGTTCTGCTCTCTCCTTAATTCATGAACTTATCCACAATGGAATCGATTCATCAGTTCTGTTGTCTTTCTTGAATTCCAATGTACCTCTCTTAGTCTCTAGACATATAGCCTCACTTTCCATATTGATGTACTTAATTCGCAGCATCATTCTCAAAATGGTATTATTTATGTGTGTAGATGTCTCAATAGTTTACCGACAGTAAATATTCTTTTTTTGAGTTCGGGTCACTTCAAAAAAGCTTTGAATAGGCTCGTATCAAACTAACATGATATAATAATTGGTTGAAAAGGTGTTTATTTTTTTTCTGTTCATTATCATACTAATATGACTAATTCCTAATATTCATGTTATAGTCAAAGTGTTTTACTATATGCTTGGACGATTGTGTGATGCACATTATCCTTTTGTTATATACTCCTGTAATTTGACTGTTGGATGTATTACTTCAATAAATGATTAAATAAATAAATATAAGGTTCTTGTTACATCCCGTTCCAATAGATTTTACTTTACGTATTCTTTTTAAAATATAGGAATAGAAACGCAATTACCCGTATGTTATTAAACACTATCAAAAATTAGCCTTCTCAAACCATTTCTGTATATTTCGTCGTAAGCATAATAAGTGATTATTGTTATCTGATCCGATGACCATTAAATATATGACGATATCAGCGCTTCTTATACGGAACCTCATGAGTGTCGTCAGTTTTTTCCCTAGGATTTCTGAATCATTAAAATTCAAATTTTGTCGAAACCATATGGGAGAAATCGTATTTCATATCAAGAGTTCCTCCTTTGTATAGTAAACAAGTTACGCAAATTTTATATTCTAATCACTTTCTTTTCATAAATGGCGTTGAAGTTTCAGATGATTAGTTACTGAAAAAATCTAACTATGCCAACGTACCATATTTGAGTAGAATTTCACGAGTTATTTCAAAGTTATGAAGCAAAGGAAATGTAACTTCAGAGCGCCCAAACTGAGCAAATTTGTACTCAGGTAAGTTTCCTTGTATCGAAATGTTTTGGTGTGAGGAATATGAGATGAAGACCTTTCAGGACCACCCTGTGTAGAGGGCACACACCATTCTATTCAGGAATCAGAATGGCCATCACTATTCCCACAGAGTAGTATCTCACTTTTCTCATCAAGGAAATCATTTTCTGAAAATGTTTAAACAAAAAAAAGAATTTTGCAAAATTCTGCAAACGAAACCATAGTATTCCAAGAGAATTATTAATATACCAAGCAGGAAAATAATATTTTACGAAGAACCAAGAATTCACTCATTTCCGACAAAATATCTTACCTTTTTGCCCTGAATAAGTAGAAATTGAATCGTCAACTTTATAGGCAAAATGTATAGCAGAAAACTTATGGGCCGCCGTTTTACTCTTCATTAACTATACTTGTTATAAAATATAAATCAATCATTTGAAATGTTCCATATTCAATTTCGGTGCAATTAGATTCTTAATTCAATATTGTGATTCATTTCGTTTGATGAGCACAAAAGTTGCAAAAATAGCGTTGGTTCATAAATAATTTCCACCAAACATGTAAAGACCTATAATCAATTCTAAATACCAACATCAAATCATTAGCATCAATCATAGAAATGCATTTGACATATTTTGTATTCATCAATCGACAGAATTAGTATAAAATTGAATAGGGTATAGGAATACAAATAATGTTTTTTCAAGTATAAATATTCTATCAAAAATATATTCCTACTAAATTTCAGTTATGCACATCTAAATTGACTTGGATACCTCTACATTAAAAGCTATAGTCCTTTCTACATAATTATCCATATTATATTAATGAACTGGCAAATAGTCGTTCGTTTTGTGATTGTTAACAACAATTTACTATCCAATTAAAGGATGTAATTGTTCAAATCCCTATCAAAGAATGTATTGTCGTCAAATCTAGAGAATTAAAATTGAACAGTTGATGATATTTTAATGATTTTACGTCAATAGCTATATTTTCCTCGTGGTGAATTTTGTTTTTCCCGAAAAATGGAGAAAATGAATGCTTATCAACTAGTTACTCCATAGCGAATAATATGCTCAGATTCCAAAAGCAGGAAAAACTAGAGAAAAGTTTACCAGAAATCTAAAACATACATTATGGTATTTTCATCACTCATCAATATCTCGAGATTCTCGTTGTATATAAAATTGATATTATAGGACTGAAAACTTAATTTTCTCTTTCAAGACTGATCTTATGCCAGATGTTTAGTCAAGCAAATTCGATATGACCGCTATTAAAAATGCATCTCATACAGGGTGTGAAAAAAGCCTAGGAAAGATTACTCTCAACAAAATGTGAAAAAAGTTGAAATGAACATGAGTCCGGAAATGCATCGTATTCGATATATAGGGTGTCCGCCAGTTTGAAAAACATCAGATTTTTATTGATACATTCACAAGATTTTGCTCACAAAATTCTGAAGAGTTTCTTTCATATTCATAAATCAATATGTCCCAGGTAGAACTAACATCATATTGGCTAGAACTTGGTTTCATATTAGCCCAATATTCGAATATTGAATATGGAATTACTAGATTGCACCAATATCAAACCAATTTTTCATTTCAATATTCGATCATCAATCCATTGCCAATATTTTAATAACATTGAAATTTTGTGACCAGCCGATATCAATTTGTCAATATTTATTTGATATTGAAGGAATATTAACGATCACAATATGTCAATTTTCATGATGGGCTGATATTGCATTTCCAATATCAAATCGATCTTGGAAAAAAATATTGACTCAATATCCAATTTATGATGGTTAGTAAATATTGCATTTCATTGTCCAGCAATGTTGTAATAACATTGAAATTTTGTTTCCAGCCGATATTTATTTACCAATATCTATTCGATATTGGTGAAATATTGACGATCACAATGTCAATTTCCATGATTGGGCTAATATTGTATTTCCAATATTGAATCAATCATGAAAAAAAATATTGCATCAATATCAGATTTATGATGGTTGGTGAATATTGCTCTTCGTTGTCCAGCAATATTGCACAATATTAGTTCATCAATATGCGACCCATTTCAGATAGAGATAACTAATGAAATATGCCAGAAACAATATTGTACTGACATTGGATTTCTAATATCGAATCGATATTCGTGATATTTCTCTTGGTATTTGAGCTACGTTATAACAGCTGGCGCCACTAGCACGCCTCCAACAAACGACTGCTGAGAGACATCAAATACCGCATTCGTTCAACTTGCAAACTAAGTATTCTGAGATACAGGAAACGAAAATGGATTTGATATTGTACAAATATCGCAATTTTTTAATGAGGCTAATATGGCTTCGAATTTTGATTTCGAGTTTTGTTGAAAAACGAAATTCAATATTGGTTGAATATTATAATTCAACATGAAGATAATATTGCAAAATAATCACATCCTCATTTTAGCCAATATAGTAGGGGAATATGAATTCAATATCGATTTCACATATGAAAATTATAAGAAACCAGTTTTCTATAAGTTGAAGAAATTCAACATAGCACCAAGATTCCAGAATGTTCACATTGATTCATTAGAATTACCTTCTAGCCGTTTGTCATCACAAGTCTGAAATATACCCTGTTATGAAAAAATTGAAAAAATAGACCTCTCATCTCAATCTTCAGCACCATTCAGGTAATGTACTGACTTTTTTTGAACAGTGTGGAGTAATAAGCAAAAACACGAAATAAATTCCTACATACCGAAATAATGATGAGCACACAAAAAAATACATGGAGTTGACTATAAAAGAACCCATCAGCATTTCAATTGCCAGAAGACCAGCAGCATGAGTCGATACAGTTTCTTCACATTTTTATCCGTGCTGTTAGCAGGGGTATGTTCAGAGAAAAACCCCTACTGTGACTTGCACTGCTATGGAGCTCCCATGCATACAGTTTGTGAAAGGAGTGCTGAGGTAAGGATACCTGATCCGTCAATAAATATCATTCTTATTTTTACATTCATGTTTCACCCTCACATCTATAGGTAACACACATGCCATTCTAACATTTGATGCGGTTCCACTGAAAAGGAAAACTGACTGTTCGTTGAAAGATCATAATCATTCTTATCTAACACAATTTCTGGAATTGAGCATTCAGCATTGTCAGATTGTTGAGAAACACACGTGATTTTGCTCGTGTGTATCAAAATGGATTATTGTTGCTATGATGCTATGGTTACTCATATACGTATATGTGTTCAGGGTTCAATATAAAAATCACGAAAGTGTTTTTTTTTCATTAAACTCTCACAGCTGAACATCCTTCAGTATAATAGTGTTTTGATGTTTCTATATACTGTTGAATAGATGGTACATATTTTCCTAAGAGGACAATATCTACTTCAATCTATTCACTGAATCGAAAGTAGGCGTTTTCCTTTTAACTCCCGTGGAAGGTAAATTAAATTGGCTCAAGCATGAATCGTTTGGCGTCGATATATACCTTTCATAAATTCTATTCAATCAAAGAAATCATCGTCAATGTCACTATTATAAAACAAATAACAATAATGTCTTTTGTGAATTCCAATTATTTCATACGCTTCTTCATACTCCGAACGAGCTTCTATTCAAAACTTCCAAAAGGAGTAACACAATAAACAAATCGAATAATTCATGATGACAGAAGTGTCTAATTGTCATGCGTTCAAATGCCATCAATTGTCCATGGCATACTATACCTTCCTAATGCAAAAAGATTTGAATCGAGAGAACTAGTGTGAAGTTATCCACAAACCTTCATCCACAAATTCTGACGTAGGGGAAATTTTCCATGATGCAGCGATTTAATCTTATACAGTGTTGCCACATCAATTTTTTTTTGTGGTGAGTATGAGAAAGTACTTGAAGGAAATATTTACAAACCAGTATGTTTAACAAAACTGGAAAAAGTCATTGAGTGCTAGATTGGGAAAAACTTGAAAAATATTTATTTTCTTGCAAACTACGGCGTGTTTCGTCATGAAATTTTTACTCATTACATTGATCGAAATGATTCAGTCGATGGAAACAGTTGTGCCAACCCGTAGGCCGGGTGCTTAGTTGAAAAAACTTGAAAAATATTTATTTTCTTGAAAACTACGGCGTGTTCCGACATGAAATTTCTACAAAATGTTCATTACATTGGAAGAAATGATTCAGTTGATAGAAAAAGTTGTGCCAACCCGTAGGCCGGGTGCTTAGTTGAAAAAACTGTAGGAATTTCATGACGAAACACGCCGTAGTTTCCATGAAAATGAATATTTTTCAAGTTTTTCCAACATAGCTCCCAACCTACGGATTGGCACAACTTTTTCCATCGACCGAATCATTTCGATCAATGTAATGAACACTCTGTAGAAATTTCATGACGGAACACGCCGTAGTTTCCAAGAAAATAAATATTTTTCAAGTTTTTTCAACATAGCTCCCGGCCTACGATTTGACACAATTTTTTCTATCGACTGAATCATTTCTCTCAATGTAATGAACATTCTGTAGAAATTTCATGACGGAACACGCCGTAGTTTCCAAGAAAATAAATATTTTTTAAGTTTTTCCAACATAGCTCCCGGCCTACGGTTTGGCACAACTTTTTCCATCGACCGAATCATTTCGATCAATGTAATGAACACTCTGTAGAAATTTCATGACGGAACACGCCGTAGTTTCCGAGAAAATACATATTTTTCAAGTTTTTTCAACATAGCTCCTGGCCTACGGTTTGGCACAACTTTTTTTATCGACTGAATCATTTCTCTCAATGTGATGAACACTCTGTAGAAATTTCATGACGGAACACGCCGTAGTTTCCAAGAAAATAAATATTTTTCAAGTTTTTCCAACATAGCTCCCGGCCTACGGTTTGGCACAACTTTTTCCATCGACCGAATCATTTCGATCAATGTAATGAACACTCTGTAGAAATTTCATGACGGAACACGCCGTAGTTTCCGAGAAAATACATATTTTTCAAGTTTTTTCAACATAGCTCCTGGCCTACGGTTTGGCACAACTTTTTTTATCGACTGAATCATTTCTCTCAATGTGATGAACACTCTGTAGAAATTTCATGACGGAACACGCCGTAGTTTCCAAGAAAATAAATATTTTTCAAGTTTTTTCAACTAAGCACCTGGCCTACGGTTTGGCACAACTTTTTCTATCTACTGAATCATTTCTTCCAATGTAATGAACACTCTGTGGAAATTTCATGACGGAACAAGTCGTAGTTTCCAAGAAAATTGATATTTTTCAAGTTTTTGCAACATAGCTCCCGGCCTACGGTTTGGCACAACTTTTTCCATCGACTGAATTATTTAGATCAATGTAATGAACACTCTGTGAAAATTTCATGACGGAACACGTCGTAGTTTCCAAGAAAATTAATATTTTTCAAGTTTTTCCAACATAGCTCCCGGCCTACGGTTTGGCAAAACTTTTTTTATCGACTGAATCATTTCGATCAATGTAATGAATACTCTGTGGAAATTTCATGACGGAACAAGTCGTAGTTTCCAAGAAAATTGATATTTTTCAAGTTTTTTCAACAAAGCATCCGACCTACGGGTTGGCACAACTGTTTCCATCGACTGAATCATTTCGATCAATGTAATGAACTCTCTGTAAAAATTCCATGACGAAACACGCCGTAGTTTGCAAGAAAATAAATATTTTTCAAGTTTTTCCCAATCTAGCACTCACTGACTTTTCACAGTTTTGGTAAACATACTGGTTTGTAAATATTTCCTTCAAGTTTTCTCTCATACTCAGCGAAAAAAAATTAATGTGGCAACACTGTATAAGATTAAATCGCTGCATCATGGAAAATTTCCCCTACGTCAGCATTTGTGGATGAAGGTTTGTGGATAACTTCACACTAATATCGAGAGATTGACCGCCTGAAGCAAAATTTCAAGAGTGATGCTTTGAAAAAATTCCTTCGTTGATAATATCATGTATACAGGGTGATTTCATCCCTCATATACATCATGCAAAGGTGACCAGCTCTTGAGATATTAATTTTTCCTGTTTTTCTCCAAAAGGTAGACTTCAAGGGGTCTAAAATCCTGACATTCTGCTGTACATCATTTCAACCTTTACACGTGGTAGGAAGTGGATATATACCTTTTCTCCTTTGATATATAAATAGCTAATATATATCTATAGAGAGCAATGGTAAGAATCTGTTTCCTTCCGCGTGTGAAGCTGAACTTTTGAAACACATCTGGTAGGAAATGGACCTTTTTCTTATTTTGACATGTATATATCAGGCGGTCAATCTCTCGATCCAAATCTTCTTGCATTACAAAGGTAAAGTATGCAATGGACAATTGATGGCATTTGGCTTTTCTGAAATATCAACAATTGTTCCTCCATTGGCAGTCCCCGCGAGATTAACCCGTCGAGTTGAGGCTTCGCACCCTTTCGTGGTCACTTTGGAGACCTGCAGAACATCTCTTTCCCAAGACTCGTTTATCCAACGAACAGCGAGGCTCTGAAACACATTGCCAAGGGAGGTATTCCTCCAGAAATTCAAGAAGAACATTAATTCCTACCTCATTTCCCTTGGTTCTCACGATGTTCTCTGAACATTACAGGATATCCCTTTTCGTACATAAAAAAAAAGTTGCGTGAAGTGTAATAAGTATATAACATATAACATAAAATATGGATGGACGGAGAAAATAGCGCATTTCGTGCTACTTACTCGATATCACTCGGGAAATCTGAACTTGAATCAGCAATTTTGCTACTCATGAAAATTTCAAACGAGACTATTTCGAAATTTCATTGCAGATTTGTGACCAAATTATTATCTGACGGATACTTGAAAGTAACGTTCCAAGTCAATTTGATGCCTACTGAATTCTGTACATAATCGGTAAAACTCATGTTGAACTGCTCATTATTTCTGTACGAGCAAAAGTTTTCATCAAAATTGAATGGAATATTGCACGTAAGACGCTAGGGAACACATTTTGTGTACCCAATTCTGTTTTTTGCGGGATTTCGCTTTGTCCGTCCCGCAAAATCCCATCGTCACACAAAATGACACGTTCTTAACTGATTACATAAACATCTATCACTCTCATAAGCACTTGGACGAAGGAATTGAAAATCGGCATGCTGTTATTACCGATCATTCCCAATCTACCTGAATAATTTTTCGTCTTCCAGGAAGAGAGCGTGATGTGCCAGAAGTCGGCATAATATCTTCCTTATTTTGAATGAAAAACAACGTTTTTCACTAAGTTCAATTGGCCTTTTGATTCAAACAACCTTATTGAGGTCAACCTATTCTCTTATTCTTGACATATGTTGTTTTTTTCTGAAAATGGTAATGATAACAACATGGAAGGGGCTCTATTGCGGCGATTCCCAAAAGTAGGGGGAAAATAAAATGAGCAAAACCAGTTGCACTGAGTAAAATCTAATATATTGATTAAAAGTTATCACTAACAAGTGATACTCCTAGGAGACATAAAGCCAATAAACAATTCAAATCTATACTCTCCTCGCTTTTTTCAGTATACTCGAAAGATAATTCATATATAGCTGAAAACGATTTCAGTTTTACGAGATTCTCTGCCTCTATAGACAATACTGACAAGTCTCTCAGTTTCTATATCATTGGAGTCCTAAGATATTTTTTCATTAGTTTCGATTCTGAAAATGATCTCTCACCTATTGCATTTGTAAAAATAGGAAGCATTCAGTTTTTACCTCCGGTAAACTTGATGCAAGGCTATTTTAAATTTGATCAGTAATAAACCGGTGATTTATTTCCTAAATTAAATGAATTTTTTGAATTACATAATTATTTCAAGAATGTTTGGACAGAAATTGATTGTTTGTATATATCAACTGTCATATCTTCACAGTATTGAGTTTTAGTTTTCCAGCTTTTTTCAATTTATACGTTTCAAAACGACAGGTTTTTTTGCGGTTGTGACACTTCAAACGTATTACTCTGGTCACAAAGGCTCCGAAATCTTTAGTAGCCCAGGTAGCACATCATATTGGCTGGAACTCGATTTCATATTGGGCCGATATAGATATATCGTACATGTGAAAAATAATATAGGTCCAATATGAGAGTATATTGGACAAACAATATTGGAATGATAATATTGGTGGAATATTGGTTCAACCTGAGCTGAATATGGATTGTCAGCTACAATATTGGAGCAATATTGGTTGTAAAATTCGTTAACAATGTGTTGAAAAACATATCTATGAATGTTATATAATATTGTTTTACGAATGTCGATACAACAACATCGTATACATATTGTTCCCGACATTTACAACCAATATTGCAATTTGAACATTCTCCCCATGTCGATTCTGAAGCGGTTATGCAATATTGTATTTTCAAGTTAAACGGCATATCGGTTGGATATTGTTTTAACAATATTTGAAACATTATATTCACCCATCTTGATTGATATCATTTTATCTATATCATGCGGAAGATATCGTATACAATTTGCTTCTTACATTTATAACCAATATCGCGATTTGAATATTGTCCCCATGTTGATTCTGAGGCGGTTGTGCAATATTGTATATTCGAGTTCGACGGCATATTGGTTGAATATTGTTTCAACAATATTCGAAATATCATATTCACCTATCTTGATTAATATCATTCTATCCATATCATGCGGAAGATATCGTATACATATTGTTTCCAACAATCATAACCAATATAGCAATTTGAACATTCTCCACATATCGATTCTGAAGGGAATTTCAATGATTCAAATATGAATATCAATAACGGCAATTCAATATGTATCTCATATCGGACATAGAAGAGAAAAACAATATTGTATTTTCAAGTTCAATTGCATATCGGGTGAATAGTTTTCTAGCCATATTCAGAAAATAATATCATCTTATATTGGCTGATATGTGATTCACTATATCATGTAAGCAATATTGTTTACATATTGTTTTGAGAATACATATTGATATCGGAATTTCGATATTTATTCCATATTACGCACTCCTAAACCGATGTCGATAGATGGCGCTATAAATGATTGGTAACGTACTCTCATTGCCGATCCGACGAGAGAATTTAAATATTGGCTCTAGACGATTGTGAAGTATTATAACCTGGAGTAGGGGTTAACCGTGATCAACAAGGCGGCTTCCCTAGGGCAAGGCCCTCCCATTGCACTCCGGCTGGGCTGACCTTTTTGATTATTCCTGATGCGAATAACTCGCAAATATTGGTATGAAAATATTCCACCAATATTTTGAAGACAACATAGCTACATAATGATTTTCAATAATGTACCAATATTCCCAACCAATATTGCACCAATATAACTTCACGAATATACCAGCAATATTGGTATGAGAATATTCAACCAATATTTCTGGGACAACATACCTTCATGATGATTTCCAATGATTCACCGATATTTCCATATATTACACCAATATTGCCGAATGTTCACCATCAATTTCTCGCCAATATTGATATTACATTTTGTGTCCGATATTACTCTACGAATATTCAACCAATATTAATATGAGAATATTCTACCCACATTTGGAAACTGATATTGTACCAATATCGCCGAATGTTCACATTTTTTTTCTCGCCAATATTACTTTCACAATATTTTGCCGATATTTTCGTAATATTGCACCGATATTGTCCCAATATATGTGTGCTACTTGGGAGATGTACCTACATTCACTTTGAAGTAGGTTTATTCTGTTATGATGTCTGCTGACGCGCGTCGCTGGAAATCTGAGATATCCAGTATTGTCAACTTCTTAGGGCCCGCTAAAGTTAAGCATACAGTCGGTATAAAATCAATGACTTCATGCAAAATCTGGAAAAGACACAGAATTAATGTCGCCAACTATACGGCCTAGTAGTTTTAGTGGGATTGTCGATAGCATTTTACGAATACTTGATTACACAAGCCTGTATATAGCCCGGGGGATGGGTATGATAACCTGATGATACTTATGTACAACCTTCATTCTGTCTCTCTCAGAATTGCGGGCCAGACCCAGGCTGCGGTCCGGATTTTCGAGAGGTTCCCTTCACCGATGAGCAAAGACAACAGATCTTGGATCAACATAACGAATTGAGGAATAAAGTTGCATTGGGAAAGCAGGATGGACAACCACCTGCAAGTAACATGAGAGAGTTGGTAAGTTATTCCAAACACTTAGAAGAGTTCGGTGATAGTATATTGTGCAACAAGTGGAAAAAGTGCTTTTCCTCACATGTTGCACACTGAACTTTTTCTACAACTGCACTTATTCAAAGAATCCGAGTAATGTAACTTATTGGTATTCATTTTATAATGTGGCACTATCCACATTGAATATTGTGACCAAAGAGTAGACGCCTTTCCTATAGGTCCTCAAAGTATTAAAAAAAGTACACTATCCGAAACAGAATTTATCTTTGTATTTTTTTAGATTTCATAAACTTTTCGTACCAATATGCCAATTCATACTTTTTTCTTGAAATTTCCGGAAAAAAATCCAACTTCCGCAGCTTTTTCCATTATCTCTGTCTCTGGTGGTGTATTTATCAAAATCGTCACATCTCGTTATATACATCATATCATTTATTATGAACTGTTGGAACAATATTTGATGGAAAATGCGATTTCTATCAAAAGCACTAATGAGAACTACCCTAAAGAATTTAAAAAACTTCTTCTGACAGTTGTTGTGACAACTATTCAAAGCTGAACAGCAGCAAAGTTTTGATCGATTTTTGTTGATTCTCCATGGAAATGTATGTGGTGGTGGCAAAGTGCCGTGAGAAAAAATATTTCTCACAGTATGGGCAATACATGGTTTCGAAACTAAGTAAGCAATGAGAAATGCGCTACTTTTCATAGCAGTAGTAGAAATTTTTTTTTAGTTCAAGCATGATTTTTCATCAGACTCTGAAATATATTATACAGGGTGTAACTGAATAAGTGTAAAACATTTAAGGAGATGATTCCTCATCGAAAAAAAGATAGGATCTTTCATATAAAGAAACTTCATTGGAGCATCCCTTGTTAAGATACAGCCCCTTAAAGGGGGTACATAAAATTTGTATAACAATTTTTTTCACAAACACTGAAAAAGTTACAATATTGAAATTAACCTGACGTTTTGTACTACCAAAAAGACACTTAGCCAGTAATTTATTTGGTTTACCCCATGGTTGTAAGGGGTGAAAAACGCAACCCCTAAAATTTATTTCCAATGTAACTTTTTGTCTTATTATTTGTTTACCATTTAAAAATTTATTTCCGATAGCCTGTTTCATTCTAAACAAAAAATGTCTCTTGGGTTTTTTGCCCAAAATAAACCAGTAAGCAGCAAAACATTATTTTACGAACAACTACAGAGATACATCGTCATAAATGCGAAAATACGAAACTAATCTATCTAGTAGGTCGCTATTAGCGATAGTGACAATTAAATTGGTATGACGCTGTCAGGTTAATTTCAATATTGTAACTTTTTCAGTGCTTGTGAAAAAAATTGTTATACAAATTTTATGTACCCCCTTTAAGGGGCTGTATCTTAACAAGGGATGCTCCAATGAAGTTTCTTTATATGAAAGATCCTATCTTTTTTTCGATGAGGAATCACCTCCTTAAATGTTTTACACTTATTCAGTTACACCCTGTATATATAGATATATATATATTGTACGTAACACGTTAGGAAACGCATTTTGAGTAACTCGCGGGATTTTGCCTAGCCCGCGTACCGCAAACCACCATACCAACTTATGATATGTCATTAGAAAGGTGATTGAATGCTGAATAAAGCAAAAAGAAAAAAAATAGGGTTTCCATTTGAAATAAGAAAGTTGATGTTACTTCCGGTCAGACCGGGAGTTAACTTCGACTTGTCAATATGCTCAAATTTTAGCTCTCATGGCATTATATCGACGCTCCAAATTTCACGAATCTACTTCATACAATAACTGAGATATTCCGTAGGCAATACTTCCGTAGCCACCCATATTCGAAGGATTGCAATGTCTACTTTAATGATCGATGATATTTCCGAATGTTGAAATTTTCAGACATGGAATAAGGAACTAGAATACATCGCTCAATGTTGGATGAATGCTTGCAAAGGAGATCCAATGAAGCACGACAAGTGTAGAAGAACAGGTGAGACTGCATTAACAGCGTATGATTTTCTTCTTGCTTCTTGAATGCGATCAGTTGTTTTCTCGATTCAAATTCAAGGGCGGATCCAGGAAAGGTCATGGGGTGTCATATTGGGTCATGACTCCCCGCTCCTAAGTACAGGTGTACCCGAGATTTTCTTGTGTACTTTCTACTCAATTCACCAAACAAATATAATATAGATGGATAGTAGTCATACTGATACAGGACACGTGGCACACGCAAATACAAAGCAGGAATTAATAAACAACAATAATAATTTGCTCTGGTGGTTTCTGCATATCTATGCACGGTGTTTTCGATCATTAGTGAGAAATTGGTGAGATAATTCCAGGGGTAGTTTTATGGAAAATTCATTCTATACACATTCGTCGAAAAATGTTTCCTAATGTATCTAAATACTCTACACCCTGACGACGTTTTTTTCTCAATATTTCTCAAATCATTCTTCAATTAGAATTAGAATTTGAGCTCATTTCAATAACCCATTCAGGGACGTATATATAACATTACTGAATGGGTTAAGGATGAAACAATTCAATTCGTATGGTATTTCATTCCACATTCTCATCTCAGAATATAATACCTGAAGGCTTTTCAGGCGAAGAAGGTACTCCTACTTGGAATCGATATATGAGGCTAGTTGTTTTCGAGAAGAACGCAATTTTCCACATGAAAAATTGCCATACAAAATTGATTGGTTCATGCCCTCAATCTTTTCAGTATGGAAGGTCCCTGAATAATATAAAAATGATATTTTGATATTCTGCGAGCTCAGATTCTGGTTTGGCTTTGAAAGTTCATGCGGTGTATCTGATTTCAGGATATTTTAATTAAATGATTCAAAAATATTAAGAATGAGTCGTCTTGAGGATGTACTATTTCGAGGGGCTTATAAATAGATCTCTCAGAAAGCATCTCAGGACAAATTTTTCATGAAGTTACCTCAGTAATAACCTCAGGAATTTTTTTAACAATGTTCAGGATAAACACCATGTCCATGTATACAATATAAAGGTACAAATCGTAGAAACCACCCATATTACTCGAAAGAGTCCAATTGATTTTTGATAGCATTGTATAAGTACTCTTGAAGACATACTGATATGACAGTTATTTGGTCATTATATCGATGATCATATAACGGTTGTGTAGTTTTCTGATGGATGTCCTGAAAGTCCTGAACTGTTTCATTAACTGGGGCTTTTTTTGGTTGCAAAGACATTGTATAATGGTTTAAACCCACATGATAAGACTTCAATGTTTCTATAAAATATGCTGTATAACAGTTCTAACAGCCATTGAGAAATTAGTTTTTTCTGTGACGGGAAAAAAGTTTGGCATTTCATCTCTGTTGCACGTTGGAAGTGAGTACTTTTTTTCCGGATATATCACATATATATAAACTGTTGATGGCTTTTGTTGTGCTATAGTTCCGAAAAATGAGTCAATAATACCGTCTCCGAGAAAGAACTGCAAGTCCTTTTATCTCCCATTCGACTTCGCTATTTTGATATTTGATTACTTCAAAAGAATGATAAAGATGCCTACAACGCAGGTGTCCCCACTGTCAAAAACTTCAAATTTCACGTCGATGATTTTCAGATTTCAAAATAATGTAATATCTTCTCAATATTGATTCGTTCTTTCTTCTATCACAGAAAAAAGAAAGTATTATATACACGGGAAAAATATTAGATATCAGCTCACAGTTTTTTGTCTCCCTCATAACCTGGAGCTAAAATCTACTACTTTTTTCACTTGTATAATAAATAACTATTTGCTAGTTGCCCTCCTCCCCCTTCCTGCCGCGAGGGGTGGATCCACCCTTGTCAATTGTATTTCCAGAAAAATGAACATGTAATAATTTCAGCTGAATACAAGAATGTGGGACAAAACTTGGCTGCCACCTATAGTAATGCCGATAACTTCAACATCAAGCCAGTTCTGACCCAACTCACCCAGGTGTGGTATGATGAGGTTAAAGATTTCGATCCAAAACTCGTTCCTTCTTATCAATGGTAAGCCAATATTTCAAGTGAACCTAGCACGTTAGGTAAAATATGGTGTGCCAACTCAAAAAAGATGATTTTTTAGTTAGATTCACCGTTAGATTGTTAGATAGGAAATTTGCTACTGGGGGGTATACAAACTAGTATAGACATGTCTTCAAAATTTATCGATTACTCTTATTCTGAATAAAAATTGATAACCCTGATTTTGAACTGCCAATTGGCAGTCATTCAACTATCAAATAGAAACCAAGTGATTTTGATGAATGTATCTCTTTGATCTTATAATATCATTCTGAGATAATGAAATGCTAATCATTTCACCACTATACGGACATTCTTCCATTCTCACATGAGTTCATATCACAGTTATACGATCTTTTTGACAAGATAAAATTGATCTTAGTGAGAAGGTCCCATCCGGGACTATGGATGCTGACGTGAATATATCCCCTACTTCCTTTTTTTCTCTATTCAAAAACGAACGAATATATTGAGGTTCATATAACTGCTAATCGATATCTCTCCGAGAATATATTTCTTTTGAAATTGATATTAACATGCCTGCTAATTCTAGGGACTACCCCACTGGTCACTATAGCCAGTTTGTCTGGGCCAATACTTCGGAAATCGGATGTGCAGCTACGGTCTACTCTTCTCAAAAAAGTGGTAGGAAGATGTTCGTGTTTTTATATGGCTGCAACTATGGTCCAGCCGGAAATTGGGATAACCGGCCTGTATATGAGGAAGGAAAGCCAACTCTTCGAAGTGGTAGCAAATTTGAGGGTTTGATATAGGCTTGACTCTGGATATCTATTTAATTGTTTCTTGATCACTATTAATGAATAAAGTTATAATTGCAATAATCGATATTTTTCTATGAATCAACACACACCATTCGACACACAATCGCCTAAGAACACCCAAATGTCGTCGATAGCCTCGAGAGAATGTCTTGCTTTCTTCATTCTAAAAACCTTATTAGTCTGCGGATTCTCACTTATGCTGAATCATGCAGAAGATATACTTGAGAACAGTCTGAGTACTCTTCTATACAGGGTGATTCAAAAGTAAGCGGCATCCTTTCAGAGGCGTATTCCTTGCTTGAAAATAAGGCAAAAAGTTCCTATTGATAAGGATCCGAAAATGCTTCCTAAGGGAGCTACGGCCCTTTGAATAGGACACCTCAAAGACGGTTTTTTCTCTATAACTTTAAAATCCTTCACAACAAATTTTTAAAAATTGGTGTACGGCATAAACATTCGATGGTAAATAGGACTCCGTATTCGAAATTTCAGAATTTCATTCAGGGGCGTCACATGCGGGAGAGGGTAAGTGTAAAAATATCCCTTCTTCTCCGGATATTCAGGTTACTGTGATTTCGTTTGGAAATTATTTCGAATACGGAGTCCTATTTACCATCGAATGTTTATGCCGTACACCAATTTTTAAAAATTTGTTGTGAAGGATTTTAAAGTTATAGAGAAAAAACCGTCTTTGAGGTGTCCTATTCAAAGGACCGTAGCTCCCTTAGGAAGCATTTTCGGATCCTTATCAATAGGAACTTTTTGCCTTATTTTCATGCAAGGAATACGCCTCTGAAAGGATGCCGCTTACTTTTGAATCACCCTGTATATGTGAACCTAGGAATCCCTTCAAAATGTCACCAGGAGCTTCAACAGGTTGTTCTATTTTCTCCATCCTAATGTCAATATCAGGTTGCAAATTGTCAATGATAATTTAATTGAATTGGATTGAATTGAATTAATTCAGTTCAGAAATAACACAATACTATGAAATATTCGTCAAATGAGTATATTATTATGCAGTTCTCTGCCAGAATGTTTTTAATATTATTAAAAATGTCGAAAAGTTCACGAAAATCGGTTATTAAGTAATGAATTGTACCATTCAACACCCCTGTTCGATGACTGCGAAAGCATAGATTCGTTTCTCGTGTGATTTATGTGTAGATCGGATCGTGCTTGATAGTTGCTCATGTTCTTTACGTACAATAAAATATGGTACCTATAGGAAGGTCGAAAATATGGTCATGATCTTTGGTTCGTCAATTATAGAGCTGTCACTGACTTCCCAATCAACTTTTCTCATACTGAGTACAGCACCTATTTGAATAATTGAAATTCATTATAAATAACAATTCTATCCAATTCCCCATATTGGGGCTTCATATTATGTTGTGCGTGCAGCTGATTCGCCAAGTGAAGAACAAATTTTCTTGATAGCGTAGGTACACTGTTATTGAGAATTTTCCAAACAATATCTTAATGTGTTCTGATTATTGCATTTTCGTATCAAACACAACTTGAAGAAAATTAACATAGCTATTAAAATTTTCACAACTAACAACTACGGTCCAGCCGGAAATATGGATAACCGGCCTGTATATGAGGAAGGAAAGCCAACTCTTCGAAGTGGTAGCAAATTCGAGGGTTTGATATAGGCTTGACTCTGGATATCTATTCAATTGTTTCATAATCGCTATCAATGAATAAAGTTATGATTGCGATAATCGATATTTTTCTATGAATCAACACACACCAGTGTATTGATATACCCATTCGACACACAATCGCCTATAAGAACACCCAAATGTCGTCGATAGCCCCAAGACAATGTCTTGCTTTCTTCATTCTAAAAACCTTATTAGTCTGCGGATTCTCACTTATGCTGAATCAGAAGATATACTTGAGAACAGTCTGAGTACTCTTCTGTATATGTGAACCTAGGAATCCCTTCAAAATGTCACCAGGAGCTTCAACAGGTTGTTCTATTTTCTCCATCCTAATGTCAATATCAGGTTGCAAATTGTCAATGATACTTGAATTGAATTGGATTGAATTGAATTGATTCAGTTCAGAAATAACACAAAACTATGAAATATTCGTCAAATGAGTATATTATTATGCAGTTCTCTGCCAGCATGTTTTCAATATTATTAAAAATGTGGAAAAGTTCACGAAAATCGGTTATTAAGTATAATGAATTTGTTAGCTATCGTTCTATTCGATATAATAATCCTTATTTTCTACAAATCTGACTGACAACTCTAGATATTTATTTGACAAATTCCTGACTGACTTATACATAGCTAACTCGTTTCATATGTATTCAACATTCTACTGAGTGGCTCTAACACCTCCCTTTTCTAAAATTTCCTAACTCATAATCTTGAAGATTCTTTGGTTATCGACTCTCTCTTCTTTCCCTCTGACATCTGCCTTCCTCTGAGCTGATCCCAAATATGTCACCATTGATCTCTTCATTTTTCTTCCGGTTAGGTATATCCTCGTGTACAGCTACATGTTCAGCTACCTGTTCCACTTCGTGAATATCATAATACGAAAGAGGTTCATTACATCGCGATTTGTTAATGTAAGAATCATCCAAATCGAAGGCATCCAGCAAAATATTCAAAGGAATATCTGTGATAGATGCTGATTCAGATTTCGTGGTTTCTGAATATTTGGGTTTTATTTGATTTGCATGTGCTCTAATGAGCTTATGCTCTTCTTGAAGTAGCACATTATATAAAACTCTTCCAACTCTTTCAATTATTTTACCGGAGACCCATTTTTCTTTGTTCCTCGTATAAATTCGCACCGAAACTAATTGATCAGGTTCAAAATTACGTCGTTTAGCTCCGTGTCTCCGATTGAATTGGTTTTCCATGTCTGAATTCACTTGAGATTCATTTATACTGGTAGATGGTATCACCAAATCCATAAGCGATCTGGTTTGACGTCCAAACATCAAGTGAGCTGGTGATTTTCCTTCAGTAGCATTTTTATTTGGTGTTGACCGATACGTTTGAAGAAATGTAACGATAATATCTTCGGTAGTAGCCACTCAGTAGATTGTTGAATACATATGAAACGAGTTAGCTTTGTATAAGTCAGTCAGGAATTTGTCAAAAGTCTTTTCAATTTCCTAATAGTTGCGGAAGTAGTAGTTGACGTCATCTTGAAGATTTCAGGCCATTTAGTATAGGCATCTACGATCAGAAAACTTGATATCTCTGGGATGTTTTGGTAATATGAAAATGGTATATTTTTCATGTGCAGCAGTATTCATATTTCGAAGAAGTAGACGAACCCTTGCCGCATCATCCAGTTTCGCTCCGTCGAGCACAAACAAATCCTCATAACGTTTATACCAAGCTTCGAATGTGACGTTGTTATCTAGATCTGGTACAAATTCCACAACATTTCTGGCCAGTGATTCAATGATGAACTCAGTATTATCGGGTCTTGATTCCGATACTCTGCTCTCATTGCCCAGCTTCTTCACCAACAAGTCAAGAATTTTATTTTGATGATCTAGTAAGGTCGCCAATGCTTCAGAATCCATTATCCTCGTCGCCAACTGTTAGCTATCGTTCTATTCGATAGAATAATCGTTATTTTCTACAAATCTGACTGACAACTCTAGATATTTATTTGACAAATTCCTGACTGACTTATACATAGCTAACTCGTTTCATATGTATTCAACATTCTACTGAGTGGCTCTAACAGAATTGTACCATTCAACACCCCTGTTCGATGACTGCGAAAGCATAGATTTGTTTCTAATGTGATTTATGTGTAGATCGGATCGTGCTTGATAGTTGCTCATGTTCTTCACGTACAATAAAATATGGTACAGAAAGGTCGAAAATATGGTCATGATCTTTGGTTCGTCAAATATAGAACTGTCACTGACTTCCCAATCAACTTTTCTCATACTGAGTAAAGCACCTATTTGAATAATTGAAATTCATTATAAATAACAATTCTATCCAATTCCCCACATTGGGGCTTCATATTGTTGTGCGTGCAGCTGATTCGCCAAGTGAAGAACAAATTTTCTTGATAGCGTACACTGTTATTAAGAGTTTTTCAAACAATATATTAATGTGTTCTGATAATTGCATTTTCGTATCAAACACAACTTGAAGAAAATTAACATAGCTATTAGAATTTTCAGAACTGACATTTAAAAAAAATTTAGTTTTCTTTCAATAGCGATTTATTGTGCTCGAAAGTGACCAAGCCCTAGTGTTCTCCAAGATCAGTTATCCTGATAATATTTTTTTTCAATTCGATGCCAAACGTAGTATCGTCGGTATATATAATGGTTGATGCTTTCATAGAATATGAATAGTGTAAGAAAGGTCATTTATGTAAATCAAGAATAGAAGAGGAACCAAAACTGATCCTTGTATAAATTTGTTTTTCGCCATACAAGCAGTTAATACAGTACAATATTTGTTTCGATTGTTTCGGTGTTCATAGTTCGTCCACAAGTGAGTTTATTCTATAGGTATCTAACTTTTCTGACAGTCTTTATAGTTGATGCTATTTCGGTGCTCACGAAATTTTTGAGCAAGTTCATTAATGTACACATTTGAAAGTGATTTTATTCTATATTATTGTTTCTTGGAGTAGATGAATAATGTATGGAAGGTCCAATGTAGAGGTAGCGCTCATTTTAGACAATTTGTAATTCTTAACCTATTCAACCTCCTGAGGAATATAGAGGCAGTAATTATTTCGGAATAGTATTACATACAACCTGCCCCAATAATTATATAGTTTGAAGAGTTAACAAAATGAAAAACAATGCGAACCATAACTTTACTGTGCACAGAGTAAGAAGTGGAATAAGGAACATGAAAAAAGTGCAGTGATAGCATATTTAGAAGCAGAAGAATGAATATATCCATTCTTCCATCCACTATAGTGGATATAAATAGCGGATACAAAAACTTAGATGCCAGCTTTGGGCACACGAACTGTGTGCCGATGCTGATAAC
Source organism: Phaedon cochleariae (assembly GCA_918026855.4). Taxonomy (NCBI): domain Eukaryota; kingdom Metazoa; phylum Arthropoda; class Insecta; order Coleoptera; family Chrysomelidae; genus Phaedon; species Phaedon cochleariae. Next base: position 30,471,284 of record OU896717.1, read on the forward strand.
GATTTTGTCGTTAGTAGATATCCGATACAGTTGCAATAGGTATTCTATATTACCCGACCATTTTGTTATTATGTAGTTACTATGCTCATATGGATTCAATTCAGATGAAACAAGTGATCATGAACAAAAATATTGTCACATTGCTCTCCACCACTCTTTGGGGGTCCAAGAGTTCCAATGTCAACTTCGTCGAGAGGAAAACTGACGATAGGTAGTTGTCCAATTTCACGAGATCAAATACCCAATCAATATCATCGGGATTGCCTTTAGCTTCTTCTACATCCTCAATTGGTGGGACATTTATGCACTACTTAAGTCCCTTAAGAAGATTTGCAATGTCTATAGAGCACTTCATATTAGCCTTCCCGCTAGAGTAGGACCCAGAACAACATTTCTTGTGTACCACCAACCAGTTCTGAACCTGGTAGTAGCTCCTGAATGAATAAAACTTTGGTAGGTAGGAGGCGATCTAAATTAATTATGTTGCTGAGCGTGGCCCGCGCGAATAGGGTATAGCACAGAGTGTTGAGAGTTTCTCGGCCATCTCCGCGTACAGAGCAATGGAAAATGCCTCGCCTGCACTCTCGATCTCTTCTGGCAGGAAATCTGGCTGCCAGGAACATTTTCGGCTGTTGAACAAATTCTGTTATTGTTTGAGGGCATCAATGAATTTCAATTATTCCTGCCCAAATAGGGCAGAGGTGGTATCACAGTTTGCACACCCAATGAATAATGAATGCATTGGAGAAGAAGCACGATGCCTTGTGGAAGGCAATCAGTTCCGCTATTGAATGAGGTAGAGAAAAACTAGGTATAGGATCAGACCCTGCCACTTTTGTAGGGACGTTCGTATCACGTTTATATTTTACTCAAATCTCCATTGATATTTGTCCTACAGAAACGTTCGAGTAGGCAAAATTGAAAAATGTTTCATGGACATTAAGAATCAAGTAATCGTTAACCTGAACACTTCACATGAACTGGTATTTTTTGAATGGAACATCTTGTATTTCATTAGTTGAAATAGCAGGAGTCTTTCTTCTGATTTCGAATATACATATTTCATGCAAGTTACGTTTTGTCAGTTCGATGAAAATATAGATTTTTTTGGTAGGTATAGATCTAAGGCAGATGTGGAAACCCAAGCGACAAAGATATGATTTCATGCGTTTTATACAGCTGCCTTTGAATCTATATTTTCGAAAAACTGACAAAGATAATCTCGATAATAAATATATATTCAAAATCACCAGAAAGAGCTTCATCGATTAAGGTAATTAAAAACAGTGTATTCTATTTTAAAAATGGGCATACCAGTTGATTTGAAAATTTTAGGTTGAATATGCTTTCATGCATTTTATAATGATATATCTCAAATGCCCACAAGTAAAACTTCATTTCTGCCAATTTGAACGTTTCTGTTCTGACAAATATTGTCTGAGATAGGTAGCTATTGAGAGAAATATGAACACGCACCTTTATATACAATGCTCTCTCCAAAACTGATGAAATTGCTGAATGCTTGACATTTCGTAACAGTTACAGTCGTCTCCACAATCATCACATCGGCATCTACTTCTGCTTTATCAGCTTCCACTCCGTGTCTCTGGAATTCATCCATCTACATTCTCATGAGGTGTTCCTTCTTGCTTCCATTGGGCAGGAATTTCCCCTGGGGTACTTTCATTCTGCCGATTGCCGATTGCCTCTGTATAGTACCTATATCACCTGACGATGATCGCTCAGCACTTTTATTCCTTTTCGAAACTGCTTTGTCCGGGTACCCATCAAAACCCATCATGTGCAGCAGATTCTCGATTTTGGGTTTCTTGACTGGTGGTCGCAAATGAAAGTTATTACATTCACTACAATTTCATATGTTTACATCAATTTCCGCGTTGAAACCTAATTATTCCTGATGTTATGGTCGAAAATTGTCCATTTCCCATTTTTCCTAATTTTGGAAAATACAGTAAATTTCTTAGACCTTGTATCTTAGAAGCTATAGTGGACATAATAAATTCAATTGGATCTCCAACTGTCGTCCAAGTCATCGCATAGATAGTTTTTGCATAAAACTGAAAAATAGTGAGACATTTCAATCAAAAATGATTCAGAATATCAATATCGTTGTCAAGGTAGAATAAGTTTGAACACATTTCCAAATGATACATGGGTTATTCCATTTGAGAACCTCGTGAGAAAATACTGTATGATTCGAGGGCATGAAAATACTTCGGAATAATCATGTTAGTATACTCTGGTAGGTTATTCTGCTGATTTTTCGGCCAACTGGGAAGGTTTTCGTATGTTTTTTTCAGCGTTTCCATGGAAGAGAGTTTTTTTCTCCTCAGCAGATCCAATACGATGTGCTGAGACAATGTCTGGAATAATCATGTTGAGGATGCAAGCCTACATACCGAACACTGCATGAAGAACTTCTTCCGATAAGGCCTGGTTCAGTAGAAACTGCTCTAGAGCTTTCGCTTCCAAATAGGCAGCATTTCATCGATAGCAGAAAAATCCAGGCCCTGAGACTAGAGCAGAATATGTCGAGGCTAGAGGCATACGCAATGAGGCAATCCGATTATCGAAGGATGCGAAAATAAGATAAAAAATTGTGGAATTTCCTAACGGATCCCGTTCATTTTGGCCCTTTGCCGAGGCTGTAAGAAGAAACTTCACTTCAGCTCGTTTCCTCTTCTAACCACGGGAGATAGAACACTAGCCACAACCGCCCAGGAGAAAGCCAACATTATTGCGCATTTATTTGCTGGAAATTCCACTCTGGATTCATCGGGAAAACAACCTCCAAACATAACGCCAATTGACATTCATAGGTCCGAGATCACTTTTCGCCAAGGTACTAAAAGAAAGATTTTATTGGGTCTCAACACCAACAAAGCTTGTTGCTACGATGGAATCTCACCGATTGTTCTAAAGAAATGTGCTTCCGAACTAACACCTGTTCTCTGAAAGTTGTTCAACTACTCTCACAAATTGGAACATTCAAGTATTATCAACGATAGGCAATATGGCTTCCATCATCAGAGATCAACTGATGACCTGCTCGCTTACGTCTCACTTATAAAGCAGCAATCTATTGAAAAATATGGTGAAACCTCAGCCGTGGCATATCTCCAAGGCATTCGATCGAGTCTGGCACCACGGACTCCTCGCCAAGCTTCCATATTATGGCTTGCCTCACCAGCTATGTTCTCTGCTAGCTAGTTTAGTCAAACAGATCTCTCTTTGTAGTGGTCGACGTAGTTTCATCTGAATATCTTATCATAAATGCTGGTTTTCCGCTAGGATCAATTCTAGCACCGAGACTATTTCTACTCCATATCGATTTGTTGGAAGCAACTCCATGTTCAGTACACAGCTTTGCGGATGATAGTTCCCTCCATACCTCCTTCTCTTCCAGGGCTCCGATACCAGCCAGGCAAATCAGAAACGAACAAGGGAGAAAATTTGGCAACATGAATATGGACTTGGCATCAATTCTCGAATGGGGAACCAATAACTTGGTAGATTTCAATGCAAACAAAACACAAACATGTCTTTCCTCTAGGAAAGCCGATCTCACTGTGCCCAACATGAGCTTGTCAGGAGTGACCATACCTTTGAAGACATCCATTTCGAAGTTTGGTATTACTATCAGCAATAACCTTTCTTGGGAAAATCACGTGAGATCAATTGCTGAAAGTGCATCCCAAAAACTTGGTTTTTTGTTTCGGGCCAGGAGCTATGTCATTTCCAGTCAGCTGATTATGATTTATAAGGCACAGATCCTGGAATACTGTTTCCATATTTGGAGTGCAGCACCCAAATATTTCCTGTAACTGTCGGATTCTGTTCAAAAAAGGGCAATTCGAGTCGTGGGTGATGCCTCGCCCACAAACTCACTCACTTCTCTGGAACACCGTAGAATAGTTGGCGATCTGGCTCTATTTTAGATATTTTTATGAACGATCCACTTCTGAAATATCGACAATTGTTCCTTGCTTGGCAGTCCTCGCGCAGAACATCTCTTTACAAAGACTCGTTCATCCAACGAACAGCGAGGCTCTGGAACACATTACCAAGGAAGCTGTTCCCCGAGGCATATAACCTACAGAAATCTAAGAAGAACATTAATTCCTACTTTAATGATCTTGGTTCTCACTATGTGATATCCTTTTTCGTGAGACATTACTACCAACATGTGTCCGAAATTGCTCTCAAAGGGCGCGAGACCTCTTTGAAAGTGGTTCCTCAAATACAGTTTTCTTCAATCATCTTTGTCATCTGATCCTAGATTCACGAGGAAGATTCAATCTCATGAATCATTCCATAGTACGGAAAATATGATATGATATACAGGGAGATGCTGAACTCGTTACTGAACCTATAAAAACATCCCAAGTTATAATATTTCAAGGCTTATCTCATTTTTACAAACATATAATATGATTCTTCGAACACTACCACATAAAAAAGGTTTTCTGGTTAGAATTTCGTGAAACGAACCATTTTCGAGAAAATTTACATTTTTAATTTAGTGTCCGAATAAAGATATCACATTGATTATGAGCGTCGTGTGCCCCTTTGATAAAAGAATTAGAAATTGATAACAAAAATTCACATTCCAAGTTAGTTTTGTTTTATAAGAGTTGATCATGATGAGATTTGTTGAGAAAATGTCCGCAATGGTGATTGTTTAGATTTTACAAACCTATTCACTAGGTGAATGTTTTTGGATATTAAAATGAAAAATGATCCTCTTCTCGAAAACGGTTCGTTTTCCGGTATTTCAACAAGAATATCATTCCCATGTAACAGTGTTCGAATAATACTATTCAGTTAGTAAAAATGAGAAAAATCTTGAGCCATAAAAACTTTCCATTTTCATTTCCATAGCCTCGGAAACGAGTTTCGCATCACCCTGTACAATAAATCATTTTTTCTGTACCACAAAACGATTTGTGAGACTGAATTACTCACAGGTACCAAGTTCCGTGATTCCAGGATCCAGTAACAACGATAATTGAAGAAAACGACCTACCTCCAAAGGGATCTAGCGCCCCTAGGCATCATTTCCAGAAACATGATGATGAATAGGAAAAAAAATTCTGATTTTCATCTGCAGTAAAACCACATGGGGTATACGAACATTATTCTGGGACACCCTATATATACATAGGTGAACATGATTTTGCATCTGGTTGAGAAGCTGTGTATCTTCATACTATTTACCCTGCGGCACGAAGTAATATCTCTTTAACTTGCTGCACCCGCGAAGAGATTCGTTCAAATTCAAGTGCATCTGCATATTATGGATTCATGTCGAATATAACTGACGTTCACCTACGGAAACAGTGGAGTAATAGTTATTTATTATACAAGGGAAAAAAGTAGTAGATTTAAGCTCCAGGTTGTGTTGTTTTCCGACGCGTAGCGGAGGGAGACAACAAACCGTGAGCTGAAATCTAATATTTTTCCCGTGTATAATACTCTTTTTTTTTCTGTGACAGAAGGAAGGACGAATCAATATTGAGAAGATATCACATTATTTTGAAATCTGAAAATTATCGACGAGAAATTTTAAGTTTTTAACAGTAGGGACACCTGCGTTGTATAGGCATCTTTATCATTCTTCTGAAGTAATCAAATACCTGATGTCACTTCTGTCAGTCAAATTCTGATATTTTATTTCAAAAAATTGCGAATTTAGTGGTTATTTAGTAACATACGTAACAGCGAATGGAAGGTAAAGGACTTGCAGTTCTTTCTCGGAGACGGTATTATTGACTCATTTTTCGGAACTATAGCACAACAAAAGCCATCAACAGTGTATATATATGTGATATTTATCCGGGAAAAAAGTACCCACTTTTTTCCCACGGGAAAAAAGTAATTTATGAAAAGTGACATTTTATAACCTGCCAACAGAAATGAAATGCCAACTTTTTTCCCGTCACAGAAAAAACGATTAAGACCATGCTTGGCCTCATTTTAGATGTGACTACATAGACCACGGTCTGATCCATAGTCTGACTACGGTATGAACGAATTGAGACGAATTGATAATGGTACGACATGTTGCTGAACGTTGCCTCATTTTGTCCCTAGATATCTGTAGAAGGGACAGATGAGGGTATTACGGGGCGATTATGAGTTATTGAGGTGGGTTAGCATGAACCATTTTCGAAAACGCCGATTTTGGAAACCCCCTTTACGATTTATAAAATTGGCCCAATTGAAAATTTGAGTTTTTTTGAGCTCTCTGTTTGATGCTTTACAGTTTTAAGAAAGGGGAGTAGGCAGTTGAGAGTGATTTTGTGAATAAGCTAGATCACTTTGAACAGGGGCATATTGCAGTTTGAACCATACAATTGGAAAAATCACTATACTTTGACCGTCATTGAAAACTCTCCTATTGTACCAGGATTTTGATTTTATCTTGTTGATCAACGGAGAATTGCCTTCTTTATATAATTTATTATGTTATGGCTTTTTATGTAGAATTGGCTGTTATCAAGATATGAGTGGAGAACTGAATCAAGTATGAAAATATCGATGTTTTTTGGCTGCCCAAAATTTTCCACAACCTCGTTGAGGTCAAAAACTTGGATTTCAACTCACCTAACGAGTACGAACGACATACCTACCCGAACTCAATAATCTTCTGAATTCTCTGCTTTTCCGAAACCAGCGTTGCCACAGCTCGTTTAGTCAGTAGTTCACTCTCTCGCTCCTCTTTGTCAAATCTTGCTCGTTTTCACCTCAGCCAGTAGGCCACGCAGATTGGGCGCAATATGGGAGGGCGGGGTTTATATTTTTTCAAAGCTCAGCTATATTAGCTTTGATGGCCTTAACATAAGCGATAAATTCAATGTTTCTACAAACAATGATGGAAATAAGTAGATGTCGCGCGTACTCGGCCATTTTTACGTAGGTATTGAAAACTTAAGAAAAATCACTTGACCGCTCAATACGTCACATATCGAGCAAGACTTTTTTTCGCTAGATGGTGATGCTGCTATTGCTGCTGTGGCAAGTAAGCCGAGTGAAAATAAAATGGCAAATCGCAATTTCGTACGCGGAACATGCGAAAGTGGGTTTATTTCACTCGAAATTCGGAAAATCTGCGACAATTTCGAAATTGACAGATGTCATAGTTGTGCAATGTCACCATCTATTGAAAGATCGCCGAAACCATTGTTCCCGAGAGGTCGAGAAGAATTTCTGCTTATTTCCATCATGCTTTGTCATGAATAACTCAATGAAGAGTTAAACTTTGCTCTGATAGTTGGATCAATCTTCAGAAAAATATAAAAACATGAAAAAAAATTCAAATTTTCATTTTGATATTCATTCATGTACCTACATATAGTGATGTGTTCTGAGTTGATGTTCATCTATTTCATCAACAACAAAATCTCGCTCGTTTATGAAAACGTAACTCGCTCGAAAAAACATATGTCTATGCATGACAACACTGTCCACAACCTGCCGATTGGACTGCTGACAGGACTTTTGGTAATTTCGAACTTGATTTTGGTTGGGCAGGAGCATTATGCAGAAGAATTAAATGTTCATGTCATTCATGGTCAAGTCATTGATTTCATCATCTGAAAAATCTGAGATTTACAAGCCTAAAAAGACGGATTCTAATGATAAATATCCAAGGTATCGACCTATAGGGTCTCATGTATGATTTTTGGATTTATTTTGTGTGCTACCACCGGATAGAGAGGATAATACCGTCGAACGCTAAGTTTGAACGTTTCATGAAATAGTGGGCTATAGGTATTCAAATGATGTATTCCCAATAAGTATTATATTTTATCAAAGAATTGATGCAATACCGTTATGTGTCACTATATTTCATTCATACATATAATATAAACTGGCAAATGACGTTCGTTTTGTGATTGTTATAAATCCTTATCAAAGAATGTACACACTAATTGTCTTCGAATCTAGAGACTTGAAATTGAACAGTTGATATTTTAATGATTTTATGTCATTCAGGTTATCGATAGGTATTAGCGTGGTGAAATAGTTTTCCTCCAAACAATCATGAAAATGAATGTTTATCAACCAGTTACTACATTGCGAATAATATGCTCAGATTCCTAAAGCAGGTGATACTAGAGAAAATTGAGCAGAAATCCGAAGAATCAAAAATGGTATAAGTATTCAACACCCAATATTTCGAGAATGTCGTGATTGGATGTACAGGGCATCCCAATTTGGGCACTTTTGCGGGGTATCTCCCTTATTAGTAAAGATAGAGCATTGCGGTTTTCGCGACAGTGTGCTACTTTTTTATGAAATTAATAATGGCGCAAGCAGAATTGTGGTAGCTCTTCCGGTTGTCTAGATACAGGGTGGAATTGAAAAATATCCCCCCCCGAGTCTCAGTTATCTTTGAACTTATCGAAGAAGATAAAACTTGTTTTTATAGAGTTTTTCTCGTAGAATCCAGTGGCGTAGTTATTTTTCTGCTAGCACCTTTTGTTTTTTAGTTATGGAGCAAACATATGTTTTTTTAAATGGAAAATAATTGTATACAATTATATATTTTTGGAAAGCCCACTTCATGCTCAATGTATATATGAAATAATATACAGGGTGTTCCATTTAAAAAAACATATGTTTGCTCCATAACTAAAAAACAAAAGGTGCTAGCAAAAAAATAACTACGCCACTAGATTCTACGAGAAAAACTCTATAAAAACAAGTTTTAACTTCTTCGATAAGTTCAAAGATAACTGAGACACGGAGGGTGCCTGAAAAGTGATATTTTTCAATTCCACCCTGTATCTCGAAAACCGGAAGAGCTATCACAATTCTGCTTGTGCCATTATTGATTTCATAAAAAAGTAGCACACTGTCGCGAAAACCGCAATGCTCTATCTTTACTGATAAGGGAGATACCCCGCAAAAGTGCCCAAATTGGGATACCCTGTACACGTATTGTGACATACACTGGGAGAAATAGTCGAAACCATCGAAATTCTCTTGCTATGAGATTGTCAGAATATCTTACTGAGGAGAAATGAGTATTTGTCTCAGAAATAGAATCTTCAGGTACCTAATACAATTTACTTGAAACATAATTATTCTATTCCATTGAATTAACAGATACTCAGCAAAAGATTCCAGATTATTCATTGGAGATTATAATGGTTTCAGTGCCAATATAAGAGGTTTCTTCTCCCAAGAATAAGAATCTTAAAAAAATTATAGTGGCGTTTGATTCAAGATTCCTGAAGTTTATTTGAGATTCAAGATTCTTTCTTTGAAAATTGTTGCACTTTGTCTTAAGTATGCCATACTCCTTTACTTGATTCAAGGTACTATCCAAAAAAAAAACAATGTTCAGCCATTTTTCGAAAACATTTATTTTCATAATTTTGGGCGTGAAAAATAAAAACGAATGATTAATGTACAGGTTTATGATAAAGTAATGCACAAAATTCATGAAACGTACAACGATCACTTTTGAAAAAAATTCAAGAACACGTCAAACTCTTTATTTTTATTCCGCATCTTTTGAAATAAGTTACAAAAATAACACGTCAAAGTTGTCAAAGTTATGACGCCATCAACAAATTTTTTTGATGCGAAGCTAATATTTTTATTACATTATGTGATAGAGCTTGTGTTTTCACACAAGGGAAAAATAGTTGCAATAAGAGAACAAATCCTAACAGTCGATATTCCCTCTAGATAAATAATTGGAATTGGCAGCTCAATCAAAATGAAAGTCAAGTAATGGGACTGTTATGCCAATTGTTTAATCAAGCGAATTCAATATACCTAGTTGCTTTTGGAGAATGTATGTAGCCAAAAAATAGTGCTTCTCATCCCAATTATTTTTGTATTATACTTGTAATGTACCGAATTTCAATTCGCCATCATCAGCTACTAGAAAAGCAGATAGCAACTCATTTTTTGTGAGCAGTGTGGAATAACGATTCCATTAACAGAAACATGACGTAAATTCCTACATACCAAAATGATGATGGAAACACAAAAAATACATGTGAAGTTGGCTATAAAAGAATCAGGACACCCATCAGAATATCAACTTCCAGAAAACCAGCATCATGATTTGGTTCAGTTCATTCACATTATTATCCGTACTGTTAGCAGGGGTATGTTCAGAGAAAAACCCCTACTGTGACTTGCACTGCTATGAAGCTCCCATGCATACAGTTTGTGAAAGGAGTGCTGAGGTAAGGATACCAGATCCTTCAATAAATATTATTCTTATTATTACATTCATGTCTCACCCTTACATCTAGGTAACACACATGCCATAATCATTTTTCTCTATATAACACTAATTCAGATATTGAGCATTCAAAATTTTCAAATTGTTGAAGAGCGGACGTGATTTTGCTTGTGTGTATCAAAATGGATTATTGTTATGTTGTTCTTGTTACGCTCAATACGTATGTTTTCGGGGTTCAATATAAGAATCCCGAAAGTGTTTGTTTCATGAAACTTTCACAGCTGAACATCCTTTAGTATAATGGTGTTTTCCACCGTTTTCTACTGTTGAATGGATGATACATATACAAAATATAGGCGGTTGCCATAAACTCCCAAAACGAATAAAAATAATAACCTTTTTGAATTTCAATGATTTCATTCGCTTTTTCATATTCCGAACGCACTTCTAATCAAAACATCCAAATGGAGTTTCACAATATACAAATCGATTCATTCATAATGACAGAAGTGTCAAATTGACATTCGTTTCAATGCCGTCAATTATTGTCCATGGAATACTATACCTTTGTACCTAATGCATAATGATTCGGATCGCGAGATACACCGCCTGAAGCACAATTTCAAGAATGATGGTTTAAAAAAATGCGTTCGTTGATGAAATCATATATACAAGGTTACTGCTAATTCGATACATCCCTTTGAGGATGTGATAGTGGAGGTTATAAAGAGTGATTTCATCCCTGCTATATACATCATGCAGAAGTAAATAGTTTTTGAAACATTAAAATTTTTCTGCTTTTGGAAAATGGATATTCCTCTCCTCCCTTAATATATAAATAATCAATAGAGCAACGTGTGTGTGAAGCTGCACTTTTGAAACATACCTGGTAGGGAATGAACCTTCTTGTAATTTCGACATGTAATTTGACACTTTTCAAGCATGATCGAAATTTTAAAATATCTCACTTTATAATAATGATAAAATGAGGAAAAACACTAGCACTGAATAAAATGGATATATCATAAATATTGATCAAGTATGTTGTTATTACCTCTGGAAAACTTGATGCATGCAAGGATATATTTAATTTCATCAGTAATAATTTCGTGATGTCCTTAATGAAATGAATTTTCTGAATTTCATTTTTCAAGAATGCTTCCAGATCAAAAAATTGATCATGAAGATCCACCCCAACAAACATTTTAGCTATAAATGGTATAGTATACGTCATTTCGACATTAGAATAGGTCAACGACTTATTTGGCCAAACTGAATATTACGTCTTATTAACGTCAAATTTACCTCGCGTCGTTCGTGTCAACGGCAGTCGCGTGCGTGAAAGAATCACTTTTCGCACTTGTTAGGAAAATTACTATTCTCGGAAATTAGTAAATTTCGACTTCTCCGAGTAATTTTTCCTCTCTGCTTGGTATAATTCTGTTAAACTGTTGGTTGGCTGTCATATCTTCACAGTATTCAGCAGACAGTTTTCTAACTGTCTACAATTTTTTCGTTCGAGAAGGATAAAAGTCTCACCGTGGTGGTGATACTTCGAACGTTTTACTCAGGTCATAGGGGCCCTGGAATCTATTCTGAGTTAGAGAAATTGATATATCTAAATAGCAGTAATATAGATACACATTCATCACTCCGAACTAGGCATCTGTTATACTGATGTCTGCTGACGCGCGTCGCTGGAAATCTGATTGTCAACTTCTTGGGGCCCGCTTAAGTTAAGCTTACGGTCGGTATAAAATCAATGACTTCATGCAAAATCTGGAAAAGTCACGAAGTCAAGAATTTATGTCGCCAACTATACGGCCTGATAGTTTGAGTATAAGAGTGTCGATAGCATTTTACGAAAAGTTGATCACACAAGCCTGCTAATCACCCGGGTGCCCTGTATCATTGATACCGCTGATATAACGGTATAGCTGCTCTTCTGGGTATGACGACTTGATACTTGTACAACCCTTATTCTGTCTGTCTCAGAATTGTGGGCCAGACCCAGGCTGCGGTCCGGATTTTCGAGAGGTTCCCTTTACCGATGAGCAAAGACAACAGATCTTGGATCAACATAACGAATTGAGGAATAAAGTTGCATTGGGAAAGCAGGATGGACAACCACCTGCAAGTAACATGAGAGAGTTGGTAAGTTATTCCAAACACTCAGAAGTGTGCATATAGTTAACTTTGACCACAGTGGTATATGAAATTTTTTCCGTACATACCCACAATACAAAATGAAATAATATCATATTTTGAATTGACTCTGCCTTTACATGATGGAAATCCATATATATAGTGATTATAGTAGAAAGTTTCACAAACGATAAGAATTTCACAAAATTCCTGATATTTCGCAATAACACAGTATTGCTCATTGAAGTGAATTACTCTTACGCACTTTCCGAACCTGAAGGATCATAATTACTTGTGGAATGGATGAAGCGATCTACATTGAAATAAATTAATTGAAAATCTTCGTTAAAATTTGGTTACACCCAACTTGAAAATGATGATGATTGCATATATTCATTACCTACTAAGAAAACAAATTCAAATATCGGTTATTATAGAGGTCTAGTTTGTCGTTGAGTAAAATGTTAGAATTTTCGGCATTATTTATTTATTAATGGCTCCAAATGAATAAGATTCAATCCTCAATTCTTTACGTGTATAATTTCTAAATTCTCAACAAAATTTGAAGAAGCTGCTGTGTTAGCGAATCATGTCAAAATTTTAAGAATTTTGTGAAAATCTTATATTATATACAATTACTTACAACTACCATCACCACCCACACACATTATTCTGTCGTATTCTTCATTGATCGATATGAATAACAGAATTATGTCATAATTTCAATCGGAGAATCTAGTGAAACAGTGAAAATTCATTTTTTGCAGAATGGTGAGTGATAATTTAATTATTATACCCAATTGGAAGATGTGATGAAACAATTCATCGACTTAAAATACGAATTATTTCATAATTTCTATTGAAAGGACTATTGGCACCAAGAAAATTCATATTTTCAGCATAGTAGGTGATACTGGTACTGGTACTGGTGGGGGACGTTTCCACGTCAGCAACTAGTCCCCAATGGGACCTTTTTGCCAACCCCAAGTGTTTTTCAATGACTGATGTGGTTCGCTCAAGAGAGCTGGCTAACATCCTTTTCAGGCACCGCCCATCAGCTCTCTTTTCAGAGTTTTTCAGCTGTGTTTTGTAGGCTAGTAATGTACTCACTACCATATGCGCAGTGGCAGGCCTGCTAACTATCATCGTTAACCCCCGAGACCGAGGTCTACTTAAGCAGCTGGCCCGCTCTCACGCTCAGCTGGTAGTTTTCCGCACCCACCTACATAAACGTAGGCTAGTAATGTACTCACTACCATATGCGTAGTGGCAGGCCTGCTAACTATCATCGTTAACCCCCGAGACCGAGGTCTACTTAAGCAGCTGGCCCGCTCTCACGCTCAGCTGGTAGTTTTCCACACCCACCTACATACACCGTCCTACTTCTTCTCTGATGCTCACAACCACATCGTCATATCTTTCTGCGTGTTCTGTGTAGGCTTTGTTACTAACTCCATGCGCCACTTTAGGAGCAGCACTGTTAATTGGAACGCAACAGCGAATCGTGCAGGACTATCCCCAGCCGATGCTCCGAAACTTTACAATATTTAATTCGTAAATAAAATATTGAAAAAAGTTCCTTGCCCGTGCTGGAAATCGAACCCACGACCTTGCGGTCGTGAGACGGACGCACTTCCACTGCGCCAATCCCGGCCCATAGTAGGTGATAAATTGATTATACAAAATTGAAAAATGAGGTGAAAAAATTGTATTCGACTTCTTTCGAAACAACCTCTGCCATAAACAGACTATTCTGGGAACAGTACCTATGTTGATATTTTTTTTTCTCCAGAATATGTGAAGCTGAAGATTTCCTTCTATAAAAATTCCAATATTGTATATTGATGATAGCCGGAATACATTCAAGCCACTTTGTTTGAATAATACATGGTTGTTCAGAATCTAAAAAACGAAATCAGGAACATATTTTGATTAGGCCGTAACGCAAAATCCCATCGTCTCACAAAATGATCCGTTGCCTAACTGGTTACGTATACATCAATAATTATGACAATTCGCAAAGAAGATGCAATGTCTACTTTAGTGATCGATGATATTTCCGAATGTTGAAATTTTCAGACATGGAATAAGGAACTAGAATACATCGCACAATGTTGGATGAATGCTTGCAAAGGAGATCCAATGAAGCACGACAAATGTAGAAGAACAGGTGAGAACTGCATTGACAGTGAATAATTTTCTTTTTGCTTTTTGAATGTGATCGTTTGTTCTCCCGATTCAAATCCAAGGGCGGATCCAGGGGAGGTCAAAGGGGGTCATGACCCCTCGGCCCTAGGCACAGGTATACCGGAGATTACTTTGTGAACATTCTGCTCAATTCACCAAACAAATTTAATATAAATGGATATTTGTCATATCGATACAGGACACGTTGCACATGCGAATACAAGGCAGGAATTAATAATCAACAATAATCATATTTGTTTCGGTGTTTTCTGCGTACATACAGGGTGATTCAGATTTGAATGTAAATACGATACCTGTAGATAGGGGACACTGTGATGGTCCCAAATCACCTTCCTTCGATGTTTTCAGGAGATTGGGACGGTCTCCGCATGTTTTTCTCCGAGTTTCCTTGGCATAGAGTATGCTTTGACTCTGAGGACCCTTCACAGTGTGCTGCGGAAATATCCGAGATCATCATGCTCGGAATGGACACATACATACCTCATCCTTCGAAAAGATCACCACCATCGAAACCCTGGTTCAACAAAAACTGTTCTAGAACTGTTGCCTTGAAACAAACAGCCTACCATCGCTGGCGCAAAAACCCTAACCTCGCGACTAGAGCAGAATACGTCGATGCCAGAAATCACTGCAGCCAAACAATAGATGCTTCGAAAGAAACATACAATGCCAAGATAAGATCAAAACTCATAGATTGTCCCAATGGCTCCCGTTCGTTTTAGTCCCTTGCTAAAGCGGTCGGAAGAAATTTCACTGATAGTTCATTTCCACCACTGTCCAAATCCGACGGCACATTAGCAACAACATCGCAGGAGAAAGCAAATATTTTTGCAGAGATTTTCGCAGCAAACTCTACTTCAGATTCCCAAGGAAAAGTACCGCCGAACATTCCACCCTCGATTCCACCCGTTGAGAGTCGAATGCCCGAAATCGTCTTCCGTCAACGCACTAACAGACGAATTTTGCTTGATCTCAAAACGAATAAGGCTAACGGTCCTGATGGAATTCCACCCATTATCCTCAAAAAATGTGCACCAGAATTAACACCGATTCTCTGCAAGTTGTTCACCGTCTCTTACAGGTCGGGTATTTTTCCATCATGCTGGAAGACAGCTAGAGTCCAACCAATCCCCAAAAAAGGGAACAAGAACCTGCCCAACAACTACAGGCCCATTGCCCTGTTATCAGTAATCTCCAAAGTGATGGAGAAAGCCATCAATATTGAGCTTATCAAATGTCTAGAGAGCTCGGGAATCATCAATGATAGACAATACGAATTTCGCCACCGAAGATCTACTGGAGATCTAATCGCCTACGTCACCTATTTATGGCATGCTTCATTAGAAAAACACGGGAAATCTCTAGCTGTCGCGTTGGACATATTGAAAGCATTTGACCGGGTTTGGCACAAAGGACTCCTCCACAAACTATACCATCATACGGCTTACCACCTCAGCTATGCCATCTCTTATCGAGTTTTCTTTCAGGCAGATCGCTTCATGTGGTGGTGGAAAGTGTATCGTCTGATACAATTGGCATTAATTCCGGCGTTCCATAAGGATCAATTTTGGCACCAACATTATTTCTTCTTCATATCAATGATCTGGTGGGAGTAACAACTTGCCCCATCCACAGCTTTGCAGATGATAGTACCCTCCATACTGCGTTCTCTTCCAGAATTCCCATTTCTTCCCAGGAAACTGAGAACTCACGGCGCAGGCAGGTCAATGCTGTCAATGAAGACCTTGCTGAAATCACAGCCTGGGGAACCAACAACCTAGTTGAATTCAACGCCACCAAAACTCAAGCCTGTATTTTCTCTAGAAAGGCGGAACTCAGTATGCCTGACATTGTAAAGTCTGGCACCACCATCCCCACCAAGTCCACCATATCTATGCTCGGTATTTCCATCAGCAACACTCTTTCATGGGATAATCATGTGAGATCCATCGCAAAAGCTGCTTCACAAAAACTCGGATTCTTGTTCCGTGCGAAAAGCTACTTTACACCTCAACAGCTCCTCATGATCTACAAAGCGCAGATACGGCCTGTTCTAGAATACTGTTTCCACATATGGGGTTCAGCACCAAAACATACGCTGATGCTCTTAGATTCCATCCAGAGAAGAGCCATCCGCCTGGTGGCAACGCAATTTGTTTCTCAAAATCGAAGGAATTTGTGTTTCGATAATCATCAATACACTTGTTGTATTACAAGCGATAATCCTATGACGGTTGTATTGTTTTCAAATGGATATCCTGAGATGTCCTGAGAGACCTGAACTGTTTCATGAACTGGGGCCATTTTGGTTGCAAAGACATTGTATAATGATTTTATACCCACATTATAAGATTTCCAGTTCTTCACGTTTCTATAAGATATGCTGTGTAACTGTTCTTACAGCCTTTGATATATTAGTTCTGCTAGTTTCCCTTCCCCCCCTCTTCCTGTCGCGTGGGGTGGATCCGCCCTTGTCAATTATATTTCCAGAATAATGTACATGTTATAATTTTAGCTGAATACAAGAATGTGGGACAAAACTTGGCTGCCACCTATAGTAATGCCGATAACTTCAACATCAAGCCAGTTCTGACCCAACTCACCCAGGTGTGGTATGATGAGGTTAAAGATTTCGATCCGAAACTCGTTCCTTCTTATCAATGGTAAGCCAATATTCTAAGTGAACCTAGCACGTTGAGTAAAATATGGTGTGTCAGCTCAAAAAAGATTATTTTTGAATTTTATTCACCGTTAGATTGTTAGATAGCAAATTTTCTACTGGGGGGTATACAAACTAGTAAAGACATGTCTTCAAAATTTATCAATTACTATTATTCTGAATAAAAATTAATGGGCAGTCATTCAACTATCTAACAATAACCAAGTGATTTTGATGAATAAATCTCTTCATTCTTATAATATCATTCTAAAATAATGAAATGCTAATCATTTTACCCCTATACGGAAATTTTTCTATTCTTACATGAGTTCATTCCACAGTTATACGATCTTTTTGACAAGAATAAATTGATCTCAGTGAAAAGGTCCCATTAGGGACTATAGATGCTGACGTGAACACATCCCCTAATTCTTTTTTTTTTTTCTATTCAAAGAGGAACGAATATTTTGAAGTTTATCATTTCTCATATAACAGCTAATCGAAATTTCTCTCCGTGAATATATTTCTTCTCAAATTGATATTGACATGCCTGCTAATTCTAGGGACTACCCCACTGGTCACTACAGCCAGTTTGTCTGGGCCAATACTTCGGAAATCGGATGTGCAGCTACGGTCTACTCGTCTCAAAAAAGTGGTAGGAAGATGTTCGTGTTCTTATATGGCTGCAACTACGGTCCAGCAGGAAATTGGGATAACCGGCCTGTATATGAGGAAGGAAAGCCAACTCTTCGAAGTGGTAGTAAATTTGAGGGTTTGATATAGGCTATACTCTGGATATCAACTTAATTGTTTCTTGATCGGTATTGATGAATAAAGTTACGAATGCAATTATCGATATTTTTCTATGAACCAACACACACCTGTGTATTAATATACCCATTCAGCACACAATCGCCTGAGAACAGCTTTCAAATGTCATCGATAGCCTCAAGAGGATGTCTTGCTTTCTTCATCCTCAAAACGTTATTATAGGCTACGAATTCTCACTCAGAATGTTCTGAATAAGAAAATACTTGAGAACAGTCTCAGTACGTTTCTATACAGGGTGTTTCATGAGGAGACCCACATAGCCAAATGGTTGATAGGGAAAATCTTGACGAGTTGATGTATATATATGAAAACATTTTTAGACCCTCCATAACGAAGATACAGGGTATTATGTGAAATTGCTGCAAAACTTTGATGGCTGATATTACAGAAATGATTTATCGTAATCTACTGAAATTTGACAGCGACGTATCTCTACTGAAACTATTCAAGATAACATATTATGAAAAAAAATATCCAGGTCTGGACTTGGGAGAATTTCATGTTTCATTGTTATGTCAAAAAAGTTCACTTTATGACCACGTTTCTCGAAAAATTTCATCAGATTCAGAAAAATCAGACAAAATGCTTCAAAAACCGCTCTTCAATTTGATCGGCGCACTTTGACCGGTTCAATAAAAAAATGTGGAACAAAACCGTTCGAATGAATTTTAAATTTCGACTGTCAACTTTCAACTGGTATAATGTGAATTGATTTTTTCTACATTCTTGTTGAATATTGATTGACAGAAAGATATACGAGAAAAAAAACACGAAATTCCGGATAGATATTATTATTCCTGACTTTGTTTTATGGGTGTCGCTTGAAGCATAGATCCTTGAAGTAAAGATAAGATATCTAGTAGGTCTTGTTTTTCTTTTGTGTGACGAGACGTGACGTTTGTTGATAATCCGAACTGATAGGTAGGTACTAGACTAGTACTAGGTAGGTACCAACTGATGAAATTACGACATGAGGATTCATGTGCCCATATTATGGTGATATATTAAATTAGTTATGCCATCACGCATAAACTTAGCTCTATTTTTTGTTATTGATACACTTCTGCAAGTGATATAAGGATGCATTCGACATTTATTCAAAATTCCTAATGTTCATCCTCGTGAAGGTTTTACTACAACGTATTCTTGGGTCTGAAAATATTCTATGGTATTAAACATAGTAAAGCATTTGGATTTTCGTCTTGTTCAGCATTTGGAATATGAAGTGGCACCTAGAGTGCAAGGATTTTTCGATTACCAGTGTACACCTATCAACAAACGCCACGTTACATAAAATAAAATCATGGCCAACATTATAATAAATTCATAAAATAGAGTCACGAGTCATCATATCTATCTAGAAATTCGGTCAAAAACTAACATGTCAAATCATAAAAAATCAGAACTCCTCTCTTCAGTCGATTTCTATCCAATAAAGAAGTACAAAATAATCAATTTACACCAATCCAGTTGAGAGTTGAGAGTTATCAGCCAGGTCAAAATTGAAAATTCATTCGAACGAATTTGTTCCATATTTTATTATTGAACCGGTCAAAGTGTGCCGTGTAAATTGAAGAGCAGTTCTCATAGTATTTTGTCTGATCTTTCTGAATCTGATGGATTTTTTCGCGAAAAGAGGTCACAAAGTGAACTTTTTTGACATAACAATGAAACATGAAATTTTCCCACGTTCGAACCTGATTTTTTTTTTTCATAATATGTTATCTTGAATAGTTTCAGTAGAGATACGTTGCTGCCAAATTTCAGTAGATTATACGATGAGTTTTGTCTGTAATATCGGCCATCAAAGTTATATAACAATTTCACATAATACCCTGTATCTTCGTTATGGAGGGTCAAAAAATGTTTCCATCAACTCGTCTTGATTCCCCCTATCAACCATTTGGCTATGTGAGTCTTCTCATGAAACACCCTGTATATGTAAGGAGAAGAATGGGTTCGGAATGAAACGAACCTATGTAGGGCAAATGTGGATGCTGGTACACCGATGGCTCTGAAACTTTGAAAGGCGTCGGACGATATTCCAGGCAGAGCTATACGCCATTGAAATGTGTGCAAGGGAGCTGGAAAATCGACACCACACACAAAAAACAATAAAGATATTCTCAGATAGTCAAGCAGCACTGAAAGCACTTGAATCCAACTGCCTTGAATCCAGAGCAGTATGGAACTGCAGAGAAACCTTAAACCGACTGGCACAACGCAAAAGCGTCAACCTATTCTGGATACCAGGTCACACGGGCCTATAGAAGGAAACGAAATAGCGGACGTCCTAGCAAAAGGGGGGGGGGCGAAACATCGTTCACTGGACCAGAACTGGGTAATAGGTATAGCACATAGCAATGTTATAACATCCTGGGCCGACAACAAAAGACTCGAATATTGGCGTAGTCTACCGGGCCTAGCCCATTCCAAAGCATTCATTGCTTGTACAAGGAACAAACAGGACTCTGACCAACTACTAGAACTCAGTAGAGCACACCTCGCAGTTATAGTAGATTTGCTCACTGGCCCCTGCATCCTCAAAAAACACCACATACACAAAATCGGACTTACACTAGATGCAGAGTGCCGCAGAATCAGATTTTCAACATTTGGCAATACAACAGTAGGTCCAGAAAACCTGATAAATCGTTCTTTCAACGTACTCCTTGATTTTGCCAAGAGATTAGATATACTGGGAGAAATATAACCATAGGGTGAGCCACAATAGACCATGTGGAAGGCCTGACATGGGCCCACTCACGTTTAACCTAACCTTACCTAACCTAACCTACACAGGGTGTCCGGATATTATGCGCAAAAAATCAAGAGAGTGATTCTACATGATGAAATAAGAAATCCGTTGTATATGTACGTGGGTCCGGAAATGCATAGTTTCCAACATACAGTGTGTTAAAACTTTTAAAAAAGATCGGTGTTTTATGAATATCTCAAATGTCCTTTCACCGACTTTCTTGAAATCTGGCAATGTTATTTTTTGCCATGGGGGGCTGATATAGCCATAATTCAATTGCGATTATGAAATTCAGTGGCGTCCCGGGGGGCAACCAACCGAATATTATTTTCAATAAAATGTGAGCTACTGATTTTTTTGAATTCTGTATCTTCACAACCTATTGACCAACTAAAAATACAACATTTAGATATCTTGAGTTATTTTGATAATTTGCTTCATTTCCATGGAAAAAAGGAAATACTAATTTATTGCATAAATTTGTACCAAAAAATTCCTTCAAAAACTGGGGTGAAAATAAATGCATGATCAATGTCCATAGACATAGAATGAGTGTGGAGATTAATTTCTTCAAATATTTCTTGATACACGTTTGACACACTCAACACTATCTGTATATTGAGAACTATGTATTCTCGGTCCAGGAAGGCGTAGTTTTCGATAATACAAATAAGTGTGTCAAACATGTATTATACAGAGTGTTTCAGATTTAAATTTACAAACGATACTTGTAGATAGGGGACACTTTGGTGGTTCCAATTCACCACTC
The DNA here is from genome assembly GCA_918026855.4 of Phaedon cochleariae. Lineage (NCBI taxonomy): Eukaryota > Metazoa > Arthropoda > Insecta > Coleoptera > Chrysomelidae > Phaedon > Phaedon cochleariae. The sequence goes on from OU896717.1 coordinate 30,492,885, forward strand.
ATCGATATGTCTACCGCCTTTTATAACTGAGATACAGGACGTTATCTTGATTTTGGCAAAATCTTCATCTGGTTATAACTTTTGAACCACTTTGTATAATTCATCCATACTTGGTAGAAATATTCCACTTATATTAACCATCAAAACTAAATGAAAATCCGGATCAGAATCCAGGTCCGTCTTGGGGAAAACCAGAAAACTTCTTTTATCTCAACAACGCCCTGTATGGCAAAATTTTGTTGGTCTGTTTCGATAATTATTTGGAAAGAGCGGAAAAAAATTAAATAAGTGACCTACTTCTTACGAGTGCGCATCTACTTTGACAGTTGGTTTATAATCATGTTTTGAAATATTCAGCTCCATTAAGAGGCATTTTTATTGAACTCAAAATTCAAAATTCAATTTTAATACAAAAAAATAATTGTCTCTAAAGTTCAACATCATTAGAGTCAAATTAGGTGAACTATCGATAGATTTGATGTCACAGAATCATTTGTCTTATGGTATCATAAATTTTAGAGGGCTCATTTTATTTTCGACTATTAATTCACGAGCTGCGGTTAAGTAGGCTGTGCAAAAAAATCTGATATTCTGACAGGTCATAATGACTAGTGTGATATTATTGGTAATGCTAATATAATTATTTCTGGTGCTTGTATTGGGTTGTTACATCTCAAAGTGTTCATAATTGTGCCTACAATAACTTTACCAATAATATCGCAACTATAGTGATTATGAACTGTTACCGCAGCTTATGAATGAATAGTAAAGTATAAAATAAGTCCTCGAAAATTTTTAAAATCATCGACAAATTATTCTGTCAAACAAACAAATTTATCGATAGTTCACCTAATTTGATTCTAATGATGTTGAACTTTGGAGACTGTTATTTTTCTGTACAAAAATTGGGTTTTGAATTATGAGTTCAATAAAAATGCCTCGAAATGAAGCTGAATATTTCAAAACATGATAATAAACCATCTTTAAAATTGGATGCACACTCAAAAAAAGTAGGTCACTTCATTCATTTTTTTTTCGCTCATTCCAAATATCAAAACCGATCAATGAAATTTTGCCATACAGAGTGTTGTTTTTGAGATAAAAGAAGATTTCTGTTTTTCCTCAAGACGGATCTGGATTCTGATCTGGATTTTCATTTGGTTTTGATGGGTTATATAAGTGAAATATTTCTACCAAGTATGGATAGATTATACAAAGTGGTTCAGAAGTTATAACCAGATGAAGATTTTGCCAATATCAAGAAAACATCCTGTATCTCAGTTATCAAAGACGGTAGACATATCGATGGGGGGTGATTTGGAACCACCGCAGTGTCTGAAACACCCTGTATAATATTTGAAGGAAAGGAATCTCCATTCTTATTCTAAGTCTATGGACATGGATACATTTAATTTCACCCCTGTTTTTGAAGCAATATTTTCCACAAATTTATACAATGAATTGGTATTTATTTTTTTCCACGAAAACGCAGCAAAATAGCAAAATAGATCAGAAGACCAAAATGTTGTATTTTCAGTTAATTATTTGGATATGAAAATATAGAATTCAAAAAAATCAGTGACGCACATTTTATTGACAATAATATGAGGTAGCGTGCCCACGGGACGCCCCTGGATTTCACAATTCCAATTTGAATATGGCTAAATCAGCCCCTCATGACAAAGAATATCATTGCCAAATTTTAAGAGAATTGGTAAAAGGATATTCGAGATATTCATATAAAAAAACGATTTATTCAAAAAAGTTTAACACACTGTATCTTGAACACTATGCATTTCCAGCCCAAGCATATATAAAATAAATCTCATGTTTTCTCATGCAGAATCACCCCCCTGATTATTTGCGCTAAATTTCCGGACACCCTGATGTGAACCGACGAATATCTTTCAACAGAAACTTCAAGAGGTTGTTCTATTTTCTACATCCGAATGTCGATATTAAGCTCCTAATTGTCAAAGATTTAATTGAATTGAGTTGATCTAGTTCAAATATATTAGAATATCATGAAATATTCGTCAACTTGATATATTATTATGCAGTTCTCTTCCAGCATGTTTCTCAATGTTATTTCCCATGGTATAACTATTATGCAGCTCTCTTCCAGCATGTTTTTCAATGTTATTTCCAATAATATAAAAAAATTTGGAAAAGGTAAGGATATCGTTTTGGTGAATAATTAATTTGACAACAGCAAATGACAGTTGTTTTCAGGTTGCCAGTTCGATATCGTGAGTTCGATATATTTCATCGGTGAATACCTTGTCAAAAATTCAGCAGATTTCGATAGATCTGTTTCAGATCTATTTTATGCTATACGAGAGAGAGAGAGAGAACATCTTTATTAGGGATATACCCCGAAAGGCCATTGACCGAAGTCTTTCAGCCCTGCTATACGAATTCAGAGAAAGGGCAATAAAATAAACCTATGACGTCAACACATTATGTACTTTTTAGTAAATGGAAGAGTGACATATTTTCAACAAAATAAAAAAGAACAAATCAAATATTCTCGTACAAAAATAATAATATTTTCAATTTTCAATTCAAAAATAGTCACAAATATCACAAAATACAGTTACATGCGAATGAGTGCGAATTGAGTGAATGAAAAACAGGAACGAATGGTGAAAATAGCGAGTGGAATTTAACAACAAAAATACAAATGAATTGAAAAAAATTAACGTGAGGAAAAATTACTATAACAGAGTGATAAAAAAAGTTGAATTTGATCTGAATCAGATTAAGTATTGTCCTTTTTTGGTTTATACATATCATTATTGTACCTATATGTGAATTCATTACTCATTTTGTGAAATTAGTTTGAAGAGATCGTGCTGGTTAGGATAGGTTAGGTTAGGTGTGTTAAAAGATATAGCACTTTCACTCGAACTCTATTTCCATTTTGTTTTCAAAGAATCTACCATCGAATATTTCACGCAATATTTATTATGCCCGCCGTGAAAATTATTTCAGATATCAGGGAGTTAAAGCAATGCAGAATGCGTGAGCGTAAACGTAGAATTTGACATCTAAGCATGCGCAGTATGCGAATTTCCTACGCCAGGAGATACGTCTGACGTATGTTTACGTTTTGCTACACTGGTGCTAAACGCAAATCGTATTGAACCGAAGACGTTACCTATCTAAGCGAATACAAACGATAACTATTCGGTTTCTACTTTAACCTCACTTTTATCACATGAAATCACATTTGTATTTTATTGCGCTTTGTTCTTGTGTTGTGCTTCGAAGAAATCATGGACAGTTCAAATAAAAGAATTCTCTTTTTCTTGGAAGATGATTCGCATCTCGCAAGGGAAGTTGTAGGCCATAGTCCCTACGAAGACACGGGCCGTTGGAACCCCATCTGAATGAATATAATGTAAATTACTGGAAAACTTATGCCTTCCTGGTATTCTTAGGGTTCTAGCTAATCTTGGAATGTCATTTTTCGCAAATCGAAATAGATTTTTTCATTCTATTTCAAATAAGTTGTTCAAATAGATATCTCTATATAATTCCCTTCGATTACCTAAATTGTCGTTCTCATTCAGTACATGAAGGATGAACATAAATCATCCAGGTCATCGTCACTACTAGCATCGCTATCATTTGTAGCTTCGAATATCAAAATCTCTTCCATTTTGCAACAGGGTTTGCAGCAACAACACTGGAACAATATCCAAGCAAGCGAAGACTAACAAATCAAAACATTTGAATGGAAAAGAAAAATAGGGTTAAAATGAGTCTGGTCTTGTAACTTGTATGTACGTAAAACATGTACCTACCATACGGTAGCTTCAACGCTACTTTTCATTGAATACGTACGTATTTCTATTCACGTTTACATCCATACGTAATTAAATAATAAAGTTTTTGTATGGGCTTTAACTCCCTATTATATTTATACATGTACCTCAACAGAGAACTCATTCATCAAATAATAGCACTATACGGCAAAAATTCAGACTTAGTGAAAAATCGTCTTTTTCCCAATAACCCTTCGACAAATTTGTACAATCTTTCTTTGTCAATGCACCAGATGAATCGCTATCATCAGAATATTCAAATGAAGTCCCAAACATCTAGCAATCGATGGCGAAAACAATAAATTTCAATTCTCGATAAAGACTCTTAAGCGCTTCGAAAGCTTTTTGCTCCCACTTGAGGAAAGCAGAAGGGGTAGGAAAGTTATATATTTCTTGCAGGAAAATTAACGGAGTCATAGATCTTTCGACAAGACAAAAACATCTGAACGGGTGAATAAGGGGCCATTACTCGGAGCTTCGATTAGAATGTTGGATTGAGATTCAAATGAGGTTTCCAGAGGGCTTCTCAATGGTTCTCATTATTGGTTTTGACAGTATTACTATAGAATCCTATGTCTATAATTCACGAAAACGTTATTCTGACATATATGTAGTTTTTATTTTGGAAGTTCAAATAAAAAACTAACTATTGAAATCGTTTTATTTGATAGATATTGACATATCACCAAGTGGAACGAAAGATTTTATGAGCACGAAGGGAGAAACTCAGTCATTACCACAATAGTTCATAAAATGAACGAAAATGGTAGATAACGAGAGAAAAACAACTACTTCCTGGCTATATATGCCACGCCAGAACATTGGATTACATCCTTTCGAAATCTATGCAATAATTCGTATATATAGGCGAATAAAATCGCAAGTATTTCCTTCCTAAACGCCGAGCTGCGCCTAAGTGGTTCAGGAACGCGTGACTAACTATACAGACCGGTTTCGAGCTGTTGGCTCTCATCAGTGCAGGGCTGTCCCAGATAGCTTCTTGACCGCTATCTGGTGCGAAACTGACCCACATGAAACATTATGGGCAGCAATGATAAAATATGAATCAACAACAATGAATATAAAGACCTAATAACAACTTACATTATAGTAACCATAACGACGAGCTCTTGTCAAGAGTAGCCCCAGACCAGACTAACTTCGGAACCCTCACATCTCCAATATTTATACAGGGTTGGGCAAAAGTATGGAAACAGGTGAATATCTCGGTAACCGTTTGTCAGATTTTTTTGAATATATGTACAGGGTGATTTCGAGACGTGGTGGATTTGAAAATGTTATTGTCGATGTTGCCACTTTTTCAGTTATTCCGGAATTATTATTAACTTCCTTATTTTAAATGGAACACCCTGTATTTTATTGAATTTACAGATTCTCCCTGAGAAGCTGATTTCATAGATTCATCACACTTGGGGTCTAGCAAGAATGATTACTGAGATGTAGGGTGTTCAAAATCGAGATTTTTCAACTTTAGGATTTTTTTGTGTCGAAACTATTCATTATTGGCCAAAACGGCTTACATGTCCATACGTCAACTTTTGATTCACTAACTACCGACATTACATTGAAACAAATACAGGGTAGTTCAAGATACAGAAATCTGATCACCCTGTATCTGTTCCCATCAAATACCAATAAATAGTAGATCAAAAGTTAAGACAGGGACATGAAAGCCGTTTCGACCGATAATGGATAGTTTCGACACAAAAAAATCCTAAAGGTAAAAAATCTCGATTTTGAACACTCATTATCTCAGTAATCATTCTTGCTAGACCCTAAGTGTGATGAATCGATGAAATCAGCTTTCCAGAGAGAATCTAAAAGTCCAATTAAATACGGGATGTTCTATTTAAAATAAGGAAATTGATAGTAATTCCGGAATAACTGAAAAAGTGGCAACAACGACGATAACATTTTCAAATCCACCACGTTTTGAAATCACCTTGTACATATATTCAAAAAAATCGACCAAATGGTTACCAAGATATTCACCTGGTTCCATACTTTTGTCCAACCCTGTATACATCATTTTATTAGATATGCACGTTTCTCATGAGAGTTCCTTGGTCAGTTTTTATAATTCAATGTCAACGGATGATTTGATTAACTTTATGTTTATAAAACCCTCATGGTTCGAAATTACTAATATACCGTATGTTCTACTCGTGACAATATTGTTCGCATGAACTGGAGAATTATCCAGTTTCATAAGGTTGTAGCCAAATCATGAAAATGTCATCTACGTATCTCCATGACGTTTCTGTTTTCTTTCGTATTTTTTTATAATGAAATGTAGAAAATATGTAGTTTTCAGGCGTATTTTCAAAAAGTCCACCTCGATAAACCTACAGACAGTATCTTCAAGAACTTAAAATCTCCCCAAGTACGCACGATGTCCTTCGAACATTATAGGGATTTCCTTTCGTGCGCACCAAGCGAAGAAAAAAAGACATTTCGATTAATTCTTTAATGAAACTCGTTTACTCATGAATCAGTCAATCTTCATTCTGTTTTGAGTGGATTATACCCATGCACTTTTAAAAATCTAGTATACCTTAATCTTCTCTCACTAATTACAACACCAAGTTTGCACAATTCACGAATATGATAGGGGTTTCCTCTCGTGCATTTCATAATATGAAAAATAATTGGACGAACCCCTTTTCTTTTTAGAATAGGTCAACTAAAAAAATTCAAACTTGGGATAATGAAATCAATGTATATGTTTTGGAGTAACATTGACATCAGATGAAAATTTCAAGATGGCAACTATAGGTTCTTTTTCAAGCTCCTGAAGAAAACTTCACAATCCTAGAATATGAAGTCAATATCTTCACCTACCACAAAATGGTGGAACATTTTATAATTGCCTGAACACATTGACGCCGAACAATTTCGAACAGAGATACGTCGATATTTTGTTAAATGTCTAATTCGCTAGAGATTCATCATGCGTTTTCTTGGGTTTGTTTTTGATATATCGACGTTTTGGAAATTTGCCTACCTCCTTACGTGCGATCTGATCCTTTTCGAGTTTCTACTAATTTTCTCAATTCTCCTTCCTTAGTGCTCTCGTGGCTCCCATTCGAGGTAACCTCCGGTATGTTGCCTGAACACAATCTGCTTTGTAAAAGAAGTCACCTTTGATTACTTTCATTTGTATTTTTCCTTGGTTTCCTGTTGATTGGAATCTGTCTGTCACCTGTCCTGTGACACATGCCAGTAAATTTGGTAAAAAGAAGAAATAGTAGATTGTTTTATTAGGATCAAAAGTGACACTTTGTTTGACAAGCGAATTTTGCATTTGCGAGGCGGAGCGTACAAAAAATAAAAGGGGGACGGACATGTGAGAAAAGCACTGTATATGAAGAATCGATATCAACAATCAACGTCCCGTTCAATATTCATTATTAGGAAACGAAACCTATGTAGGTAAAGCATAAATTCCCTTGTATATCACGAACGAAACCATCTTCTCGAATGGAGAATTCAATCGCGAACATAATTTTCTTTGAGTGAAAACTACACCCTTTCGGATACCGTTCACAAAACGAAAATGAATATTTTCCTTTTGATTAAACATCGACGAAATATTTCAGTAAAACTGCTGCCAATGTTAGATTTCCTTTTGATCTTTGGAGCTATAACCGCTTTCCATTGAAAATTACAGACAACATTCGAAATATTTTCCGCAGAAGAGCTTTCAAATGAATATCGCAGAGCGATATTTGAGCAGGATTCGAATGGAAAATCGTTATTGAAGTTATCGCAATTAGGGAGATATTCTGGTTTTTATAGTTGACTTGGCAAATTGGCGAAAACGAAATGAATTTTGCATCACAAAAAATTGTTTTTCGATAACAGTGATTTGATTTCTATTTCACATCGTTGTGACTCTCCTCCACAATCTAGAACAACAATATGTGTAATTTTTTTCTACTTCAGTAGATTACATAATACACAGGGTGTCCGCTAAAAGGAGGTCAATCCATTAACCATATATTCCTTGAACAAAAACAATATGAGTTTCTAAATACCATTTTTCATTTTAGCCCTTCATATTCGATATACAGGGTGTCAAAGTTGGAAATTAAAAACTGTTTTTCTTCAATTACTCGCGTATTTGATGAGATATTAATCTCAAAATTGGTACATTACTTCAACACATGATATTTCAGCACGCTCTGATCAAATTAATTTCACAAGATAAGTAATAAATTTGCATATATATACCAATGATATGTCTAAACAAAGAAGGAATATATATTCTGTATCTATAATTCAGATCAAATTCAATTTTCTATATACACCTGTGTATAAACAGTTTGTTTCCCACCTCAATTTTTTTATTTATTTCGTATTTTTGTTGTTCATTTTCACTATTCACTCCTGTTTTCCATATACTCAAATCTTATAAGAACCTATATCCCACTAAACTTGAAAACATAACTTAAACATAGATGTAATATTACATTGTTACTTTGTGATGTTATTCAGAGAGATGCCTAATGTCACAGATACGTTGCGGGAATAGGCCTTCGTGCCTCTTTTAAATATCACAATGTGGAGTTGATGGTAAATATTATATAAATATATCAGGAATCACATAAAATCAATGTTACTTCATAACGTATATTTAATGTTCAATACATCTGAAAAATATTGTATATTAACATTCTAATTATTCTCTAGGAGTTTTAATGTTATGTCTATTTTGTCTGGAATCATCAAGACAATCATCCAGTGATCTCTTACTGAAATTCTGAAAAGTAATAGGTAGTTTTTGGAAGTTTCCTGACTCATTTTGAAATTGTATTCTATGTTCTTCTTCTAGCAATGATATTTAGCTCACCCATTATTCTTGTAATTCGTGAAATATGAACACAATCCGTAATCACGAATCCCTCCTACTTTTTCACATATTATGGAATGCAGATACAGATTGGTTGCATCTCAATATTACACCAGAGCAAACCTGGAATCTGAGTAGGTATCATGAGCAATTCATATTTTCTTTCGAATTTGTTCGAGTTCAAGACTTGTTTCGTTCTTAACTTACTTTGATATCTAGGAATAATATCTGAAAATCTATATTTTCACTGTTCGCACTGTTCGACCTGTTCACCATAATAGACAACAAACAAAATGGCTGGAATAAAATTGAATTGACTTCTGACAGTTCCCAAGGTTACTATCGTAGATGGAAAAATATTATCCCCTTGTATCCTCTATACATGTAAGCTATGTTATAAGGTGGTGAAACGAAAACGTTGCAAAAATAACATAACAACTCTGTCTGAGATATATCTGATGAACCTAGAATCAACATATCACAATATTATCTAATGATATTGATTCCAATATTGATGCAACGTCTCATAAATGTTTCACTTGATAATATAATGTTGGATACTTCAGAAGGACATTATCGCAATGTTATTTCAACAATATCACGAAACTTATAACTGAAAAATATGCGTTTTGTATCATGTTTAGTGGGATGTGACTATATTTTGTGATATTTTCAAATTCAGAATTAGGAATAGGATTATTTTTTGATTTCCATGAGAATGTTTGTTTGTTTCTATTCTGTTATTTTTTCACTATGGAAGTACATATATTGTCTTGACGTCATAGGTTTATTTCATTATCGTTGCATGGAATTCGTATAGCATAAAATAGTTCTGAATTTTCTGGCATGGTATTTACTATTGAATTAAAAATCGAACTGGCAACATTTCGAGGGAAAAAAAATATGCTCGAAGTCATCTTCCTTCCTTTGTACAATTTCACTCCACTTTGAGCAATATGGACTTCTACCAAAGATTCACAACTGTCATTTGCTGTTGTCTAATTAATCATTCATGAAATCCAATAGATTTCACCTGTGTGAAAGTGTTTGAGGTCGACGAGAAAATTTAATATGCATCTTGTCGAAAAACTGTCTATTGTCTCACCTGATTGCTAGCCTCGGCTGAGGCCTTGGGTATAAATTTGCAGACTCGACTATGATAGACAGTTTTTCGTCTTTGATACATAAATAACTAATTTTTACTATGCTAAATACAATACAATACATGTCAATCATTTTAGTTCTGTGGAACTGATTTATCAATCAATGTTCAGTGTAGAAGCACTCCTTTTCATTTCTAATACCGACTTCAGCAAGGCGTTTGACAAAATCGATCACTCTGTTTTGCTACAGAAACTTGCTGGTGTCGGAATTGATGGCAATCTGCTGAATTGGCTTCATTCTCATGTAACTGATCGTTGTCAAGCAGTAACAATCGGTAATCAAAAATCTGAATATCACCAAATCACCTCTGGAGTGCCTCAAGGATCTCATCTGGGGCCACTATTATTCAATATTTATATTGATGATATATCTCAATGTTTTCGATTCTCCAATGTTTTAATGTATGCGGATGATCTAAAAATATACCACTCAATTTCTGATGCTGACGACATCAAACCATTGCAGCAGGATATCAATCGTTTTCATGATTACTCTGAGGGAAAAGCATTTTGAACCACTCTTATCAAATATCTTCTCGTCCCTTACAAACTGTTACAGAAATCAAGGATTCAGGAATAATATTCGATTCAAAAATGCTTTTCGATAAGCATATATTCTACATTGCTAAAAAAGGCTATGAAATGCTAGGTTTCATAATGAGAACTTGTCGTGAATTTAAAAACACACAGACACTCCGTACCCTTTATATGTCATATGTCAATAGTGTTCTGAGTTATGGTTCATTAATATGGAACCCTGGTTACGATATTTATATAAATAAACTTGAACGGATACAGAATATATTTATTGATTACGTCAATAAAAAATGCTTTCCATCTAACCCCAGCAACCGTAACTATGTTCGAAATGAGCTGAAATTATTATCACTAGCGCATAGAAGGAACATTTCATTACAGCTCCTACTTATATTACAAGGAATCATCACATTTTTCGTTACGAACAATCTCAAACAAATTATTTTTTGAACTCTCCAATGCATAGATGCAAAATATTATACAACGCTCTGTCGAATTCTATTGATATTGATATTTTCTCTTACTCACTTTCCAAATTTTCTTACATTTTGAAAAAACATTTCCTGGCTTCACCTACTCGATTTTGATATATTTTAACGTTTTAATATGTACTGAATAAAATTATCTCACCTTTGTTTGTATCAACACACTACAATCACTACATGTTGTACCTATACTCAATCATTTATAATTACTCCAATTATTGATTTTCATCAAATTTGTAAATGATATTCGATTTGTTTAGTTTTAATATATCTGTATCATGAGATATGACATATCGGTGAATACTGCTTTTGGGTTAGTCCCGTTTGTATTCCTATTCGTAAATAAATAAATAAATAAATAATTGAAACCTAGTAGTCATGATTCTGACAGCATATGACAAGTTGTTATTGATAAACATCTTTACTTAATTCGAGTGTCATTCCAGTGAATGTCGCATATAAGAACAGTGTGAATTCAGGTGAATTATAAACGAGGTGGCTATGTCTTTGTGTGGTTCATAAAATGACGAAAACTACCTTGGTAGTAAAAACACACTTTACGCCTCGGGAAGGAGTAAATAATGGTAGGTTTTATAGCTATAGTGGTGGAAAAAAGAAACTACCAGATATTGTTCTTCCCCAATCATTGGTTGTTGAGTTAATCAATTGTGGACTGTATTTTATGGATTTTTATTGTATAATATGGAACACTAGCTTATATAGAACACTAGCTTATAGTAGCTAAAACTTCGTTAGATACTGAACAGATATATCTATTCGAATAGGTGGGAATGATTCATTTGTGAATAGGTAATAATAATCAGTCAATAAATTACTGAAAACTTATTCTTGGCTTCTCAATGTGATAATGTTTGTCCGTTCCTGCTTTTCTATAGCAGTTCGATAATCATCAGCGAAACTTATATATTGTAAGTATTTTTGAATTCTTGCAAGCGATTTAGAAATAAGCTAAGAAGTGGCGGATTACTATGCCATGCAGCTGAACGATTTCAATTGACAAATAATTGGCATTCAATTACTCCTTTGTATTGTTAGGGTCTGAATTAATTTTTTCTACATTTCTTACGCGTTTATGATGATGATGTGTCTATACGTTGTTCGAAGTTTTTCAATTTCAGAGCTCATTTCAAACGCCATTTGGCCATGTTCTTCGATACGTGAGACATTTTGTGACGTCAGTTCTCATGCTGTTTCATTATTGCTAAAGTGATCTTCCATCCCCGATCAAGCAAGGTTGTCAAGTCACCAATTATAAACAAGTTATTAGAAAGTTGTTGAAACCCTGTCGTTGAATAAAAAAATGAAGCAGTCACCGTATCAAAATATTCGTCTTATTCTATAACAAAATGTCTACAATCCTGTGTTGTCTTGTTTATCCAACCAAATCTCCTCTAGTGTGGATGAATATAATTATTATTAACACAAATCTCCATAGGCTAGGCGAAAGAATTGGCAATGCTGTGCTAAAAGGCTGAGAACTGACAAGACAACGCCCACATCACACCAAATCTCCTCAAGTGTGAATAAATATAATTATTATCAACACGAATGCATCCTATTCCATAAGATAAAACATATAAGAGGAAAAATTACAATAAATGAATGAGAATTCATGAATTATTGAATGAATAATATTTCTTAAGTTCCCATTCATTTATCAACATATGGCAACTGTGCTATGGTCTGCTCCTGATTACGGAATCGTCAAGTCAGTTGAACTTTGTGATAAATTTCTAGCCGTTTGAAAAATCTCGTGGCAATATCGATGATTTTTGCACTTTGAAATCGACCAACACTGAAAAAAAAAGATGGTAATTATTACCAAACGTTTAGTAAAATAGGCGCCAGTCACAACTTTCATCAAATAATATCACTACAACACTATATAATACCAAACTATGAGTATTATACTATTTTGTAGTGGTATTATATAATGTTGTAGTGGTATCATTTGATGAAAGTTGTGACTGGCGCCTATTTTACTAAACGTTTGGTAATTACTACCATATTTTTTTTTTCAGTGAAGAAAATCTGAAACAATATGGAATTGAGAGGTAATTGGGTATTGATTATATTTGCAGAATAAACAAAAAAATCCACTCGCCTTCTAAAAAGTCCACTCGCCTATTAGAAAAACAATGTAATACTCGCCACCCCGAAAGAAAACTCCCACTTATTCCTCGCTGCTAAAGATCAAAGCGAATGACAACATTCTGTACTCCATCGTACATATTCTCTTCATTGTTAGCCTGAAGGAATTACACATTGTTAATAAACCACAAGCCAAAGCAAAACTTAATTTGGTAATTCCTGAACGAACGTCCAGAAACTTTTCACCCTTCAGGGACGTAGGAGTTTTAAAAGGAAACTTCAATGGGATAAACCTAAATCTACCTGAACGATCTAACCTAACCTTTATATGTGAAAAAAAACTATGAAGAAAATATACAAGCAAGCAAGAAGTTATATTTTCAGTTGCAAGTAGAATACTCTGAAGGATGAATGTCTTGCTAAATATCTAGACCTATTATATCACGGGGTTGAAAATGAATGAAAGTTTCATATTATTATTGGATCTTTCTTTTATTTGATTCAGACCAGGGGAAAGTCCCTCTTATCCTGATATCTATCATGAAACGAAAAAAACAAAATGAAAACGGTATTGAAGTTTGATGCGAACAGCCCTTCTGCCCCAAATAAGTTTCAGAAGAATTAAAAAAGATCGAACGAAACAAATTAATATCAGAAATTTGAGAATAGTAAATTTGGTCATAATGTTGATATTTTCTATAGTTTTTGGACAATCTCGGTCTCTTAAACTTTGATTGATCACCTGGGTCATAATCAACTGTATTTCGAAGAAGGTGTTTCTCTTGAACCTCAGCTTTTTCGACAGTCTTAATGTTTCGTTCCCTAATGACGGACACGACTGAATGGAGTTTCAGATCCCTAGCGATCTGGTTATTCCGAACATACCAAGTAAATCCTGTCACCATTTTCGCGATTTTGTTTTGTAATGTTTGTAATCTGGTGGTATGAGATTTAGCTGTGAGGCTCCAGACTACCAAGGCATACAGTAAAATGGGCCTGATAGCCATAATGAATATATTAAATTTTTGTCACAAACCCAATTTACTCCGTTACTGTTTAAAAATGGATACAGGGCTCCAATGGCTCGTTTAGCTTTTGAAACTTGCTGTTCAATGTGCTGGGCCCAGGTGAGCTTTTTGTCAATGCACACACCTAAGTATTTAACTTGTGAAGACCATCCAGGACAACTCTGGTTCTGGGAGGCCTCCGCTCCCTTCCGAGTGCGACCAATTGTATTTTTGCAGGACTCAATTTAATCTTCCATCTTAGAAGTATACTCCTGAAGAGAATTCAGCGCGCTTTGGAGGTTCATAGCTGCTTGCTCGAAATTTGTCGAATAAGCAAGAACTGCCGTATCATCAGCAAAAAGCGACATCTTGCACATCACACAGAGAGAAATTAGTGTAAGCTTTTTACACATTTGTGTAGATTTTTTACACAGTTTGTTTCTAAAATGGTGACAGAACCAATTTGTATATATTTCACGCAATATTTTGTGTGAGAGATTTTGTGTATAACCATACAATTTAGTTTTGTAATTTTCAAAACAATTTTGTTCAAAAACCAAACAAAATTTGTGTACTTCCGTGACACCAAATATATAAAATCATCCAATATTTTGTTCAACAAATATCACCAATTTGTGTGATATGTGTGCGCAAACTGTGTAAGTGGGTGAACTCAGCATTATAAAATTGTGGAAATGTTCACAATTCAATGTACTGAAGATAACACAAATTTGTGTATTTCTTGTACACAAATTTCGTAACGATACAAAAGTATGTGTACTTCCGTAGACTGTAGAATCTTCTCATTTATTAATGTCTGGCGAGTTGGTAAATGATTGATGATTGTACTCAATGATCATAGGTAGTCCTTTCGCGAAATTATTACATATTTACTAGTGGCAAAAAGTGAAAGATGTAATAAGATGCATCAACAAAGTGTCGATTCTTTGTTTGGAACTACCTGAACTAGTATCAACATTCGCCAGTAAGTTGTTTCAATTAAACCTAATGATTAGCTATTAGCTTCGACTTGCTTTCAATAGGTGTTGGAATTGAAAGCAAGTCGAAGCTAATTATTATTAGGTATAATTGAAATAATAACTTACCGGCGAATGTAGATACCAGTGTTCAAGCAGTTCACAACAAAGAAGAATGTCTTGGAAACTTTGTTGATACATCTAATTACATATTTCACTTTGTGGCACTAGTAAACATGAAATAATTTTGCGGAAGGACTATACCTATTGGTCATTAAGTACAATCATCATTCATTCATCAACACGCCAGACAATAATAAATGAGAAGATTCTACATTCTGCACCATACACACTTGTAACCTTCTTGTAACACATCTACAGGTCAAGTGCGAATTCAGAATATAGGGATTGAGATATAAGTAGGTAGATGGAGAAGGGAGAAGGGGATAGAACGCCGTTACCAAGTGGAAGAAAATTGCACACCTGCGTCAAAATATTACACAAATAGTAACATTATTTCAAAGTGATTATTCGAACAAATGTTGAATAATACTTCACAAACATCTTTTACACAATGTTGTGCATAGATCTGCAATCGCCTTTTCTCCCTGTGCACTGGTCTCGGCAAATAGTTAGTATATAAACTGTACAACAGCGGCGATAAAACTTGGTTGCAGTGCAGGTATCTGCTGATGTACAATCTCTGGAGAAAAATGCGACTCAATTATTCAATGACCTTCATCCCCGGAATTTGAATCCAGTTACGTCGCTGCCCACAATACCTTTCTGTCCAAGTTAGAACGGCCGCTGGTGCTTCGTGGCCTGCTACCGGTGCAATTGAATTATTTATGCCTTTGGTCAACCGGTACCTATACAGCATAATAGAAAACAAAGTTAATTACCCCCACGAACGGCCGTTTCGGTCTTTCGGTTAAGAAACGGGAGCCTGGCTCTGGATCTGGCTCCTGTGCTGTGAACGATGTTGAATTAGGGATTGTAACATTCAATTTATGAATTATTAGCGAGGGCTGTGCGCCGCGTCAGACGTTCGTTTGTTTCTCTATTTCCACGTTTATTTGGTAAAATTCATATTAGATTAGACCGCTAACTAGATTTTAAGTAAATGTTGGCTCGGCAGCGGCGGGATGGGGTTTTTCGGTTATTCCGGTGGCTGGCGATAAATGCTGGAAAGTGGGGAGAAAAAGGAAGCGCTTTTGTGCCCTTACAAAGAGCAGTGATGTGCATAATTGACGATGTAACGGGACGAACATCAAACACGTGTACTAGAATGTACCCATCATTTCATTTTCTCGTATATAGGCATTCAAACAATGGCAGATCCACGCAGGGTGTTCAAGGAGTATATCTCCGATCCTCCTGTCTTGCAAAATGCTGAGAAAATATTTGTCGAATGTATTAGAATCCATTTTTTGTCAGAATTCAGTGACGGATGAACAACACGTATAAGTATCTACCTACACATTTTTTTGTGGAAGCGCTCCATACAGGTGGTGATGGAAAAATACGAGCCAGAAATGTTCGGTCAACAAGGAGTTTTTGAAAACTGCAGGAATAAACTACCCTTCCGAAAGGGTTGATCAAGATTATTCCACTGGTGGCATCAATGAATCTATATGAGATATCCAAATATGTGATTTGATGGAAGAATACGTACCAGAAATGCTCGGTCAGCAAGGAATTCTGAAAAACTGCAAGAATAAACTATCCCTCTGAAGGGGTGGATCGAGATAATCCGAGAGATAATCCCTCTGGTGAGGTGACATCAATAAATCTGTATGAGATATTCAAATATGTGATTTGATGGAAGAATACGGCCCAGAAATGCTTCAAATAAGGAATTTGAAGAGAAAATTCGAATCAAAAATGCTTGGTCAGCAAACTCTAATAATTTTGGTCAGCAAATTATATTTACTCCTGTATATAGATGTTTGCAATTAAGGGTGGAGGATACAGATTTTGGATTATAGTCTATCGATAGGCATAATGTATCCATATTCTCAGGTCATCGATATTATCGATTTTTTTATTCGTTAGGCGTCTTACGGATAGGAAGGGAACTATACTAGGTATATAATATCTTCAAATAACATAGTAGGCAGCGCTGCTTCTGAAAAAATGTTCACACTGACACAATAAATGTATGACGCTAGATTCAAGATCATGATAATTCTAATGATTGACTCCTACTTTGAATTCGAGTTTGATCGTAGGATTTATTGAAACAAAATAAATACGATTGATATTCGAAATTCAATGAAAGAAACGCAAGTATATTGTTGCCTCCAATACTACCCAATCAATGCGAAGGTCAACGCCTCTCTATGGTTTCAATAATAATCAACGGAAATCCCGAAAATTTTCGAAAAGGATGAAATATTTCAATTCGATTATTATCGATCTTAGAACCATACAGGCACATATTTTTTGAGGAATCAAACCCTATTTTCGCATCATTAATTTTTTTGTGGTGCGCCACTGGGAGATTTTGGAGTAGGAAATGAGTTCTTTGTTTTAATTATAAACTTTTTTGTCTCTTGTGATTCTCACGCATCTGCGACCGTTATCGAGGATAATATATATTGTTTCAATTTGCCAAGATTGAATTGAAGCTTTAAAGAAAGGGGAGGAACCCATCATCATAGCAATAAAAAAAATTCTACATATTTAATTTGTGATCCTAATAAGGTAAAAGTTTCCAAACATTACCTGAAGCATAAGAACGAACCTTGACTTTTTATAAAATGGTGCTGGAATATGAAAAGATATTGAAACTCTGGCGAAAAAGTCGTTTTAGTTTGACCTGAAGATAAGTCCGTGAAATCTCGAAACTTAATTTTGAATCACCCTGTATATCCTCGTTTGAGGTGTGCAAGGAGTTTTATAAAAATGTGCACTCTTTCAATTTTGAAAATGCATATTTCCAAAAAACACTCTGATGAGTTTGTCAGAAAAGCATCAACATCAGCTCAAATCCATCTGGTTTCAAAGCAAAAGGACCTTTTCTTCAAAAGTATCCAATGTTTTCCACTCTGTACAAGAAATTTTGTGAAACTCCATTACGGGCAGTTGATACATAGACAGATAAAAACGGCATTAACTTCAATTTGAGGATTCCATTATGGTTCATGGAGTATGGTACTATAGATACTCCAACATACGAGGATGGTTTCACTTGAAGCAAATCACAATGTTTATTCCTCCCTTACGTATTTTCCCATCCACATTTTTATTTTCATTCATTTCGTAATTCCAGAATTTAGATATCGATACCAATACCTATAATGGATAATTAATAATTCGATTTCGCCATAGCTGATGGCCTATATTCCGCACCTTGCTGTTTCCAGATTCGTATTGAAAACAAAACAGAAATCAAACTCACCGTGTATACAAATTGAAACAAATGAAGCGCGAAATGAAACAAGAACACCGAAATTCATATCAATCAAACAAAACAAAACGAGCTCGAAAATGTTCCAATCGCAGCTCACTAGACGTAAACAAAACGAAATAAATCAAACAGCATTCCATTCATTTGGAGCTTCAATCAATCTAGCTCGTCCATTGAAATCTAGAACTCATTGACGCTAACAAAACAGTAAAAACGAACGAGCAGCGTTCGTCCAATAGCCGTTAACAATACCCGATTAATCTCGAAACAAATGAATGACAAGTGACAGTAGAGCATCGCTGAAAGCCGAAACGGTTCGAATTTGTTTGGAAATCGGAGTTCTCGATGTTCCTCTCTCGCTTTTTGCTCCCCCCCTCTTCACGAATTCTCTTTTTACATCTATTACCAGACGATGGAAATGACATTCGAACAAGCTTTAAAGCCGGATACTGCCATAAAATACCCCATTTTCCAATAAACAGATATCAATACCTACCTGTTGATTCGTGGGGTGAAAAAATGCGATAAAATAACGGAGAGACGAGCTGATGGCAGCACGCCGGGTGACTATGCAAATCTGTCTGGTGAAAAAAAAAACGTGAAAGTGATTGGAAAACTGAAAAGACTAATGAATTTGTCGAGAGAAATCAGACAGATGTTTTATTGAGCTAGTTCATTGATGATTTTTGTTCACTGTTTCTTTGAAGTAATATACATATTTTGAATGAGTGGAACACAGTTCAATACATTCATTTACCGACGCATGATACGTCATTATAATGTTTGTTTTTGAAGACAGTAGAAGCAACCGGAACTAGTTCGATATATATTCTGAAATAAGTGAAGGAGAGGGGATATTACTGGCGCTATATTGTCACGATAGGAACCAAAATTATTTTATCATAGCCGTTATATTCGAAATTATATATAGTGATTCAAGAAAAGATTTCATTATTATATATATAATGTCTCACTCACGTTGGCAGCTCAGTCAACCGTCAACGAGACGATTTTGGATTTTGGACGTCTTATGTTACCCTTCTGAGTGATGTTCACTCGACGTCGAGATAATGACGTGATTCTCACGTCATAGAAAGTACGTCATAGTAACGTCATAAATTGGTGGGTGACGTCTCTGACGAAAAATCACCAATTACAGATGTTACAGTGACGTGATCATTCGTCATATGGTTGCCTGGAAGTACGGTATCGATCTTCGACTACTTTCACAGGTCCTCCCTACGAAAACCTATCTTAATGGCGCTTTCGATGTACACACTGATCCGTTTTATCTGGCACGGTGTTTCTTAATAGCGATCGTCTGTTGTTTTCCAGAGTGCTACAGAGCGAGAGACTATGTGGTCCCGGCCTCCCTCGATATTTCCCATTAGGAAAGCGCTCTTCGCGACGTTCGGCGGGTTGATTTATTTTATTGCTTTTAGTAGCGTTAATGTTTATTTCTGTAAATTACAAGAAAGGGGTTTGCATATATTCCACGGCTCCGCCACTCGATTCCGACGAGCGTATGTGCACGGGGTGATTATTTGTTGCATCGATAAATTGTCATTACGAGGAATCTTTCTGTCTCCAGCTGCAGTGCTAATGTTTTGTTCGTTTTACGTTTGCTCTTTTCCAATGGCGGCTCATAATAAAGAATGAGGATGAATTTATTTTCCTAGGATGATGAGAGAGAATTTTTGTTGAAATTGAAAAAAATGGCTGCTTCAAGATGGCGGACAAGATTTGGTCCGATTCCATTCAAAATTGGTAAGTGGGGGTTTTTGAGGTCGGAGATCATGATTTTTTTGTTAAAATATATAAATTCAAGATGGCGGCTTCCAAATAATTTCTTGTTTTGTATAAATGACGATAACTCCGTCGTTATCATCAACACAAAACTATTACTGCGACATATCATCTGTAAGAGAAAAAAAAAAGGATTTGTAACTAAGTCATAGTGAGCTATGACCTAAACATTCGAAAAACCAAAGTTGGTGCTGATATCTCAAATTCTAGAAGAGTTGGTATAAATTTCATATTTTTTTCGAAATCACTTTGAAAAACTGCCATGAGAATGTGAAATTCCTATTTCAATATTTTCATAAATAAAGAAGTTACGGAGGAGACATGAAAATGATCAAAATCTGTTTTTTGCGTATAAAACAAAAACGAATTGATTTTATCAAAATATTTTTTCACATTATAGTTGGCATTGACAAACTCCACATTTGGTGTCATTCAACCGACTTCGTATCTCTCACCGTTAAAAAGATACTCATGGTGAACATGGTAAGTGGGACACACTGTATACATAAAATGTTTGTTGGGGAGGCGGTTGCCTAGCAAGAAGGTCCACATATGCCCTTTTTTCTGACCCCTGCCACACACATATCTACTCTTCCTTCTCCTAATGGGGAAGACCACTGATTTTTCAAAACGACATTATCGTGAACTCTATACTGAAAAACTACCAGTGAATTAATTCTGAATTTTTTCATTCATGCTAAGACTGTGAAAAAAATAAATTAGTATATGTCCATTTCAAAACACACAATTCCTGCGTCATTTGAAATTTCATCAATTCATTGGTGTGACTGGTGCGACGTCTTAGTCCCAACACGCCTATTGTCCTTGAACTGACCAATTACACTGCAACACTGCAGAATGACGAGGTATCAGAGAGTGATAGCTACAGTTCGGGACTCTTACGTCACGACTCCACCATCATATTTGGCTGTTTGAAATATCGAATGAAATATGCTGATTTAAAAACGATATGGATTCGATTCCCTTCAATTTCAACTCATAATATTGATTGTACAGTGATGCTCAAATTAAAAGTAACGACTCTTGGTCGAATTGAAATATTTTTGTCTATGCACATGTACTATATTCATTGCCTAGGAACGAACCGTTTCCCTCATTAGCATTTTATGACCTGGTTCGCGCTGTAAAGGTATTAGAGGGTATACCCAGCGGTATACCTAGAGGTGTTATAATAATAATTATTCGAACGTGGAAACTATCAATGACAGAGTTCTTCTTTGGCAACTACATATAGGAATAGGAATTTATCTGGAATCTGGACTGCTTCACTTTGATTCAGTTTTGTTGAGAACGATATAATATAATTAATTATAACTAGAATCCAATCTTGGAATGAAGGGATTTAATTTCAAACTATACAGGGTGTAATTCAATTTATGGCTAAAAATATAGGACATGGTTCCTCAGCTCATTTTGAGAAGAAAAGTTGATATGAACATATGCCCTAAACCTCTCAACTTCCGAGCTATAGGGTGTTGGAATTTTTATGAAAATAAGCATTTTCTTATGATAACTTCGACATACAATTCTAGATATTCTCATGAAATTTGACATGCACCAACTGAAACAATGTGCATGGTGTAGTTTGTATGTAAGATGTGTTTTTGTCTAATTTTTATTGAAGTGAAGTCGTTGATTGAATTTGGCAAAATGGTTTCATCATTCTCAAATATGTAACTCAAATTATTGCAAAAGGAATGAGAATTGCATTTATTTTTTAGAAAAATCTCCAGTATTTACATCCCATACGGACACGAACTGGCCATCAGTGCTTAGTAGGTGCATGTCAAATTTTATGAGAATATCTAGAACAGTATCAAAGTTACTATAAGAAATTTTTTTTCTTAAAATTTCAACACCCTATGCTTTAAAGTTAAGAGGTTCAGGGCATATATTATGTTCATATGAACTTTTCTCAAAATGTCTACATTTTATATTTCTAACCATCAATTGAATTACACTTTGTATAACCAGGAGAAAAAGATCGATAAAATTGTAATGAAACAATAAAGATATAGTACTGAATTTTATGATTTCACGTTCATTCAGGTAACCCATTCATTTTCAATATTATGCTGAGTTGAATAAAACTCTGAAAATTTTTGGGTAAATCCGAGGATGAATCTGGCATAGCGCACTTACGAATACGGAAAGAAAATAGAATTCCCTTATTTCCAATAAGACACCACTTTTTTTTTCATTATTCATTCTACATATTACTCTGATATAAACCATAAAATAAATA
Organism: Phaedon cochleariae; assembly: GCA_918026855.4. Lineage (NCBI taxonomy): Eukaryota > Metazoa > Arthropoda > Insecta > Coleoptera > Chrysomelidae > Phaedon > Phaedon cochleariae. The sequence goes on from OU896717.1 coordinate 30,515,353, forward strand.
AGGTAATTCATTACTATTTTCAACTGTTTCAGAGTAATAACGATTTCTGAGAATATTTTTGAAAATGATTTTTTTTCAAACTGAAACACTGAAACTCTTGATTTCTTACAAAGCAGAACTGGTTCACATAAAATGCTCTTTCGAGTGGAAATATGAATTTCATAAACAAGGATATCTACAGTGTGATTATTATCAGCATGCAGATCATAGATTTCAAAACCAAAATATCATTTTATACTGTTGAATAAATAAGCACAAAGAAATATCGATAAGTGGAAAACTTCTATAGTTATTTTACTCGGCTATAACTATAAGGTATTATTTTTTGATCATGAAGGATTTAATAAATTTATTTATTTATATTGAAAAAAAAACAAAAATACACATCAAACATTCTGGTATTTAACAGTGCACTGCATGTTATGTTCTGTGACCACGTTCTATATATACAGTGTGTCCACTTTAAGAACTTTACCACCGCCTCTAAAATCCGTATTATCTTATCTGATCGATTTCGAAAAACTTTCTTTTTGTTGTATAGGTATTTGAAATATCCATCAAACAAAAAAAGTGATTTTATTCTTGGACTGTTATCGTGGCCATCAACTTGCGACCAATTTTATTGACCCATATTTCGTAAATTACTATTGGGTATTTTAATTTTTCACTAAAACTAATGATAGATTCTGAACCTAGATCACTCAATGTAACCCTGTACCGATTTTCATCATCATAAAACAAAGAGTGTCCGAAAAATCGGATTAATAGATATATTTTTTGTATACTTGATCAGAAAATGTAGTACTGTGGTATGTTTGGGAAGAACTAATGTCAAATGGATATTTAGGACTACTTCGAACATATCAGCCCCGATTATTATCATTCAAATATACAATGTGTCTGAGAAAACAAAAAGGGTGGGTTGGCAATTTTTTCATCAACCAAAAAATAATACAAAAAAAATTCGGACACCCTGTATTTTATGATGATGAAAATTAGTACAGGTATGTTCCGAGTGATCTTGAATGAGAATCCGTCATTATTTTCTAGGTATAGAATCATGCATCATGAAATATTGTCTACTTATTCGGTTCGGTTCAGTATCTCCTATTTCCTTTGAGATATCAAATTGATGACAACACTGTTCTGAAGCAAAGTAATATTTTTGTGATTAACGGACATGGGAGACACTGAACTTTATCAAATCGATCAATAACCCTGTTTTTCAAATTTATCTGCACGATTTATCGAAGCTCAAGTATTATACTTTAAAAATAAAATTTCTGGAAGTAGGTAGATATTCGCGTTTCAAGATAATTATGTGTATACCGTTTCCATATCGCACATGCTGATGAGAATTATTAGTTCTTATATCAAAAATAGGTATTCAGAGAAAAATAACTCTTAAGAACGATTAAGAAATATGATTTCATGGGAAAAATAATGGGAGGATATACTAACGACAAACTTCAATTTAAAAAAAATTTAATTATACCGATGCCGCTTTATTCAAGAAGTACTTCAACTATATCTATCAATCCATAGAATCAACTAGAATCAAACAATGAATAACCATGAGTCAGCTTCATAAGATGAAGCATAAAATATTACTCTAGCGATGTGAATATTAACCCCAAATCTTAGAAATATTCAGATATCTGACTATCTCGTACCACAACTCACCATAAGAAATAAGTGATTGAAACAGCGGGCGGTTGGAATAGATATTAGTCTGGGTGCATAAACTGAAATTTTAAAGGGATTTTCACAGAAGTCGTTACTTTTAATTTGAGCCTCACTGTACATAAAATGTAAATCATGATTCGTCGATTGAAAGAGGTTTGCACGGATTTCTTCTTCCAGTGGTCTTCCCCATTCTCCTTCTCAAACCTCCCTGACCTTCTAATGAAGGTCAGTATATCCGTTCACCTTAGGTTGAATACATTTTCCTGATGGAGCATATCAGCACCAGAGATTTCAAATTTTAGCCTTTTATATTCCCATAGATCTCAGTGTTATGAGTGAGGTAATCTTCTACACCTAGCCGGTTGCACGCAATACTTGGCTTGACTCAATATCTATATCAGGTGACAGACTCATCTATCATTTCAGTTGCACCATCACATAGAACACCCTGTAGATGATTTATCACCAGATCATCTAATTCTCAGAACGATGGTTAGGTGACGTGAATGAATTATTATAGAATAAAGAACATTATTAGATATACAGGGTGTCTGTAAGAGGTCTTTACAAAAACATTCCACATATTCCTTTGACCAAAGTAAGTCGATTTGAGTAAAATTACCTCAGTACAAAGTTGCATCGTTTGGGCTCCAGGGGGCCTTGAAGTTACAATTTTTAAATCGTTTTTCCCATATAAATTCAAAACGACATATGCGATTATGTTTGGTATATTGACAGAGTTTTATGTGGCAAAAAAATGGTGTTGAAATTTTGTCCAATCATAATACATAGGCGTAGAACTTGATTTTTTAAATAATTGCACATTTAAAAATTCTACGCCAATGGAAGAAAGGGAGTTTGAGTATGAAATTCATTCATTTACTTCAAAAAAGGTACTCTTGTTAAGACTCGATTGCTCTCATGGATTTGACGAAATTTGCATTTTATTAATTTTAGAACATAAACAATAATTATTAAAATACAAACTTTGTCAAAATCATGAAAGTAAATCGTCTGTTATCAGTGGTACTTTTTTGTAGTAAATGTGTACTCAATCCAAATCTCATACTCAAACCCATTTTCTGCCATTGGCGTGGAATTTCCAGAGGTGCAATCATCATTTAAAAAATCAAGTTCTAACGCCTATGTATTATCATTAATTAAATACCTTTTTCAGACTCCTTGTATACTGATAACAAGAACGCAGTAGGTATTGCAATCAACTACAGCTATAGAGTTTATGTTCGCCCCTCAGTTATAAATCGCATCACCATCGATGGCGTATCTAAATATATAGTATAACGATCTATGAAGTCAGTTGAATGTTGAAAAAAACTCATTTACAAACCTGAAAACAGTAATGGAATATATCAAAACAGGAAGTAATCACAAAACTCAAGAGTTTTTTCTCTTTTCACGCCGCGATCACCAATTCGTTAAATGAGTAAATAATAGACACATACATTTGAAGAATCTAAGTCTTACCTAAATATATCTACTATAGTTTTACGGGTGGCCACCTTCTACTGTCATTATATTCGAATTTATTATTGTTCGAGTTGAGCAGGAGCATAGAGCCGTGAAAATATAACACCCGGTGAATAACGTAGAAGGAATCAGAGTCCATGCTTATGGACTTGAGTCGCACTATCGCTTGGTTATGATTGGAGCTACAAAGTCAGTCGAATGGACAAACTTGGATAGTATCTTTTCCGATAATTACGTTGTTGAAAACGAAACAAAGTAAAATAGTGCAAGTGCTCTAAATGGGACAACCAGTATAGAGTATCCTGTAAATCGATAGAAAATTCGATTTAAAACAAGAACTTCCTCGTCTGACCAAGATAAGGTTGCACAGCATGAGGATCTTGGAAACTCTAGGAGATACACCTTTTATAATGATATAAATATTATATATTTGTAACAAGCTAGAAATTTCTCATCAACAAGGAATATTCTCAGATATGATTATGAACAGAATTATTAAAATATGATAGGAGATAAACTCGAAAATAGTAAAATACTGTCTGTAGGTTATTCGAGGAGGTGGTATATTCATTTTGCTTGATTTTTTGGGATTTCCTCTCCTCTCCTCTCCTAAGAATCTGCGTATTATTTCAATATGTAGTGGGACAAATCAGATGATTTGCCCCAAAATGTCACTGCGTTTAACAAATTCTTCTATCCAGGGAGCCTGTAAGAAAAATCCATCAGTGTCTTGTCAGTGACAATTTGTTTGTAAAAATGTTTGAAGGAAAGAAATATAGATAATATATTGAAAAAATATCGAATTTTCACTTATCTATGACATAGAGTTCAAATACGTACACACGAGGTCTATAACACGATCATAACTGACTGGTACCATAAACCATCATACTCTGAAAGATTTATAAACTATCACTCCGATCATCCAATGACAATGAAAATTAACATATTTACTAATCTTAAACACAGTGCTAAACACTTAGCACATGAGAGTTTCAAAAACCAGAACCTGAAACTCATTGAAACGTTGCTACTCAAAAACGGCTACCCTAAATCTTTAATCAAAAAATTAGTATACACCGACAGAACAAATACACAAAGATAAAAAGCACCTTTGAACATGAAATATTTTAAATGACCGCATGTCTCACACCCCAACTACGAAAGGTTTTGGAGAATGAAAATCTCAATTAAACCAGGAAAGCCACCCTAAACGTATCTAAGTATCTATCAATGTTGTTTTCTGTAAAGTATGATAAGTGTTTCATTTTCATCGATTGTTATTTTACATAACTCATTTTGCTTTCATCAAAACCCCTCATTTTAAAATATCATTTCAATATGTATGTTCTTGTTTTCATGTGTCCTGAATATGAAACAATGAAGTTTCGAAACGTCGACAATTTAAAAATTGGTTTTCTTCAATATTTCGACCGAATTCCCGCCAACTCAACACCAGAAATCATATTCAACGGTCGCCATTCTATTCAACTGTATTTTGCAATGTTCTACCTACCCAAGCAAAGGGGGTTAAGTTTTTTTGAAACACCCTGTATTTTCGACAAAGAGTAACCATGAAAATTAGAGATTCCTGGTTTATTTCCTTGAGTCAGACAAATGATGGAACGGCTTTGAATATCCTCACATTAACACCATTAGATTGGATAATAATTCAAAATATCTGAGTCATTTTGCTCGTGTGAACAAACTCACTTCATTGTATATCATTATTAAAACTACTGTTAATTATCCCACATTTCCACTTTTTCTTTCCTCTACACTTATTTTCTATCCCGCTCAGCCCTGTGGTTGGGTCTTCAATAGAAAAGAACGAAGTAGAGTTCATGATGTGATAATCAAGTTATCTCAATTAAAAACGAATGAAGCCCGCATCTTGATACCTAATTAGTAAATACTTCAATGGGACCTAACTATAGTTGGTTGAACGCCGCAATGACTATGTAATGAATGTTTAATATTTCACAATCCGAAGTTTATTGTAGTTCGCTAGACATAAGGGTCAATGATAATTCTTTCTGATTTTCCTCTAAGTATGGATTTATTATGGGTATCACCAGGATTATTGAGGGATTCAGCAAAGTGTACTCTCTGAAGTTTGTCCAAGCTCTCGGAATATTATATTTCCATCATCAGAGAGACTACAAACAAATTATCTTTAGGTCACATTGAAACTAAGGAATCAACTTAACATCTTCCGTAAGGTTGTTTCACATTCATATTAGTAATGAAAAAAGTATATAAGACGATGATGATATACCTAAATCAATACAAAATGCTCACAAAGTCATTTCCACAAAATTTCGGGAGAAAGACAACTATACTTTCCTGGCAATGCCACGCGAAACATTGGAAAACGAAATCTATGCATCGACTCCAAGCCAGCAGTCCTACGACCGCCAACTTAGCGTAACATTATATTCCCCCCGAGGCGTCCTTCATAGACAATATGAAAGCAACGCCATCTGAGTAGAACAGAGGAAAGAATCACTCCAAAACTGACATTTTCATACGGGAGTGGCTGGTTGCCTGACTGGCGTGATTTCAACTACGAATGAAATGTTAAATACATGCAAAAAGCTCAAAGTCATTTCCACACAATGTTCATAAAATGAACAACAATGGTGGATTTCGGAAGAAAAACGACTATTTTCCAGGCTAATGCCACGCAGAACATTGCATTATACTTCCTCCCTAAATCTATGCATCGACTCATATAAATTCTTTCCTGAATGCCTATTGATTTCGATTCAGCCATCAGGCTACGCTAGACACTTACAGACCGGTTTCGAGCTCATTGACTCTCATCAGTGCAGGGCAGTCTGCAGTCAGCAGTCCTTAGACCGCCGACTAAGCGCAGCCTAGCTAAACAAAAATCAAGTCGGTATTATATTACCCCAGAGGCGTACTCCATAGACAATATGAGAGCAACGCCATCTGAGTAAAAAAGTAGGAAAGAAACACTCCAAAACCGAAATTCTGGCGTAGTTGGAGTATGATAATACTATAATGACATTCCCCTTAGAGGTGCTCTAGAAACATCAGCAGGAGAAGATTCTCTTGAAACATTGAAACAATCGATGGGACAATTAGAGAGAGAGGTATTGTTCTAAGAAGATTCTAGAACGAGAAGAAGGAGACGGAAGATCATTTGAGAACGTTCTCGAACCAAAGCCTACCAAGGGATCTCATATATAAACGGACAAGTGCCGTCAGGCAGTCGAGCAGCGAGTGTCAGAGAGACAGTTATATACCGCTTGATATAAATCGTTTCAAATAAATAGTAGTTATAAGTTCGATACAATTTAGTGTTTCTTTAATTCAAATAAATCAGTTCGAAAATAAATAGTGCCGTGTTCGCTTCTGCACCCGAATAACGTAACAATACTTATTAAAATTTTTAACATAAATTCTTGATAATATTCAATCACAAATTTCTCCGTCGCGGATATAATGTCACGGATATAATGTCGCGGATGTACCAGGTGAACAACCAAGAACGGCTGTCGGCGTGATCTCGAGTATCAATAGATATCGTGAATTAAAAATGTATACCTAATGTATCAAAGTTGGGAAAAGGATGGACGTCAGCCGTTCTTAGATGTTCACCAGGTATATTGTATATAGAGGATTTAACGCCGAGGATTTAATGTCACGGATATAGTAGCTGCGGATAATAGGTCGTAGTAAAACCTGGCGATGCGGTGTTGCATTTCTCTGCTGTGGTTGTTCACATACCACGTGGTGAGGTATCGCCGATATCAGATACTTACTCATCAAGTGCAAGGATATATTTCCATGCCATTCTTTCATTGGATGAACATGTTCATTTCGTTCAATTTTCGACAAGCGAATGATAATACTCGGGTACGACAATTTCTATTCTACTATAATTGGCTGAAAAATATTTTGAGATTTGTAACAGCACAGTGTCATTATTGAATATGTATAATTCAATACCAGTTTTAGCCCAAAACTTTGTTGTTGAGTTTCCGAAGACAATTCGTGATATACAATTGAATGTGGAAATTGTTCGTTGGGCCTCCCTATATCGGTACTTATTCCCAACACCTCATTAACTGTTAATATCCACAGCAAGATAATTCAACACCTCCATCATCCAACCCTACCAATTTTCCATTGGAACGTAACGATGCCACAACCGAAAAATCACCCTTTAGGTAACTCAACTGTCAAATGTATTAGAATATACGCATCTCAAGGGTAGTTTTATACTTTAATGTGTCTCTTTAAACATCACAGTGAAACAAAAGCGAAAGGGGTAGAAACACCCGCATCTTCGATACGATTTCCACCAGGACCGTAGTGAAGGAAAATGAATGTTATCTATCGTATAATAATTATAAGAAGATTATATCCTGAGGCTACAGCCGGGTTACATGGTCCCTTGGTAATAATATTCTTTCTACTCACATAACTAAAATGGCATTTAGCGTACCGATATGTACCACGCTAATTGCAGGTATGTTAATATAATTTTCGGAGTTCGTAGAAAAATCATAGTATGTAACGCGTTTATAAACTCTTCTAGACACTCGTTTATTAAACACTCGCTCCGCTCTGCTCCGCTCGTGCTTAAACTACTCGTTACTAAAAGGACGTTTATAACACTTGTTACATAATATACTATTACCTACGGCCACTATATACAAAAGTAGACAAGAACGCACGAGGTACAGCCTCAGTAAGTAGCTTTACGCACAGTAAGCACATCGCACAGTTTTCGTTTATTCCGCCAGTGTAGGTATGTCATGATCGCGTAATCGCCGTCAACAGCGGATGACATAACTGTCAAGAATTATAATTCAGATTGTTTGTCCAAACTTTTTTTATGTACTATATAGCAGTAGGTAAAGTATAGTACCTAATGCTTGTTGTAAATACATATGACGTATCATACTATTACTATCAGGGTATATATATCAGTGGCGGCGCCTCAGAGAAGGCGACGGAGGCTGAACCTCCTCAAAAATTTCTATACATCGAATTGTTTGATATACACAAAAATAGCTAACTTAAGTACGATCAATCGGTTTAATTTACTGATGTGAAGCAGAATTTGAGAATTTGACAGCAATGCTTTCATTCTTGAGAGTATTCAAAATAGAATAAAAAGTTGCGACTTGGCAACATCCAACAGAAAGCAGCCTCTACGAAATTCACCATAATCGCGATTCGCGAGAAAGCACGTGTGACTGAGATTTTAATAAGTATAAAGTGTTTGCACTGATGCGCTTTTGTTTTGCCCAAACTTGACGGTGATAATTGAAAATCACAATGTAAGGTTCTTGTTACATTTTATTCTGATAGATGTCGCTGTACGAATTCTCTTCGAAATGGAAATGGAAACTCAATTATCAGAATGTTATCAAACACTATCAAAATTGAACCTACTGACACGCATTCCTGTATTTTTGTTGTAAGTATAAGTGATTAATGTTATTTGGAAGGATGTTCATTAGAAATATGACGATATCATCGTCTCTCACGGATTTTCTATGAACAAGAACCTTATGAGTATCGTCAGTTGTTTTTATAGAATGTCACATTCACACTTCTCATTCAGCCTCCTCTGTTGAAAGGAGCACGAATCACCACTGGTGTATATTGAATGCTTTTCACCACAAACAAGTAAGATATTTCAATCCTTATAGTTCTGTGAAACTTAAATATGGGTGCGTTTCGATATGCTTCGTTCTTGGGATACAGGATGTTGGAGTTGACAGTGATAATTGTTTATACATGGTGGCAAAAATCAGTCTGGTTGGTGACTGAGAAAGTCTCCGAATTTGAGAAATGAGGGGTGTCTTGAGAGCTACCACAATACAATTTCAAGTCAAATACTAAGGGAGATACACAAAGAAACACAATTTATCAATCTGATGAAAATATGAACTTCATAAAAAAACCAGTGGCAAACAATGTTATTCAACATAAATATCGATAACGTTACCCAATGCAAGGCCACGGGAAAATTCAAATCGAATCACACAACAAGACTATCAAGTTGTTTTCACATTCCAAGAGAGACTTATGAGTAATCATTGCAAAAACGCTCTCCTACGAAACTATTGATACCTTTCCGAGATCAAATAACATAGTTATCCTTGAGTTCTTCCTATAAATATTCAACCTGAGTGAGTTATCATCTCACATGCAACAATTCCAATTCATTTGTCGATATTTTGCACAGCGTACTAGAAAAATCCATTACTTCAGATATAGGTATAATTATAATGTAGAATCAAGTACTATTGATGGAATATCTCTGATAATGGGTTTAGGGTATATATACAGCGTGTCTCACTTTGAACGGCCCTCCTTTGTATCTCAGTTATTAATCTTCTGTAGTAGTCCATACTCAAAGTGGAGTGGAATGATCAGAATAGAAAAACTCAAAGTCGTCTCCACAATTTTTGATGTATAAGAAGGCAGTCAATCCTGCTTCAATGAGGTTGAAAGTTGATACATGTTTCGGCCAATCAAATGGCCATCTTCAGTCAAAAGTCGAGTCAAAAGCAGGATTGACTGCCTTCTCATACATTAAAAATTGTGGAGACGACTTTGAGTTTCTCTCTCTTGTCTCAGTTATTATAGTCATGCGATTTCAACCAAATTTGGTGTGGAATGAATCATCAATATGATCAGTTTTACAGAGATGCACATTACTTTGGACAGTGATAAAATCATATTGGGCATTTTTTCACAGGAAATCTGACCCCATATTATTGTTCCTCATGCTTCCGAACCCCCATTTGCAAAAAATCACCTAATTCTTCTCATTTTCAGTCTCACATGAATAGTGACTGCAAATCAACTACGAATTTTGGAACGTTTGATGGCTCCGGTAGGTGCAGAATCATGATTTGGAAGGAAAAACGGGTTTCCGAGTAAATAATTGATACGTTCGCAAAGATGCTGTTTAGATGTGCCTGTTTTTCTGAAACCATTCATAGGCATCCTATATGAAAATCCACATATGTGGGTTTGAAACCATGAAGAATAATATTATGAGGTCAGTTTTCCTGTGGAAAAATGCCTAATATGATTTAATAAAAAACTGACCCCTATTATTCATTTCAATAAAAATGCACGGCACTGTCTATAATGATGTCTGTCTCTCAAGAACTGGTCATATTATTGATTATTCATACCGATACAAATTTGGTAAAGATCGCACGACTGATAGCTGAGATATAGAGGAGATCCCGTTTGAAATGAGACACGCTGTGTATGGAAGTACAACCGATCGCTTGGGCTCAGTGTTCTGATTTTTCGAAAATTACGATAGAGAAAAAAATGGGGTTTCTATTTCGAAAAATTGAGTTCATATTCACTTTCTGGTTCCACTTTCCTGGGCACCCTGAGAATGGGCTTATATCACAAAAAAAATTTATTTCATAATTCGATAGAACTCACCCAAACTAGCTCACCACTCACCACCGCAAACCGTTTCTTGCTGTGAGCTCCCTACGTTTTATAAAAAAAATATGGAAATCCCCGATTTTTCAGACCTCTGAAAACGAGGCGATGATGTGACGTCAAAACCCTAAAACTGAAACCACCAGAAACAAGACTATTCCAGACAGACATGAATGATACATGATTTCTGACAGAGTGTATCAGCGCGAGATCACAGTTGAAAGAATTAATATATCAGCCTCAGTCTCCGTCGGGCGTTTGGTATTTTCTTTCAACTATGGCGAAATGAGGTTTCTACGTCCTGAGAGGATCCGTTTTCAGAAGGTACTATTATTTATGTCCAAAAATAAAACATTCCAGTTAATTTTTCGATCGAATTATGCCGTCAATCTTTATTTATGTATAAAAGGATTATTATAAACATGGTTTGAGTTAAAAGTTCTACTAAGGTGTACACGCCCATTATTCAGTGTTTGTGATGTTTCTCAGAATATCCTTGACGCCGGATCTGTATGCTGAACTCAGTAGCTATACTGTCACCAGAGAAAACTGGCTATTCTTGTTTTTCAGATATGCTGCATATTGGCGTGTGATGGGAGAGAGGAAGACAGAGGTATTGGAAAGGGTTCATTAAGGGATGATTTCTTCACAGAGACACATGTGCTGCTGGGGCCTAAAAAAGGGTTTAAGCGTCAATGATCTAGGGAATTATTTAAGGGATGGCATAAGGGTGGCGATATCGGTAAATTCAGATAAAGGGTTGGAATTGTAACTGTGTTGAAAAAGGGGGAAATTTATAGACGACGCTTTTCCGAGTCTAATTAGCAAAGTAATGACTTATTAGGAAAAACAGAAATGGGTTTTCCATGACTAACCGCAAACGGGGAGAGAAACGAAAATATTTTCCAGGACCCAGAATTGAGCTTTAGGGTATCGATGAAATCATACACAATGTACAAGAATTCTTATAAATATTCATCTTATTATTATTTTTTGATAAAATGTTTCTGAAACTAACAACTTCCAGAAAATGGAATTACTAAACGGATGAATTAGTTCTTATATATAGTAATAATAAGTCAGTGATTATGTATGCACGGAAAAAGTTTTACATATCAATAATATATGTTTATAGACTTCAAGGTATTCATCCTCAACATACAGTGTGTTACAATTTGGTCCACCCCACCCCTGTACTTCCGTATTCCTAGGTCGATTTCAGAATTTTTTCTCTCATTATATACTACTCAAAATAATCTACTTCGTCGAGCAGAACAATCATCAAATACATCTTCTAGGTCTACTGCGATCACAAAAGCTCCAGCAAAATGGAAGGAAAATATGGATTAGGTATGCATTTCTTTTACAAAAAATCTGATAATGGCAATCGATTTTTACGAGTCACAAATACTCCTTTATCAATTTTCAGAACAATATTTCATTAGGGGTTTTTCCTTATCAAGTTACATAATGAATAAAACCTAAAACCACTGAAAATTCAAACTTATAAAAAAAAGAAAAAAATACCAGTAAATATTGTCTGTAGGTTAATGAAGGAGGTGCTACATTCTTCTTACTTGATTATTTGGGATTTTCTCCTCGTTCCTACAAAATAAACATATATCGGAATAATACTCATATTTTCATTTAGTAGAAACGAGGAGAGGAAATCCCGAATTATCAAGTAAAATGAATAATAATATACCAATATCGGTCAGACAGTTCGTATGTTTAATCAGCGCATTCATGAACAACAGATGAATGTTTTGAAAAAGAAAACTAATTCAACATACGCCAACCATATATTAGAAGAAAACTATAGTTTTGATGAAAATTTTGAAATTCTACACGTAGAAAATAAAGGAATGAAACTCAATCGTTTTGAATCATTGAAAATCACCAAAACTAAAAAATTCTGACATTTTACTTTACGCTCAACTATATAGTCCTCAATAGTTCACCACTGTTCATTTGTTTTCTTAGTAGGTAATAATATCTATTTGATGCTATCAACCCTCTCCAGTTAATCCGGTGAACCGTATTTCAATGTATATAGATATTATTCCTATTTTTCGAAAATGATGGTTTATCCTTCACGTTGGGAAAGTAGGATATATAAAAGTTAGGCAAGCCAAGGTTAGTTGAGTTCATTGTATAATAGTATATCACCTGGTTAGCGAAGCATGTCGTGTGATTGAGAATTTTGTGAAAATCTTATCCTTTTGTTAAGTTTTTTCATTTTCCATGGATTTCCATCAAGTACTGACCGAGTCCATTAAAAATTTCAAAGATAACTATCGTTTCTGACATGCAGTTTCAATAGTTGATGAAATTTCGGAACTCACGAAATCTTCAGATGAGTTTATTGAATTCATATTTCAAACTTTGGAAGTGATTTCATCTCATATTATTGTTCAGTTGAATAGATGAATGATGTATGAAAGGTTTAATGTAGAGATAGCGCTCATTTTCGGTCATTTGTATTTCTTTAAATATTCAACATCCTAAGTAATATATAGGCGGCATTTATGAAATTCCATATAACCCAATTTAACTATTAGATATTTCGAAAAATTGTCACAATGAAAAACAATGCGACCCCAGAAGTGGAATGAGTAAGATGAAAAAAGCGCAGTGATAGCAGTTAGAGCAGTTAGAAGCATCCACCATCAGAAGGTTTATTTCTTCCCATGTGTGTTAACCTTCACATGCGGGAAGAAATGGATACCTTGTCTCTCTTGTTAGATAAATAGTTATTATTCACTTGTCATGAGGAGACCATGAAGGACACTAAAACGAAAAATATGGTCACATGATATGACTCTAATTACGCCATATACTACCGTAAATACGCCAATCTTCTGTATAAATTAATAAAACCTCGAAATATTGATTCACCAATAAAGGGTATGAGTTCACTATTCATCTTCATTATCTCCAAAAGGAGATTTATCTATCTTTTGTTTGGCTGTTTCACCTACACTAACAGACATCAATTATTTCTTACGTTCATAAGTCATCATGACAACTTTTTTATATTCATCCCACAAGTGATGATTTCCGCTCCCAAAAAGAAAAAGAATGATTCAAACATGTAGGAAGTCATTACATTTGAAATGTTTGATGGCAATGAATTTGAAATTATACACTATGTGCCAGTATGAGCATCTCGGAAGCTACAGATTTGGTTAAATGGGAGAAAAGTGGCGCGAGTGAAGGACCAACAAAATTACTTTCAAAAATTTTTGATATATGACATTTCCAAAAAACTGAATTTCCAGATTCCAAAATATTTACATGAACAATTTTTGGCCAAACAACTCATTCTGACGGGATATAATAATGTACCTACCCTGTTAAATGAATAACCTCACTTTCCGATTCACCCAGTATATTCGGTATATGAGTATGCGCAAAACAAATGGGGATGAAATGAATCCATTCTTTATATTGGTAATGAGGTGCATTTAGACTCTATCGAGATTAGTGAAAAGATGTAGGATGTCCTATTTAAGAATCGAAAAATGTGGTTATTTTCGGTCATCGCAATTTCGGCAGAGTAAGTGAATATGGCAAAAAATTCAAATTGAACTAGAAAAATCAACATTCAAAGTTCGTTTTTCATCTTCAACGCTGAAGACGATATAGGGGTGAGCTTCTTTGGAGGCTCACCTGGATTACTTACTTGCTTATTGACGGAAATACAAGTGAAGATTCGTTCAGTCACCTCAACTATTCCAAATCATTAGTCTGATAGTCTGATGCTTCACCCTGTATAATGGGTAGCGGTAGCTCACTTCAAACACTTCAGATAATCCAAAATCTAATATCGATGCACAACCTTACAATGGCCGATGCGGCTTGAATTATTTTAAATTGAGGAAGTGTAAATTAAAATATGAATCGTGATAATATGGAGCTCCATATGCATTCTATTGACTGACGCTTAATTAATGAAGGTGGTTAATTGTCAATTAACAGTTTCGATTGTTTCCAGAGAGTGTCATGGGTCGCATAGAGTATTGGAAGTTGGAAGTGTATGAAATTACGACTCGTCGGAGTATTTGTAGACATTTCAAATTATTTCGATTATTTCTGTTGAAAAATAGATAGTTTATTTTCGCCACATGAATTTCTTTCTGAATTGGACTACAGGGGTGATACAATAGGTGCTCGCAAGACTATCGATAGTAATTATGTCGGAAATCAACGAGATCCAATTGCTTGGTCCTGCGAACTCGAGGTGTTACCTCAAAGCAATTTGATCGACTTAGAGATTTCTGGCATACTTTTCGATAGTATTGTAAGAACGAGTTGTAATTTTTGAGGAAATAGGCGAGTGGACTATAATTTTCTATTTATCAAATAGAATCATAACTCAGATACCTTTCAATCTAATATTTTTTGAGAACTCGGTCAATTTCTAGGTGATCAAATCATCTTTATCATCTATAACAACTAGGATGAATAATACAGATATTGCCCCAGTGAAATTATTATAGGATTCCATATATATCGACAGCAAATTACCATGGAACGTTCATACCGAACATCTCTCGAAGAAATTATCTTCAAATTCGTTTTTATTGTGGCGATTGAGAAGATCGGTATCACGTGATTTGATCCGAATGGCATACTTTGCTTTCATAAATAGTCAAACATGCAAAACCTTTTCAGGAAACAAAAACAAGCAGGCTCAAGTCCCAGGTGCTGACATTGTAAAGACCTAGTTTTTGAATATAATTTTCTTAGTTTTCTGATATCCATTTCCCCAATACTGAAAATAACAATAATATTGTCATTTCTACAAATAGACTTCAAAAATCTCAACAAGGTTTCAATTTCTGTGGTCCGAGTTCTTTCAACAATTACCCGATACACTACACTGTTTTAATCTTCTCCTGCAGATGCTAACATAGAACATAGCGAAACACGTGTCGAGGCGTTAAAAAATCGGTTTGGTTAGTGGTAAAACAGTGTATAGTAGATAAGAATTGAATTATTGTTAGACCTCAGCAGGCTTGCGTTTTTTTACTATCAATGTGTAACTTTTTGAGCGCAATTTTAACATTATATAGAAGAGAAAAATATCTATGGAAGAGGCCACACTGAAAAAAATAGTATGTATATAGTAAATACTAAACTTGTAGTAAAATAAAGTCACTACATTCATCTAATAATACCACTACAAAATTGGATTCTATTATACTAAATCAAATATTACCACTACAAAATAGAATGATATATACTCATATAGTATTTATGATAAAATCATGTTGTGGTATTATTTGACGAATGAAATGACTGGCTTTACTAAACGTAATTTTCACATAATCTATCAATCCTGATTGGCCTATCAGCGTTGGTCCTTTCAACAATGTAACCATGGATAGCAAAGCAAAGCTTCACAATTTTATCAATAGATATACCTGTATCTGTATCAGAATGAAGTTTTCTGCTTATAATATTGAGATGTTCATGTTTATATTAAATGCTTCCCATTCTTCGTGAAATAGTCAAGAAAAATTCCAAATTATTGGCCACGTTTATACCGTGTCTTAATAATCTTAAATTATATTCTATCCTGATACTCTTGATCAGTGAGGTGAGAACTGGTAAAGTTATACCAGCTTGGTATGGAATCGAATTTGGTTGCGTATTATACTGAAATAGTAAAATGACCAAGACGTGAACACTTTGGTCTGCTTTGGTATATTACCTTGACTTGGTTATCACGAGGCGATTCCTTGCGATATTTGAGAAATAAAGTACATATAAACATGTGTCCTACTTTGCTTCGTTTTCGATATACAGGGTATTATTATTTACATGAAAAATCGTTTTCTATTCATTACCCAATTGTTTTTCCATCAATTTCAATAAAACATTGTGGTTTTGTTGATAGTAATATGGACCTCCTTCTGGTGCAGGTATATTCGAAATTATATTTCCAGTGACGTCACAGTAGGTAAATCTATCGATATTTATGGTGAAAGTCATTGCACGTCACCAGTTTCTATGAGTTTCATATTTTTATTAGATTGAACTATGGGAATAGAAACTTTTTTATGCTTTGTATGATTTTAGTATCAAGCTCAATTTCTGAGGAAACAATAAATATTCGATTGGACTCCAAATTTTAATGTAGTGGTGCTCGCGAGAGTCTCGTTTTCGAGAGTCTCGCATGGTCTCGTCTCGTTTTTGAGACAAGACTCGCGACAAGACTCGGACAAGACGAGACTTTCATTGGTCCCGTCTCGTGTCTCGTGCGAGAGTCTCGCAGATAAATATTTCTGCGTGCCGACTGCAGACTCGAGAATTTCATTCATATTGCAAAATATTTAGAAAGAATTCAGACTATTTAGTACAAATCGACAAACCATTTCATTCATAAATACTTTGAATATTATTCTCACGTGCTGCGTCAACTATAAGAAAACATGGGAATCCCCTTAATAATGAATCTGATGTCTTAACGACTGGGTGAA
This sequence comes from Phaedon cochleariae, assembly GCA_918026855.4. Taxonomy (NCBI): domain Eukaryota; kingdom Metazoa; phylum Arthropoda; class Insecta; order Coleoptera; family Chrysomelidae; genus Phaedon; species Phaedon cochleariae. The sequence continues at coordinate 30,532,476 of OU896717.1, forward strand.
AAACAAAAACATTTGCGATCGTGATGGCTGATCTGACTGATGAAGATTTTTTCTCAGATACCTATTTCTTGAATAAGTAGAATAATTTTGGATTAAAGTTTTTGTTTTGTTTATTTGTTTAGAAAATACGTGTTACTTTTTTTTTATTTTTATATAACTTTCGAATATATAATACTATGTTTTTTTTTCTTGTTTAGATGTATTATGTAAGTATGTACCTATTAGGTACTTACTTTTCAATAAATAATGTTATTTTTGTTGTAAATTTCTCTTCCTACTTCTACATTACACCTCAAAAGTAGGTAAAGGTAAATATCCCGTATTAAACTGGAAGAAGATTATACATGACGGAATTGCGATACATTTGCGAGACTCTCGTACGAGACGCGAGACAAGACGAGACCCGAGAATGCGAGACGAGACTCGAGACAATACTTCATATTTAATCAGTGAGTCGAGACGAGACTTTTTGAAAGTCTCGTCTCGTTGGTCTCGTGTGAATCACTATTTTAATGTATAGGTGTTTTCAAGACTTCCATTGAGGTAACTCAATAACCCCAATTATAATCATTCCGAAATTTTAGGGCTTCCTCAGTCTCTAACCATATTGAATTTTAGCACCATGGAATCTTATACAGAAAGGATATAAATAAAAACAATTAATACTTCAAACTTCAACATCCCGTATCTTCAGATAAGAACAAGTTAGGACACATGTTTATATAAACTTTATTTGCAAGAATATCACAAGGAATCACCCCTTGAATTTTTTCGGTGTTATTTAGACACACCCTGTAAAGCACTATATGCCGGCTTGCTCTTCTAAACATTGTTGGGGTAGTGAACTTTGTGCAGCTAAGTGCATTTTCAATCAATGACAATAAAACTAAGCATTTATTAATGATTACCAAATGAATTCCTCACTATAAGCGTAATTGTAATAAGATGAACTAATTATCTGAATGATCATTTTCATGGTGTTAAGTGATGTCTCCATGTAAATAATTGGATGTTTCCGGAGATATACATAATGTGTGGGTATATATTACCCGTTTGTTAATTTGTTTAAAACTGGCGATCATTTATATGGAGAGATGTAAATACGTTGACTCATTTCGACTCAATGCTGCAATAAATCAGGAGTGTGTAGAATCACGACTGTCGTGATTATTTTTTTGAAGGAGGCGCATTCTAAACCGAAATATGTACGCAACCATACATCAGATAATTTCTCACTTCACCGGGTGATATCGGTTTTCATTAATACACCGAGAAAAGTCCAGTTATACATGTCTCTATTTAAAAACTTCTTATAACCGCCAAATGAAACATTTTAACCACGAAATGTCATCTGATGAACGTGAAAATTTAACGTTCTCAACGTGAAACAGGTCACCCTTTCAAATCACTCTCTTTGTTTCAAAAAGGTTATCTTTCAGATTCGAAATGAGACAAGATTATAGTTAAAAGGTGGAAATTTGAAGATAATCATTTAAATCCTAAAAGATGTCATTTCACAGTTATACGATCATCATTAAATTTCATCCCTTCTATCATTTTCCATCCTTGTCATACTCGTTTACCTCAATGAGTCATCTCACTCACCTATGAACACTTGTTCGATGTGAATCATTAGTCGTCTCCGCGGATTCCTGATATGAAAGGACATATTAGCTCGCGGCAGCTCGTGAACTCTTCTTGCAGAGTGATATTATTTTTTTCAAAAAAGTGAAGTGGTTGAGAGATCTTCTAGAAATATTAGGGACATATCTGTTCATATATCCCCCAAGATTTGTTGAGGAACTACAGAATGTTGAACTGCCTCTGGCGTTATAGTGTTTTCACGATATATCGGTAAGTGTATGTATCGGAATGTCTTCCAAATTGGAAAAAACTTTTATTTTTTAACTCACCTCACTATTCACTAAGTGGCAAAAGCTTGGATTTGAACAGTTTTATCGATGATAGATTGTATTGCGTATACATTGTGTCCAAGATTAATGATTACTATCATGGGGATCTCGAAAACGTCGTAAGAAAAGTCTCTCATCGCTCTTTTGTAAAGCTCAAGTGGCAATAACGGTAAATAAAATGAAACGAAATCTGCGAATGTGAACTCTTATTTACTGACGATACTGCGTAATTACATTCTTGGCCACTAATAATCCAATGCACTGACAATGAGAACAAATAGTCCAAATTGGAAGCATTTTTTTCCTACACAAACTGAGATATTGTTAACTGAGTATATCGTCCTTGTGATGCACTTCAATGCACTGTAAGTCCTCAAAAAAAACTTTACTTGGAGGTAAGTATAAAAACCAAGTATATATGTCTTCAATATTTCTCGAAGAGTTTCAACCCACTTCATTTTTCTGGAGAAAAATTAATCATCCTAATACTGAAATACCATGCAATCATTTGACTTGGAAATTGAAAGCAAATTATATTGATATGAGTATTATTTCATTTTAATAATATAACTATTCAATATTGAAATGCTTTTTATTTGACTATATCAAATTGAAAACAAGTCAAATTTATATGAGTATCTTCTCATTTTTATAATATCATCGTATAGCATTGAAATGCTAGTCATTTGACCCCTATATTATGAGTGTCATTTCATTCTCATACAAGTGATATTTCACAGTTATATGATTTTTTTGAAATGATGGACGTGATAACAGTGAAATGGGAACTTTGCTGGCGCCTATTCAATTCAGAAATCTTTTAATGGTTATACAATTTCGTATAACAGCTAATAGATATTTCTCTCGGTGTAGAATCACATAACCAATTGTGTCGCTACATTCTTCACAATATCGTGTTGCCGAGTAACACATTGAGTTAATTTATACGTTAATACATGATGTAGGTATACCGTATAGATATTTGGTATGCTCACCCAACTAATCCGACCAAATTCAGACCATCAGTTGATTTGCTTATCGCATGTTAACACCAAGTATCTTCAGTTGACCCTACCTTACCAACCTTGTTATATGATTTGATCATTCTTTTCAGGTATGTTGTGGAGCTCGACTTGAATGTATTAAAATTGGAGAATACCTTCTAGCATCAAGTTTCAAAATCAACATTTCACTATTTTAGTATAAAACGCAACAAAATTCGATACCATACCAATCTGGTATAACTTTACCAGTTTTTACTACACTGACCAAAAGTATTAGGATAGAATATAATTTTAGCTTATATTAAGACACGGTATGAACGTGGCCAATAATTTGGAATTTTTCATGAAGTATATAGGAAGCATTCAATATAAACATGAAAAAGTCATTATTATAAGAAGGAAAATCAATTTTGATACAGATACATACATATATCTTTTGATGAAATTGTAAAGCTTCGCTTTGCTTTGCTATCCATGGTTACATTGTTGGAAGCACCAACGCTATAGGCCGATCAGGATTGATTGATTAGGTGGAAATTCGTGAAATTGTATAGGTTTTTCATTCGGTAGTGAATATCAATAAACATTCAGTAAAATGGGATCCAGTCACTACATTCGTCAAATTAATAATACCACAGCATGATTCTATCATACTATACTATATGAGTATATCATTCTATTTTGTAGTGGAAATATTTGATATAGTATAGGATAGTTCAATTCTGTAGTGATATAAATTCAGTGACTGCCTATTTTAATAAACTTTTGGTATTTACTATACCTAGTATTTTTTTCAGTGCGGCATCTTCCATAGATATTTTCTCTTCTGATTTAAAAAATAATGAGCTATACGAGTCGGAAGTTCAGAGAACGAAGTTGGAAATCCTGGTTTTGTACAAAGTGTTACATTTTCAGATAAAAAACCTGTAACTGGAAATATAATTTTCCGAATAGACACTTCTCCAACTAAAAATTCGGAATTTGATTTTTTCAAATTCTAGCTTTAAATTCTCTACTAATCAGTCTGAAAGTTCCAAATTGCGGTTGGAACTTCCTGGTTTGAACTGGTAATGTATATGCTTTTGGGTGTATGATGAATTGACATTCATCGTACAGGGCGTGGAAAGAAATTCTGAATTGGGACTCTATCACGAATCTGCGATTAGAAAGTCTATAATAATTACAAGTTTCCATCGTGTGTGTTCAATAGATATAATTCAATGTTCGTCGTGGCATATAGCCAGGAAAGTAGTTGTTTTCTATTGAATCAACTGAGAAAGAGTAAATATTCTCATCACATAGAGAATGCGAATTCTCAATGTATTACTTTATATAAATATATATCCATTTTTGTATGTTCATAATTTATCTGAGAATATTCCTTTTCAACACTGGTAATGTATAGTTTTCCTTCATGATTGAACTTGAAAATTCCGACTATATACTTACTAAATCGAAATTTCATGGTTTTGGAGATGGAAATTCTTAGTTTGAAGTATGAGATCCCTATTTTGAGGTCAGGAGAAAAATATTCATCATGATACGTTTTTTTGTGGAACTTTCCCAATCTCCATATTATGTCAACTCGCTTAGGATTGGGGGCCTGTATCTGCACTTTGTATACCTCAACAATATTACCTATGCATCCACGCCACTGATATATAATTGTGTGAAGCTCGTTCATCTTGTTCTTACATTCTGGATTACTGGAGTATAGTACCTGTCTAGACAGCTATTGAAAAATTATCAAATGGAAAGTCAGGTATAAGTGGCTTTCAATAACTTCCATGACGCATGACATTTTCACCTATTGTTATGCTCACCTATACAATTTCTAGAAACGGCTATCCGAGACTGCGACTCAAACTGCTTTAATGATAATAATTATAATTTAGCGGAAACCGGTAATTTTTACCAATTCGAATAATGTACAATATAAATTCTGGCAGCAAAACGACAATAAATAGTTTAATGATAGTCGACTATATGTGAGTCATATTCGTTCAATTTGTGTGAATTAGAATAATACGGAATTAGAACTATAATGGTGCTAGGCTATCCGTTAATTCGTTTAAAACACTAGCGCCTTGGCAGACATCGAGAATGATTATGTCTGTATGAACTAATAGATTCCATGACATGTCTGGAGGTCTCCTAGTGAATGAGTTATCTATTAAACGCTCTATCATAATAATTATGCGGATTCCCAGCGATCACGACTCAGCTGGTGATTCAATGGCCCATTGATTTGATGCGATGGCATACTGCTGGCACTATTTTTCTGTTTTCGGTGATAAAAAAAGTACATGTTCATTGCTGTTTCGATCATATAAAACGTATGTTGCACTTGCATCGTGCTGGTACAATAGCGTATATCCTACACTCTAAGAAAAACTGGAACACCAGTTGACACCAGCTAACACCGAATGATCTTGAAGATAAATTATTGGTGTGAATATGGGTTATTCATAAAATGGATAGTAACATGGAATATATGAAAGTTGATCACTTTCATGATATAAATTTTGAAAATAACACCTACTAGTGATAATTTTTCAGAATTCATCAACTTTGTGATTCATAAATAGTATAATTTGATGTTTACAGTTTGAATTTAATTTATGAATATGAACAGTATGATTCCGAATTCAGAATTGCCATAATGTATCATGAATTACACCGTCGAACCCCACGATATCACATTTCCAATAATTATGATAGGATAGTACAATTTTGGTGTTAAATACAGTTAGTGTTGATTCTAATAGTCTGGAATTGAAAAATACACTAACAGTTTTCTTAGAGTGTATGGATCAGGATCACACTATTTTTACAGCAATTGGGGAATCAATTGGTATAATCCACTTTACAAAGAACAGTTGAACAGTACTGGTTGAACGATGAATGAAGGATATGTGTCTTTCAAAAGTATCGGAACGGTCTCATATTTCAGGAACGGCTTGAGGAAAATTCACGAAATTTTCTACAGGGTGATTATTGATGATGTCCGGTTCAATGGTGGCATCGGCAATGTTGCCAAGTTTACAGTTTTTCAGATATTAGGAGTAACTTTATTTTTTCATATGGAATACCCCATTTATTTTTATTGCAATTAATTGAGCGCCTCCTAATTACTTGAGTCCCTGAATATCAGATTCGTAATTAACGTGATTTTCGAAATATGACAACATAGCATTTTCGTTAAAAAGTTCTGGAACGGTCCCATATTTCAGAAACGGCTCAGAGAAAATTTATGAAAACTTCGACAAGATGGTTGTTGATGATGCCCGATTTAATGGTGTTATCGGCAATGTTGACAAATCAACAGTTTTTCAGATATTTAGGGTAACTCAATTTTTTCAAATGAAATACCCTATTTGTTTTCATTGCAATACATTCAGCGACGCCTCATTACGAAAATGCCATGTTGTCATATTTCGAAAACCACTTCAATTCAAAATCTGATATTTGGAGACATGAGTAATGAGGCGTCGCTGAATGTATTGCATTGAAAACAAATAGGGTATTCCATTTAAAAAAATTGAGTTACCCTAAATATCTGAAAGACTGTTGATTTGGCAACATTGCCGATATCACCATTGAATCGGGCATCATCAACAACCATCCTGGTCCAGGAATGCACTGAAAATACATCACTGAGCCAACAATGAACAAGCACGAGTGGTAAATCACGTGGGAAGTTCAGTGTACCCAAGACAGGGATTCCTCAGGAAGTCCGGGTATTCTTTGGGAGGTCTGGGAATTCTTTGGGAAGTCCGGGAATTCCTCTTGGGAAGTCCGGGAATTCCTTGAGAAGTCCGGAAATTCCTTGGGTAGTCCAGGTAGTCTTTGGGAATTTCGGGTATTCTTTAGGAAGTCCGGCTGAAAAAGATGGCCCATGTATTAATGTGTGCTGGGTTTCGCAAATTATCAATCGGTTTACGCTAATTGGAAGACCAGAACCATCAAAAGTTATTGTTCTGAAAACAATGCAAAATTATGTAGACAATGTTTACCATCGATTGGCTGTATTATCGTAAATATTCGTTCATATTATCAGTAATAAGTGAACAGGAAATGATTTTCATTATGAAAATTGAATATGAAAATTCTTTATCTGGTAAATGCTATGATTTCATTGCACTTTTCAATTTACATATCTCAGATATTACCCAAGTAGCAATTCAACGTTACGGCGACGTGTTTTGGAGAAGTTGCGCGCAACCATACATTAGTCGAGTGGCAACCTTAACACAACGTTGTCACAACCCTCTTTTGCACCAATTTGGTCAATCATTCTTGGGTTTTTGAAACGTTCCAGTTCCAACTGTAGGTAGTAGTCTGTGGTTTCTTAAACTTTGCTATAGATTGACTCGAAAATTACCGCACAACTGCGCCTTCTAGCACATGACAGTTTACTTTCCATGGTGTTCAGAAATCAGTATATTTTTCAACCAAATAACCACTGAGGACCAGAATGGTGACTTAGGAAAAACTTTCAGACAACTATTATGGCATGTCAATAACAAAATGTTTCATTCTCAAATATATACCATATATTTATATTGCCGAGAAATAACGATAAATAACAGAAATTGATAGCGCATTCAATTTTACTGTCTAACATATTATCGTTTCATGCCAAAAAACAAGCCACTTTCATCCGTTGCAAATTTCTCGAAATTCAGAAATGAAAAAAAAATAATAAAAATGTAATAAAACATGTTCAATGTTGATATTGATTCAAAATAAACGGGATATATATAAATAGTTTCTAGAGAATCGAAATAGGGCAATAATACTAATGAATATGTTTGTTCATTTCCCAAATTCCAATGACCGACCATGTTTCTAAAGGGAATAGAGCATTGTCAGTGACGTCATATGACGGCCATTGAACACCTGATAGGAGGACAAGCTTACACATTTTCCATGAGGGTACATTTATTTACCACTAAAATACAATACCTGGAGAATTTATTTATTGACATGTTTGTTAATTCATTCATCATGAATCCTGTGAGAGAAGTGAATGCGAGTCCAAAGAAGAGTTCAAATTGGTTTATTTGTCAATTCTAAATTACTGGATTTACTTGAGTTCAGCTCTAAGTTCAACAAAATCACTAATGGGTCAAAAATAATAAAATCAAAATTCACACACAGCTTTGTTTGTCGACGAGTGCGCCATGTTGTGACGTCAGCAGACATTGCTCTATTACACTTCAAACATGGCGTAGGAGTATTTTATAGGCGTCATATGATTGGCATTTCAGTATTAGGGTGATTCATTTTTTTTCCAGAAAAATGAAGTATGTTGAAGATCGTTGAGAAATATAGAAGAAATATCTATACTTAGTATATATTATACTTTTTTTTTTTTGAAACTACATCAGGACCTTGAAGTGCATCACATCAAAGCAGGGCCTACTGTATCTCACCGGGCCGTAGTCTATCCCCTCTCTCTCGACGCTGACGTCACACTAGTAGGTTGAGATTTCACATCAGTCCGTAATGATGCGTTGGTAATTGATAGGCTATAGCTCATTTACTATGAATTTTAGAAGCACACTCAATCGAGACGAAATGATCCCCAACAAATTCCTCAACTTTTGGTGAAAAAATGAATCCAATAGGATGAATCAATACCGAGTTATGGCGTTGTAACGAAATTCCATTTTATTGAAAATCAGGACGTTGTACTACAGAATACTATTTTTTGCAAATTTGGAATTGGAATAAGATGGAACTAACTCAATATATCAAACTACGATAATGAATCAATTGAATAGTGAAAAAATTGTAGAGTTACCTACAATGAGTCCGAAAGAAATTAAATATAAAGAGCGCGTAAAAAATGAGCCGTTATACCTACCTACCCAAATTTCGCTGTATAACGATTTCGCGGTATAATTCCTTGGTAAAGGGCGAATATACTTTTTATTTTATTTCATTTCTAAATGGCGTATGGTTCAGACCAACTAATATTGGTGTCTGAAAAATTCGAAACAATATTTCTACAATGTAAGTCACAACATAAAGTTTTGGAGAATTTAGCAGAAATTAAAATCAATTCCCTTCTCAATTATTCCGAGAATCGATGTTGCAGTTGTGGGTCTTTAGATTTAATCAGCAGAACATTCTCTAGAACCATTTCAAATATTCCGTTGAACAATTATTGCAAAATAAAAAATAATTAAAAAAGAAAAATCACTAAACTTTCAAGATGAGATATAGTTCAGATTTCAATATTTAGTTTGTGATTAAGATGATGTATATATATTATTTGTTATTAGTGTATTTCATTTTGTGATATCTATAATTTTTTTTTATTTTGTTATGTTGATCATTTATACAGTTTATTTTGTTTGGTTTTGTGTGTGTATGAGGATTCAACGTTTTTTTTTTGCTTATTTATTCATATATTGTTGTTCTGGGTATTTTGTTATTCAATTCGTTATATTCATTTTTATATCTCTCATTGTTGAGATACATATTTTTTCAATTATTTTTGTTAGGTTGTGTTCATATGAACTCCACATATTTTGTTCTTTTTAATTTTGATAGTTTCCAAATATATTCAAATCAAATTTTTTTCATGAATTTAACGTTATCATTCAAATATATACTCTTCAGCACAAAATAATTGATACCTAATAGGCGTTTTTGTGTAATAACACACTCGAGTGATAGGTTTTCTAACGTCCTCAAAGTGCGCCCTGATCATCTTTAGAGATAAACGCTGCTAAAACCCTTCGAGATAAAGTGGATGTGTATTATACCGATTTGTAGGCAATCAAATTTCCTACAAAAAAGTCAGTGACAGCATATATCCACAGTTGATAGGATTAGCATGGGAGGCGTCCGAACTTTTTGAACTTTTCTGTAATGAACACCAGAATCATCGTTCTACTTGAATTGAAATATCGGTTTGTTGTTGGCCCTTGGGAATTTCAAAAAAAAACTCAGTCAATCTAGATACTATGCGAAATCTTTTCATGGTTGAATCATTTCTGTAAATTGAATATTGGAATTTTGGTAGCTGTTTGAAAAAGGACAATTCTGAATGGCGTCAATTAATTTTGATATGCCATATTTCTGAAATTAATGATCGTAAATCAGTGAAATTTGATTTATCTTCTGGAAAATTCTTTTCTGTACATATTTGACCTCTTGATATTTTTCGCTAACTGTGACCGTTTTCCCGAGGTAAATCAATTAAACGGGAGAGACAATTTCCACTGCCTTGATTTTGTCCCTACTAGTGTGACGTCACGAAAGCGATGCTCCGGCCCGGTAAGATAGAGTAGGCCCTGATCAAAGGCGATCGAGATAATACTCAGTACACAACATCTCAATTTGTCTACGATAAAACTACTTCCAATTTGGTGTATTTGTTCTTCTTGTCACCTTGGATTATAAGTTGACATAGTTGGCCAGGTAGCCGTGCGGACAGAGTGTCTATATTCTAATTCGCATTCGCTTGCCGGTCGTGGGTTCGATCCCCGTCGACTGCAGAAATTTTTCTGATGGCCCAAAAAAGTGTTTGGGATCAAACGTTAAAAGGTAAGGCCCCCGTCATTCCTTGCTCGCACAAGACTTTCGAAGACTTTCGAGGGTTTCTCGTAAGGGGGCAACCGAATGACGGATAGAACAAATTTAAGAACAAATTTTTAGTTGCCAGAAATTTACACAGTGGCGTCAGTGAATAAGGGTTCACAAATCACGATATGAAACGGAAACCTTTATTTCTTCTGATTAATTGTTGGCTAGAATTTTTGTGAATTTTGAAGCAGCAAATGAAAGTATACAAATCAAATGAATACAATATATATAACAATATATACCGTGTCCAAGAGGATACGAAGACATCCTTATATTGGACATACTGTATACGCAATACAATCTATCACCGATATAGGTAACTGTGTGAATCCAAAATTTTGCCACTATAGTGAATAGTGAGGTCGGTATAGTTAGAAAATACAAAATGTTATCCAAATTGAAAGAATTTCCGATGCATTACCAATTTATCGTAGTTTCTTAACAAATACAGGGTGTCCCTAGACCAGTGGGACAGTTGAATATCTCCTGAACCAATAGGAATTTTCAAAATATTATGATTCCACATCATATCGCATTATGAGTGCTAACTTCAGGATTGACTATATTTTATACGAGGGGCGCAAGAAAGGCTCACAAAATCGAACATCAATTTTTTCAAATGAAACACCCTGTATTTCATTGCATTTTCATATTCTCCTTGATAAGCTGAGTTCAACGACCTAGCACACTTGGGGTCTAGCGGGAATGATTTCCGAGATATAGGGTGTGGAAAATCGAGATTCTTCATTTCTGGGAATTTTTTGTGTCGAAACTATTCATTATTGGTCAAAACGGAATACATGTAGAATTCTGACTGAAACTGAGAATTTTACACCACCCTGTATTTGTTTCGATTAAATACGAGTAAATAGTAAATCAAAAGTTAAGATCTGGACATGTAATCCGTTTTGACCAATAATGAATAGTTTTGACACAAAAAATTCCCCAAAAATGAAAAATCTCGATTTTCCACACCCTATATCTCGGAAATCATTCCCGCTAGACCCCAAGTGTGCTAGGTCGTTGAATTCAGCTCATCAAGGAGGATATGAAAATGCAATGAAATACAGGGTGTTCCATTTGAAAAAATTGATATTCGATTTAGTGAGCCTTTCTTGCGCCCCTCGTATAAAATATAGTCATTCCTGAAGTTAGCACTCATAATGCGATATGATATGAAATCATAATATTTTGAAAATTCCTATTGGCTCAGGAGATATCCAACTGTCCCACTGGTCTAGGGACACACTGTATATTGGGGGGTACATGAGCAGATATGTCCCTGAAATTTCTAGAAGAACTCTCGACCACAACTAACGATTCTGATGAAACAAGTGTTCATAAGTGAGTGAGATGACTCATTGAGGTAAACGAGTATGACGTATAACAAAGATGGTAGATGGAACTTAATTGATACTGTGAGATGACATCTTTTACTATCTTTCAAATTCCATCTTTGAACTAAAATATTGTTCCATTTCCTTTTGAAAACAAAAATAGTGATTTCAAAAGGTGACCCGTTTCATCACGTTGAAAACGTTGACTTTTCACGTTCTTCAGATGACATTTCGTGGTTAAAATGTTTCATTCAGTACTTATCTAGGATGTTTCTGATTAGAAATTCGTATAACTGGATTATTCTTGGTGTATATTTCAAAAACCCTCGTTTGTCAAATGCACACCACTGCGCCTATATATGGTATTTTATCATACACGAACGATTTGATGTCAGACGAATGCAATTGGGTATGAATTTTTTTTTATTCATTCCAAAAGGAAGTCGTAAGATTGTTCCGCTGTTCGGAGGTGATTATCTTCTGTTTTTGTCTAACATTTCGTCCGTGGGAAATCAACTCGGTTAATTACCTGTCGTTCACGTACGATATCGAGAGTGATATTTTCCATTGAAAAAAGCATGTATGGGGCGGGCGAGTCAGTCATTATTTTGTTATTAGGTGTTACTTGGTCTTTCGAGTAATATCGTGAAAAAACTCTGGAAGAATAGGTAATCAGTCTGACCGAAAGATATGAATCGTGAGAAATTTCTGCAAAGAATAGTATATAGTAATCGAATGATGTCAAATATTTCTCATTCCAATTAATATTGGTGAGTTCGTCAGTAAATTACTTTCTTAGTATAGTCTTCAAAACGTTGATTCTTCATTTTCATAGTTTGATTTTTTTTATCTTCTGGACAGCACTAAAGGCAATCCTTGTTATGTGTGCGGAACATGATACATAACTTGGGAGAATATGAAGAGAAGAAAGGTGCTAGAATGTTGTTAGAACACTTAGAGGTTGAAACTTCTTGAGGATAGTTTCCTAGACTATTCGAGTATCAAAGATCTACCATTTCATGAACAATAAACGAGTTTCAGTACGGAGTTGTTCGACAATTATCGAAAATGCCAAGATTATGAAAGGACACTTTCCGGCATTGATGTCAAAGAATAAGTGAGTGTGGCATCACTGACCTGATGATTGACTCGTATGAATTGAACATAAATATGGACTTGGCAACAATTCTCGAATAACTTAGTGGATTTCAATGCAAACAAAACATAAGCATGCCTTTTCTCTAGAAAAGCCGATCTCACTGTGTCCAATATAAGCTTGTCAGGAGTAACCATACCTTTGCGAAGACATCCATTTTGATGCTTGGGATTACTTTTATTTATCGCTTGGAGCGCACGAAAGGAAATCCCTATAATGTTCAAAGAACATCGTGCGTTCCTAGGGAGGATAGGGACAAGAGGAAGGTATTGGACTTTTTTTTAACCTGAAAATCACGTGAGATGAGTTGCTGAAAGTGCTTTCCAAAATCTTGGTTTTCTGTTTCGAGCCAGGAGCTATTTCACTTCCAGTCAGTTGCTGATGATCTATAAGGCACAGATCCGACCTATCCTGGAATAATGTTTCCATATTTGGAGTGCAGCACCCAAACATACCCTGAAACTGTCCAAAAAAGGGCAATTCGTTCTCGTGGGTGATGCCTCGCTCACAAACTCACTCACTTCTCTGGAACGCCGTGGAAAAGTTGGCGATCTGGCTCTATTTTATAGATATTTTCATGGACGATGCTCTTCTGATATATCAACAATTGTCTCTCCCTTGGCAGTCCCCGCAAGATTAACCCGTCGAGTTGAGGCTTCGCGCCCCTTCGTGGTCACTTTGGAGACCTGCAGAACATCTCTTTCCAAAGACTCGTTCATCCAACAAACATCGAGGCTCTGGAACACAATGGAGGTGTTCCACGAGGCATATAACCTCCAGAAATTCAAGCAAAACACCAATTCTTACCTCATGCCCTTCAGTATTTTCAGTCCTGAAACTCATCACCAAAAATTTGATATCAGAATTGAAGTGCGATTGTGATATCCTCATCATATGGAAATCCACTATAAGATTGTTACAAATGTCGAACTTTCTCATATCTCCTCCATATCACAGAACATCTATGGTATCAAATTACCCAATGAAGAGCATATGAACACTCATTGGACATTTGCAATACTCAGCATAGTGAGGAATTGAGATATGATCTAGAATGAATTTGAGTGAGCTAACATTTTTGATTTCAGTGTATAAATGTGAATCATGCTTTGTTCAGGTATACTTCGACCTCAAATTCCTTGGCACATAACATCACTAAAATACATTACACCATAAATTCCGTAAGAATTCTATCCCCATCAGAAGATTCGCTCGTCTGCAAGGCAATGTAATTTTCAACTTGATAAAATCTGCGTAATATGGGATCGGACAATGACCACATCCAAACATCTGAAAATGAGTCTGTCACAAAACGAGTCTTGACCAAAATTACTATTTTCTAATGAAAATGCAAGAAGGGTAGATGGACCTCCGAAGAAAATCACCAAACACCGCAATGTGTCGAATTGGAATTTCCCCCACTACTACCCGGTACATAAGGACCATCTTTCTCTGGAGCTTACAGATTCCGCTGTGATGTTTTGATGGGGATAATTTCAGTGGCATGCCTTTCGGATTCGCAAATGGTCGAACGCCTTGTATAATAGAAACAAATACCAGTCGACCGCCTGGATATGTATACACGGTGAATGCGATTCGTTCACATTCCATATGTGATAGCCGCATTCTCTTACTGCCGTATAACTGTCCCTTCCGAAATTATATCTTATAATATATACATACACAGACACTGATGAAAGAAGAATCTCAATTATTCAATGAAAATTGATAAAAATAATTAAAATTAAAGCAGGAACTGGCCACAGTGGCGTAACTGGGAATTTTAGCAGGTTTGGTATCAAGTAATCTCGATAGCACTTTTTCATAGCAAAAAATGGACAATTGTGCTGATGGCGCATATCCAATACAGAAATGGTTTGTCGATTATACAATCATAAGATATTTCTCTCGGTGTACACTGATAAAAAATATTACACTATTTATCGTTGGCAATTTATTACCACAATATATAATGTAATTATATTACACTATTGGTCGTGTAAAATAATTCCATGAGTATCATGTATTCTTTTACACTATTCATCTACACTACACTGTTTTACCACTAACCAAACCGATTTTTCAACGCCTCGACACGTGTTTCGCTAACTATGTTAGCATCTTCAGGAGAAGATTAAAACTTCTCCTGAAGATGCTAACATACGACACGTGTCGAGGCGTTAAAAAATCGGTTTGGTTAGTGGTAAAACATTGTAGTGTATTATCGTGCCAAAGGTTCTAGTCTTCGATATATAACTATTCATCTAGTAAAATCAATAATCGAGTTGGTATTATTTCAGTGATGATTATGTTTTTTCACATGAAATTTACTGGAAATATTCACTACGAGTATTGTGAAGATGCAATGTAGAAATTTTACCTTGTATATTTCACACTATCTGTATAGTATGATTCCTGGGTAGAAATACATCAGAATTTCAGGATGTAATATTACAATGTTATTTCACAATGTGGAACTACAAAGTATATACCTTACTGGGACCTATGAAAAATTCAATATAGTATTAAAAAGTATTTATTTGTCACATAACATAATGAGTTGAATATTATGATCACATATATGGTATGTCAGAATTGTCCAATTTGTGCATATATTTCAAAATTGTTTTATTTTGCCATGGTTATTTCTTCTTTCCTCATCGATCCATCAGTATTGACTATTGATGGAGTGGAGTTTTAGAAACATTTGCTGCATTCTTTCAAATGTACTTAGGAATTTCGATCGATATTATAAACTTAGAATTGAATATAAAGGTCACGTCACCTTCAGCTCCAGAAGTGTCCCATATTCTTATTGGTAGATTATTTCTTTTTCCACAAAAACTAGGAGAACTTTGTTTTCTTGTATATCACCCTGAAAAAGAAAAAAATCACTGAATAAGTATCCACATAGGTAATAAAATTCATTGAACATGACAATCGTTCTCACAATAAATAATGATCGTTTTTCCAATTTGTCTTTTGAAAATATTAGCCTAAACTAAAATTCTGTTGCCTCCTATATGCCTCTAGCTATAACCTGAAAAAAATTTCAAAATGATGCCATAGTTGACCCGACGACAACCAGAATTGTATGTACTGCAGGCCAATATTTCTGTGCAAATAGAAATATATGTTGTATTTTCGAATGGAATAAACAAAACCAGCATGAAAAACATCACTACTTGAAAAGTTCCTTGCCAAAAATTAATGGTACTACTTACCGCAATTGTTTTGAGGAAACACACCTTGATAAACACGAAAACTGTCACACCCAAAAGCGACCCGTTGATCTGATTCATCTAGTCAGTACCAAAGATGAAGGGGATGCGCGCGACGCGACGCAAGCGCAATGCATAACATTCCTGCTTTCTTCACTATGTATCAGTGAATTTTACATAATGAGACGGCTTTTCCACACTGTAGCATTCTTCTTGTGTCGAATGTACACTACTAATATTTGAATCACAGTTTCACAAATTATATAACGAATTTTCACATTGTGATCATTCAGAACTTGCAATGTACTGCGCGTATGAAGAAACAATACCATATCCAAAATGGAATATTTTGGAATTCAGCATACTATTTGATGATAAATACTGGATGAATGGAAGTATCGCAATTTTACAGAAAAAATCACGTAGAAGTGAATGTGTTTCTCGAAAAAATACACACGAGTTTCAAAATCACCGTATCAATAAAAGAAATAATACAGACTCCGGAAATAATGCGTTAAATATTCAGTAAAAATATAATTCCTGAATATACAGGGTGTTATTTAAGTACGTGGCCAAACTTGAAGGGGTGATTCTTCGAGTGATTCTAAGACGAAAAGTTCATATAAACATAGGTCCGGTAATGCTTCGTTTTCAAGATACAGGGTGTCAAATTTTTTAAAAGAAATCGTTTTTTTCGTAAATATCTTAATAACCCTTCAACCGATTTTATTGAAATTTGGCAGTGTTATTCAAGGTCGTAAGGGGCTGATTCAACCCTAACTATATCAAAATTATCATGTCCAGTGGTGTCTTGGAAGGCACTGTAACCAATATTTTTGACAGAAAAAATGTGCGCCACTGATTTTTTTGCAATTTTTGTATTTGTTTCACATTGAGCAACTAAAATCACAACTTTTTTATATCTAGAATTTTTTTCGTATCTTGCTTTGTTTTTGAGAAAAAACATAAAAATCTCTTCATTGCACATCCCTGTGACGAGCCGAAGCCAAGAGCCGAAGGCAAGTGCTGCAATTCATACATACATATTTTTTGTTTTTTAATTGCATTAATTTTGATAGAAAATTCCAAGACTAGGATAGAGTATTAATATGAAAAAATATTAGTAAGACCCTAGTTTTTGATGGTTTAGTAGTTGAAATGTTTTATTGTGTTGTCACAGGGATGTGCAATGAAGTGATTTTTATGTTTTTTCTCAAAAACAAAGCTAGATACGAAAAAAATTCTAGATATAAAAAAGTTGTAATTTTAGTTGCTCAATGTGAAACAAATACAAAAATTGCAAAAAAATCAGTGGCGCACATTTTTTCTGTCAAAAATATTGGTTACAGTGCCTTCCGGAACGCCCCTGGACATGATAATTTTGATATAGTTAGGGTTAAATTAGCCCTTTACGACCTTGAATAACACTGCCAAATTTCAATAAAATCGGTTGAAGGGTTATTAAGATATTTACGAAAAAAACGATTTCTTTTAAAAATTTTGACACCCTGTATCTTGAAAACGAAGCATTACCGGACCTATGTTTATATGGACTTTTCGTCTTAGAATCACTCAAGGAATCATCCCTTCAAGTATGGCCACGTACTTAAATAACACCCTGTATACTGTGAAACATATAGTTGATATCACGGAATTTTACCATCATTTTTTGCAGTATACATATACGGTTACTTTGATTGGGAATGGCCCCCGGCACCATTCCACTGCTTTTTATCCATGACTCATGGGACACCCTGTATACAGCTAACATTTTTATTCAAATAGCTGAATTTAATACCATAAAGCAATCATGTATAATGGTGTCATAGATTTAACAAATGGATATTTTGAATCAATGCTACGCGAACTTGTGTTATCCAAACAGTCTCGGACACCTTTGTTGACATTATTTATATTTTTCATCTCATCATTCACTGCTTCATTGGTTTCGCTTTCATCTTCTAAAATATTCCCCTCAGTCTGAAAATATGTTTAGGATTTTTTATATTCCAAACGCACGTCATAAATCTACACACTTTAACGATTTCATAAAAATATTGAAGCTATAAAAGTAAATATAAACACATTTGTAGCCGAAATCAGAAAACAGTCAACTACATCAATCATCAGTCGTGCTCACCTGACGACATTTCGTTCGAACGGCATTTTTGTCATCATTATTAACGATCAAATAGATTGGAATCCTAATACAACATCAGTATATTCGTGATACCTAAACCGCTCAACCAGTGAAAATTAAAACAACGCACTAAAAGTACCTTCCCAACTCGAAATAATTTACTGATCGCATTTTTATTTTTGAAAAATTGATCTAATAGTAGATTGTTTCATTAGGATCGAAAGTGACACTTTGTTTGACAAGCGAATTTTGCATTTGCGAGGCGGATCGTTTAGCGAAGCCGAGCGAAAGCAAAATTTCGGAAATTTTATTCTTCGTGTTATTATAGGTAGGACATAAATATAATAAGTACGCTTCAAGTGTTGAGCATTTTACCTCTCATCCGAAAATTAACATGAAGATAAAGTAGAAGCTCGTCAGATACTGGTTCCATATCACGACGAAGAATCTAAATATGAACTCTAACTTCAGATTCGAAGAATTGGAATATTATCAAGTTCTGATAAATATTAAAACGCAGCTGTCTTCAGAATTATTGTTGTAATGATCGTGGTGTAGGTAGTTAATTTTGTACAGCAGAAGAAATAACAACGGCCACCGGTCTCTGAGTAACACGTAAAAGAATCTTGTGAGAATCATGAGGTCATCTTGAAGTGTATGTCACACTTGTTTTCGTGAGAATATTATTATTTTCTCACCATCACAAAATATAATATTTCACCTGTATGATGTTAAGGTTAGATGTTACAGTTTAACGATAAACGGTGAAGTTGTAATAAAAAATAATTGCAATATTTATGATTGTTCGCAGGTACAGCTCTGAATTCCAGTTATCATGACTAATTCTCTTTATGTCAAACTGGATATTCTCATCTACTATATTTTCACAATTTATGTCAAGAGAATATATATTTACTGAGATATACCTAAGTTTCGTTGTTCACAATAATTTAGTTGAAAGACTCTTTCATTATTGAATTACAAAGTTTATACAGGGTGAACAAGTTTTGATTACTGATAACTTCTTCTTCTTCTTCTTCTTCTTCTTCTTCTTCTTCTTCTTCTTCGAAGCACTGGTGGGCGGGTGAACCCCCTGCACGTGGGCCTCCTTATTCGGGCCCATTGTGCGCCCACATGTTACGACATTCAGCTGGGTATGCCGACTGCCTTGGAGAAGTTCAGCAGCTTCCTCAGCCGAATCTCTTTTACGTCCTCTGGCCTCAAAATTATATTACTGATAACATCAGAGGTATGGATAAAACATACCAAGAAAAAGCACTTCGAGGATTTCCAAAATATATATATTTGAAATAGTGGAATAGTGGAACGGCTTCTATAGAAGTTCACCTCAGAATACCTTTTTTAATTCCATAAATGGACTCCCTGATATTCTTCCCTGATGCATGGAAATCTGATTTTCTAAAGATACGCGAAGAGCATTTTCGATGGTACCTCTAATAATTATAATGATGATATGGAATTCCATGAACTATTGGAAGGCTGTGACTTTTCTCCAGCTTCATATCATGGGGTGAATGCACCAGTAGTCGACCATGCAGTTGACTTATATTTTGATTTCAACATGCCATAATAAATCTAAGAAATGTTAATAAAACTTCGACAATTGTGTTGAGTTATATGTTGACAATCATTTTCTCCAAGGAATTGGATGTTATTGATATATTAAATACCCATACTGTTAATTTCATGAATATGCAATAGTAGTGAAATGTATAGAAATCTAGAAGTCGACCGCAAAAAATCTGAGTTCCACCGGGCCTCTCCCAGAAGTCGACCGACTCATAGTCAACTGTAATACGGAAGAGTATTTTTGATACTCATTCTGAGAGGGTAATCACGTTCCAAAAACATGTACACGAAATTTTCCATGTGGACGAACTTCCCATAAACTACATCGGACTTCTTCGGGCTTCCCCAAACTTCCTCGACTTTCCCAAACTACTCCAACTTCCCCAAACTTCCCCAAACTTCCTCAAACTTCCCGAACGTCTTCGACTTTCCCTAAAACTTCCTCAAACTGCCCTAATTTCCCCAAACTTCTTCGAACTTTCTCAGAATCTTGGAATCCATTTTTTTGATACTGCGAAAGCTGTTTTCTTGTTCTATCATCTCCTAATCATGATATGATACTTTTTTCATTGTCATATGGGTGTTTTTTTACAGGTATATAATTTGTTGGTCTTGTTAGTCGATCATTCAGTAGATAGGGACTATGCTGAAGCCTCATTCAATTCAGAAATCTTTGAAAAGTAATACAGTTTCGTAAGATAAATAGATATTTCTCTCGCTACATAATGATATGATCTATCTCGAAAGAGTAGAGGAAATTTCACACTCTGTATAGACGACCATCCTCCCAGAGTTCACGAAACAAGGAAAACAGAAGCGTTCGATATAAGACACAAGAACATCTTAACGTCAACCATAACTTATTCCACACCACCAGCAACCGCTATATATGTTTGGGTTACTCTTCCCATTCGAAAAAAAACACCAAGATATATCGTTACAGTTAGAGATCACATTCGGCCTCTTTCTTCCACACGTTCTCCTTCCGAGCTTGCCTCTCTCTCGGCAAGTCTAGCACCTAGTCAATGATTTAGAGCGGGAAGTTGGTGGATTTTGCGAGAAAGACGTTTACAGTTTGATTTGGCTTGTAGTCGTGCCAACTGTGGCTATCCCAATTTTCATGCAACTTCGTGAGCGAGTAGTCCTTTACTATAGTCTTGTTTTTTCGGAGTTCGCATGTGAAAAAGAAAAGATTTATACAGGGTGTTTCATAGGTAAAGGGAAATATTTCAATGGTAGATAGGGGTCACCAAGGTGGTTCTGAAAATACCATATTTGATAGGTCTCAGAGTTTTCATAACGGAGATACAGGGCGATTTATCGATTTCGAATAATTATTCATTCGTCTATAAGTATTGAACTACCCAGTATATTTTTCTAAAATTTGGTGTGGAGCTTAAACTTGGGACGTTGAATGAATTCACCTATCGGGCGAAGTGAAAATTCAGGTTCGGCTTCAGAAAAAATTTACATTTATTGGAAATATTAAAATAACACACTGTATGTAATAATTGACAAAGTTCATCAAAGGAATCGTGAAGAGGAGGAAAAACTGAACTGGATTTGATGCTCTTTGTTTTCCCGCCACCAATTCTCATCGTAACAATCATAAACAAGAAGCTAAAAGTATGTCAATTTCAAGAGTATTAAAATTATGTAACCACTTCCAATTATGATTATTTGAAATATTCTTGTTAAATGATCGTTCGGAAGAACTTACTCAGTCTCACAGTCATCATAACAGAGATTCAGGGTGAATTATCGAATTATTATTCCGCCTGATAGGTTAATGAATCCAACGTCCCAAGTAAGCTACATACCATATTTGAGAAAATGTTACTGGGTAGTTTTATACGTATGGACGAGTGAATAATTATTCAAAACCGATAATTCACCCTGTATCTCCTTTATAAAAACTGTGAAACTTAGTAAGTTCTTTCGAGCGATTTTCTGACTAAAATATATCAAATAATCATAATTGACACTGGTTTCATAATTTTAATACTCTTCAAATTGACATACTTTCAGCTTTCTGTTCATGATTGTTACGATGAGAATTGGTGGCGAGAAAACGAAAAGCATCAAATCCAGTTCAGTTTTTCCTCCTCTTTACGATGAATTCGGTCAATTATTACATACAGTGTGTTATTTCAATATTTCGAATAAATGTGAATTTTTCCTGAAGCCGAACCTGGATTTTCTCTTCGCTTGATAGGTGAATGAATTCAGCGTCCCAAGTTTAAGCTCCATACCAAATTTTATAAAAATATACCGGGTAGTTCAATACTTATAGACGAATGAATAATTATTCGAAATCGATAAATCGCCCTGTATCTCCGTTATGAAAACTCTAAGACCTATCAAATATGGTATTTTCAGAACCACCTTGGTGACCCCTATCTACCATTGAAATATTTCCCTTTACCTATGAAACACCCTGTATAATATTTATAATTCACATAATAGGTATACTTCTTTGGATAGTGCCTTCTTCAGACTAAATGATAAATGATAAAGAAGTTCATCACGATGGGGCAAGGCTGTCATTTAGAAAATAAATTATCGAAGGATTGATCCCGTTAGAACATGATGACAAATCGTCAGCAGTACTGACGTATTTGATGATTCACAATTCGGTGGAATCCCATACAGCACGAGTACGTCCCCAAAACGTATTGAGAACGTCCGGCAAAGACGTTTCGTAGGTACTGCGATAGGGACCTCCAGATTAGGACCGTAGACGTACTAGGTACGTACCGTTTCAATTCCATTTATTCAATAAAAACATTTTTACAATACAAGGTGTATAAACAAAAATCTTCTAAAGGGGACATTGGACATGATAAAAATGTAAAACATACAATGTAGAACACTCAGATACGCCACAGAATTACCCTCCAAGGGAGCCCTCAGAGGCAGCCGATGCAGGCCTTGCCGATGATTTTTGTCTAACAACCCTGATGGCAGTCATGAGGGAGCTGACTCCTAGGAGTAAACCTTCAATCCAGCTCATGTCAGTGAGTTGCCAAGGGCAAAAAAGATTGATCGTCGATTGCTACCTTGTTCTCTCTAATTTAGCATTTTTTGTGTTGAAAAATGAAAATAAAAAATCAACTTTTGAAATTTCTCTGTTAAAGACACTATGAGGGATGAGGGGTGGGATAGGTGTGGGAGAGTGATTGGGATCTATTGATTGGGATCTAATGATTGGGATCTAATGATTGGGATCTAATAGACTGATTTCGTATCGGCAAATATACTGGTTTTGTAAGCCGATAGGCGTACTATCTCTGAGTCCTGCTCCATGGTAATGCTCCGATAGTCGTTCAGCCGGACCACACAGCGTTTAGACTATACGGCTCGGCCAAACGACTACCGTTCTTGTTCAATTCAGCTTCTCAGCTGTTTGTTGTCTACAGTCAGTCTATTAGAGATGGGGGGAGGGTGGGGGAGTTATTCAGGGGGTTCCCTGAATACATCGCTGGCCTCATATATCAGCCCATGTTTCCTACGAATGTCATGATCTGCCCTTATTCTCGTTATATCTCTTGTGAGTTCCCTATTCTGGATGTGATGTTTATAAAATTTATTTGAAACGTTAATGATGTAATCTTTAATCAAGGGCAGATCATGACATTGAGCATGCATGTCAGCCACTCCAGTGTATCTATTACCGTTAGTAATGATTCGGAGTACCTTAGTCTGTAGCACCTGTAGCCTTTTCAGTTGAGTGGCGGAGGCGCTACAGTAAACCGGACAAGCGTATGTAATCACAGGTCTTATCACTTGCTTGTATAAGAGCAGTTTGTTTTCCATTGTTAGTCCTGAATTCCTGACCAACAATGGATACAATTGTCTTATGGCTGCATGGCCTTTTTACGAATTAATTTTGTGATCTCTGAAGCACATACGCTTGTCCAGCACTACTATCAGGTATTTCACTGAGGTGTTGACCGTCACTCTTGCATCTTTGACAAGCAAAGGCCCGTGTGAAGTAGTGTTGGTATACTTTTTAGTGAAATTCATCAACTCAGTCTTCTCATGATTAACACTGATCTTTGAATTGTCAAAATACAGTATGATTTTCCTGTCCAGATGGATCTGGATCTGAGTCCTGGCGACAGTACTCGTACGTTCAAACACAGGAAAATCATAAGTATATAAAGAGTACAACAGAGGGGTGACAAACACGATCCCTGTGGAACACCTGCCTCGAGTGGCTGACTTGTTGAAATTGTATTATTGATTTTGACTTTTATCTTCCTATGGGCTAAATACGAGTCCACGATCTTCACAATAAATATCGGCAGCCCAGCCTTAACAATCTTGGCCGTACTGGGGACGTCCAGATTCCGCGCATTTGTACATCTGCCGTACGTCCATTCAGGACTAGGGATACCTGAATAAACGTGGATACGCATTTTCAGACTCAGATAGTTAAAAAAATAGATCTAGACAGGGTAGAGAAAACTTTTTTTTTGAATTGGAAATTAAAAAAAAATTTGCTCCTACCAGGAATAGATTCGCGACATTTAGATTACCGGGCAGATGTTCTACCTATTACTCTACAGAACACTTATTGATATATCAGTACACAACAAAAAATTATGTGCGAATGACCCTTCACATCGATACTTTCGTAGAATTTGATGACCACGGCAGTGAATTGCTAAACAGATGTTTTGTGATTAGGTGCGGCCAGTGAAATATGAATTGTGAGAATTGAATTATGTTCATGTTTGCCATATAGATATCAGATATCGAGGGTAGAAATTATATACAATGTATTCAATTCCGTTCAAATGAGTCGATAACGCCCAGAGATGGATGTACTCAGTACATCGGAATCTTACGTACCCAGTAAGTCTAGAAATGGACCATTCAAGTACGTCTTGAAAAGGTCCCGGACGTTGAGACTCAAATCGGACCTGAAATGGACGTCCGAGACGTCGAATGCTATATGGGATGAACAGCGACAGCGTTGAAAGGTTCTTTTGTCTGCTTTTCAGCGTCGAAGCTACACCAACGGATTTCATACGAACGAAGAAAACTGAATTGAATAAGAGGAGAAGTGCAATTAGAATTTTAAAATGCGGTATTTGATGTTACTGATTTCCCAGCGTAGGTGTGTGTTTATCTGTCATAAATTTAATAACGAATCATTTATCGAGATTTTAATCATTTTTGAATTTGAGTGTAATTCACACCTGCCCAATACCAGGTGGAGATAACCTACACTGAGGTGGCATCATTTTTCAAAAGAATGCTCAGATATACGTTGAAAATTACACGAAGTGTACGAATGTGCTGCACTTTGTGTACAACCTATAAGTATTCCAAAGGAACATTTATTCTCGCTTCTTCTTTTTTTTTCTCCAGTATCCACAACTCATCAGTAAAAATAGGCTAAAAACAACCCTACACATTACTACAATCGAAATCGTGAGGCCTGTCAGTCCCATGCACCCAACCATGTCTAGCCCACCCTTAAATGGCTAGGTCATTCACCTCGAACATCCACCACCATCCCCAACCCCCCATGTCATCGTTCACCACAAACGTCTAAATACACCATTTTCATGTGTGGCTCTCTGAAATCTCGCGCGTACCTAAATGACGTCACTCACAAGCAGGTAAGCAATCAGCTCAGAGAACTGTGGAAAATAGTTGGTTCTTCGCACAGAAAATCATTTGATAACCGCCTGTCATTAACAATGGCTGTGTTATCTCCCATGTTTGAAAAGTGCTGGTTGATAACAAGCCAGAAAACAGTGAATACCTCTCATTTTGAATGCATTAAATATATGAGTTTTGTTTTATATTAATTAGTAGATATGGTTTTTCCTGCATTTCAAGGAATCACAGTTCGTTTATGAATTCTTGACTTTGAATTCGCTTATTTACTCAACATTTCATTCCACTTTGAGTATCTTGCCTTTTTCTTAGTTGAAATCATGCTACTTGGAGTGTTTTTTCTGCTCAGGTGGCGTTTCGTGTTCGTTTAGCGTATACCGTACACCTCTTGGGTATAATAAATGCTGGGATGACTTCACGTTGGGACAGGTTGGCACCAGTAACGGTCATGATTGCTATCTAGGACAACGCTACACTGATGAGAGCAAAAAGCTCGAAACCGGTCTGCAGGTAGTCAAACGTTCCTGAACCACTAAGGCGCAGCTCGACATTCAAAGAAAACACTTGAAATTTTATCCGTCAATACTAATTATTGCATAGATTTCAGGAGGATGTCATTCAATGTTTTCCGTGGCATATAGCCTGGAAAGTAGTTGTTTTTCTCTCGTTATCTACCAATTCCGTTCATTTATGAACTTTGTGGAAATTACTTTGAGCTTTGCGTATTTATCCTCCGACAAGTCTACTTCATTCAATTCTCAGGGGCCCAGCTAGAATGGTTCAGATGTACATAGTTCAGAAAGTAGAAGCACGTGTTTCTATACAGACCACTTTCTCTTTCAGCTTTCGATACAAATTTTCGAAAAATTGATAATAGAAAAGAGAATGAATACACTACACTGTTTCACGACTAACCAAACCGATTTTTTTCAACGTCTTGTCACGTGTTTAGCTATGTTAGCATCTTGAGGAAGATCAAAACTAAATATTCTATTCTATTGCGCTACTTATACTAGGTTAATGTCCACCCAATCGTGAAAGTCACTAACCGCCAAGTTAATGTTTATCATGATTGAGTTCAAATGTCCACCTTAATCTTATATCATTGAACTATACAGGATCAAGTTGAAAGTGTTAGGAAATTAGATGCATTTGGAAGCCTAGTGCATGATATTTGATGGAAGTAATAGAATGATGAATAAAGATAATGGACCTATTTCATACAGTCCTCGGTATAGTTCAATGATATAAGATTAAGGTGAACATGTGAACCATGACAAACATTAACTTAGTGGTTAGTGTATTTCACGATTGAGTGGAACATATACCTAGTATATCAGTAGCACAATAGGAGAGAATATTTAGTTTCAATTTTCTCTTGAAGATGCTAACTCAGTTCGCGAAACACGTGTCGAAGCGTATAGAAAATCTGTTTGGTTAGTGGTGAAACAGTGTAGTGAATATTATTAGATGAAAATACACTTTTCTACAAACCAAAAATAATTCAAGAAGTCACTTACTGTTCACATCCATCTGCAGTTCCCAAAGACTGCACCGCACATTTCTATTTTTGTTTTGTTATTCACTCACGTGATTTTCCGAAAAAATGTTTTCCTTATTTTCAGGAAGGAGGTTCATTTAGGCCTGGTTTAGATTGCTTTGAAGAAGTAATCTCAATTTTCATGCAGAAACGATATTTTTTGGCAACCGTCCGAAAAGTGCTCACTTCCTGGACACTTTTCTTTGAGAAAGTAGAAATTTTCCGGCCTAGTCCTGGAAGTACGTCCTTCCCGGACTAGGCCGGGAAGTATGACAGCGTTCTTGTCACTGTAACGATGGAAATCTTGTTAGATATATGGTTTTGATAAATGCAGATGATGATTACCATAGAGCAGCGAAATATTGACTGACAGCTATTTGACATGAAATTAGTTGAGATTTTGACTTTTGAAAGTTTTGTTGCAATTATCGCAATAAACTATCGAAAGCAGCTGCAATAGTGAGTTTGAAAATGTCCATATGAAATTTCTAATGTAACAGTTAGTAGGTATAGTTATTCTGTTCAAATTTCAGTATTTGATACGAATGAGAATAAAGAAGACATTGTATTCTACGAAGAAATATAATATGGAAATTTGTCTCATTGATTTGTTATTCTACATGATTGCCGAAAAAATATAGTGTACGCAACACGTCCAAAAAATTTTTTTTTTGTACTCGCAGTTTTCCAGGACTCGGCCTAGAATATTGTCTACTCGTCTAAAAAAAACATTATTTTCTGGACTTGTTACGTAAATTGCTATTTCCTTCCTTATATTATGTTATTTAAAGTCTTAGAATTTCAGAGAGCCACATATAAAATTGGTATAGCTAGACGCTTGTTCGTTCACCCTCGACTCACTCATCGAAAGTGGAGCGGCATCAGTTCTCTGACCTACATTTTTCCGTACACCACCCCGTTCTAGGTCAAGTGTGTGAGGCTCCCCTCTATATAACCAGACTTGCCATGCCATATCCCACTATATGCAAGCTAATTGCAACAATAATTGTGTGCGTTGTAATGCTACAATGTGACACATGTATGATAATGTTTCTGCATCCACCGAAAAAAGAACTTACTCATGTTCAACGAAATTTGTATTGTGGCCAAGTAAAATGATCATAGGTATATAGGTATGTGTAGTCCACTGATATCAGACATGGCTAGGGTTGCCACCTCTCAGGGTTTGACCCGGAGTCTCCGGGTTTCAGTCTTTCAGTAGGGCTCCTACGGGCTCCGGGTTGAATACTTAATTCTCCGGGCCAGTCCGGACACGAACAAATCATTAATATATTCAAAAGTACTCCATCGGAGGAAAGTTGGCAACAGCGGCAATTATATTACTGAGTTTGGTTCATGTCGTGGAGGGGAGAGGTCTAGAGTCGAGGCTGATATCTTGTGATTCAAACACGAAATATAAATTCAAATTCAAAGATTGATTTATTTTATTTTTGTATATATAGGACTGTTTTTATTTTGTTTTTCTATGAATAACTTTTTCTTTGTTTATTTATGAATTGTTATCTTGTTTATTCATGAATTGTTTTGTTTATTCATGAATTGTTATTTTGTTTCCATATTATGTGTTTTCTTATTTTTCGTGAATTGTTTTTTGATTATGTTTAATAAAAATATTTCATTTCATAATCTTTCGTGTACTCACTTGTACAGGTAGAAAATTTCGGAAGGTCTATGGCATCAAGCCATTTTTTTTTCGTGAATCCATTTATAAACAGACATATTGTGCTCTCGGTCCATACTTGGCAAAAAATATATTTTCAATTTAAAGGCAGTTGACCTTGAACCAAAAAAAAATCCGCCTGCGGCGCAATTTCTTTGTGTTTTCATGAGGCTCCTCGAATGTACCACAATCTCCGGGTCTACAGATTTCAAAAGGTGGCAACCCTAGACATGGCCGGTCAGTATTTCCAATATGTTTTGAACGATACGGGAGAAATCTTCTTTGGATTCCATCCTTCTTTGGTTACCTTCCTTCTTTGATCACTTCCTTCTTTATAGGATTCCTTACTTCTCTGGATTCCGTCCATCTTTCATTTTCATACTTGTTAGGGTTCCTTCCTTCTTTGGTTTCCATACTTCTTTGGCTTCCCTACTTCTTTGAATTCCGTCTTCCGTCCATCTTTGATTTGCCTACTTCTTCGAATTCCTTCCTGCTTTAGTCTCCCAGTACACACATTTGTGATATTTACCTACATATGCCATCAGTGTTATATAACGGATGTTCCATAACTTAATTCCCTCGAATTGACGTCAATGTACTGTAAATTGTAGATAAAAAAACTTACATGACCTTATTTCTCTTTAATTTACAGCAATGTTTCATGTAACCGCGATATCACTTCTACATAACATTCTTACATATTAATTATATAACATCTCCGTTACTGTGATTATATTCTTACAATATCCAGGGAATTATGTCAATTTTGTGTAAATTCATTCACAACAAATTCATCTATCAACTACGAAATAGCCACAATGCTCAAAGTGGAATGAAATGGTAAATAAATACAAAATGCTCAAAGTCAATTCCACATAAAATGAACAACAATGGTAGATTTCGGGAGAAAAACAACTACCTACCTGGCTAATGCCCGCAGGACATTGAATTACATCCTCTCGAAATCTATGCATCGACTCGTATAAACGAATACTGATACAAGTGATTATTTCCTGAATGCCTATTGATTTCGATTCAGCCAGGCCCCGCTAGACAACCACAAACCGGTTTCGAGCTCTTTGACTCTCATCAGTGCAGTGTAGTCTCCAGCCTAAGACCGCCGACTCAGCGAAGCCTAGCCAAACAAAAATCTCTACTCAGATTGCGTTACTTTCATTTTGTCGATGAAAGACGCCTCGGGGTGAATATAATGCCGACTTGATTCTTGTTTGGCTAGGCTTCGTATGCGGTCTTAGGACTGCTGGCTGGAGACTACACTGCACTGATGAGAGTCAAAGAGCTCGAAACCGGTCTGTGGTTGCCTAGCAGGGCCTGGCTAAATCGAAATGAATAGGCATTCATGAAAAAATCACTTGTATCAGTATTCGTTTATACGAGTCGATGCATTGATTTCGAGTGGATGTAATTCAATGTCCTGCGTTGCATTACCCAGGGAAGTAGTTGTTTTTCTCCCGAAATCTATCATTGTTGTTCATTTTACAAACATTGTGTGGAAATTACCTCGAGCATTTTGTTCAAATGTATCTTTAACAAACGGACGTGACAACAACAAATCTAATTGCAGTAGGTAGTTCTCGAGTTCTCACGAACGAACACGAACGATAGGAAACGAGTTGGAAATAAAATGTCGTCAACGTTGTTATGTTTTGTTGAGTTATTGTTCCTTGACCAGCGAGTTGAGCTATAGTGCCTTGAGAATTGATATAAGTTTCAAAAATTTGATTGGAACGTGGAAAACTCTATTTTGGTGATTTGAATAATATGTTCAATACTTGTTTTCCTACATATACCTACCAAGGAAACACGGTCCGCAAGGTAGATGGTGGTGGTTAACTAATTATTCATTCATCAGTTATTTGTGGTCATTGTTTTATTAGAATAATAATCAGTCTGGTTATTATTTTATATTAATATTCACCAGAAGTATAATAGTTATCTTGGAATGATATAAAAGAGACGTAAATGTTATTCAGATTCTGATGTCACATTGACTACTCATTGATGTTATAATGATGTAACTCGTATTACATAGAAGCATAGATGTATGATGTAACATGTGATGTAACGTGATGCGGACATTCTGCACAGTCAACTCATGAATTTTGATCATACTTATTACCCATTCTGTTACGTAACTGATCAACGAAATTATTCCTCGCTTTTTTGGATTCCTTCCTTCTTTGATTTCCTTACATGGTGACCGGAGAGATACGCGATGCCATAATAAGGCAAGACAATGGGGATATCGAACTGGAGAAGTGGGCTTTTAGGACCTGTTATATATCTTGCTCACTCTTACTCATGTTTCCGAACACCAAGAAACATGACTCGCTGTCAAAGAATGGCATCAGTATGAGGGTTCCTGCGCATTGGGCAGAAGCGTTTTCAGGAAAATAATTCAACCGACATTTCCGGGTTGCTGAGAAATGACCACTGGCGTTCTAGATAGAAGTTATGTCAGTGTTAATGACGTCATGAGTACTATTCCATGTTGCCAGCTGTACTGTCAAATATTATCTGATAAATTATTCGTTTTTCTAGTTTTGATTTCAATCTACTGATGTGAACTGTCTATTATTCAGAAATACAATGAATGTCACCGATATAGACGTTCCATAGCCACTATCAACTTTCCAACATCATATTATTATGTGATATATAAAGTGCAACTATAATACCTTATTTTCTATAAGTAAACATAAATGTTGATACACTATTTGCCTAAGATATGAGATTCAAATCATAATAAAAATCTTAATCTTCTTCGCCTGAACTAACTCATAAGTATATGAGTTGAATTATTGTCATCTTGAGGAGAACCGCAGGCCAATAACATCTGAAGAAAAACACGTCTTCAGAATCTATCCAAACATAATTATCACCATTTTTACAGTTATCTGTCTACAACAGACCATGACTTTCTCCTTTATCTTATTAAACGTAATTCCTAAACAAACAAATCTAAATTAAAAATCACCGTGGCGTGAAAAATGTAAAAAAATGCCCTATGTGAACGTTCAGGTGGATTATTTTTCATCTATCGTTTGGGGCAATTAAAAGTTTATCATCACGTTTTTGTTCTTTGGTGCGACAAATGACATCATACGGAAGTAAAAATATATTCCATATCTGTTCTCCTTCCACGAAATCCTGGTATACACGACCGTAGAAAAGAGAAGAGCTTTATATTTTTTTTCTACTCCCGTATGTGAATTACTAACTTCACACATCGATAAAAATGTGTAAAGCTTCATTTCACGAATCGGTGTGTGAAATGCCATGCTTTTCCTATGGGATTTATTTCACGCACCGGTGCCATAAGAGTCAATACAAATTCACACATCGGTCGCTGGTCTAGGTAGCTCTAATTTTGTAGAGAAAGACAAAAGTAAATGTACATTTTGACAATTAAGAAAATTGCAATATAACTGTTCATAATAATTATTATTGTAATAAAGAGAATTAGTCAAATTTTCCTTTAATTCAATCTCTAAGTAAAAGGTCGTAGAAAAAGTATAGTGTGCACCACGTCCGTGAAGACTTTTTTACACTCGCGTAAAAAAGTATACTTCACGCACTAGATACACAATATACTATTATATCTTTTGCAGCTCACCAGAGAGAATCCCTAAAGGAATACCTAAATAAGGGAAAGATAGGTATTGGAATTATCTTGAACTTTTGGAAGTTATCAGTTCTTTCGGAATTATTTCCTTTGGCAAAGAATTCCGAAGCCTTGCCTTTTTACAGCCTTATTGTTGAGTTCGCCTCACTGTATTGCTATACTAGTGATAGGCCAAAATTTCTGAAGAACATGCCCAGTAGGTATCTATAGAAGACTTGCAGGTGACAACTAATTATTATGGCTCATCTACCCATTCAGCCAAAGTACATCTTCTAGACGTCTTCAAGACATATATTTCACTACGTAAGTATACGTCTTTATGACGTGATTTTAGGTCTCAGAATCAGACATGAATCAACGAAGCTATAGCTATCGTTGATCAAATTTTATCAATATTTTGAGTGGATCGATTATTCTGCTGCCTGTGAGTGTAGTTGGGGAGAGTATATTTCGAATAAATATAATTCATGAAGTAGAATGATAAAACTTTGTCTAAATTAATGTCGCTCCTGTAAAATTTGCATTTTTTCACTGACGAGGTACTGCAGTTTGACCCTCTTTATGTTTCTTTTGCCACCCAGTAATCTCCAACTTCGGAAAACTGGGCCACACACCGTCCTCCGTCCCCCTCCATTCCCGCTCATCCCCTTTCGATCGGTCCATCATCGCTCCGTGGACCGCGGCCGGGCTGCCGAAGACCGTCCCCAGCGGCGGGCTGCGGAAAGGGAAAGAGAGGACTTCCAGGCGGTAGCGTGTTGCGCTAGTTTCACCAGACGCAAACAAATGGGCATCTTCATCATTCTTTTGATGCACGGATTGTCATTCTATTTTCGTTTCACCAATATATCTAATATACTGGGTGTCCGCTAAAAGGAGGTCAATCCATTAACCATATATTCCTTGAACAAAAACAATATGAGTTTGAGAATATGAACCGTTTTTCATCGTAGCCCTTCATATTCGATATACAGGGTGTAAAAGTTGGAAATTAAAAACTGTTTTTCTTTCAATTACTCGCGTATTTAATAAGATATTGATCTCAAATTTGGTACATTACTTCAGCACAAAGAGTTACATCGCGTGAGGAAAACAAAACAGAAAATAACTGTCAAATATTCAAAATACTATATGGGTCAAGTACACACTTACCCCCATATTTTTTTTTGTACGTGCGCTAATGACTTTTTTTCTATATTACTTCAAGTGTTCAATCATTTTCGAGTATTTTTTGTCACAATTCGAAAAATACTGGTTATTGTTTGATGCCTATGCGGCTTACGGTAATCTCATATTGTTCACATCATAGTCCTATTTATTTCGTCGAAATTGGAAGAGGGCGTAACTTTTTACGAAGAGGTAAATATGGTAATACCTGGTGCTCAGAGCGAATGTATTAAAATAATTTTCAATAGATTTTTAATAGAAGTATGTGAACATTATGAGATTACCGTAAGCCGCATAGACATCAAACAATAACCAGTACATTTCGAGTTATCTTGAAAACAAATAATTTCATCGAAATTTCACAAGAGACAAAAAATACTCGAAAATGATTCAACACTTGAAGAAAAATAGATAGGAAGTCATTAGCGTACGTACAAAAAAATATGGTTGTAAGTGTGTACTTGACCCCCAGTATTTTGAATATTTGACAGGTATTTTCTGTTTTGTTTTCCTCACACGATGTAACTCTTTGTGCTGAAGTGATGTACCAATTTCGAGATTGATATCTTATTCAATACGCGAGTAATTAAAGAAAAAACTGATTTTAATCTCCAACTTTGACACCCTGTATATCGAATATGAAGGGCTACAAAGAAAAATGGTATTCAGAAACTCATCATAATATTGTTTTTGTTCAAGGAATATATGGTTAATGGATTGACGTCCTTTCAGCAGACACCCTGTATAAAATTCTCCTGTCCCGGTCACGGTGTTAGTGGTCGAACTCCTCCGAAACGACTCGACCAATTCGTATGAAATTTTTTGTGCGTATTCGGTAGGTATGAGAACCGGTCGTAATTTATTTTTTGAATCCAAAATTCAAGATGGCGGATTCCGTTCAAAATTGGTTTCCAGGGGTTTTCGAGGTCGGAGATTATGATTTCTTCATCAAAATTAGGGAATTCTAAATGGCGGACCCAACATGGTCCATTCAAAATTGGTATCTGGGGGTTCAGAGATTATGATTTTTTTCAAAATTAGGAAATTCAGAATGTCGGATCCAATATGGCGGACGAGTTTCGTAATTATGATCCAATTATATTCAAAATTGGTGTCTGAGGGTTTTCGGGGTCGGAGATTATGGTTCCTTCGTCGAAATTTGGGAATTCAAAATGGAGGATCCAATATATGGCGGACGAGTTTTGTAATTATGGTCAGATTCTATTCAAAATTGGTATCTGGAGATTTCAGAGGTCGGACATATGAATCATCTGTCAACATGATGGAATTCGAAATGGCGGATCCAATATGGCGGACGAGTTTTGTGACTATGATTCGATTCCTTTCAAAATTTGTATCTGGGTGATTTTCGGGTCGGAGATTATGGTTCTTTCATCCAAATTAGGAAGTTAAAGATGGAGGACCCAATATCGTGGACGAGTTTCGTAATAATGATCCGATTCTATTCAAAATCTGTATCTGGTGGTTCTCGGGGTCGGAGATTATGATTTTATTCTTTAATATTGGGAAATTCAAGATAGCGGATCCAATATGGTGAAAGAGCTTTGTAATAAATAGTAGTTAGATAGCAGACCTCGAGGCCAAACTGGATAAAAGTAAAAAATTGATAGTATAGTTCACTAACGCAGAAGTCGCAGAACACAGAAAAACTGAAACTAATTCGGCTCTGTCTTGAGTCTACGTCAGACAAAATGACAGAGGCACATTCTCACACAGTTGCCAGATGAACTCGTGAGGAATTTGAAGTTCATAATAATTCATCGATATCTCATTAGCCATTCAATTTATATCAGTGAGTCTATGAAGTTTGTCGTGAAAATTTCATAATATGATTTCAGTAAAGCAAAGCTGTTGATGATCAGTTACAAGAATTTTTGTAGGAAATATGAACTACATCCTAGTGCATAAATATGAGATTTGCGTATGGAAATATGTAACTGACAATAATGTTGCCAACAATGTGCGCATGGTCACCATTGCCGTGAGCACACTGGTTGTATCAAATTTCAGCGATTTCTCACACTTGCATTAGCCTTCTAGGTCTTTGAGTTCTGTGGAAAACACCAACATCGACAATGTGATATGTTTCCTGGAAAACATCGATTTCATTGATATTATTTGAGGTGTATTAAAAATAATGTAACGGTGCTATACTAACCGCTGTAGTTGATGCGCCTGATGTGTAGGTTTCAATACAATATCTGCTTCATTTGTGATTGACCAATGAATATGATAAAATAGTTATTTATGTATTGAGGGAATTATAAGGGCCTTAATTACCGATGGCAAAGTTTGCGTCCCGAGGGCCTCTGGCCCGAGGGACAGCAATTGCCAGAGGTTATCAAGGCTCTATAATTCCCGTGGTACATGGATAATTTTATTTCTGACCGATTTTCATAACAATATGTCCATATTTAGAACGCAATAAATGTTTAAATTCATAACCTTTCTGGTATATTTGAATTAGGTAGCGTTGATTGTAGCATTGTTGGTTGTTGCTAGGTTGTCGCAATGTTACATGTTTATTTTTTTTAAGCGGCGGAGGTAATTTTCAGGGAACATTTGAAAATTGTACATTTATTATTTGTAATGACGTGAATAAGGCAAATATGTCTTAGTTTTCATCACATATATATAAACGTTTATAAGCATTTCTTGTATCATTTTCACCTGTAAAAGGTAAGAGGGAATTTTTGAACCTTAATATCCCAAGGGAGTTATGACCCTCATTATAGATATCGTAACTATGACGATATAAGCTTATAATGTCACTGTCAGAAATAAAAAAATTAAAATTTCGGTATGATGGCGCAACTGATGATCCCCGGAGACGTCGACCGTTCCCTCCGCCGCCGCCGTGAGCTCGGGTGGCGGTCGGCCGCCGTGTTGTTTAGATTTTCTCTTTCTCATCCGCCGCCAGAGAGAGGCTATCGATCGAAGAGCTACGACTGATGTTTGATCAGGCCGGGACGACTGATGATGTCCATTCCGCGTCCCGCGAACTGTGATCTGAAGAGACGGAAAATCCTGATGAATGCGGTCACTGCTGACGTCAGACACAGCGAGGAAAATTCAGTCATACAAATACAATACAGGGTATAAGGTATCCGGAAAGGTCATGCCGTTAACACATCAACTGCCACGCTAATTTGGTGATAAAAATGTACCGGGTCCAGTGGGCCAGAATATTTTTTTAGCCGTAGTCACTTTTTTTTATATCTGCAAATTCTTGATAAGGTTATCTTAATTCAGAATTTCTTTCTATATGTCCTGTATGATGAATATCAAATCATCATACATCCAAAAACAAATGCCCATCAGATGACTGTAGTTGGGTCAACAAATTATAATTCTCAGATGTCAGTTCGTTATAGTTTTAGTTATATTATAGGGAGATGAAAGTTGTGTATATCATCATGAAGAATGGCTGAAAGAATAACTGGACTTCAGGTTACTGATGTGGATTTGATATCCGAATTGAGTTCAACTCGAGTGAAGTCATATAGATAACCTGATGTTTGTGAGAGATAGAATTCCCGCATATATCACTGATACGAATGATTTTTTTGGAAGGTCCAAGCTCATCAAGATCAGAGTTCATACAAGTATACTTCTCCTATACATCGCAATTTTCATTTCAATACTGAACATATTGGTAAGTTATATGTTGATATCATAAAACATCAATATTTTTCACAAACTATAAGAATTCCACAAAATGGGCTTATATCACAAAACATTTTTATTTCATAATTCTATGGAACTCACCCAAACTAGCTCACCACCGCAAACCGTTTCTTGCTGTGAGCTCCCTACGTTTTATAAAAAATTATTGAAATCCCCGATTTTTCGGACCTCTGAAAACGAGGCGATGATGTGACGTCAAAACCCTAATACTGAAACAAGACTTCCAGACCGAGATGAATGATACATGATTTCTGACAGAGTGAATTAGCGCGAGAATTAATATATCAGTTGCCTCAGTCTCCGTCGGGCGTTTGGTACTTTCTTAGATGAGGTTTCTACGCCATAAGAGGGCCCGTTTTCAGAAGGTACTATTATTTATGTCCAAAAATAAAACATTCCAGTTCATTTTTTGATCGAATTATGTCGTCAATCATTATTTATGTATGAAAGGATCATTATAAACATGGTTTGAGTTGAAAGTTCTATACTAAGGTGTACACGCCCATTCTCAAACACACGACATGTTTTGCTAACACAGTATAGCTTCGTCAGGTGATATATTGGTACGATGAACTAAACTAACATTGGCTTGCTTATATCCTATATACTTTCCCAACCTGAAGGATCAGTTACCTGTGGAGAGGTTAGATGAACCTCCATTTTCGGAAATTATAGGCACAATATCTATACATCAAAATACGGTGTTCTGGTAAAAAAATTCCGAAACAAGGAATTTCTTGACTTTTTTTGTCGTGACGACCCCTAAAACTGATGTCAGCACTGACGAAAAGGATCCTTTCATTCGAAGAAATACGCACTTCATTCAGAGAAATTGTGATCTTGGATATGGCCATGAAGTGAATGTTCACTTCAAAAACCATAGAAATTATCTTGCTATAAGGAATATTGATGGGAATATAAACCTGTATTATCAAATAATTCTATAGGTATCAATGAGTTATTGATTATATACCTATATAGATTGTAGTAGTGGCCCCCTATAAGCATTTTTTACTATAAGTTATTTTCCGTACTATAGAATTATTATCCGCCTTTGTCATCAGTGTCAGTATATGCATGGCTTTTGAAAAATAATTGTGAATAAACCTTCATTTTCCTGTTCAACTATATTGAATTATTTGAATCGATGACCATTAACATCTATAAATAGATATCCCATCATTCCCATCCACTGATTTGATAAAGATCTACAGGCTGATTATTACCCTCCACAAAATATGGAATGACGAAATCCAGAGAGACCTGAAAATGAAAGAACATGATGTTGATTTCCATTGGGCTAAAGCATTGAGAATGTGAATCTTACAGCTTACTTCAATTTGTGAAATTGTGAAATTTATGAATTGCGAAGTAATTATTCTCGAATGAATAAATTTGTTGTCATACTTGTCGTTTGTGCTTATAATTGATCGTTTTTTGAAAAGTTCTATGAAAGTGTGAGGAGACTCAAATATTTTATTTTTGATGCTTGTTTGTGTGCTGTCACAGTTTACAAAAACCATTTACAGCATGAACTTTTTGATAAAAACTAAACTATCGAAATTTTTCAGAAACGATCCTGGATTTTTCCGATTCTGGAAATGTCAGTCGATTAGGGTTCAGTAAAGGAATATTCCATGGAAAAATCAGAAAAATCGAAGAAGCTGTTGAAATAAAGTTATGCCCAGAAGATGTGTTTGCCAAAACTCACCCTATATATTGGTGAAGCAGACATTTTCTGATAGTCATTAGGTGTTCCCCTCAAAGGCTATACTATTCGTGGAAGGAGTAAACTGAAAAAAAAATGAGTGAATTTTCACTCAAACTCAATAATGTCTCAATTTCTGTCCACACTCGATTGAGTTCAAAATTCACTCAACTTGACTGAGTGAAATATAAGGAATCACAATAATTGAGTCAATGTTCTCAGTTCAGATTTGAATATCAATTCGGCTCTGCGATCTCTTGAGTGAGTTTCAACTCATTTTTGAGTGCCTAGAACATTTATTGAGTATGTATATGCCCATTATTGAGCGCTTTAATACCCAAAATAGTATTTTGAAACTTTTTATGACTGGTTTTATATAATATTGAGTAAATATGATATATGGTACACAAAAGTTTATTAACAATCAGAGTAGATTACAATACAATTACAATCACAATGTACTCCTAATAAAGAATAAAGCTAACACAATTTGAAATCATCAGTACATGCGGTCTCGCCTTCCGAAATCAAGTATGGATTCTTCACGCTGCAGAATCTTACTAACAAGCTCGTTGACACGTTGACAGTCACATCAATCTGCAGACAAAAAATGCATATATAAACAGCTGGTTCAAAAATGTATTCGACAGAGCAGATTTGTTCTGGGTATGTTACCTAAATAGACACAAATTCACGAATAACGTTGCAAACAAATATTTTATCGATCTCATGAATGATCACAATTGAATTATTCAATCAGTTTTGATAATACTTTCTCAATTAAGATTCAATATACCTAATTTGGAAATAATGTGATTAATGATGATTAAATTCACTCATTTCTGATTTGAAATACTCTTATTCGATCAATTTTCAGTCACTATTTGAGTTAAAAGCAAACACACGAACATGGCCGTGCATGGCTGTGAAAGACATCAACGGCGATATGGACTATTCAACAGAAGAATACGTATATTGATTCATCTGAACGTCAAGATAATCGGATATAAATCAACAATTTTTAAGAATCACACCATCCCAATGAATATTTGAATTATTTCATCAGCCATGTTGTTAAAAGCCATCAATGCCATCATGTATCTTACGAAATTAAACTTACCCGCAGTAAGTATTCGCAAACTTCACAGATATAATCATGATAATAACATGTTTCTCCTCGAACTTGCAGTGAGTACTTCTATTCAATTTTAATTCACTTCGCTGAAATGGAAAGCACAGGATTGTTTTTATGCACTGAACTTCCATCAAGACTGACGCTGCGTTACCATCAGCTGGACAAAACGGCCTCTGCTTAGTCTCGAGCTGGTTCGAGTCTTCCTCGCTGCGATGACCACAGAGATTCGGACATTCCTTTACTCCGAAGTTCCATTTAGAATAATAATTAAAACATATAATATTGTGGTGACTTAGAACGGTCATCATGTTATTCCCAAATACACTGTTCACTGTTTGCACGTTGAAAAGGGACTGAGGCAGTGAGAATAGTGAGATGACTGAGACGCTAACAATATACAGCGCATATTATGGAGCGGCGGAGCGGCCCTTTCACCTATTATTCGGTGAAATCGCTCGATAATGAGTGATTCTCACATGTTTCATCTCATAATTGAGTAAAAGCCACTCTAATATGGTTTTCTTGTTTGTTTTATTCCAAAATTTGTGCTATTCGATCAAATTTGTCATAAACATTGTCATAATTGGAAGGAATTGTGAAAATACTCAAATGCCATTGGATATATACTCAAAGAATGTACTCAATAGATCAACTCATTACCAAATTGGCAGTCCCTCAAAAGGATTTCCTACAGTGTATGTACAGTTCCTCATGAGTCACCCTGTATAGGAAGTACGTAGTGAACGTAGTGAAGTGAATTGCTTATTGAATAAACAAAATATTGTGTTCTATATCCACAAACAATGTTGTTACTGTAACGAAAGTTTTAACACTATATGCAATATCTATATGCCAGCTCTCACCAGACTCCAGACTATTCGCTCTGTATCCGTTTCCAACTTGAATCCATATTTCCCTTTGAATGAACATTAGGTACCTACGCTAACTTGCGGTCAGTAGTGAAGTTTGCCGGCGGTTAATCAGGTCCGTACACGAGATAATTGATAATAATAATCATAAACGTTGATAGAGCCCGCAGAAGTGCTCTACGGAACGATTATAGATTTAGATAGTTTGCCACATGAGTGAAACAATAACAGGTTATTCTGCCTCTTGTGAAAAGCCCAATTTATCAATTCGTTTATGATCATGCAGACACTTTATAAAATGTCGTAGGGTATATAGGTATAGTGATGGAGGCATGTTTGATCATGCAGGGAGATTATATACAGGCTGATTCACGGTGGATGGAAAATTGGACGTTTCTGGAGGAAGCAACTCAGGATTATTCTGAAAATTTGTTGCCTTGGATAATTAGTTGTGATCGACCTGAAATATTCTCAGCGCTGCGAGGTTGCCGCTTATATTGAAAAGTAGCAACAACTTCGATTTTTTTAACGGGACACCCTGTTAAATAAAAAAAGAGTTCACATCATACAGTATATATGCCAAGTTACTGTAAGAACCATAATTTTCCTACGACTATATTAGATAACAGCGGCATTTTTGATTTCTTCGTTTTGTAGCCATCTGATCTCGCATCTGATATCCTGTGCAAGTAACGCTCATATATTAGACAGAACTGTCATTGCTCAAAATTTGACATTCCTTGAGCGATGATATTTTTTCAAAATAATAACACAATGGAGTCATTGTGATATCAGATACGGAAATAAAATTTATGACATACAAAGTACCTCATTGATGTATCGAACACAGTAAAACAAGAGCAATCTTGTGTTAGGTATATAGCCGTAGAAAAAAAATAATAAAATCATTTCTGGTATAATAAACAATGAAGAAGAAAAGCTGTGCAGGCTTTGATGATTGCGATTTTCATTTTGACGTTTCGGTTTTTTATGAGGCAATTGACATTATTTGCATGAAAGTTGGTGTAGGTATAGGTAGGTATATTATGTCTCATCGTGAACACGCAAAAATGTAGGTATAGGAAAAATAGTTATTTATTATTCAAGGGAAAAAAGTAGTAGATTTTAGCTCCAGGTTGTGTTGTCTCACGACGCGTAGCGGAGGGAGACAAAAAACCGTGAGCTAAAATCTAATATTTTTCCCGTGTATAATACACTATTTTTTTCTGTGACAGAAGAACGGACAAATCGATATTGAGAAGATATCACATTATTTTGAAAGCTGAAAATCATCGAAGTGAAATTTTAAGTTTTTAACAGTATATATAGGGACACCTGCGTTGTAGGCATCTTTATCATTCTTTTGAAGTAAACAAATATCTGATGTAACTTCTGTCAGTCTAATCATGTGATTAGATTTAAAAAAATTGCGAATTTAGTGGTTGTTTATTAATATACGTAACAGCGGTGTCGAACGGAAGATAAAAGGACTTCAGTTCTTTCTCGGAGACGGTATTATTGACACATTATACACTATAGCACAACAAAAGCCATCAACAGTGTATATATATGTGATATTCATCCGGGAAAAAATCACTCACTTTTTTCCCACGGGAAAAGAGTAATTTATGAAAAGTGACGTTTTATAACCTGCCAACAGAGATGAAATGCCAAACTTTTTTCCCGTCACAGAAAAAAGTAATATTTTGACCAGAAAAATAAGCCCATGAAATCTTAATACTGAATTTTGAAACAAATTGTGTATAGGCAGGCAGGTTGAATACCTCTTGTAATTTCTTTGACACGTTCATGCATGCATGATTGCTATACTCAACTTCTTTCTCGGTGTGACGCATGACGTTGTTTATTGCTGTCCTGATGCAAAGAACAATGATGACGCAGTCGCAGTGTCAAACAGATATTCTCTATAAGAGCCAGTAGCATGATACATTTTGAGAGACGATGAAAATATTTGATTTGTTTATATCCATATCCATAGCAAAGTAAGCCTCATGGCCACCCTTGGCTGATGATGACTTATAGGAGAATTGATTCCTCTTTGAATTTCTTGAATTATCACGGGAAAAAATGGGTTATGAAACGACAGTCATATATAAAGATGTTTCTGATTATATTCATTATAGAATGTATCACCGGGATTGAAAACCCACCGCATACCAATAAAAAACCGAATAGTACTATAGAAATCGTCATATAAAGATATATTGATGTCCTGACCATTGTGCCAGAATCTAAAAATGCACCTTATATACATACCTATATACCTAACCATCATATGCCATGTCCTTCTGGAAATATCGGATATCTACTCCCAATATTCTTGTCGTATTAACTGAATCTTCTTGGTAAATTGTAAAAGCTCGCTGGTTCTCTATTTCAGAATACCTGTTGGACTTTTTGGAACGAACCCTCACGATGACACACGAAGCGGTGCCATCGTGGTAATTGTGTATGCAATATTTTGCACTCTTATTCATTTGCAGTTGAAGTGTTGAGGGGATGGGATCGCCAGGTCAGAATCATGTTATGTCTGGATCGTCGAGGCGCTTGATGGTTGTTCGATAGATATTAAGTCTTTTTATAGTGAACTCATGCAGATATTATTCCATAGTTGCATTTGAAAATAGAAATGATTCAGGCAGTATATACCTACCGGGTGGCGATTTTCCTAAATATACTGCACGCTAGCACAAACCACGCCCACCATAATACGTCATATCTCATACTGTGCTCCAACGCAAGAACTGAAGCTTTCTCGTTGTCAATCTCTTGTACGCAGTAAATTCATACACCCAAATGGTCTACTGGTTAGCGCTGTCGACTCTCAGTCTGAAGGTTCATGGTTCGAATCGCTGTGAACTCGAACTTTTTTTTGCAACTTTTTTTTTCACCAATGTTTTTTTTTACTTCATTCTGGTTTTCCTTTTTCATAAAATATTTGAAGTCAAATAGGTTAGTGCGTTTAGGATAAACAGTCTCATTTTATTCAATTTTGTTGAAGAACTCAACTTTTGAAATATATTATTAATCAATGTGTTTCTACGGTCCATTCGGTTTTCCTTCCTCAAAAATATTGCAATCAGGGATAGGTTAGTTCGTTGAGGATAAAAATAGTCTCTGAGTTTTGCCTAAGTAAAGTACTTTGAAGATGAGATATAACGTGGTATGTGCTACTTTTTTAATCGATTTATTTATATGAATCAGCTACGTTGTGCTGTCAAAGATTAGATTTTGCAGGATTGTGCTGGGCTCGATTATATTTTGCAATGCCGTAGTAGGGGGCGTGTCTTGTGCTGCAATAGTTTATATTTAGTAAAATCGCTACCGGGTGTTCCAGGTAAGGTATATGTTTCAATAAAATATCCGATTCATGACAGAAGTTGAAAAATGTGAATATTCTCGATTCGATATAACCACGAGGTCCTTTTATTTTGGGAATATTTTATTATTTTGAGTAAATCATCGTACATTGGCTTCAGCTTTTCAATTCTATTCAAAATAACTCTACAATCATGTTGATAGAGGAAGAGAAATACTTCGT
Source organism: Phaedon cochleariae (assembly GCA_918026855.4). Lineage (NCBI taxonomy): Eukaryota > Metazoa > Arthropoda > Insecta > Coleoptera > Chrysomelidae > Phaedon > Phaedon cochleariae. The sequence goes on from OU896717.1 coordinate 30,577,086, forward strand.
ATCACATTTTTTTTTTTCGTGTAGAGTGGTTTATGTGAACGGACATGAGAGCTTGTTTTATAATACTTATATACTAACATCAGACGATTAAATATTCGATTTGTTCATTTGCTGATGACTGAGAAAATTGATTCCTCGTTGAGTTAACAAAGGGGTTCATGGGTTCATGCAACTCGACATGATAGCCAGTTTTATAATAGGTATATAGGTATTTGTCAGACGATTAAATATTTGTTCATATACCAACAGACAAAGCATGCATTGCTGATGAGTTAAAGGAGTTGATTCTTCGTTAACAGCGTTTAATACCTATACGACCGGCACTAAATTAATTTCCTATTAATCACCCAATAAATGCGTATCGATTGGACTCTGCCTCGCACCTAGCCCGTCGCAGGCGGCCAATCGTACACCCATTACCGGAAAACCGTCATTCCACCAGGTCCAGGTACATAGCTGCCGTTATGTGACTGCCCTATATATACCCCTCGATTGGTTCGATAGGTAGTCATCTATAGCAATAGAATAGCTATGTATCGATTCTGCGCCGGGAGTCGGCCAATGACTGCACTCCGCCAAGAGTAGAGGGAGAGACGACCGATCGCCGATAGAGTGGGAACGACCGATAGCCGATATCGGGCCGATGCATTTACGCCGGCACGGCCTGCTCGATTCGTGGTCTTATGGAGTGAGGCGGCAAGGCGAGGAGAAAGGAGAGGAGAGTGGAGCTTCGAGAGCGAGCGATTGATTTCTCGCGAGAGGAGGAACGGACCGGATTCGGACTCTCCTCTGTTTTCTTGTTTTTTGATGCGGCGGGTAGATCGAGTTGGCTAAGTGCGGCTGGGAAACCGATGCATCGAGTTCGAATGGTGCATGTAGTCATTTCCATCATGGATTGTTCGGAAATCGCTTGATATCACCTATATTCGCCTATATACATACATGGGTGTCCGGAAATTATGCGCAAAAAATCAAGGGGGTGATTCTGCATGAGAAAATATAAAATTTATTTCATATATACTTGAGTCCGGAAATGCATAGTTTTCAAGATACAGTGTGTTAAACTTTTTAGAAAAAATCGTTTTTTCATGAATATCTCGAATATTATCTCACCAATTCCCTTGAAATTTGGTTATGATATTCTTTGTCATGAGGGGCTGATGTAGCCATTTTTAAATTAGAATTGTTAAATCCAGTGGCGTCCTGGGGGCACCCTACCGAATATTTTTGTCAATAAAATGTGCGCCCCTGATTTTTTTAAATTCTCTATCTCCATATCCTACTAAATAACAAAAAATACAACATTTTTGTCTCCTGAATTATTTTGCGATTTTGCTGCGTTTCCATGGAAAAAAATAAATACCAATTCATTGTATAAATTTGTGCAAAACATTGCTTCACAAACAGGGGTGAAATTAAAGGTGTTATCCATGTCCATAGACGTAGAATAAAAATTGAGATTCATTCTCTTCAAATATTTCATAATACACGTTTGACACACTTTGTATCATCGAAAACTACGCCTTCCTGGACCGAGAATACATAGTTCTCAATATACAGAGTGTAGAGTGTGTCAAACATGTATCAAGGAATATTTGAAGAAAATGAATCTTCATACTTATTCCCTATCTATGAACATTGATGCCGCATTTATTTTCACCTCAGTTTTTTAAGGAATTTTTTGGCACAAATTTATGCAATAAATTGGTAATTATTTTTTTCCATGGAAACGAAGCAAATTATCAAAATAATTCAGGAGTCCAAAATGTTGTATTTTTAGTTGGTCAATAGGTTATGAAGATACAGAATTTAGAAAAATCAGTGGCGCACATTTTATTGACAATAATATTCGGTAGGTTGCCCCCCGGGACGCCACTGGATTTCATAATTCCAATTGAATTATGGCTATATCAGCCCCTCATGACAAAGAATATCATTACCAAATTCCAAAAAAATTGGTAGAAGGACATTTGAGATATTCATAAAAAACCGATCTTGTTTAAAAGTTTTAACACATTGTATGTTGAAAACTATGCATTTCCGGACCCACGTACATATAAAAAGAATTTCTTATTTCATCATGTAGAATCACCCTCTTGATTTTTTGCGCATAATTTCCGGACACCCTGTATACATTGAACTTTATAACATCGTGAATTTCACCAGTTATGCAGTATACACTCAGAGAAATAGTCGGTAGTGAATACCAAACGTTTAGTAAAATAGGCGCCAGTAACTACATTCATCAAATAATATACCACTACAAAGTTGTACTATACTGAACTATGAGTATTATTATACTATTTTGTAGTGGTAATATTTGATATAGTATAGTATTATATGAAGTTGTACTGGCGCCTATTTTACTAAACATTTGGTAATCACTACCATCTTTTTTTTCAGTGTAACCATACTTATAGTGTCACGACTGAATGACTCGAAAGTTTAACTAACAGATATCTTATTCTGAATATATTATATCTTCCTGAATGGAGAAGCATCCTCGTCTATGAGCAGAAGGTCGTGACTTCGAAATCAATTCTGAAGTACTTTTATTCCGATTTAGGTAGGTATATTGTTATTTACAGAATCAAATTTCAATAGCAATTCAGCGGTATACCTTATTCTACAAAACTATTTACTCAATACATCATCATTTGATATATTATAAATAAAACTAGGTACCTATTACTTGCTTCCTTTCTGCTTATATATAGGCTATCAAAAATATCAATATAGGTACACTCGTCTTCAGCGAACATGTCGCAGTTGGGAGATATGACCTGCGCCTTTCGTCATCGCTTGACATACCTATACTGAATTTGTGAGGATGGAATTTTTGATTCCACAAAATTAAATGGGTTGTTTGTAACCAGTTGATAAGGTATTAGTGTGTCGACTTATTTTCCTTCATAATGGCATTTTTCCTTTAGAAGTTCAAAAAAACATTGAAGATGGATGTTAACAGGTCGAAACGCATTCAAGTCATCTTGTATAATACATGGTTGAATTCAGAATAAAAAAAACCTCTCAGACTGTGAAAAAATTATGAGGACCGTTAAACGTCATCAAAAGTTACTATGAAAAATGTTTCTCAATTTTTCTGTATCTCTAATTATAAATAAAATATGTATATACATATTCCAAAATTCACTTTTTTCGATATAAGTAAAAAACTAAAAACCCTTCTGAAAATTTTCGAAATCTGTTTGGTATGAGACTCCGAACTTTTCCCCCATTCAACCGACTTCGCATCTCTTATACCGTTTCCAAGATCCCCATGCTGTGCAACCTCATCTTGGACAGACTGTAGTATAAATATACTAATACAAATAATTTGTTTCGACCTATTTTGGAACTCTAGTCAGAAACACATTGGAAAATAAAACTCTCTAAAATTGCATCGTGCCAAATGCCCAATTGGCAATAGATCACCCAAATATAATAATAATAATAAAAATAATAAATTGTCTTTATTTAGCAAAGCTAATCTTTCACTCAATCAGGTTAGAAATGTGAAATACGTTATTACTCCTGACCTATTACAAATTACAAAATATGTAACTACGAAAATACAAAATGGATCACTGCTTGCCAAGGATGATTTCTCTGAGCTTGATTTTGAAATATGTTACGGAATTAAGCTTCATATGATCATTGTAACTGTTGAACAGTTTGGCGGCTTGATATGAGAATGATCGTTCATATAGAATGGACGAATGTTTCGGATTAGTATAAGAATCTCACTCGGATTATCAGTAGTTCGTAGATTTCTACTGTCCCAGGCAACCAGATGACGAATGATCACGTCACTGTGACGTCCCTGATTGGTGATTTTTCGTCAGAGACGTCACACACCAATTTACGACGTCACTATTACGTACTTTCTATCACGCGATAATCACGTCATCGTTTCGACGTCGAGTGAACTCACTTAGGTAAAAGAAGACGTCAGTTTCATGACGTTGCAGGGACGTCCTGTCGACGTCCATTTTTCCCAGACCTTCTCTAAACCATGGATACTTATATTATCATGTGAAACAGAAGTATAACTCATGAAAGCAAATCAACATGCCAGTTTCATTGGAATTATTAATATACCCGAAAAGTAGGAGAAAACTTGTTTGTAAAAAACTCTGACACACTGTATATATCTCGGGAACCAATAAGCTATGTATATATACAAATGATTGTTAAGGTATACCAATATTGAAACCGTTACTCTTATGACGTTGCAGTGACGTATCTATGACGTCTAAAAATCACCTCGGTGTGACGTACCAATTTAGTGAGCTTCGTCATTTAGAAATGTTTTCAATAATTTGCTATTCAGATTTTTGTTGGGTGACAAAGAATGCATCAATATACAATATTCAACAAAGTGAAGCCAAATTCGCCAATATCGTTTTCATTGCTATCAAACTATTCTTTGTTTGCTTACATCTCACCGACAAAAACTACATAATTTTTGATACAAATACGAGTAACTGATAGCATTCGGATGGAGATGCGTACTGAAAGATAGCGCTGCTGAATAGGCGATTGAATGAACATGACACCAGGAAGGACCCACCAAGTAGACTCAACAATGCATAATCAATATTATACAATGTCATCAGAGGCCAGTGGTGTTTATCCAGGGCCTACTCTTGGTTTATCACACCATGTTGAAGAAATCTTTTTTACGTATCATCGCCAAATAAAATCGTCATTATGACGTCAGTCGGACGTCACAGTTTGGTGAGTGAATGACGTCAATACGACGTGAGTAATATGACGTCATTGGGCTGTGACTTATTCACGTCAAGCGACGTCAACTACTGACGTCACCTTGGTCATTCAAGTGACGTAAAAAAGACGTCACTGGAACGTCAACTGGTTGCCTGGGGTGTATTTGATTTCTGGGTAAAAGTTTTTTGAATAGATAATCAGGAGTTTTTTTTGTTATAAGCTTATGCAGAAAACATACTTGATGTAGTTGCCGTCTGTTATGCTTTTTGAGCCAATTGATTTCTGTAATAAAAGGAGTGACATGTATTTTTCTTCTCATACCAAATATCAAACGTATACAAGAGTTTTGAACTTTTTGTATTCGTGTTGATGTTGCTAGATCGAGACAATGGCCATAGACAATATCGTAGTAGTAAAAAATTGAAAGAATGAGAGTGTCACATAAAGTGATTTTCAATTTCCTAGTGAGGATATGTCTGTGTGTATATAAATTTTTAAGCAAGTATATAGTTCGTTTTCATAGTAAGCGAAACACGTAGGTATCGAGGTGTAAAAAATCAAATCGGTTTGGTTATAGTGGTAAACCATTATGTAGTGTAATTTTATCAATATTCTTGTTAACAATATATAGTTTCTGAGGCTTTTCATTGTTTCACATCAAGCCCTCCACTTATTCTTTCACAAGAATTAAGTATACCTGAAATCATTGTTTATGTGGCGGAAAAGGGTTCAAACACCGTCAGGTTACATTTTATTCAATGGGGGAGACCACTGATTTTTTAAAATGACATTATCGTGAACTCTATACTGAAAAACTACCAGCGAATCAATTTTGCATTTTGTCAAGCTAAGACGATGGAAAAAATAAATTAGAATATGTCCATTTCAAAACACACAATTCCTGCGCCATTTGAAATTTTGTCAATTCATTGGTGTGACTGGTTCGACGTCTTATTCCCAACACGCCTATTGTCCTTGAACTGACCAATCACACTGCAACACTGCAGAATGACGAAGTATCAGAGAGAGATAGCTACAGTTCGGGACTAATACGTCACGACTCCACCATCACATTTGGCTGTTTGAAATATCGAATGAAATATGCTGATTTCAAAACGATATAGATTTGATTCCCTTCAACTTTAACTCATAATATTGATTGTACATCAAACGTAAATCATGTTCCGTCGATTGAAAGAGGTTTGAACGGATTTCTTCTCTCAGTGGTCTTCCCCATTCATATCAAACAATATAGTAGGTATATCTGACGAATTAGTAATTTAATATTTTTACCATGGTGAATTCGAAACCTGTCAATGAATAATAAACCAATCAGAATATACGCAACCACCTATGCCTAAAATTTATGTATAAGTATGAACAACCATGTCACTTCCATAAATCAAACTGAGGAGGAAAAAAAAACAGAGAATGCAAACGCCTAACGGAAATACCTCCTTAAAACGTTAAGACTTGCACGCGGATACAATGAGCGCGGAATGCATTCAACAAAAGAATATCAAGGAACAAGTGAAAATAGAATACGTACCTACTCCAATGATTGTTCACACTCTTGTTATCATTCGGAACACTTGACTCTATTTTCATTGCACATGGATGAGACTTCTCAAGCAGCTGGAGGCAAGTTTGTTTGGTTTGACGAAGATCGGATATTTCCATCCTATTTCCTCACCTTTGTAGACCAGGAATCGAGACTCAAATATCGGGTCACTCATGATAAGGGTTGCCATCCGTCCCGATATATCGGGACTGTCGCCATTATGTAGCTCTCTGCTCCGACGTTCCGACAAAGGACGAAAATCTCCTGATTGGAATTGGGAAAACACCATTATCAACTTTGTAGGGCTTGAACGACGCGGTCAACGTAATGTTTTTCATTGAATAAAAGATGACCAGTGAAAAGTGGATAGAGAAATACTTGCCAACATGTAATACTCACATACCCTTACCAATACCTCGCCAATCTTCCAACAGACCAAATCATTAGGAAGTTCAGTTCTGAAAAGAACTTCCGAGTGGAATCGAGCAACAAGCGCGAATGGATCATAGCATCCATCGAAGATCTGGGATGGAACACCATTACTTGGTATATGGATGGATCTAAAACAACCGAGGTAACTGGAGCAGGAGTCTTTGGGCCTCGCACCAAATACTTCGAATCCATAGGACAATTTCCCAGCATTTTCAAGCGAAAATACACGCCATAGAAAGATTCATTCAGTTCAATCTAGACAGGGAATACCAGAAGCAGCCATCGAAGCGTTGAGCTCTTTTAACATCAACTCGAAGAAGGTATGGGAATGCCTTAGCAAATTGGATGAGCTAAGCAGTATCAATAAAGTGATCCTCCTCTGGGTGTCAGAACAAGCAGAACCTCTGGCACGACAAGGGGCCTCAACGCAACTGTTCGGACCAGAGCCATTCTGTGACCTTGGAAATTCCTAAGGAGAACTTGAAGAGGCGGTAGGAGCCATGAGAGCCAGACAATGGAGAAGCTTCCAGGACTGATGCGGCAGGCTGAAGATCTCCTCGGAAATTTCAACCGAGAAAGATCTAAGACACTGATAAACCTCAGCAAAGGAAGTCTCCAAGCAATAACGGGATTTCAAACGGGGCATTGCAGAATCGAAGAACACCTAAGGAAGCTAGGCTTACAGGAGGATGGCACCTGCAGATTCTGTGAGGAAGAACCAGAAACATCCCATCACATATTGATGGAGTGTGACGCTGTATATCACAAAAGATTGAACATACTGGAAACACACCAGCTGACTGTGGAAGAAATACCACAAATAGATTCCCTCAAAATCCTCAATGAATCTTGAGGGTCTGATATAAAGAAGAAATCATTGATATAGCTGAAGCAGATGGAGTACAATAGATCTTATTAGGTCGCAGCGCATCTCTCACCATCCAACCTACCAATACCAATACCCCTATACTGAGCATTATCACTTGAGCATGCAAGTAATTTTAATTTTCTATGGACAACTAGGTATAGATTTGCTTCATTTTTCCATTGTTTTACATTGCGCATGTAATTCATTGGGAATATATATGTGATTCCAGCTGGTCTACATGATTTCTGTGAATCAATGTAATTATCAGTTATATACGGCGTATAGTCATATACGGCGGATTTACTCAGATGATGCGCTGATGACATCATTCGCAATTTTCATCAGTTCTTTATTTATGTTTGTAGAGTGAAGTGTGTTTGTCGTCTGCTTCTGGTAAAATAACAAGAAACTTTGGTTTTCATTTTTAGTGTTTTTGGTGTCCAATCACCATCGGATTCAAGTGAGGTGAGTAAACATAGTAATAAACAAATGATTTTTCATAAAGTATAAAGATATTCTCTTGTTCAATTTGTCATTGTTGGTTCCATAATAAAAGAAATTATGATTTAGACCAGTATCTTCATGAAAAAAGGAATCAAACTTTCTGAATAGATATCACAACAAATACATTCCAAAGCATATTCAACATCGAGCTCCAAATAATGTGGAATCTCCGATCAGCACCATCACCCGATCGTGGATCAGAATAAGAAGCCTAATTTTTGTTTGGTGAGTCAGAAATAGTTATTTATTTTACAAGGGAAAAAAGTAGTAGATTTTAGCTCCAGGTTGTGTTGTCTCCCGACGCGTAGCGGAGGTAGGCAAAAAACCGTTTCTGCGTTCCAACCTGCATTGGCTTGGGAAAAATATAAAAAGCGTGGAAAAGAACGAAGTATCTATGATTGAAATCAGAGAAATATTATACGAAACCCAAATCACTCTGATTGAAAGGAAATCTGCCAAATTCATTGGCTTGCAAACCAAAACGCAAATGAACAAACACAAAAATGATAATCCTATACACCTCAATTTTCACTTCTATCAATGATCCTGCTATACTATTTACTCCATATCAACGATTTGTTGGAAGCAACTTCATGTCCAGTACACAGCTTCGCGGAGGATAGTACCCTCCATACCGCCTTCTCTTCCAGTGCTCCAATACCAGTAGGGCAAATCAGAAACGAACTAGGAAGAAATGTTGACAACATAAATATGGACTTGACAACAATTCTCGAATAGGGATCCAATAACTTGGTAGATTTCAATGCAAACAAAACACATGCATGCCTATTCTCTAGAAAAGCCGATCTCACTGTGCCCAACATAAGCTCTGCAGGAGTAACCATACCTTTAAAGACATCCATTTCGATGCTTGGTATTACTATCAGCAATTACCCTTTTTAAAAAATCACGTGTGATCAATGAGGAAGTCCACTGAGGGAAGAAATCCATGCAAACCTCTTTCAATCGACGAATCGTGATTTATGTTTGATGTGCAATCAATATTATGAGTTGAAATTGAATGGAATCGAATCTATATCGTTTTGAAATCAGCATATTTCAAACAACCAAATATGATGGTGGAGCCGTGACGTATTAGTCCCGAACTGTAGCTATCTCTCTCTGATACCTCGTCATTCTGCAGTGTTGCAGTGTGATTGGTCAGTTCAAGGACAATAGGCGTGTTGGGACTAGGACGTCGCACCAGTCACACCAATGAATTGACAAAATTTCTAATGGCGCAGGAATTGTGTGTTTTGAAATGGACATATTCTAATTTATTCTTTTCATCGTTTTAGCATGAATGACAAAATTCAAAATTAATTCGCTGGTAGTTTTTCAGTGAAGAGTTCACGATAATGTCGTTTTAAAAAATCAGTGGTCTCCTCCATTGCTGAAAGTGCATCCCCAAAACTTGGTTCTCTGTTTCGAGCCAGGAGCTATCTCACTTTCAGTCAGCTGCTTATGATCTATAAGGCACAGATCCTGGAATAATGCTTCCATATTTGGAGTGCAGCACCCAAACATTCCCTGTAACTGTCGGATTCTGTCCAAAAAAGGGCAATTCGAGTCGTGGGTGATGCCTCGCTCACAAACTCACTCACTTCTCTGGAACACCGTAGAAAAGTTGGCGATCTGACATTATTTTATAGATATTTTCATGGACGATGCTCTTCTGAAATATCAACAATTGTTCCTCTCTTGGCAGTCCCCGCGAGATTAACCCGTTGAGGCTTCGCACCCCTTCGTGGTCACTTTGGAAACCTGCAGAACATTTCTTTCCAAAGACTCGTTCATCCAACGAACAACAAGGCTCTGGAACACATATTGCCAAAGGAGGTGTTCCTCGAGGCTAATAACCTCCAGAAATTTAAGAGGAATACCAAATCCTACCTCATTTCCCTTGGCTCTCACGATGTTCTCTGAACATTACAGGATATCCCTTTTCGTGGGAACCAGAACATAAGAAAAAATCAAAACTTGATGCATTCATTAGGATGTAATGATGATTCAAAGTCTGAATCTCCCTCACGTATCTGGAATAAGTTGATTAGAACTCTATTTCCTGGAGTATATTAGTTTTGCCTACCTATATAGGTGTCACTTCGTGGAAAGAGCTCACTATGGGATGTAGCATCGCGTATTCCGTTTGACAGCAGTTGTTGTCCAATTAAAAATATCCTCATTAGTCGAGGAATGGAAGGTATATTGTGTGGAAAAAATGCAATTGTGCATCAAGTGCAGATGCAAGTCTTATGTCGCTCTATAAAGGATGAGTGCAGCTCGCATCTTCTGCTATCTCGAAATTGATATTTCTATGGATCAGCACGTTCCCATGTTCACGTCTATTGAAAGTTGAGTGGCCTGTTGCCCCTGTTGGAAGAGGTCCTATTATTTCACAAGTGTTTCGTCCGATGTAGTTAAATCCTTGGCAATCGAAGATTCATGAAATGGTTCATTATCAATGCATGCATGTCGGCTGCTCGGAAGAGGCAGATAAGACACAGAAGACTTCTCGAGGAATTTCAAATTATTGACAAATAACAGTATATCAAATTAGGTACATCGAGAAAATACTCTATTATGCCCAATTTTTATAGTTTGGCCCACTTTTGAACATAGAGCACCCGTAGAAAACTGAGATTCATTGTTTATTCAGCAATAATACTAATTGCAAAATTTTCAACTCCAGAATCCCGGAGCTCAAAATATGAAGATTCATCCCAAATCAAGTAGATTCCTGTCAGTTACCAGAGTGTTCGATATGAAAATTCAAAAATTATCATAAAATTATGTTTTTTGAATACTGTCTGTATAGGTCTATCGAGGAGGTATAGTAGGTACATTCATTATTCCAGATTTTTTGGCATTTGCTCTTCTCGTTTCTATGAAATAAAAAATATGAATATCAATTCAATATACGTAGAGCAAGGACGATAAATCTGATGATTTGCTCCAAAATATCACTACGTCTGAAGAATGTTCCTATCAGAGAGCCTACAGTGTGTCCCACTTACCATGCTCACCATGGGTATCTTTTTAACGGTGAGAGATACGAGGTCGGTTAAATGACACCTAATGTGGAGTTTGTCAGGGCCAACTATAATGTGTAGAAATATTTCGATAAAATCTATTCGTTTTTGTTTTATAGGCAAAAAACAGATTTTGATCATTTTCATGTCTTCTCCGTAACTTCTTAATTTATGAAAATATTCAAATTGGAATTTTACATTCTCATGCCAGTTTTTCAAAATGATTCCGAAAAAAATATGAAATTTATACCAACTCTTCTAGAATTTGAGATATCAGCACCAACTTTAGTTTTTCAAATGTAGGTCATAGCCATAGCTCACTATGACTTAGTTACAAAAAACTGTTTCTTCTCATACAGATGAAATGCGCAGTAATTGTTTTGTGTTGATAACAACGGAGTTATCGTCATTTATATAAAAACAAAAAATTATTTGGAAGCCGCCATCTTGAATTTAAAAATTTTAACAAAAAAAATCATGATCTCCGACCTCAAAAACCCCCACTTACCAATTTTGAATGGAATCGGACCAAATCTTGTCCGCCATCTTGGAGCAGCCATTTTTTTCGATTAACTTGAAATTTGGCAGGTGTTCATAATTTCGGTGACAATTCATTATGGAATTTTTGTTGAAATTAAAAAAAATGGCCGCTCCAAGATGGCAGACAAGATTTGGTCCGATTCCATTCGAAATTGGTAAGTGGGGGTTTTTGAGGTCGGAGATCATGCTTTTTTTGTTAAATATATAAATTCAAGATGGCGGCTTCCAAATAATTTTTTGTTTTTGTATAAATGACGATAACTCCGTTGTTATCAACACAAAACTATTACTGCGACATATCATCTGTAAGAGAAAAAAAAGTTATTTGTAACTAAGTCATAGTGAGCTATGACCTACATTTGAAAAACTAAAGTTGGTGCTGATATCTCAAATTCTAGAAGAGTTGGTTTAAATTTCATATTTTTTTCGAAATCATTTTGAAAAACTGCCATGAGAATGTGAAGTTCCTATTTGAATATTTTCATAAATAAAGAAGTTACGGAGAAGACATGAAAATGATCAAAATCTGTTTTTTGTCTATAAAACAAAAACGAATAGATTTCATCAAAATATTTTTTCACATCATAGTTGTCCTTGACAAACTCCACATTTGGTGTCATTTAACCGACCTCGTATCTCTCACCGTTAAAAAGATACCCATGGTGAGCATGGTAAGTGGGACACACTGTATATTGAAAAAGGTTTGGAGAAGAGAAGTAAAGGTATATATAGAAGAAATATCAAATTTTCACTTAGCTTTGGACGTTTCGAGAACGAATCTGCTCCCGTTTTCAACATAAAAATGAATATTATTGCATAGCAAATTCGTATTCGTCTTGACACTCCCGAGTTCTCAGTGACAATTATTGGTGACGTTGGCAGGACGTTTTCATTAATTAAAATTGAATCAGGATTAGTTATCAATGATGTATTTTATTTATAAAACAAACTTGGTAGATCTGGAGATATAGAGGGAACTGTTGTTTCAACTAACTGTGAAACTGTGGGTTTCTTAGTAATTTTTTCCCAATTGATCCATCTGGAAGAGGAAATGTATCATATGTAATGAAATCTGTTTCAACGGAATGAATTGCACACACTGCACAGAGTGGGGACCAATTTCAACGAGGTATCGAAGATATCCACTTTTCTCGCAGTTCTTCGTCTCCAGGCAATTTGAAAATCGAAACATATTTCTTCTCCGAAGCGTAATTTAACTTACATCCTGTCATACAGCAATTATTTGGCATATTCTCATAAGAAAGAATAACTTACTTTGCTTGCAGAAATAAGACAACATAAAACATAACCTCAATTCAGAAACAATTTTTGATGAGATTTCCACACACACAAACACCCATTCACTTATAACTCGATCATTAGAATATTCCTTGCAGTTTTCACTGGCTTTCAACAATATTTTACATCGATAACAAATCAATCTACTCTTGAAAACTGAAAACAATCACTCTGGTTCATTCAGAACCCATATATCGTATTTCTGCGAATGGCTGGAGATAGACCTTCTGAACAGTGTTGCCAGACTGTGCTCACCGAGGCTTTCCTCTTCAAAGATGGCTATGGTTCTTTCTTTTTTATGACATATACTGATCTAATTTTTATCCTTCAAAAAGAAAATGATTCATTCAACAACAAAAAAAAAGGATCTTGGTACAGGCGACAGTCAAATATTCACAGAGCATATTATAGAAGGAGTCTGGAGTCTGGATATTCAGTTCTAGCCGGTATATATCCGTCTCCATCAGCATATAATTCCGTCCGGACTCTGTAAAACATTCACGTCCGTTCGCCGTTCGATGTAATTTGTAGAAACGGATTAATAAAAGTAGAAAAGCGCAGCACAGACATGTACCAAAATCGATACTATCCAGTCCTCTCTTTCCGCTGAAAAAGCCCAACTACAGATGACACTCTACGATTCAACGCAGACGACGACGGATGATGTTCCATCTCGATCTCGTTTGATCTATCATAATATATACCGGGTGGCGTATGTCTGCACCAAAGAGCTCCACTTAATGGAAGGTCTGATTGTATTTTTTCTTCTTCTGGAGCGAGAGAATGCGGTAATCGCATTCAATTGCTTATCTAGGAAGAATAGGAGATGAGATAAGCATTCGATACTGTTAACCACAATATACTTCTTCAGGGTTTGTCTGACACAGGTGTGGGAGGTATTGCCTTAGATATATTCAAGGATTACTTGACGAATAGGATTCAAATTGTCAAGGTGAATAACACTCTTAGTGACCAACTCACAATTACTAGAGGCGTACCCCAAGGAACTGTATTGGGGCTCATCTTATTTTTCCTGTATACGAACAAAATCTTCAAGATCTCTTCAACGGTAAAATAACTTCATTTGCTGGCTGAAATATAGGCATCCAAATGATCTTCAACTGGCTGACCAGTAACTTATTGAGCATTAATGTGAAAAAATCGAATTCATTACATATACTTCAACTATTAGAGACCAACCAAATAAGGATTCTTCAAAAATACAAAAACATCTTGTGCTTCTGTTAATAAAACTTGCAGAATTGAGTACATAGGAGTGCATGGTAGTAGACCATATATTCGGTGGAATGATCACATCGGATACAAGTAGACTACGTATAAATTCTATCAGCTCAGAAACATACCCAACGAGGAAATAATGTTAACAATGTATGATGCCTTGGTGGAGTCCATAATACGTTACTGTATAACTGTATCGGGCCGAATTTTCAAGTCATCGCTGATTCAAAATTCACTAATCAGAATCATGATGAAAAAGGATCGGCGGTACAGCACTCAGTCCCTATATGATGAAACGGTGTTAGGAAACTCTACACTCTCCATGACTTATTATAGGCTGCCTTCAATATCTTGTTTGAACCAAGCATACAACACACGTTCGTGTTCAAGTCAGACCATGAATGTTCCTCGCTGTTGCTCACACATATTCAGAAGTTTCTATCGTATCTAGGACCAAAACTATATAATTGATTCTGGACAGATGAATACCTACTATTCTGAAGTTCTTCACAAATATCGTATCACTCTCCCCCCTTCTCTATCTATCTCTCTTTCTCTACTTCTATTTCTATCTTCAACTGTCTCTCTTCAATACCATCACTAAATAATACATAATTAGGTACACATGTACACATGTACACATGTCACATATACGATACAAGCATGCTAATGTAGCTGCAAGCCTCTTTAGTTTTCCCATCATATCACATACATACTTAATACACAGCTTCGCGGATGATAGTACCCCTCGTAGTACCCTCCATACCGCCTTCTCTCCCAGGGCTCCAATACCAGCCAGGCAAATCGAAAACGAACGAGGGAGAAATGTTGACAACATAAATATGGACTTGGCAACAATTCTCGAATGGGGATCCAATAATTTGGTAGATTTCAATGCAAACAAAACACAAGCATGCCTCTTCTCTAGAAAAGCCGATCTCACTGTACCCAACATAAGCTTGTCAGGAGTAACCATACCTTTGAAGACATCCATTTCCATGCTTGGTATTACTATCAGCAATAACCTTTCTTGGGAAAATCCCGTGAGATCAATTGCTAAAAGTGCATCTCAAAAACTCGGTTTCCTGTTTCGGGCCAGGAGCTATTTCACTTCCAGTCAGCTGCTTATGATCTATGAGGCACAGATCTGACCTGTCCTGGAATACAATTTCCATATTTGGAGTGCAGCGCCCGAACATACCCTGAAACTGTTGGATTCCGTCCAAAAAAGGGCAATTCGTCTAGTGGGTGATGCCTCGCTCACAAACTCACTCACTTCTCTGAAACACCATAGAAAAGTTCGCGATCTGGCTCTATTTTATTGATATTTTCATGGACAATGCTCTTCTGAATTATCAACAATTGTTCCTCCCTTGGCAGTCCCCGCGAGATTAATCCGTCGAGTTGAGGCTTCGCACCCCTTCGTGGTCACTTTGGCGACCTGCAGAACAAAGACTCGTTCATCCAACGAACAGCGAGGTTCTGGAACACATTGACAAAGGAGACGTTTCCCGAGGCAAATAACCTCCAGAAATTCAAGAAGAACACCAATTACTACCTCACTTCCCTTGGTTCTCACGATGTTCTCTGAACATTACAGGATATACCTTATCGTGGGAGCCAGAACATAAAAAAAAATGTAGATTTTTTTTTAAATCTGAATTGAATGAACTTACTCACTTACTCACCTACCTACTTACTCACTTACTCACTTACTTCTGTTGAACTCTTGGAGGTTGATACTCGTTGATAGGTTCTTGGGAACAATACTTCCTTTGACAAAGAATTCCAAAACGCCGACTTTCTCCGAGTGAATATGGGGTCATCATGTAAATGAATGGCTTGTCTCTGGATGGTAGGTATCTAAAAGCATCAGCGTATATGTTCAGACATGCCAAAAATAAGAATTTTGAAAGGAAACGTACATAGCATGGAGAGTACTGTCATCAGCGCAGCTGTGGATGAGGCCGATGCTTGCTCCCAACAAATATGGAGTAGAAACAATGTTGCTTCCAAAATGGAACTCCGGAATCGATACTTCGTCACATAGAGTGATATGTCTGAAACAAAAATTCGATGCAAGCTCACATATCTGAGATGGTTAGCCATATGAAAAAGTAGTATCTATACCGCCACAGCTAGAGTTTCCCGATGTTTTTTCAATGAAGTTTGCCATATATGGGTAACGAAGGCAAGATAGCCGCCAGTTGAGCGGTGTTCCAATGATGTCAAGAAATAAGTGAGTGTGGCATCACGAGCTGAACCTCATATGTGGAAAGAGTATTGTGGAACAGGTCGTTTCGGTGGTTCATAGATCATGAGAAGCTGTTGAGGTGTAAAGTTGATTGTTACACGGAATCGAAATCCGCGTTTTTGTGAATTAGCTTTCGTGATCAATCTGACATGATTTTTCGATGGAGAAGAGTTGCTGCCGAAAAAACCGAGGATAGAAATAGCCAATTTGGATAAATGGTTCTACATAGAGAAAATAGAGGCTTGTGTTTTGGTGGCGTTGAATTGGTTCCCCAGGCTATGATTCATTAGCAGGCACTTCATTGACAGCGTTGACCTCACTTCGTCGAGTTCTTAATTTTCTGGAAAGAAAGTGGAATCTTGGAAGAGAACGCATCAGTTTGAAGAGTACCATGATCTGCAAAGCTGTGGATAGGCAAGTGGCTATTCCCAACAGATCATTAATATAGAGTATATCGAAGACTGGAACCTTTGGCACGATAAAACACAATACTGTTTTACCACTAACCAAACCGATTTTTTATGTTACAATGTTGAATGTTAGCATCTTCAGGAGAAGATTGGAACTGAATCAAGTCAAAGTAAAGTTATAACAATTTCATATACTTGTCTCAAATGATTTGTTTTTTTCAAGTAAGCATATGAAACATACAAGTTGAACATTTCCATTCATTATATGGAATATTTGAATTATTTTTATAAAGATACCCTATTCTTCTCAACTCGAAAAAATATTGTTTCATTCTGTTAGTATACAAGCAAATATAAATTTCTCGAAATGAGAAAATATTTATTTGAGAATATATAAACAACCCATATGCTTGAAGTAAAGGAGATTATGTTGGATAAAGAATTTTTTTTTGTGTGTAGTTATCAAAAATAATTCGATAATCCAGTTGTGATCATTCATTTGTTGCTACTTTATCTGTATTTAGGTATAACATACCCACAACAAATCTGCACTGATGAAAACATTCATGAATCAACTTTTGGTAGGGATTTTTTGTCAACCGATTGATATGATTGTCAACGAGCGATGCAAGAACATGTACACACATTTTTGTACTTCATATCATATTTACTCAATATTATATAAAACCAGTCAAAAAAGTATGAAATTACTCATTCTGGATAGAAAATCACTCAAGAAGGGTATACATATATACACACTCGATGAATGATCGTGAAACAAAAATGAGTTGAAAGTCACTCAAGAAATCGTGGAACTGAAATATTCATTCAGTCAAATAGAGTGAATTTTCAACTCAATCGAGCTATGGGACCCAAATTATTGAGACATTATTGAGTGGTTTGAGTGGAATTTCACCAATTTCTTTTTCAGTGTATTGCATTTTGACTATAAATGTATTTGTCAGATGAGATGAAGAGGTTTCCGATCAAACCCACCCCCTTCTCGCAACCCTTTCCAATCACCTCGAACCTATCAATCGGCCCGCCCCGATATCCCTTTTTCCGCTATATCGGAAACCGATCGAACCAATACGGGCCCTATATACACCTTATGTGCGCCGCGACGCGCAGCGCCGCAGTAACGTCGGTTCCGATATCGAACTCGGGGTTGGATATCGTAAAAAAGTCCATCAGATCGGCAGCCCCCCGACCTCTGACCTCTCGACCTCACTTCTTGCGCATTCCGGTATATAGACGTTCGATTTTTGCAGAGACGCCGACGCCGTGAGAGCGTCCTGGCGGCTGCGGGAGACGCCCTGAGAGCGTCGTTGTCGATGCGATCCGATGCGAACTTTCCGTTTACGCGCGATCGGAAAAATTTGCAGCAGGCGTCGAGCATCAGGAGATTTTTGCGCTTGGAGGCTGCGTTCCTGAAATTATCTACGAATGCGTGGGGAAAGGCCACTATTATGTTTATTTTATTTCATCTCTGATCTTAAACTGTTTTCTTTCCATTCATACATTTTTCTCTGGGTTCAGACTTCTTGTATGATACCCTTGATTATAATATACACTATCGAATACTTGATCATTAGAATCGATTTGAGAATACTGCATGCATGGATTAGAGAGAGAAAAAGTGAGAGCGACTGTGATTTCTCACCTTGATACTTGATGAAGAAGGATAACGTTTTCTTGTTTCTTGAATTCACCCGTGATTACATGACTTGTCGGTGCAGTTGAGAGACAGAGAGAGAGAGAGAGAGAGAAAGAGAGAGAGAGAGAGAGAGAGAGAGAGAGAGAGAGAGAGAGAGAGAGAGAGAGATACGATGATTACGTGCACTATTCCAGGTAGCGGGAGAGAGAGATAAGTCTATCACGATAGCGAAACCGTGTGGAACGTGGTTCTCTCGAAATCATTCTTGACTCTTGAGTGCTCTTTCCAGCCAAGATTCCAGTGGTGGGAATGGAAATCAGGAAAAATTTGCGAAAAGAGACATGCAGAGGCGTGCTAAGGGGATTCGGAAGAAATCTTAAAAATCAATAACTGAACTCAAGACTTATATCATCGATGAGCGAAAACTGAACAATTTCAATATTCTGAATCACGAACAACTTTTTTCATAGTAGTTTAGACACAGGTCTGACATTGACTTCAACGAACCAGGACTATTGACCTGATTGGCTCACTATCACGTTTCCGAAAATATAGATGACTATATGAAATACCAGAGGCAGCGTGATCTACAGTCATTGTTTCAGTTCTGTGTTTCTGAAAATGACTAGAACATTTGAAGTTTCATTTATCTCAACTTTGTGGAGTTGTTACTGTGCCCGAATCGTTTGAGCTCAGGCGGAATAGAAGACCTTGAATCAAAAAAGTCATTGGGTGTCATGTCCGGTGAGCGTGCTGGCCATTTATGCCTCACTATCCCAAGTCCACTATATCTATGCTCGGTATTTCCCTCAGCAATATTTTTTCATGGGAAAATCATGCTGCTTCACAAAAACTCGGATTGTTGTTTCGTGCGAAAATCTACTTTACCACCTCAACAGCTTTTTATGATCTACAAAGCACAGATACGGCCAGTTTCAGAATACTGTTCTCACGTATGCGGTTTCAGCACCCAAACTCAATGCTGATGCTGTCATATAATATATATGTATATACATCACTGCAAGCCTTTTAGACAAGCAGAGAGTTCCTTGAACCAACATGAATTGGAATGTATGTCACTGGTAGTCGCGGTTTTTTTCTTTAATGAAGAAATATGCTGTTTATTTTTGGATGTATGACGAATTGATATTCATCATACAGGACGTGGAGAGAAATTCTGAATTGGGAAAACTTAATCATGAATCTGCGATTGAATGTCTATTTTTTTCAATCCTTATTTTAATACTGAACATATTGGTAAGCTATTCTTATATCATAAAATATCATATTATTGAGCAGATTCCAGAGATTGTCAATTCTCAATTTCAAAGGATTTCCATTTTCCATGCTCTCCTTTTGGATGTTGAATATAGATATAATCCAATGTTCGACGTGGCAAATAGCCAGAAAAGTAGATGTTTCCTGTTGAATAAACCGAGAAAGAATTAATATTTTCATCACATAGACAATGCGAATTCTCAATGTATTATTTAATATATGTCCATTTTTTCATATTCATAATTCATCTAGTTTTTTATATGTTCTGTTTCCACGAAAAGGGATATCCTGTAATGTTCAGAGAACATCGTGAGAACTAATAAGGGAAATAAGATATAGGAATTGGTGTCCTTTTAAATTTCTCGAGGTTATATGCCTCGGGGAACACCTCCCTTGGCAATGTGTTTCAGAGCCTCGCTGTTCGTTGGATGAAAGAGTCTTTGGAAAGATATGTTCTGCAGATCTCCAAAGTGACCACGAAGGGGTGCGAAGCCTCAACTCGACGGGTTAATCTCGCGGGGACTGCCGAGGGAGGAACAATTGTTGGTATTTCAGAAGAGCATCGTCCATGAAAATATCAATATTCAACGGTGTTCCAGAGAAGTGGGTGAGTTTGTGAACGAGGCATCACCCACGAGACGAATCGCCCTTTTTTGGGCAGAATCCAACAGTTTCAGGGTATGTTTGGGTGCTGCACTCCAAATATGGGAATAGTTTTCTGTGCCTTATAAAGCTGACTGTACGTGGAATAACTCCTGTTTTTGTTGAACAAATTCATAACAAGAAACCTCAAGAAACGAAGCAAGCAAGCCAATCGATTTGAGACAAGTCTATATTGCTCAATGTACATGAAAAATTATCATACGAAGCAGTTTAATTTCAAGAAAATGAATTCGTTTGATTGAAGAAATCCTTTTTATCTGTGTAGAAATAACCCCCATAACTCCCCACCCCATATCGACGCCCTAGATGTTTTCTAGGAAATACACCTCTGTTGAGAACGAAATAATAGTCCGTGTACCATTTAGGATATCACCGGCCTGTGGAAATCACTATACATGGTGTATCATAAATGATAAAGCCAGGAAGTGATTTATATAAGGAAAGTCTTTTAAATTTGTGTGAATTTCAAAAACAGTAGCATTGTGCTGTGCTTGTTTAGTATGGTAGAACGAATACCTACCTATTTGAATTTTACAATTCATCACAATATAGCTGTAATTAACTGTTGAAAATCAAGTAAGCAATGCATAAATGACTGAATAGCTGTAGATAATAGTATATTATGTAACAAGTATTATAAACGTCCTTTTAGTAACGAGTATTTTAAGCACGAGCGGAGCAGAGCGGAGCGAGTGTTTAATTAACGAGTGTCCAGAAGAGTTTATAAACGCGTTACATACTATGCTTTTTCTACGAACTCCGAAAATTATTCCGGCTAACCTACAAAATGTTTCGAAAGGAATGGGAATTGAGAACATAATACATACAACTGCATGCAACTAGCGAGAGACGTATTAGTGATATTGGTTGTAGATGTGTCCAGTCCATTGCTTACTAACCTTTGTTTCACGTTTATTGTCATACTTACCGCAGAATGAATAAATTGTTCTCAAAGATGGATGCTTCATTTTTACACTTCTTGGAGATAGGCAAGTACCAGAACATTCTCTTCGATTTCACTTTCGTCTACATTTCGCATCATATATTTCAATGAAGAATTCTGATATAAACGAATATTATTTGTATAATTCTGATACAAAATTTGAAAATAACAGTTGACAGTAAATACAATTGACAGGCCAGACATGTCTCAAATTACTGAAGCTGTGTTTAATGAACTGTGTTGCCATGATAATGTGTTTGAAAAATCGTGTTGCCATGGTAACGTGTTTATAATATTTTGAATGAATCACAGATCGACAATCCGTGATTAATAATTGATCATTCAGCGTGGTACGTATCCGTACGCTGAATGACATTTTAGTTATGTGAGTAGAAAAATGGAATTCATTGGCAAAATATGGATCAGTAGTTATTTTTCAATTAAGGATTTTCTCATTGGTTGAGTATCCTCACTCACGTGACAAAGAATATCCCTATATACAGCTCGAAAGCTTAACAACCAGTAAATTACCATTAGTTATTCGCGCATTAGAAAGACACGCAATATTTTTCCGGCTCCGGAGCATTATACCACTCTCACCCCCGAAAAACGTAACTCCGGATATGAAATATGTCCGTACTTAAGGTGATAGCTTTTCTTAAATTCGTCGCATCGTTGTCGTCGAATAAATTATGTGTATTTTTATTTTCGTGTATGTGCGAGTGTGAATTTATCTATCTGTGCACCCCGAGAAATGTTGGTGGTTGTACAGCATGCTACGATTTATTGTTTAGGGAAATAATGCAATTTTTTGTTTTTGTAAATTGTCGAGTCGACAGCTAATGCGACGAACAGGTTTATATATGTTCTAGGTATGAGGGTTGCCATGAAATATTATACGTAGGTGATTTCACTGAATTTTCGGAATTTTCTTTCCTCGTTTCGATAATAATAGTATATTATTCAACGAGCGCATAATGATGACTATTACCCACGAAGATGAAAGTTGCAGTACGAGCCGAAGGCGAGTGCTGTAATCATCTGAGTGAACCCCAGTATCAACGCTACTGATCGAGATCGGACACATATTTATATACATATATACACTTTTTCGACCAAAGTGAGATTTATCACTTACTTCAGTTTGTACCTCAAAAACTTAATCAGCCTGTATATCTTCTTATATGACGAAGAATTAAAATTCATAACCGCTTCGAATATTGGCGAGCAAGTTCTGGTAGAGAGTTGTTCGACATATCTCGAGGTTGACGATAGGAGGTTGTGTTGAAATAACGTTGTCGAGTTAGACTGAATAAGACTAAGAGCATTAAGGTATATTTAACATCAACTCAAAGATGGTTGGGGAATGCCTAGACAAACTCAACAATCTGAGCAGGAACAATAAGATAATTCTCTTCTATAGTTGCCGGGCCACCTTGGATTTGAGGGAAATAAACAAGCAAACATTCGGGCATGTAAAGGAGAAGAATAAACGCCACTGATCAGACCGTTCTGTGGCCTTGGGAATTCTTATTTTCAAGAAGAACTCAATTAATAAGCTCGATAAGCAATGAGAGTAACACACTGGCGAAGACTTTCATTACTGGGGAAGGCCAAACATGTCCTCGACAATTTCAACCGAGCAAGAACGAAGACACTAATCGATCTCAGAAAAATTAGTCTCAAACCAATAACGGGATTTCTTACGGGTCATTGTTGACTCAAAGAATATCTAAGGAATCTAGGCTGAAGTTTCTGCGGAGAACATTCAGAAACACCCCATCACATCTTGTCTATACATCACAAAAGATCGAATATACTGAGAGCATATACCAGCTGACCGTGATAGAAATACCACGTAGGGATCCCCTCAAAATCCTCAAATTCCGAAAAGACTTGAAGCTTGAGTGGTGAAGCTTGTCGCAAAAGAAACGAGTTTCTGTAAAGTAGCTTACGCGATGGATCTGACATGATTTTCACAAGAAAGGTTACATATCACCATGATGGTTAAGTCATGGAAACCATCTATTCATCTCGAAGTGGTCAAAAATTGTTTTCAAAGAAAAAACAGCCCAGGCAACCTGATGACGAATGATGAACGTCCCTAATTGGTGATTTTACAGAGACATCACTCACCAATTTATGACGTCACTATGACGTACTTTCTATGACGTCATCGTTTCGACGTCGAGTGGACGTCAGTTGGATGGGTAAAATAAGACGTCAGTTACATGACGTTGCAGAGACGTCCTGTCGACGTCCAGTTTTCCCAGACCTTCTCTAATCCATGGATACTTATATATTATCATGAAAAACGGAAATATAACTCATGAAAGCGAATCAACATGCAAGTTCCATTATAATTATTAATATACCCGAAAAGTAGTAGAAACTTTCTTCTAAAAAACTTTGACACACTGTATATTTCGGAAACCATCAACAAGCTATGTATATATAAAGATGATTGTTCAGGTATACCTATATTGAAACCGTTACTCTTATGACGTTGCAGTGACGTATCTATGACGTCTAAAAATCACGTCGGTGTGACGTACCAATTTCGTGAGCTTCGTCATTTAGGAAATTTTTCAATAATTCACTATTTAGATTCTTGTTGGGTGACAAAGAATGCATCAATATACATTATTCAACAAAGTGAAGACAAATTCGCCCATCCTTTCCATTGCTATTCTCTGTTTGCTTACATCTTGCCGACACAAACTACATGATTTTTGATACAAATACGAGTAACTGATTGCATTCTGATGGAGATGCGTACTGAACGATGGCGCTGCTGAATAGGCGATTGAATGAACATGACACAGGAGGGACCCACCAAGCAGACTCAACAATGCATAATCAATATTATATAATTGATCATACCATATTGAAGGATTTTTTTTACGTATCATCGCCAAATTCAATCGTCATTTCGACGTCATTATGACGTCAGACGGACGTCACAGTTTGGTGAGTGAATGACGTCAATACGACGTGAGTAATATGACGTCATTGGGCTGTGACTTATTCACGTCATTATCACGTCAATGCGACGTCAACTACTGATGACGTCACCTTGGTAATTCAAGTGACGTAAAAAAGACGTCACTGGAACGTCATCTGGTTGCCTGGGAGTATAGCACAAAGACGGTCGACCACAAAAATTATATTAGAAAATCAAGAATGTGACTAGTCTCGGCTCAACGGCCATTTTCAGACAAATGAAATACCTGTAAAGATTAGGAAAATACAAATAGACAATGAACTATTAAGGAAAAAAGTTACCTAAGAAGACATGTGGAGATAAGTTTAACTAAAAAGCTAGTTCAAAAACCGTAATATCAGGCAAGTAATTAAGTTTATTGTTCTTCAAATCGATCAAATAGCCAAAATAACAAATCAATAATGCAATTGAACATCGGTAAGAGCAGGAATTGGAAATTTGAAATTATAAAACAAAATTCACTCAACAAGAGTTTAATCATCACTGGTGGCCAAAAGCAAAGAATAGGTAAAACATCAGAAAGTGCAGAATGAAATTGACAGGAACACATGACAGAATACCTATACATGACAGAATGACTGCGTGACAAGTGATACAAACCAAATGGGAGTAATAAACTGTATAACCTAGCTAATATTGAACAATGAGAAATTATTGTAGCTAGAATGATTACAGGTATAAACAATATATTAATTGTAAAATGGTAAAATCAGAAAATGAGGAACATGTGATCAGATTGAAACTTGATTAATCAGATAAAAGGAGAAGAAATAGTCCGTGGTAGGAATACCATGATGGTTGTTGGTTCCCCAGGTCATAATTCATGCAAGATTTTCTTTGTAAGCGTTGACTTGCCTCCGCCGTGAATTCTCAGTTTCCTTTGACCGATATTGTCTGATAATGCATTGGCGGAAGACAGTTTCGGGCATTCGACTTTCAACGGAAGGAATATCTCGCAAAACTCTTCCCTGGAAATCTGAGCTGCGAAGATTTTGGAGAGTGGTGGGGACGCGAATAAAGCTTCACATTGTCGCCCAGCTTCGTCCGTTTGTTTTGGAGAGTTAAAGCTAAGTAGAGATGTGTATGTACATTGAAATCTGGATGGTTCTGTTTAGTAAGTTCTAGCTTCAGAGACAAGAACTCGAAGAGCTCTTCATAGGATGGATCATATGATAATGAGTCTGACAACAGAGATATTTGGTATGTTTCTGATTCTTGAGTTTGAACCACATAACATCGATGCTGCTTGGTTCTTATTTTTTCGTGATGGCTTGATAGGTTTGTTATAGAATAGAGGCAGATACCTCCTTTTAACCTGAAACGTGAGTGAAGTTCGTACCCAAGACCCATTGCTTACGCCATTAATTGAACGGTGTCTCAGTTAAAGCCAGTTTGAAGGTGTTGATGAACATCGTTGATGTTATTACTCAAACCGTGAATGTTAGATGTAGGTTTATCTTGAGGATTTCATTAGCTTGAAACCCTCTAGCATACCTCCCTCCATAAAAATTAGAATGGAGAGGTATTTCACTTTCAGATAATTCCACGTGAGAAGTCATCATACGTGTATCTATATCGAAGAAGAAGAAAATTGGATAGGTCGATGTGATGGTATCCCACCAGGCGACAGTGTTACACGGAAAAAAAGGATTGGTTGCATCAACCAATTATTTATGCTTGAATTATTTTTGTTGGACTGAGCCATTTTTTGTTGAATCAACCAGATACATGATTACTTATTTCATGGAAACAGCTTGTTCAAATCAAGAATGTAGTCCAATTGAATCAACAGTATAATATCAACTCCATCGACAAAATATATGGTTTTCTCAGGAACAAATTATGTCGAACCAAAATAATGTCGATGTTGATTCAACTATAAACATTTTGTTGATTCGATGAAATAATGATCATTTTGATGAGAATATATCTTTGGAACAACATACAAGTTTTCTTATTCCGATGTAGCAATGAACTCGTTTCGAACGGATCATTTGCTTGAATAGAGAAACGAAATATGTAATATCCATGAGATATTTGTTCATTCCACATCAAGTTCCACATTTTTGCCTCTAGAAGGCGATCATTTCACCTCATCTATGCATGCCTCGAATGCATTATACACGTGAGGCCGGATTCTGCGTCTTTGAAATACCAGCTGGTTAAATAGAACTAAGGATGATTAGCATAGCATAGCAGTAAAGACTGTAGATCTACAAGTTTCTAGTTTAGTTTATTCTCTTGATGTGTAATTTCGAATTGATACTGAATTTGATTCAACAAAACAATTTGTTGAATGATAATACAATTTCTCTTGAATCAACGAAATATTTCATTGAATCAACAAGATATTTCATTGAATTAACCAAATATTTCAATGAATTTACCAAATATTTCATCGAATCAACCGAATAATCCATTGAATCAACTAAATATTTCTATGAATCAACCAAATAATTCATTGAATTAACTAAATATGTGATTGGTTTGATATCTTGTTATTTTGAATCAAACAAAATGATTGTTTGAGCTTGATTGAATGAGATACAGAGTTCATTCAAGACATATTTACTCAATTCAAACTTCAAATTCACTCTGAAGCAAAATATAGATTAACTCATTTCAAGATTATATTTTGTCGTGCATATATGACACTTTTATTTGCTTCATTCAATTAAATTTTGCTTGATTCAACAATGCCTTTTTTCCGTGTAGCCATCTTCCAGCGTCCTTTTAGTCGTCATCTTCGACAAGCAGAACTCACCGCGGGGAAAAATATAAGAAGAAAATATGTATATCAAAAATATCAAATTCCAATTATCCATCGAATTTTCGGAAACAAATATGCTTCTGTTTAGACCTATAACAATGGGAAGATCTAGCTATTTTTTGCAATCTGCATTTGACAAGCTATGTCACTAGAAATGCCTGGTGATTGGTCGGTTTCAGTGTAAATGAATAATGTGAAAAATTCGCCAAGACGTGCATAATCTTTGGACTCAATATACCTCCCTTATAGAAATAATTAGAGATATTGGACTTTTATTGCTCGTTATTATCTGTACCAACAACTTGTTTCCGTATGTTGATTAATAACGTAGGGTTGTAACTTCCTCAATTCCTCATCAGTTCAATTCACCTGGAGATGGAGTTTTGCCAAAATAATTTCTTGGACACTAATAGCAAGCAAGCCATACGGAAGTATTACTCCATTTAACACAAAAACCCGTGTCCCTCTACACAAGACATCAAACCAGAACAAAATTTACGATGTTTGTGTTAATTTCATAATTGGGCGATCTAGTTCTAGTTGGAATGTCTAAAGGAAACGCATTAATTTCATCGGAAAATGAAAATATCACCAGTGGGCGACTGATCTACTGTTATTTTTCAAGTCTCGACAAATGAAATATTTCACGCTTCTCTAGCCGGAGTCACAATTAATAACGATTCTAATGAAGTGTGATATATATTTATATACTTTCTGTCTCCTTGGAATGAGGATAAATTTCTATGTTCAAATTTGCATTAGCTAGATGTGCCTTCCTTCGAATTCCAAGCTGTATATTCTGCTATTGAAATATCTTATAATGATTTTCATTGGGCGAGCATGTGATTCATTAAAAATAGTAAGTATATATAGGCAATAGATCTCCGGGAATAATTCAGAACGTATGAACTTTTACGATGTGATTCACTTGTTATGACTATCTTTTCTTGTTTCAGAAGAAACAAAACAGAAAGAGAAAGTGGATTTTTTCATCTCTCGGAGCGTAGGAAGCGAATCCCTATAATGTTCGAAGAAGATCATGCGTACCTGGGGAGGATAGGAAAAAGGGGTATAGATATTGAGTTTTTCTAACTTTTCGAGATTATAAGTTCTTGGTTATACTTCCTCTAGCGGAGAATTCCAAAGCTTTGTCATTCTCTGGACAAACAAGTTCTGGTGAAGCGTTGTTCTTGTTCGACATATTTGTTGAAAAGTAGAAGGTCGCGGACCTTTCAACGGTGTTCCAACGATGTCAAATAAGTGAGTGTGGCATCACCCACCAGGCGATCTGTGATGCTGTGGGTATGCGAAATGGGTTACTCCTATATCAAATCATTTATATGGAGTAGGAACAATGTTGGTGAGGAATTGATCCTTGTGGAAATACCGGAATGACTATGGTATCAGACGATAAACCACCCACCACTACATGGAAAGATCTGCCTGAAAGGAAACTCGATAAAAGATGACATAGCGGAGGTGGTAAGCCCTGTGATGGTAGTTTGTGGATGAGTCCTTGGTGCAAACACGGTCTAATGCTTTTGATATATCCAACGCCACAGCTATTGATTCTCTATGATTTTTAAATGAAGCCTTGCCATACAAGTTGATCCAATGAAAAATTCACACCCCGATTTCAGGGCTTTGAAATTAGTCAAAAACGCTCAGACCCGTCGATTTCTGATTCAAGGGAGAACGATTTGCCTGCTTCTTCATCCCCGTAACTTCCACTCACTACCAGGAGAAAACACAATTATGAATAGGGATGAGGGGTGTTGCGATTCCTTATTTTGTAGATTTCATTAAATGCGATAGAGATGGTAATAATGTAACTTTCATTTTATACGTCAAGTATAGGACACCTGAAGAAGTAACTTACCTCCAATAGCTACCTGGTCATCCAGTGTGGGAAGAAATCATTCGTTGTTCGAATTGACATCAATAATGGTGTAAAAGCAGTTCCTTGGTCACTTTTATATGATATTTGGAATGATCGTAATCCATTGTTTATGTTATGCGGAGTGAAATTGGTTGGTACTGCTGGTAGAGCTGTTTCATCATTACGTTACGTGTGATGGCTTCACAATAGGCATCGTCCATGTAGACACTCACGAAATGTCTTGGTAATCATGAAAGGGTAGCAATCGATTTAATTTTCTCTGTAAGTGAATTTTGATGAGGCCCTTTGCCGACTGAAGATAGTGCTAGAGGTTTATGCACAGAATTGTGAGATTTGGGTTTTTTGTGTTCGGTGTTATCTCTCTCGCTCTGGCTTTCTTATTTGGGAAGCCGTGAGTCGAGCGATAGGCGCCTTCAAAATCATATTTGATTTTCGAAATAATCCTCCATTGGGATTATATTTTGAAGCCGTCATTAACTGGTTTGGGTAGTGCTAATTTGTGTGATTCAATGTGTGTTGAAATTTTTGTATATTGTAAATTGTTGTAACGCCAATATCATAATCTGAGATTTAGAGATAGCGAGAACCTCAACAGACTGGAAAGATCTTGATTACAGGTGGATAGGCTTATTATTATTTTTTATGAGAAGAGACTTCCTAAACACTTCAAGAATTTTGGCAGAGTGCATTCCTGGTGATGAAATTTTGTTGCACAGGGCTAGATTGGTCACTGTGGAAAATCTTGGAAAACCTTTGTGGAGTGATAGAAAATAATCTCCGAATTGATAAGACTATTTATCTGTGAAAGTCTGCCTCAGAAATTCGCTCAAAGATTCAAATCATATAGTTGATTGAGCTAGCTAAAACCTCTGCAGAATGTCCTAACTTTCTTCTCTTTGATCTTCGAATTCGAGTCTCAGATGGATTTCAAATTCATATTCATTTCATAGGTATAGCTAAAACCTCATCAGCAGAATATGCTTCCAAAATTGTGATGAATATTCGATATGTGGCAGCTTGAGTAAAAGTAGCTATTTTATTTTGTGAACCAAATAGTCTGCAGGTAAAACCAATATGTTAGCTACAATTTGTTGAAGCTGTAAAGCAAGGTTTTATGGGTGTTATATTGGGTACGGAAGTCAAAAGTGTATATTAGTTGAGAGAACCTGTTTCATGTCTTTTCTCTTTATACATCTCCTGAGGATTTTCGAAATAGCAAATTATATCAAAGAATTGAAAAGGAATATTTTCAGATAAATTATGAACATACAAAAATGCAAATTCTCAATTTCAGAAGTTTTTTTTTTATTTTTTTCTATTTTTTTATTTCAAACTCTTATCGTGTGTGTTCAATAGATATAATTCAATGTTCGTCGTGGTATATATAGCCAGGAAAGTAGTTGTTTTCTATTGAATAAACTGAAAAAGAGTAGATATTCTCATCACATAGAGAATGCGAATTCTCAATGTATTGTTTTATATAAATATATATCGATTTTTGTATGTTCATAATTTATCTGAGAATATTCCTTTTCATTACTTTCATACCCAATCAGGGGGTTCAAACTTGAACGATGGAAACTCATGATTTTTATAGACCTCTAATCGCAGATTCGTGATAGAGTCTCAATTCAGAAATTCTTTCCACACCCTCTATGATGAATGTCAATTTATCATGCACCCAAAAGCTATATCAAAGAATTTCATTATCCTTGAATCAACTCTAAGCCGACGTCGAGGACTATACAGGGTGATACCGGTGAAGCCTACATAGGGTGTTCGTTTTGAAGCATATACCGCGGAAGGACCAATTGCAGACTATTGGGTGATCCATCTGAAGCCTATACCTGTGTCAACATCCATCGAGCGAATTTGGTGATGTTAAACTGTTTTCTTTCGTGGGGTGGATTTATTCAAGTTGAAACCTAATTTTTCCCTGATTGATTATGTATTGCAGTTGAAAGTGTGGCGTATTTACCACATCACCAAACCACACCACACCATCACTTCAATGATTTTATGACTATTCAACATTTTTCGTTCACTGCCAACTAAAAGTACTAGCTTCTGAACTACTGAATGGGATAAAATTATTTGAGATTCACACAAAAAAATCCTATATACAACATTCATTTATCAGCTTCTGATATTATACAATGAATAAAAGCATAGAGCTCTGTTCTCTTTTTGTTGAAATTTATGCTTTAAATTGTTTCCTTCAAGAATATTTTTTGGTACAGTATATCATCTGCTATAGTTGAGAATATAATGAACATATGACATTATCCATTCAAGAAGTTCAACAACTAAATGTATTTTTAAAATATTATGTTGTTATATTTACACGCATTGAAGTGTGAAATGAGTCATTCATCTTGTGAAAAAAGGTGCATTTCTCGTTGGTGAACTTGCGAAATAATTTCGAAAGAGTGACACAGCAACCTCTATTATATTGTGAAGTACAAGAGAGAAGAAACCGAACAATGCAGCAATAACATCGTGTATCGTTCGAAACTATTCAAAATTATTTTGCATCCCTGCACCGAAATAACATGAATATTCACGGCGACTAGCCGATATTTATTCCAGCAGAACTGCTACATTAAATTTCAATTAGTAGAGACATCTGTTATACACGAATCGACCCAATTTTATGAAAATTACGGACACATCTAAAACCCGAATAAATTAATACGCTATTGAAGTTAGCAAAAACACGTTTTAGCCAACTGTAAATATTCTATAAAATTGGCGCATCAATTTCCTCTTGTTTTCAATTTGAGGCGAATTTATTCGGCGCTTTATTTTATGCGTTTTAACTATATTGCCGTATATTTACTGGGCTGTTTTAGATATTTATTTATAATTCCAATCACTCTGTTGCCGCTTTCCGCTTTGTTTATTCGTCCTTTGGAACCAGTGCCAAATTCAATTCAGAGGTATTCACCTGTAAGTAACAGATAGGAGATGTGAGATATTTTACATCTGGTATGGTAAGTGAGCCCAGTGAGCTCCACCTTGCAATAATACTACTCACAAATACAATAATACATTTATTGGTTTGAGACAGATGGAAAATGACGTTTTTTTTCTTTCATAGATCATCAGCTACGAACTGAAAGAAATCCAGTTTTCAAACCGATCAAATTTGAACAGCTTTGATTATTTCTTAACCTTATTATTTTTCGACTCATTGAAACTCCATATATAGGTATCTATAATTCAAAAAGGCAAGTTGAGGCAACACTCAACTGCTGAAGAGATTGCCTCACTTCAAAAATGTTTTTCGAATTGGGTAAACAATAAAACAAAAACTATTTTTTTATCGCTTTGAGCGCACGAAAGGAAATCCCTATAATGTTCAACGAACATCGTGCGTTACTAGGGAGGATAAGGACAGGAGGTAGGTATTGGAATTTTTTTTGAACTTCTGGAGATTATATGTTGATGGGAATACTTCCTCAGGCAATGAATTCCAGAGCCTAGCCGTCCTATGGATGAAGGAGTTTTGATATAGAGTGCATCTTTCGAGGTTGACAACGGAAGGATGTGCGGTCTGGCCTTGTCTATTTCGTCTGACTGGTATCGCTAGTGAAGGGATGATAGTATATAATGCTGAATATAATGAAATTATGTTTATTTTTCCTGTAATCCTGTATTGTTCGGAGAACATCGTGAGAATCATGGGAAATAAGGTAGGAATTGGTGTTCTTCTTGAATATCTGGAGGTTATATGCCTCGGGGAAGACCTCCCTTGGCAATGTGTTCCAGAGCCTCGCTGTTCGTTGGATGAACGGGTCTTTGGAAAGACATGTTCTACAGGTCTTCAAAGTGACCACGAAGGGGTGCGAAGCATCAACTCGACGGATTAATCTAGCGGGGACTGATGCCAAGGGAGGTAAACAATTGTTGATATTACTGAAGAGCATCGTCCATGAGAATATCTATAACATACTGGTTCTTGTTCTGTATTTTCGATATTCATTTCCAGAAAATTATTCTGAGTGACCCATTTGAAAGCAGGACACTTTCATAACTTTTTTCCATGCAGCGATTTTAACGATTTTGAGTATGTGACAGAGGAAGAAGTCTCGATATATATATTCGTTTTCGTTTGAAATAACTCAATCAAACCCGGTATTGTTAAATTCGCTATATCAATATCTAACCGATCCAAATGGAATGGAATACAGCATGTTCTATTTGAAAATTGAAAGTAGACATCACTTCCAGGAAAACTGATAGATGAAAGAAATATCCTAAAAAGTGAGAAAGTGCCCTCCAGTGAGCATATTCGATGTTCTGAATTTCAGAAATATAGATAGAAAAACAAAGGAGAGTGAGTTAGTGTCACCCAGTATTCTTCGACAACAGTACTGTCACTACCGTAACATGATTTTCGAGTTTCCTTTACACAACATCGTGCATTTTTTTCTCAAACCAAATTGTGTAGGTACCTTATCGTACAATTTCCTGATTTCCAATATCTGACACACTTCAATTTTTAGTCCTTCAAAATATTCTTCTTTATGGAAACTCACCTATTAATTCCTTCAGGACGATAGAATGAAAAATCGTCTGATGCAATTTGAAGAACAGGTTGTATTTGGAAAGATCATTTTTTCACCAATTTAACTGCTAGACAATTTACTTAATCACTAGCAACTAGCAACTTCAACGTAGAATGAATTATGCTTGATGATCGATCGGGTATGATTCTATGAATGCACACATTTTATGGTGACGGTAACTACAATCGAGGAGACATACGTCGTATAGGTAAAATCTTCATTTCAATAGTGTCAATGATATTGTCAAGTCGGGCAAATTCGTCAGCGGAGTTCATAGACTTTAGTTCCTATAATATATTATTTGCAAAACGCATACCGTGCGAAACTACCTAGGTAAGCAATACCGCCAGGTAACGGCCATTTGCATCACGGAATTTCAGTAAGGTTTTCATAGGTATGGTGACTTTGTTATGTTGCTCAGGCGATGTGTCAATCTCAGATAATGTCAGTAGATAGATGTATAGAAAGTCATATGGTGTTATCACTTATAATTTAAAGGAGTTTTGAAATCTCTCGATATCGCCAACTGTGTAGGAATATCGAGGCGTGGGAGATTCTTGCTAAATTTCCGAAGTTTCAAAACCAAATTCACTGGCATCATGACACATTCATTTGAGTTCACATTCTCATTTTCACAATTTTTCATGTAAATGGAAACGTTGCGTTATATTTTCGACTTTCAATGGTGAATTCATGAACGACACGAAGTTCTTACTCACAAAAATCATGTGATAATAGTTTATTTACTTACTTTTTTGCTACAAACACCATTAAAAGTCGAAATTAACGCATAACTATTTCACATTACTCATTAATAATTGATTAAATAAATAACAGCCTCGAGATTATCAGTTTTGAATCCAATTCAATCTAATCTATTCATAAAACAAGTTACCAGGGTAAACAAAAACTGAATTTGTTGATTTATCTTTCTTGACAACTAACGACAATAAATCACGAATTATTCTTTCTCGTTTCTTCGTTCCTCGATGGAATGTGCCCATCAAGAAAATGAATTTCTTCCGCCGCAAATTGAAGAAGCTGCCAATAGAGCTGTTTTTGAATGATTGCCTAGTAAGTCAAAGCGACAGTACGAGTTTTCATACGAACGTTTTTTGAAATGGTGTGATCAGAAAAATGTCAGTGGAAGGGGGTCAGTGAAAAATTGCTTCTTGCATACTTTGAAGAGAAGTCCAAAATATGGAAATCGTCAAGACATAAGCAGATATCACAAGCTTGTGGCTTTTTTGAAGCGAAATAGTGAAGGATATCGACCGAAAAAGTCAAAAGTATTGACAAGAGAACAAATCGACAAATTTCTCGCAGAAGCCCCAGATGAAATATATCTAATGCAGAAAGTTGCTGCGATTTTTGGTGTTTTTGGAGCCTGTCGTCGAAAAAAACTGTGCGATTTGACATTAAATAATATCAAGGATTCCGGAACTTCACAATAGTTGTGCATATACCAGACACAAAAACTAATGTGCAACGCACCTTTGTTGTAAGTGGTACATTGTATATGAACTACTACAAAAAGTACATAGCCCTTCGTCCAGTGGATATTCTAGAGTTCTTATGGAAAGCATTAAAAATAAATGTGCCAGGACTCCAGTTGGAATCAACACATTCGGTAAGATGCCTGCCAAAATTGCCGAATTTCTTAATTTGCCTGATTCCCATCTATATACTGGACATTGTTTCCGACGTTCCTCAGCTAGTTTGTTGGCGGACTCTGGTGCTAGTCTTACTACAATTAAAAGACATGGTGGATGGAAGTCCAGTACAAAGGAAACAGAACATTGCAGAACAAATTTTGTCGAAAACTTCGGCAGATAATTTTGCTCTCTGCCCTGGTACAAGCTTCACGAAAATAAATTCTGTCACATCTACCAATGAGACTGGCCATGGAGTTTCGTATCATAATTGTAGTTTCGCTAATTACCTATACTTTTAATTGAATAAACACTTCATTTTGAATTATGTTTACATATTTTCTCATAAAAATAAATCACTTTCAGCACTAGTGCTAAAAGTGATTTACTTTTATGACCAGTGTCATAAACTGACATTTCAGACACTGACAGCATGCGCCAAAAAGTTTACTTTTACTGACGTTTGTAGAAAAATTATTATTTTTTGTTGATATTTCTCAATTTCAGTTGATGTAAAGGAAATGTCAAGCGATGACAATGAAACTATTTCTACACCATGCACCAGAAATCCTGGAAAAAACAAAAATGGCAACATACTCATGAATTGCTACCCGTGATTTCCCGTGTGTACCGCTCTCCACTTCGTAATATGCGTTTATCAACTCTTGTTATGTAATATACTATTATAGGTATGAACGACATGGAAACAATGCGTATGAAAAGTGAACATTTCTTGATTTGAAAATTCTCTATTAAAATTTTCGTTTATTGGGTTCAGTCCTGCTCGATGAAAGACTAATTTCAGAAATAGTTCCAGTTACGAAGAATCAAATTCAATCAAGAAATATCATATTATTTATTATCACATGGGTCGAAAAAGGAAGGAACTCACAACAATATATCAATCAACGATCCACTCAAGTGTTTCATCACTATCTTGCCTTCCTGATTGTGTGTCAAATAACATAGGTCTACAAGCTATTTTGTCGCATCGTAAACTCGCGAGCGAATCCAGACAAAAAATATGACCTGAAATTCCGATGAAATTGGAATAGCCAAAACAAATACTCCGACTAAAAATACACGCATTTTCCAATAGGATGCAAGAGGCGATTTGCGAAGAATTCTAAAAATATTCCTCTATATTTACACCTATGCTCATTAATCTTTCTTGTAAATCCTCAGTGACATGTCGAGAAAGTTGTCTCAGTCGATGCAATTCGATGGGATTAAAAACAGATATTGCTTGTTCGCCGTCTCAATAATGAATGTCTATACAGAGTGTCCTCTTATGTAATACAGAGTGTCCTCTTATTCTTCATTCCGTACCGGGATCTGAGAAACAAAGAAACAAACAGGTAGAGCTTAATGACATTAATGACAATAATGATCACAACGACAATAATAATACCAATAATGACAATTACTAGGGGTCGCCAACTTCTTGAAAATTTCAAGATCTTGTCAAGATCAAGACAAGAAGTGATTTTAGGTTTCAGGACAAGACAAGAAATGTTATGTCAATACGAAGATTTCTTGTCAAGAAATCAAGAAAGGACCCTGCACTTTTTCTATATAAAAATGGCGTTCTGTCGAATTTCTTGAATTTCTGGTATATTATAGAACTCGACCTAATGATCGAATATGCCGAGTCCTAATCCGATCCTATGACCAGTTTTTGAGATACAGGGTGTTGAAGTTGAGAAATGCCCCCTCTTCATCTACCCATATCTCCAAGAAAAGGCAAATAAATCAGAATTTTCTGCTAGAAGTTTTTCAGTACAACCTTTAGCTAGAACAACCATGTACAGAATCAACCAAAGCTGATCTTTATCACAGGGTGATTTATTTGTCTTTTCTTGGAGATATGGGTGGATGAAAAGGGGGCATTTCTCAACTTCAACACCCTGTATTTCAAAAACTGGTCATAGGATCAGATTAGGACTCGGCATATTCGATAATTAGGTCGAGTTCTATAATATACCAGAAATTCAGGAAATTCGACAGAACGCCATTTTTATAAAGAAAAAGTGCGGGGTCCTTTCTTGACTAAGAATGAATACGCTAAAACGTGCGTTTATCACTC
Organism: Phaedon cochleariae; assembly: GCA_918026855.4. NCBI lineage: Eukaryota > Metazoa > Arthropoda > Insecta > Coleoptera > Chrysomelidae > Phaedon > Phaedon cochleariae. Next base: position 30,614,480 of record OU896717.1, read on the forward strand.
TTGATGAAACATATCTATATTTCTTTCCTTCAAACATTTGTTCAAACAAAGTGTCTGATTTGTCCCACTACAAATATATTGAAATAATACGCATATTTTTATTTTATATAAACGAGGAGAGAAAATCCCATAATAATCAAGTAAAAGAAATAAATAGTGTCTGCAGGTTAACCGAGGAGGTGGTACATTCATTATTCCAAATTTTTTGGGATTTTCTCTCCTCGTTTATATAAAATAAAAATATGAATATTATTTCAATATACGTGTAGTAAGGACAAATCAGATATGATTTGCCCCAAAATGTCACTGCGTTTAAAGAATTGGTATTCACTACTAAAATCTGAACATGAAAATGGTAAATTCAAGATTAATTAATGAAAACATCCAGAAACTCCTTTGATTGCAATTGAAAAAAATCTCTTCATGTTGAAAACGGGAGCAGAATCGGTCCCCAAACGTCCAAAGATAAGTGAAAATTTGATATTTTTTCTATATACATACCTTTATTTCTCTTCTCCAAAAATTTTTCAATACAAATTGTCACTGACAAGCTAGTGAATTTTTCTTTTAGGCTCTCTGATAGGAAAATTCTTTAAACGCAGTGACATTTTGGGGCAAATCATCTGATTTGTCCTTACTACAAGTATATTGAAATAATATTCATATTTTTATTTTATAGAAACGAGGAGAGAAAATCCCAAAAAATTTGGAATAATAAAAGAAATAAGCCTATATTTTCAGCGATTAATTTGAAAAAAGTTTACTCTCGACATGTGTTAGCGAAAGCTACGGACTCTAACCAAATGAGTCATTTTTCATCTTTTTCATTGCCTAATTTAACGACCAAGACGTACAGGGTGGCCCAAATTGGACACTTCCAAAGGAAAAGACCTATTCTCGAACCTGATTTTGTACAGGACTTCCCTTTGAGAGTGCCCAATTTGGCCCACCCTGTACATGAAATTAATATAATGAGAATGGTCTATCAAATTGGGAAGCATAAACTCAATAATACTCAATGATAATACTAATGACCATTGAACATTTGAAGTTCACAGACAATTCAATCTTGACAGGCAACCGTCAGACCTGTACCGTTACCACCGATACAACAAGGCCAGCAGACTCTGACGTAAACAGCTCGTGACGTCGCCAAGAGAGGCCAGTGTTTTATTTTATCGCTTGTCGACTAACGCGTCAGTTCGTGTTACTTCATCGGTGATTCACGTATGTTTTTGAAACGGTCCCGAATTCTTTAGTTGTTTATTCATCAAAATAATTGGCGGAAAAATCACTGTTTTGTGAAATATTTTGTGTTGTGATCGGCGAAATAACAATGCCTTCCAAGTGTTGTGTTCCCTTTTGTCGGAGGAATTATGTGGGTGGTTCAATAGTTCATGCTTTTAGTTTCCCGTTCGACGAGGAGCTATCGAAAATGTGGGTAAGTATATGTAATTCACCGCGAGGATTTTACTCCATCTAAGTTCAGTAGTAAACAGAGCTTAATTTATAATGATGAATTAATAATAGAAGACAATTACACTCTCATAAAAAGTATGAGAAGAGGAAAAATAGAAGAGCTTTGATTGTGCAGTTAATTTTGTATTCGTATATTATAGTCAACAAAATCATCAAGAATTCATTCCAATGATCAAATTGCAACTATCATATCAACATGAACTACAAACACTCTACTCAAAAAGGCAAAACTGCATTTATCATGATATTTATCATGAAGATATTTGACTAAAAAGTTCCAAATTTCACCTTCTTTTTCACCTGTCTTCTGGATGGCATTTAGAAGAAATTTCCCTTCTTTTTTCATCATATTGGACAATTTATATATAATTCAACTATAAATATGATTTTCTTAAGATTAATCCATATTTAGTGAAAAGAAGGAAGAATATCATTCAAAATAATGGCGTGTGTAATGTCATTGGAAAGCAATCTATTGACATTTGACATCTCGTACTTTGATTGACTATTGATTAAATGGTCGTCATCTGGAATGCTTGTCCACTAAATATGGAAAACCATAAAAATCATATTTCCTGTTGAATTTTCTATATAAAAATGTGCCATCGAAGTACATCATGACTATATAAAGTGTCCAATGACAAAATAAGAGCAAGTAGCTTCAAATACCCCCAACACAAGGGGAGAAAGAAGGCGAAATTTCGAACTTTTTCTTGAAATATCTCAATAAATAGTGGTTCGTTCACATTTTCATTATAAAATTCGGTTTATCAGACAAAAATACGTGAGTACCGGAAAAAATTTTCAAAAAAAAACCATCGCATGATAAATGCAGTTTTACCCTTAAAAATTACGGTTTCAAGTGTAACGATCCACTTGGGTGAAAAATCCATCAGCAGAAAATTGAAAACACTCACTGGTTATTTTTTCAGGTAATAGGAATTCTCCAAGATAAATATAGGTAATTGTAACAAACGGCATGTCGATCAAAATAAAATACATTTTCCACAATTTTCTTTCGATCAATCTCACGATAAGTTAATGTTCTGCGGGCCCTGTATAAGTAGGTGTGAAGTTTACCTTCACCACAATTTTTGCCAATATATTTAATCCGAATGGGTTTCTGTAGGTGGATATTTGTGTTTTATCCTGGTTTTTGCTTTAAAACTTCGTTTTTCCACAATAAAATCGAATGGGGTGCGAAGAAGGGCTCAGTTGAAGACTGGCAACTTTTTTTAACCGGAAGCCCTTCAAAAAACAGCAAAATCGGCTCAATGATGCAGCGCTATAAGCGCTTGTCGTTTCGAGCCGCTGGTTAGGCCTCACTAAGTGACGTCACCCACGGAGCATGCAGGCCTTGTTGTATCGGTGGTAACGCCTGTACGCACTGTACAGGGTGACTGGAATGCGAGGCTCATCATTAGGATCTCGTAAACCGAAAGAGATACAGGGTCGGTGAAATAAAAATAGCAAAAGTTTGGAAATTCCGAATACTTCCGAAGATATTTGAAAAAAACGAATATTCGCGATTTCTTCGTTTTTATTCTTTGTTTTGTTTCTTTGAGGTGATATGTCAAAATGAGTTCCATATTATCATTGCAATTTGTTCTGCTCTATCCAATGACATTGATAGATTTGTGTTCTGACGTTTCGTGTTCGAGAAGTCATTATCAACTTTGTTTTTTTGAATGGTCAAAAAAGAATGTTTTACTCCAAAAAAACTCTAATCCCAATTCTGAATCCAACGACATATAACACTTTGCCATTATCTTACGATTCGGAGCAAAAAATCATTATCAGTGTTATTTGATCTCTTATAGTCAAATCAGAAAAAGATCATTTCTCAGAATTAGAAACTTGGAGAATAATTTTTCTTCGAAAACTAAAATAGAGATAGACCGAAAGATAGACCAAAATGAACTTGACATTTTCTCGGTCATTTTTCCTTCTCCACAAGACGCCGTCATCATCGATAAAAATACAAAAGTTACTTTATGCGAAACCCTGGTACTATCTCTGTATGGGCCTTGCCTGACTGACGAAAATTGCAGAAGATTACAAACTGATCAGAACAAATGCGTCCGTTTCATATATAACATTAGAAAAAGACATTCGGTGTCTGGTAAACTTTTGGAGTTGAAATGGCCAAATATTACAAATAGAAGGTTTCTACACTTGGCATGTTTATTTCACAAAATTATTAAAAACCGAGAACCAATATACCTAGCACGCAGGATATCTTTTAGGACAGATATACACAATGTCAATGTAAGAAGGAAGAATATCCTCACAATTCCACATCACTCCAGCTCCATGTTCCAACGATCTTTTTCTTACACGATTTGCAAATTGATTAATCGCTTACCCTCTGATCTTATGGAATTGAATTTCAAGAATTTCAAGGAAAATTTGAAAAATTTACTGTTACTCAATAATAATATCATACCGAATTTCAATGTCTAAACTTGGTACCTTTCGATTTCTCTCTCAGAATTATATTTATGTTTCACTTATATTTTAATATTTGAGTATATTTGGTTGCAATCAGGACTGATTATTTTAGGTACCTACTGCTCGTTTGCTTCGAAATTGAAATATTTTTCAATGTCATATCCATGTTTGTATTAGTTAATAGTTAACAGTTCTTGGTGCCAACAGAACATATTAGTATTATTAGAATATACTTATTAGGTAATCATCTTATTTACGTTCTAACTGTGCACATCTTCGAGGGTTATAGGGAAGATTGGGATCAATGTACATTTATGTACATTGAAACTAACTATAGCCCTTTTCAGTCTCAGTAATTAATATATTTATATGTTATGTTAAAAATGAAATGCATATTCCTGTAGTTTATTGTTGTATATTATTGCTGAATCACTGAATAAATGACTAAATAAATAAATAAATAAAATAAATAAATAAATCAGATTTTTGTTCCGACGATTCATTTCCTCGTAACCATCATCAAATAACAATGATAATGATTTTTTGGTCCGAAACGTATGATAATTGCAAAGTCATACGTGTCGTTCGATTCAGAATTGAAATTATATTTTTTTAGTAAAGAAACATTTTATTCGACTTTTCGAAAAACAAAGTTGACGATGGCTCCTCAAAGACGAAATGTCGGATCATGAATCTATCAATGCCATTGGATAGAGCAGAAAAAGTGGCAATGCTAATATGATATTCATTTTGACATATCTCTCCAAATAAAGTCGCGGATATTCGGTTTTTTTCAAATATCGTCAGAAGTATTCGGAATTTCTAAACTTTTGAGGCGGCATTTTGATCAGCATCAAATTGCGCAACTTTGTCATGATTTAACGGACCCTCTGTATCTCTTACGGTTCACAAGATCCCAATGATGGGCTTCGAATTCCAGCCACCCTGTACAGTGTACAGGTCCTCACATCTCCCAGAATGACATCGCTCCTCAAACTTCCGTTTTCAATTTTCCATTTCCCACTTCGAGTGTTTGTCAACTGACGAGTGTTTTCCTCGTCGAAAACAAATCAAGCCATCGGAGTAGGCTGGGGATCGTGGGTTCTCGATGCTCGTAATGATATTGTTTTTATTGTTGATTGGGACGAGGTCGGTGCATCATCATCGCAGCAAGCTGGAGCTGGCCCGAAGCACTGCTCATTAGAACGCACTTCATCCGAGAGGGCCGAGACTCTTCAATTGTCTGAACGCGGGATGAGAGAGAGCTCGGTATTCAAGAGTTTTCGTTCTCTGGATGGTGCTCTTCTTCTCTTCTTTTCTGTATGTGCACGTCGGCTGTCACACAAGCATACAAGTGTGATATGAGATGGAGGTAGTGTTATTGTACAGGGTATGCCAAATTCGACAATTGAAGGAAAATTTCTTGTTTTTTTCCAACAGATGATTTCTATGACTGAGGACCAATTTTTATGTCAAATCAAATGTTTAGGATATTTTCATGAGATAAAAAGCAATTTGACAAAGAAAAGTTTCTGCAAAAACTGTTCAAACAAGTACCTACCTACAATATGATTCGGCTCGTGAGAGAAGACCGCTATTTTATCTATATATAAATATATAAGAAAGGGAAGTCGTTGCTGACACGTTAGAGATAAAACAAGATTACTAGTGGGGATTGCAGCAAAGTGAAGGTGAACTCATTACAGTTTGTCCGAGCTTTCGGAAATGTATATTTCCACTTTCAGGGGCTACTACAACAGATTTTTCATGTGCACAATGACAGCAATATAATAGAATGTTCAAATGGTACCCACACTATTTGAGGATGATCACTATGATGTTAAGAGGAAATTTTCTCTTAACATCATAGTGATCATCCTGTAATGTTCAGAGAACATCGTGAGAACCAAGGGAGATGAGGTAGGAATTGGTGTCCTTCTTGAATTTCTGGAGGTTATACCTATGCCTCGGGGAACACCTTCCTTGGCGATGTGTTCCAGAGCCTCGCTGTTCGTTGGATGAACGAGTCTTTGGAAAGAGACGTTTTGCAGGTCTCCAATGTGACCACGAAGGGGTGCGAAGCCTCAACTCGACGGGTTAATCTCGCGGGGACTGCCAAAGGAGGAACAATTGTTGATATTTCAGAAGAGCATCGTCCATGAAAATGCCAGATCGCCAATTTTTTTACGGTGTTCCAGAGAAGTGAGTGAGTTTGTGAGCGAGGCATCACCCACGAAACGAATTGTCCTTTTTTTGAGAGAATCCAACAGTTTTAGGGTATGTTTCGGTGCTGCACTCCAAATATGGAAACAGTATTCCAGGACAGGTCGGATCTGTGGCTTATGGATCATAAGCAGCTGACTGAAAGTGAAATAGCTGTTGGCCCGAAACAGAAAACCAAGTTTTTGGGATGCACTATCAGCAATTGATCTCACGTGATTTTTCCATGAAAGGTTATTGCTGATAGTAATTCCAAGCATCGAAATGGATGTCTTCGAAGGTATATGGTTACTCCTTACAAGCTTATGTTGTGCAAAGTGAGATTGGCTTTTCTAGAGAAAAGGCATGCTTGTGTTTTGTTTGCATTGAAGTCATTGGATTCCCATTCGAGAATTTTTGCCAAGTCCATATTCATGTTGTCAACATTTCTTCCTCGTTCGTTCCTGATTTGCCTGGCTGGAATTGAAGCCCTGGAAGAGAAGGCGGTATGGAGGGTACTATCATCCGCCGAGCTGTTTACTGGACATGAAGATGCTTCCAACAAATCGTTGGAGAGAAGATTTCAAAAGTCTTGAGACAATATTCCAGAGTTGATTTCAAATAAATATCAAGTCAGGTGAGGTAGTCAGTTGGATATTCATTCACAATAGGAATATGGAAAAACAAATTGAATACAAAAACATATTGAAGGTCATACTTCTGACACTTCTTAGACTTCAGAAGCTATATATACAATTACTTACCTGAACATCAGGTAACGATTCTCTAATGGAGAGTTATCATGCAAGAATATTCAAAACCAGGAATTCTCTGATATAAATTATTGTTCACAAATTGATTTCCTACTTTATTTATTATTCATTACCCTGACACTGTCGAGAATATTCCCATGTGATGCGATCTGCTTTGCTACAACCTTGAGAATTGTGGTCGAGATGATAGTGGACTGATAGACTCAAATTATTATTTGAAGAACACTTATGTGATCAAGATTTCCGCGACTGTTATTGCCCTCTAAGTATATTGAAATTAATGGCATTTTATAAGTTTATGAAATTTTCCGCGTCTAGCTATACACAGAAACTGATTCAACATTGTACTGCCTGACATGTATTAACTAGTTCAATTAACTGTAATCTTCATCAATCACCTTATCTCTTTGTACGCTAAGTCTAAGAAGGTTTGTTTAGAGTTTCACCTTCGATATATCTACTTCCCGATTCACCGTACGCCCGACTTGATTGCCTATAAGTCACCCAACTAATTACCTTATAAATCCATGGGACAATACAAGTTCCGATTCAGGACCTTATGGATATCGGATCAACAAACGGCCCTTTATAATCCATACCTTTCCAGCAAAACTGGTCTTTATTCTACAACAAGTTAAAGAACATCATTGCGTTCCGAGTTCATTCTATTTGGTGATGTTCTTCCCGATCGTGTAACTTTATGATAGATAAAATACAGTTTTTGGAAACAGGCTCAGTAGAGTAACTCAAGAAATGATGTATGGTACCCAAATTACTCATTTTGTAACACCATAGAATTGCTTCTAATAATGCCTCTGTTCATTATGTTGAGGAATTATTAGAAATTATTAGGATCATTGGAGAATTGTCAGATTAATACACTGTGATAAGGAGTTTTCTTCATCATAATAAGAATGAGAATGATCAGCATTAAGAAAAGAATGTGGAAACATTATGTAACATCCAAAAGCTGTTTCACAAAATGTCGGCTTTTCATTTCATTTTTCATTTTTCATGCTCCCCTTTCGGAAGTTCAACAGATATAATTCAATGTTTGTCGTGGCATATAGCCAGGAAAGTAGTTGTTTTCTGTTGGATATTCAGATTGATATTATATGCATACATATTTTTATCTCAAGAAGAATACAACTTCTCAACTTCAGAAGATTTTGTTTTCTAATTTTTATCGTGTATGTTCAATAGATATAATTCAATGTTTGTCGTGGCATATAGCCAGGAAAGTAGTTGCTTTCTATTGAAAATTCAAAATGAAATTATGTGCATACATATTTTTATCTGGAGGAAAATACAAATACTCAACTTAGGAAAATTTTGTTTTCAAATTTTCATCGTGTACTTATGCATGTTCAATAGATATAATTCAATGTTCGTCGTGGATACCTATAGCGAGGAAAGTAGTTGTTTAAACAGAAAACGAATTGATATTTTCATCACATTGAGAATGCGAAGAAGGTGTTTCACAGATTAAAGGAAATATTTCAATGGTACATAGGGGTCACCAAGGTGGTTCTGGAAATACCATATTTAATAGGTCTTAGAGTCTTCATAACGGAGATACAGGGCGATTTATCGATTTAGAATAATTATTCATTCGTCTATAAGTATTGAACAACCTAGTAATTTTTTCTAAAATTTGGTATGGAGATTATACTTGGGACGTTGAATTCATTCACCTATCGGGTGAAGTGAAAATCCTGGTTCGGTTTCAGGAAAAATTTACATTTATTCGAAATATTAAAATAACACACTGTATGTAATAATGTAATAATTGACAGAGTTCATCAAAGGAATCGTGAATAGGAGGAAAAACTGAACTGGATTTGATGCTTCTTGATGTTTTGCCGCCACCAATTATCATCGTATAACAATCATAAACAGAAAGCTAACAGTATATGTCAATTTGAAGAGTATTGAAATTATGAAAGCACTTTCAATTATGATTATTTGATATATTCTTGTTAAATGATCGTTCGATAGAACTTACTAAGTCTCACAGTCTTTATAACAGAGATACAGTGTGAATTATCGAATTATAATTATTTGGTATTATTTCCATTCCGCCTGATAGGTTAATGAATCTATCGTCCCAAGTAAGCTACATACCTACCAAATTTGAGAAAATGTTACTGGGTAGTTTGAGACTTATGGAGACTGTGAGACTTAGTGAGTTCTTTCGAGCGATTTGACCAAAATGTCAAATAATCATAATTGACACTGGTTTCATAATTCTAATACTCTTCAAATTGACATACTTTCAACTTTCTGTTTATGATTGTTACGAGGAGAATTGGTGGCGGGAAAAGAAAAAACATCATACACAATTCAGTTTTTCCTCCTCTTCACAATTCTTCTGATGTACAGTGTTAATTATTAAATACAGTGTGTTATTTTAATATTTCGAATAAATGTAAATTTTTCCTGAAGCCGAACCTGGATTTTCACCCCACCCGATAGGTGAATGAATTCAACGTCACAAGTATAAGCTCCTCACCAAATTTGAGAAAAATATACTGGGTAGGTCAATACATATAGACGAATGAATAATTATTCGAGATCGATAAATCGCCCTGTATCTCCGTTATGAAGAGTCTAAGAGCTATCAAATATGCTATTTTCAGAACCACCTAGGTGACCCCTATCTACCAAATATTTCCCTTTACCTATGAAACGACCTGTATATATATAAATATATCCATTTTTTCATGTTCATAATGTATCTGAGAATATTCCTTTTCAATGCCTACACCCAATCAAGAGGTTCAAACTTGAATGATAGATACCTGCTATTTTTATAGACCTTCAATTGCAGATTCGTGATTTGGTTCTCTCAATTCAGAATTTCTTTCTACGTTCTGTATATGATGAATATCAGTATTTCATACATCCAAAAATTTTAGGTATATAATTTGTTTTACCGCCACTGCATTAACTTTTTGGAAAGCGAAAAACCAAAATACGCGCGAAATTTTCACCGTTTTTAGCGAATGTATCAAAAAGTATCAGGAAATTTTATTGGATAATTCCAGATCCGGATTCAGCAACTCGATCAATTCAGTAATAAAATCTACTACTGGATTTTTCTCATTGTAAAACTATCATTTGTGTGAATTATCAGAGGAAGTAGGTATAGTAAACAGTCACGTTTGGAATACATCATATATATAACCAAAACATATACGATGAAGGTCACAAAAGGCATTCAAGGACAATCCATTCGCCTGGTCGGCAATGCCACACTCACTATTTCTATTCGATTTTTCATGACAGATATTCTTCAGAAAACTCTGCTCTCATTCTTTTACTAGCAGTACCAGTCAGCCAACGAATCAGACAAACTCAGTCAGCACATCCTTTTGTTTGCAACCTATCGAGATATGCCGAACAACTCTCTAGAATATCTCGTTTGACGTTTGACTAGTGTTTCCATGGACTTATAGCTCCCAAAAGTTAAAAAAAACTATAGTACAAACCTTCTCCCGCTATCCATTTTCGTGCTCTATATAAAAATCATCAATGACATACGATAAGGGTATATATAAGTATACATCCCAATATTTCTTGCTCAAATTGAAATGAAAGATGTGTTGAATTCAACCATGTATAGACTAGAGTCACTGGATGTTATTATGTTATTTATCAAACTAATACCATCCAGTGACTCTAGTATAGACATAGGAGTAGGTACGGTATGAAGAAATATACGAAAATATATAAGGAATAGTATTGAATTTGAATTAATTAGTAGAGGAAATACACTGAGAGAAATTATCCGTTGTAAATACTACTAAAGATCACTATACCATACCAAGCATTGTGGTTAAATAGGCGCCAGTCAGTCAGCCAAAATAGTATGTTTGAGGCAATATGACATACTGAAGCACCAGTTATTAGGGACCCTACTTGTACGGTTATCATTCACCATATACTATACAGCTGGTCGGTTCGTATCTACTACTACAAACAATAAATTTATACTGTACTTATTCAATTCATATTTACAACTACCAACCAGTGATTTCTACTTATGAATTCGTTAATTTTTGTCTGTTCAATTTTGTCTATTCAAACTCTGAATCAATATTTTCTACCGCCGTCAGGGACATACTTATTTGGATAAAAAATGGAAAATATCACAGAATCTCAATAATTTGCAGGTATGTTATGATAATTAGGTAGGTAGTAGAGATAGTTATCTGAGTATATGAATGAAGTTGTGAATGAGAGAAAAATCGAGTTATTGTGTAAATTTGATTTTTGTGTGGAACAAAATTGAGATTTTCTCGTTCTCCTCAATAATTTCAGTTTCAAGATGAAACGAATAGGTGTTTAACTTACTGTTGAACACCGGTAACAACTCTTCGAGTTACCACTATCAGGTACAGTTCACACCTCACAGTACCACAGTTTGTAGGTAAGTAGTTACTTACACTATACACATTTAATGCAAATGAAAACTCCATGGGCCAATGATATTTATTTCATTCATAATTCGAACGCAACGAAAGATGAACCATGAACTGATGAAACGACCACGCCAACGCCAAGCCACCTTCATTGAGAAAAACGAACGTCGACGATCGGCTTCGTGATGTCGGCATATTACTTTCTGATGTGGTAGATTTGTACATAATCACGAAAAGTAAACCTATTATTATTACCGTACGCCCTGATACGTAGTATGGTAAATAGAAATATCAGGGGAGTAACATTCAACACAATCCTAATACCACTACATAAGAGATATATTTATTAATTACTGGATATGGAAAATGTTATTTGATGTAGTGGTGAATGATAATTTGATCTATCAATATTCGGAGGTGGTATGCAATAGGTTGGTCTAAGTATTGATCACTCAAATAAGTGATAATATCACGAAAAAGTGTTGTTTGATATGGTTTGATGGAACTAATTCGAAACCACCATTACATTTAGTGATACAAATTTTCATTTATTTCCTCAGTGCATGCATGCTGGTCAAGATTTGAAATACAGACAAGCATATTTTTTAGATATACAATTTTTGAGTATGAGTGTTGGTTTTTCATTCAATAAGGGCCCAACTGGCTCAACTCATGATGTTGCAGTTCCTACAAAAAACCAAGAACGATCGACACTCCTTTTGAAGTACACGAAAGAAAATCGTTATTATGTTCGGGGTACATTATTTTGTTTACACAGATCCTCAATTTCTCAATTACTGATGAGCTGAGAAAATTTATATCTGTACAAATAATTCAAATGTTACTTGTCCCGTGCCAAAATACTTCCCGAATTATACTCGGCAATAAATAACATGATCAAACATTGAAATCATGACTTATTGTTGATACCTACGAAACGGTGAAACTAAAACAAATGCGTTCGCGCAACAAAGATATAAAAATTCGATCCAGAGCCAACTTGCGACTAGGCAGAAGTCAATCGTCGCTATGTATCTATATTATGTTGTACCCATCAATGGGTTTGTTATCAATGAAATATTTTCTCGTATTTTTTCGATATTTTGTAAAACTCAGTCATCAAAATACCTGATGACATTTTAAGCGTTCCACAAGGATCAATTTTGGCACCAAAATTATTCCTTCTTCATATCAATAATCTGTTGGGAGTAACAACTTGCCCCATCCACAGCTTTGCAGATGAGAGTACCCTCCATACTGCGTTCTCTTCCAGAATTCCCATTTCTTCCCAGGAAACTAAGAACTCACGGCGCAGGCAGGTCAATACTGTCAATGAATACCTTGCTGAAATCACAGCCTGGGGAACCAACAACCTAGTTGAATTCCAATACCTACCTCCTATCCCTATCCTCCCTAGGAACGCACGATGTTCTTTGGACATTATAAGGATTCCCTTTCGTGCGCTCCAAGCGATAAAAAAAAGCTCTTGAATCGGCAGAACCGTGTGTGACGTCACCTTGCATATATGCATATTGTGGCTGAAATTTGGCAGTATATACACCGTTGCACAAAATTTGACAGTTGCTACCAGCTACAATATCTTCAAATTCTAAAAGTTTGTGAAATTTGTGGAGTCGATATATTTATGGTGCATGATGAACTTTTTGAATGAAACGAAGACTTCATAAGTGACACAGAAAAATCATGGTTCTTAGGTAATCTTTTGTAAAAAACTCTCACGTAAATTGACTGATATTTTGGTGCCTTTGTTGTTCTTTTGAACCACCTGAACAAATTACTCAAGAAAATCTGTCGACTAGTTCGAGATACAGGGCCACAGGGCGTTATTGAAGTAGAGAAATGATGCTTCACCCAAAATTCCGTGTTTTTATATCATAAAAATGGATATATGATATTTTTAATTCAGTAAATTCATACCATAGTTCATACTATCCCAACATTTGTTCAAAATGATCAGAACTTCGGGAAATTGGTTGGTTTCATTTTCAAATTGGGCATCACAATTTAGGTACATGTACGAAATTTAGGTATTTATTCAGGGCCGGATTAAGACCACTTGATGGCGCCCGAGCACAGTATAATCTTTCGCCCCCTACCAAAAATGAAGAAATGGACTCGAATTACCTTCCATTCTCAATATCGACAGATGTTGATGCAAACAAAGAATATTTTCCATTTTTTATGTTGAAAACGGGAACAGATTTGTTTCCGAAACGTCAAAAGCTCTTCTTCAACGATAATTTTTTAGAACAAATTATCACTGACAATCGATTGCATTTTTCATGAGGATTTTTGAACATTGTGACATTTTGGGGTAAATCAACTGAAGAAATAAATGAAAGTTGAAGTCTCAAGCAAGAAATATCATTTCTGGAAACTCGAAACTGATGGCACAAATAAAAAATATAATAACGGATGAAAAATATTATTCAGCTCCCTTTCTGGCCTTGATTACTATAAATGTCTCAATAATACATCGTTCATCAAGACTAATCAGCAAATCATGATGTTCAATGTTTCAGAAGGTAATGTCGCTGGGCCCTGATATTGTGTTGAATGATATATCGATCGAAATCTATATTTCAAATCGATCTATTCAGTTATAATAACTGCCTGATATTCATTGATCATTATATTATTGAATAAAAAATGCCTGAATTCATCCAAGGGATGTCCTTCTGGTACGTCCCTGGGATGTACCGAGTAGGAAGAAGGGATATCCCAGGGACATCCCTTCGACAAAAGAAAATAAAATTTAGGTAGAATAGGGATTGAACCCGGGACCTTTAGCTGATCAGACACGCTCCTTACTCCATTGGCTAATATGCCTTCTGATGATTCATGTATTGAACAAATTTATAAACAGAACTAAACTACAGAAACCTGAATAAATAAAACTTTGTTCGAATTCGGGTAGAATTATTATCATTCTTGGGTGTTTAAAAATGAGGGGCATTATGCATTTACGATTTCTGTTTGAGAAAAATGGTCATTTCTTGTGAAGTTTTGAGACTATATTCTTTATTTTCATAACAATTATTTTCCGGAAGAAGAAAATCCCTATAATGTTCGAAGAACATCGTGAGTGCTGCGTTCTTTGGGAGGATGGGGAGAGGAGGTATAAAAAGGTATTGCATTTTTTGTAACTTTTGGATTTGGTACATTTTTGTTGAATCAGGTACAATTCACGGATGATTTTGGTACAAAATATTTTCACGTTGTGGCAACACTGTATATCCATCAGTGAACATTCCACCGGCAGAATGGGAGCGTCCCTCGATATACTTCGGCATTAGAAGCATCAAACTAAACGTAATTGGCGACAATACACACTAAACACTAAACAGGAACAAAAACTAATGTGCGTGGAACATTTAGCGAAATTTAATTTTCCAGACCAGTTGCTTTTATTGCCAAAATGTTGTTCACTGGTCAGTGTCTGAATAAATGACGATACGGGCTTCCTTTTAACTGCTCCTGATCAGCACTATCACTAAAGGTACCTATCAACATTTTGTTTCGCGTGATGTGATAATGTGATATGCAATGAAAACACAGAAAATAACGCGTTGAATATAGAATATCTATTGGTAATATTTGAGACGAATTTGGCAACAGAAAATGTAGAAGTTTTTTATTATTCATTTCAGGAAACAAACATGCATAGGTATATCAGATAGGTATCAGTTTTTTTCAGTCGTATACGAGGTATGTCACGAAATATTTATTTTGTTTGTTGTATACCCTTATTTTCGACAATATCGGAAAATATCATTTGGAAAAGTTGACTAGAATTGAAAATACGTTCAAATATCTATGTTTAGCCAGGCCTGAAACCAAAGATGCAATTATCAGATATCAGTTTCTTTCAGTCGTATGTCAAGCAGTATTAATTTTGTTTGTGACCTTTGTATTCGAAAAAATGCCATTTAAAACAGTTGACAAGAATTAAAATAACGATACAGTATCTGATTACGGCGAAAATCAGGTAGATTCATATTTTTTTACATAAGTCGTATACAACTGAAATCATTTGATAAATGATATTCGCATTCTCGCTTCCTGATCTTGTAGAAGATCGAAGAGCTATACCTATTATCTGAAATTGTGAAAAATAAAAAAAAAACTCATTTTAGTTATAGATAGATGTAATTGGATATTTAAACCTGGTTTCAATTCTCAGTCAACTTTCATTACAACTTCTGATATTGCCGAAAATTAAGGTACCATGCCCAATTCTCATCATGCATAATATATACCCACTTCTTACGATGCCCAATTATTCTATAACACAGTGTCATTCATAAAGTCGGCATCATATGGGAAAAACTTTCAATTATAATTTATTTCGAAATTCGATTAGAACGTTGAGTTTTTCTAAAAAAAATATGAAACTCGATCGGTGTCACGTGGCTTTCGCTAAATGTCAAAAGTTACATTTCTTCAAATTAATTGCTGAAAATAGGCTTATTTGTTTGAATGTCAAGAAAGTTTACGAAGAAGAGTTGTTTTTTTCCAATTTCACATATAAGTCTTGATTATGAATATTCAATAACAACTTTTAGTTTTTGATATTTTATTCAATTTTTACAAAATGTCTGTGATTTATTAAAAAATTAACACCAAGAAAACTATTTCATTTTAGTAAGTTCATCATGATAACAACTTTTAATCACTAATTATCGTCAAAAATAAGATTTACTTAAAAAAATCATTATTCACGCCTCAAATATATATTTTAATACATTTTTTCAGTACAAATATGATGTCAACGTCATTTATCAAAATATCATCAAACTAATTCACATATCTAACCAATGTTTAGGACAGTTTCGTCGAAGTTACAACTAGAGGATATCAAAAAATTTCAAGAACCAAAAGTTGCAAAAGAACGTTCAAATTCGAGACTAATGGGTAAAATTGGAATAGAAACAACTTCTCTCTGAGAACTTCCTTGAAATTCGAACAAATGAGTCTATTTTCAGCGATTATAGTTTTGAAAAATGTAACATTTGTCATGTAGCGAAAGTCACGTGACTCCAACCGAGTAGGCTATTTTCAATCTCTTTTGAATCAAATCCTAACGCCCAAGTCGAATTTCGGAATGATTTATTATCGAAAGTTTTTCCATATGATGCCAACTTTATGAATGACACTGTATGTCACTATGCCCACTTCTATTATCCTCCACCTGTGATCCATCGTAGTTTTCTCATCGTAGTTTTCTCATTGTAGTTCAAGGCAAGTTAAAACATTAACATATAACTTTATTTATGGTCAATGTGTCAGTTGATACTCTGGAATAGAGATATCCGATGTTGTCACTTCATTGCCAAACGATATTTATAGACACTTATAGTTTTTATTGATTTATCTTCGCCCATTCGAACTTAGCCAAGAAGGCAAAGCGACATTTCATCCCACTAATCCTGTTTTCATCGAAACATACATCATTTCCTGGAAATGATTCACTTCAAGTCTCAATAATTCACGTCCGATCGTTTCGAACGTTATAGTAACTGATTTACGCTTAATTATATTAAATTTATAATGGTTTCCATACGCTCTATATCAATCCACTGACTTCAACTAGAATTAACTGTTTGGCAATAAAACATGGATAGACGACAACTTGGAAATCGCACACATATTAATAGTTCCTAGGAACATGTTGTTCATGACTAATTATTTATTTATTGTGAATCATAGAAAATGTTGATGCCAGACCATGGAAACATGTCTATTATTAATAAATAAATTAACGATAGTTCGGATTGAAATTTTCGTTATATACTTAACCATCATTGTTTACAAATTCATCATAATTTTCATGAGCATCAGACTCCATTAAAATTTATAATACTTTAGTCCTGAATCATTTTCTTTTTTTCAAAATTTGATAACCATACGACCAAACCAAGGACCAAACATATCATCAAGATATCGTACTCAAAATATATTAGCATTTTGGAAAAGGGATATCCTGTCATGTTCAGAGAACATGCATCGTGAATCGTGAGAACCAAGGGAAATAAGGTAGGAATTGGTGTTCTTCTTGAATTTCTGGAGGTAATATGCCTCGGAGAACACTTCCCTTGGCGATGTTCCAGAGCCTCGCTGTTCGTTGGATGAACGAGTCTTTGGAAAGAGATGTTCTGCAGGTCTCCAAAGTGACCACGAAGGGGTTAATCTCGCGGGGACTGCCAAGGGAGGAACAATTGTTGATATTTCAGAAAAGCATCGTCCATGAAAATATCTATGAAATAGAGCCAGATCGCCAACTTTTCTATTGTGTTCCAGAGAAGTGAATGAGTTTGTGAGCAAGGCATCACCCACGAGACGAATTGCCCTTTATTGGACAGAATCCAACAGTTTCATGGGATGTTTGGGTGCTGCCCTCCAAATATGGGAACTGATGTATTCCAGAACATGTCAGATCTGTGTCTGATAGATCATAAGCAGCTGACTGGAAGTGGAATAGCTCCTGGCCCGAAACAGAAAAACAAGTTTTTGGGATACACTTTGAGCAATTGATCTCACGTGATTTTCTTAAGAAAGGTTATTGCTGATAGTGTTACCAAGCATCGAAATGGATGTCTCCAAAGGTATGGTTACTTCTGACAAGCTTATGTTCTGCACAGTGAGATCGGCTTTTCTAGAAAAAGGGATGTTTGTGTTTTGTTTGCATTGAAATCTACCAAGTTATTGGATCTTCATTCGACAATAATTGTTGCCAAGTTCAAATTTATGTTGTCAACATTTCTCCCTCGTTCGTTTCTGATTTGCCTGGCTGGTATTAGAGTCCTGAAAGAGAAGGCAGTATGGAGGGTACTATCATCCGCGATGCTGTGTACTGGACATAAAGTTGCTTTCAACAAATCGTTGATATGGAGTAGAAATACTGTTGGTGATAGAATTGATCCTTGCGAAACACCAGCATTAATGATAAGAGAGTCAGATGAAACTCCGTCGACCACTACATGGAGAGACCTGTTCGAGAGATAACTAGCTAGCAGAGAACATAGCTAGGGAGGCAAGCCATATAAGATGGAAGCTTGGCGAGGAGTCCGTCGTGCCTGACTCGATCGAATACCTTGGAGATATCAAGTGCCACGGCTAAGGTGTCACCACATTTTTCAATAGATTGCTGCCATATATGTGAGACGTAAAGCGAGCAGGTCACCAGTTGATCTCTGATGACGAAAGCCATATTGCCTATCGTTGATAATACCTGAATGTTCCAGGTATTTCATGAGCTCGATGTTGATAGCTTCCTCCATGATCTTGGAAATAATGAATAGCAGTGCGATCGGTCTGTAGTTGCTAGGTACAATCTTTTTGCCTTTTTTAAGAATTGGATGGACTCTTGCAATTTTCCAGTTGGACGGGAATATCCCCAATTTGTAAGAGTAGTTGAACAACTCGCATCAGAGAACAGGTGTTAGTTCGGGAGCACATTTCTTGAGAACAATCGGTGGGATTCCGTCGGAGCCACAAGCATTGTTGGTGTTGAGACCCAATAAAATCTTCCTTATAGTACGCCCTAGATTGAAGTAATTACAAAAAAAATGGTTTTCCTCTACCCCAGGATGATTTTCAAACTTACCTTATTCGTTTTCTGACTACGCTTGTATCAGTTATGAAAATATTGAACACAATCATTAAATTCATTACCTATTATAACATCAATTTTTTTCAATATACTTTCACAAGCAGATAAGAAGCATATTCAATCGTAGGATCTAGTTTATCATTCATTACTATTGAAATTTCACTTTTTACAATTGGATTTGTTTCGAGAATCTTGGGAATTGCCAATGTTGAACATATACGGTGAACGTTTTCATCGAAACTGTCATAACAATGCCTGGTACTATCATTCCCACACAGTCCACCATATTATGCTCGGTTTTTCCGTCAGAAAAAGTACTCTTTCATCGGAAAATCATGTCAAATCCATCGCGACAGTTGCTTAACAACTCAACATTACATTCCGAGCGAGAAGTTACACACCAGTTCGTGGGAAGTTTCCCTTTGGCATAGAATTCCAGAGCCCTGATGCCGTTATATATACAAACAAGTTTTGGTAAAGAGTTGTTCGACATATTTTAGGGTTAACGACGAAAGGACGTGCTGACTGGGCTTTGTCGAGTACGTCTAACTGGCTTACATAGACTTTCTTCCTTATAATCCCATATAAAGAAAGGAGCTAAGAAGATTAATCCATTAACCCAACGAAGAAGTGTATATGTATATATTCTACTGGAAGAGAATTCTTCTGTATTTCAATTGGTTCAAAATGATCTTTTCCACAAAAATGTATTTTAATTTAATTTTGTTTTCTCCTCTTATTTTACTCACTTCATTTATTGCTCCAATTTCGGAAATACCCTATGTATTACAGTTAGTGATTTCCAAAACGGAGGATTCCTTTCCTATATATGGAGCACCCGGAGGTGGATCGTTGGATATCGAAATGAGGTTTGCATGCAAATCAGGAGTTCTCTGCATTCAGATTGACTTGGTCGAATCCGGACTAACTGGACAGTTCCCTAAATACATCATTTGATTTGAATACAGATACGAAACAGCAGTTGATACCTACATTCGATATCATTTACAGGGCAGTACTGAATGAAGGGTCAACCAAACGGATGGCATGTCTCTGATGTTAACCCCCATAACAGTTTTCTGTTGTTTCCGGTTTATTGAATTTTTGAAATTTTGAGTTTTTTATATTCACTGTTGCACACGCGTATGATACCTAAGAGGATAGATAAATGGTGTCGATGTGATAAATTGCCATTTTCTCGAAAAAAATCAGCCCTATCTCAAACAAGAACAACTATTTCACGTACAAATTCTTCATGAATCTATTGAATATAGAAGCAAAATGCCAAAAATGAATCGCCATAAAGAAATGGGGTTTATTTTTCCCAAATCACTTCGGTTAGATACCCCAAAATTTCGAGATCACAATCTAAGTAATTTGGCGTCAAAATATCATGCCTTGAACAAATTCAGATAAGATTCAGTTACAAGCAGTTTCGGATATATTGAGGGATGTTGTTGAATGATGTAGAAAGCTACGATCTTCTTGAAAATACTATGTAGGAATAGGAATAAGAATACCATATTTACGTTGAAAGCCTTCTGGTATCATATTGTGTATACAGAAAATGCCATGAAAATGGGATCGTTTGTACCCTTAACACTCCAGTTTGGTACGCTTCTGATCGAAATAATGAAATGTGTCAATTTTTTCCGTGAAAATAATGCAGGAATCACCACCACGATCTCACGAATCATTTACCAACCCTGTAGTTGATCTGAAAAGTTTTGTTCTGCAAGCCGTGTAGATGTAGAGGTACAGTTGTTTTCAATAAAAAATTATTGAAAGAGAGGTGCTCTGTATGTTTCACAACCTATGAAAACTGTCAACCTCTGTTAATAGTAGGGGAGGCAAAGATGCTAAATAGGGATTTACTCGAGCGTCGTGGGGGCGTATCAGATTGTGAAGATTAGATGCGAAAATAAAAAAAAGTTTATATGATATATAACCTTTTACTGGTGGGGAGAGTCTGGACAGGTGTTCAAAAATTAAAAAAAATAGTCACATAGAAATACTCCAGCGCATCGGATATTAATAGTGTATGCGGCCCACGTGTTTCTGATCACCGAAAAATATTAATCAGCCCGTTTGCATGGTGGGGGTGGCCGTACGCAGGAATAGAGAATTGGTTAAAAAAAAGTCTTCAGATATTGAGAAGGGACTGAGTGAACCCTCAAGTTGCTCCTATTCGAAAGACTGACGATCTGGACGCGACCAAAAGTCATGATCAATTTTTGAAAATGCAAAAAAAAATCGTGACCTTGAAATAGTGATTCACACGAGACCAACGAGACAAGACTTTCATAAAGTCTCGTCTCGTCTCGCCGATGAAATATGAAGTCTTGTCTCGAGTCTCGTCTCGCAGCCTCCAGTCTCGTCTTGTCTCGCGTCTCGTACGAGAGTCTCGCAAATGTATCGCAATTTCGTCATGCATGATCTTGTTCCAGTCTAGTGCTGGGATATTCACCTTTACCTTCTTTCTAGGTATAATGTAGAAGTAGGAAGACAAAATTACAATAAAAATAACATTATTTATTGAAAAGTAAGTACCTAATAGGTACATACTTACATCATACATCTAAAAAAGAAAAAACATTTGTTTTTTAACATCGTGCAGATTGATGTTTTCTTATAGTTAAGCACGTGAGAAGAATCTTTCCGCCAGGACTGAAGTAGCCGTTATGCTTACTCAAATCAAACTCAGAATGGGAAATTCAGAAGCATGAATTTTCCACCATTGCAATATAAATTTATAGATTTTCAGGTAGTCATTCAATTTGCGATCTGTCGTTATTGAAGAATTGCCTTTATTTTCCGCCGCCATAAGAGATCATGGATTGTGTTTTTAAAGTATTTATGAATGAAATGTTTTGTCTATCTGTGCTAAATAGTCTGAATTATTTCTAAATATGTTGTATTATGAATGAAATTCTCAAGTTTGCAGTCGGCACGCAGAAATATTTACCTGCGAGACTCTCGCACGAGACTCGAGAAGTCTTGCACGAGACTCGAGTCTTGTCTCGAAAACGAGACGAGACCATGCGAGACTCTCGAAAACGAGACTCTCGCGGGCACCACTACCTTGAAATACTCGAGCGCGTCAGATTATTACATTATTTTTTTTGATAACTGAATGTAATATATAAAATACAAATTATACAGGGTGTGTCAGTTTCCTGTAGCAGGGCTTCAACAGCTCGAAGAACTCTCAATTTTGAGATGGAAGGCTCATGTAGACATACAGGGTGGACCAATAGTGTGGCAAAGTGAGAGCTTTGCTGTTTGAGATAGTTGGACAAGAATTCTTAAGATGATCTAGTCTCATGAGCAGTACATTTCTGAAATATTTCGCGTTATACAGGGTTACTCAAAAATGCGTGGCGTATCAAAGTTATACTTTTTCTTATAGCACACCTTGTATTTTATTGCATTTTCAGATTCCCCCTTATGACATGGTTCAAGCATTGATAACAATATACGAAGTGATACTTTTTTTTCAGCTTCTTAGGTTATCACAATGACGAACATAGTTTCCAGTGGCTGCAAGCACCACACTTAATTGATGATTCTTGCTACTTCGGCTTGTGCAAATCGGCAGATTATGTTATTTCCGTGATCCGTGACTAATTGCCTTCAAAATAAAAAAAAATTAACCGCGCTTGAGAATGTAAAGGTGACGATTTTTTTTGCAACTTTGTGGCTCTTCCATTTCCTTATGTCACGCTCAAATCGTCAGATAACTTGGTATCTCTAATCAAATCATTGTATCAGAATTCAATGTTTCAAATCATCTGAATTTTTCTGCTATCTCTGAAAGAATATAAGCGAAACGATATAAGATTCTCCCATCTAAAGATACGAGCACTCAGGATCTATCTATATCTTTTCTCCTGCACCAATTATCGTTCATCATCCAGCTATATCAAGAAAAAGACCAAAAACACGTAATAAGTATGGATTATAAGAGAGAACCGAACATAAGGTCTGGCCCGCGATTCTCTGTTAACGTCAGACAGTATTCTCTCTTTTCCCCGAAGCGGAAAATCTATAGAAGTCGAGGAGAGAAGATTTTATCGTGGGGGTATTTAAAAAACCGAAAACGAAATGGAACATAAGGCAATTTCCTATATAAAATATAAAGGATATATATGGCCGCAACTTTTCTCCTATCTGCTCATTTTTTAAATACAATTCTTATAATTACTGCGGAGAACATTTTCACAGTCCCGTACACTGAAAGAACAGTTTGGTTATATCAACTGAAAGTCTATTACACACAAAAAAATTAGTTCTCGAACTGAGGATTATTCGCTCAATACAAGAATATCATGAGGTGCATATAGCCTCAGAGGCATCAAGGCGTTGTTTCAAGAGCAAGATATTTTCACGGTTGAAAGAAATAGTACTCTCTGATGAAAACCATTTTTCAAAAGTATGAAGAGTTTTGGTTCTAGGATACTGATATCGCACGCCCAAAACAACACTGCACGTGACTGCACCAAGTCAAAATAGCCTATTTTCTGAATCGACGAAAAACTGTTACCTCATGTTATGTCAAAATTATTGCTGATGTTCTGAACGTTGCCTGTGGAGAATTTAATAAGTATCCAGATTTCATAGTTCTTGATACAAAACGTGTTAATAAAGCAGAAAAAATCCATTCTCTTGACTCAATTCAATGTTGTGGAATGACTGAACATAATAAAACATATAATTATTCCGAGTTACGTGATTTTTGTTGATTGATTCTGAAATAGTGCACCTTTATTTTCCTATACTTGAGTATTGAGATTCAATACAGTGCTTTCGTAAAGTATTCCAATGAAACTATCAATTCCTGAGGAATCTTCCGAAACCAGACGACAGGGTGACCCACGTTTGAGTTATGACGACCGTGAGTGGAATTGGAATATACCCTTGAGTATTCGCTGTAGAAGAACCCGGTCTATTGGATTCATCTTCAGATGAACTAGTGGAACTGCTGGAGCTTCATAACGATAAGCTGTATAGTCTGACGATGAGCACGAGGAGAAAAAAGGGGAATACATACAATAGGCCAAGATATTCGTTTATCACCCATAAAATGAATAGACTTTATCCATCCAAATCATTCATGAAATATTCTTCACTGTTATGATCAGATGAAACAGAAACGGGTATACCTCCCAATCTGATGCTTTATCGGCTGATGCCGTCACTGCTGATGGGTCAATGGTTGAGTCTGCAACAGTTGTATTTCCTACATATATTTTTCCACGCTGCTTTGTTGAAAAGAAAGTGGTTCCTTCTGTGGTTGCTTCCAATGAATTTGTGAGTCACAGGACACCACGACCCCTCATTATATGTCAAATAGCAATTACAAATGCAATCAATTTATTAATGCATTATCTCTAAAAATATATATCAGTTCTTCTGTAAATAAGGAATTATATAAATGGTGAATACATTTCTTCTGACTCGTAGTGTGAGTAGCAATTCTGGGTGGGAAAAAATAATTAATCATGATTTTTCATCAAAATTAGGACATGATTTATATCTACCACGACTAGTGCATCATCCCACTGTTTTCACTATTATACGAACAATATTGTACCATTTCGGAATAATATCAAAAATCCAACATACCTTCGTCAACAACACTGAATTGAAACTATATAATTCAGAGTAGTTTTCATGCTACATTCAACAACACAGCATCATCACAAAATATTCAAAATAATTCACTGTTGAGTGAAGGATTTGCGTTTGTACCCCAATGCTAACAAGTCGCAACTAGACATACTTTTGTGTTCACGGTATACGACTCTGGTAGCGTGTCTTCACCAATAAAGAGTTAACGAGCCATCTGTTGGACATTTTTGTAGCTATAAATGAGCCTGTCCTGGTGAATTTTCCGCTATCCATCGATAGAAAAACAACAATTTTGAGATTTCTCGACATAATACAGTGTTGTTCTCGGTGTGCGCTATCATAAATTCAAATCTATTATACTATTATAGTACTCCCATATTGAGAATATCATATTTTTATATCATAGTTACCATGGATTTCTCCATTACCTTTGTTTTTATTGCTTTCAGTTGAAGGTTCTCTTAACTCGAAATTATCATGATTTTCATCAAAAGTTTTAGTTACTTCTATTGAATCTACTATACTTTTTATACAAAATATTGATATCTTTCGAACAAAATCAAGGAATTCTTATGGCAAAACATTGTGAATTCTTGGTACTCTTGATTCTGTGAGTACCGGTTACCATATATGCCCCCCTCCCTGTATTTTATTTCGAATTTTGTAACTTTTGAGGGCATTCGATTGAATGAAATTGATTAAATGAATAACTCCAGCATTCTATGCTGCGAAGTAAAAAAATTATGGGAGAACAGGTAGAGATTCAATTCTGAAAATCATTTGGTCTGAATGATTTCAGGGTTATTGAGTGTTTCTTTCCTCAGGTGGCGTTCGTGTCCATCTCGCAGATGTCGAACGCCTCGTGGTTATTAAATGCTGGAATGTATTTGAATTGGTTATGAATGCCATCTGAGACACCCCTGCACTGATGAGAGCCAAAGTTCGAAACTGGTCTGTAGATAGCGTTCCTTGAACAATTTAGGCACAGCTCAACATCCAGGAAAAAATCACTCGCAGCTGCATTCAGCTATACGAATCTTTGTATAGATATCGGGAGGATTTGATTCAATTTTCTGCGTAGCATATAGCCAGGAAAGTAGTTGCTTTTCTCTCGTTATCTACCATTTTCGTTCACTTCATTATAATAATAATAGTAATAATAATAATAATAATAACTGGTCTTCCTTATTTTTTAACAAAATAATCAGAGATTCATCAAGTCAAGTAGCTTGATATTTTAACAAACTACTTGACTTGACTTGAAAATCAAGCTCGTGGCAAATTACGTACTTGACTTGACTTGAATTTGAGATATTTATTACTTGACTTGAAATCAAGCTACTTGATAATACTTGATCTTGATACGCACGAGTCGCACGGCGTATATTTCTGCAAGCTCGCTCACGCTTGGACAAAATACGGGGGTTCACCGAGATCCGAGCTGACTGAATCGATCGCGCAGTCAGTCTAACGATGCCATTTTCATTTCATCAGTTATATACAGGGTGACTCACGGTCGATGGTAGGTTAGACGTTCACGTTTATGATAGGAACGCAACGCAGGATTTTTCTGAAAATTTCGCATCTAACATTTTATCACCGGTACTATCGATCTAATATATTTTCGAAATCACGACGTTGCCGCTTCTATAGAAAAGTAGGAACCACTTTGTTATTTCGAATTGAACACCTTGTATCTTATTGCATTTTCAGATTCTCCTTGAAGAGTTGATTTCATCGATACATCACACTCGGGGTATAGCGGAAAAGATTATGGAGATATAGAGTGCGAAAAATCGAGATTTCTCAACTTCAGGAATTTTTTGTGTATGCGAAATTTTCAGAAAAATCCCGCGTCGCGTTCTCCATAAACGTCTAAACTATAACATCGACCGTGAGTCACGCTGTATAGATACACAATAAAACTGCTGAAAATCAAGTAGCTTGATAGAACTACTTGATTTTTCAAGTACTTGATAAATAATTACTTGACTTGACTTGACATTAAAAAACTTTCGCTTGACTTGAACTTGACTTGATTTCAAGTCAAGTCAAGTCAAGTAGCTTGAATATCAAATCAAGCCGTGAATCTCTGAAAATAATTACAATGATTGAAGGAACAAATTGAATAAAATGAAAATAAAGGGCGAAGTTCAGCTCATTCAGCGAAAACTTCACTAAATGACTTCTTTCACTTAACCCATGTGAACTATTGTGGTAATAACTCTGAGTTCCCTTCTCTTTGTGACCATTGCATTTAACTTCCATTATTTAGCTTTTTCTTAGTCCTGCAATCAGCCACTTCCATTTTATTTGAAATGGGAATATGTTATGGAGTGTTCCTTGCCTTCTAGTCAGGTGGAGTTCGTGTCCATCTCGCAGATGCCGAACGCCTTGCGGGTATTAAAAGCTCGAAACCAGTCTGTAGGTAGTCAAGCGTTCCTGAACAATTCAGGCACAACTCAGTTTTTTGAGGAAAGAATTACTCGCAGCTATATTCGTCTTTATGAACCGTTACATGGATATCGGGGGGTACTAATTCGATGTTCTGAATGGCATATAGCCAGGAACGTAGTTGTTTTCCTCTCATTATCCACCATTCTCGTTCATTTTTCGAACTATTGCGGTTATGACTTTGAGTTTCTCTCTCTGTGTCTCAGATGTATCAGATGTATCAGATGTTGAAAATTTGATAAATCGGTGCCAGAGAAAAGTGTACTGCCCCCTCTCCTATTATTTTTTAGGTATATCCATGATTCGCCAGAGGTGTAGTTGAGTGCTCAGTGCATCTCTTTGCAGATGACACACTGATTAATTCCTCATGTAATGAGTGCACGAAGCTCACATCAGATACCATCAACAAAACTTCAATATCTATACACAATTGGTGTTGTACTAATTACTTGAAATTTGATGTTGAATAGACCAAGTATACATTTCAAAAAGTACTGGAAAACGATTCAGACACTTTTGTAAACATAATTTTGAGATGATGCTAGGTCTTGAGAATGTGTACCGTGTCAACCAATTCAAGTCAGTTCGAAGAACATCATCATCAACGTCATTGTGAAGACGATAGCATTCAAAATTCATTATTGATCTCGTTGTTCCTTATATTTAAATAGGTGGACAAAAATTTCACCATAGATCAACGACTCCTATACTGTACAATTGATTTGTGCTTCTTTATTTTACTTATTGTTTTTGATAATCATCAAATCTGATTGTTGAAAGGGAATATTCTCAGATAAATTATGAACATGAAAAAATGGATATATAAATGAAGAAATATATTGAGAATTCGCATTCTCTATGTGATAAAAATATCAATTCCTTCTCGGTTTATTCAACAGGAACCAAGAACTTTCCGGGCTAGGTATACGACGAACATTGAATTATATCTATTGAACACACACGATAAGAATCTGAACACAAACTAGTCTGAAGTTGAGAATTTGCATTCTCCTTCAGATGAAAATATATATATGCACCTAACATCATTCTGAATATTGAACAGAAAACAACTACTTTCCTGGCTATTTGCCACGTTGAACATTGAATTATATCCGTTGAACATCCAACAGGAGAGCATGAAAAACAAAAATGCTTTGTAATTGAGAATTGACAATTTCTCAAATCTGATGAATAATATGATGTACTATGATATAAAAATATAACTGACTAATATGTTGAGTATTGAAATGAAAATTGAAATATATAGGAAAAGTATACTTGTATAAACTCTGATCTTGATGAGCTTAGAACTTGCAAAAAAATTATTCGTATATCGGTGATATGGGAATTATATCTCTCACAAACAGGTTATATGACTTTATTCGAATCCACTCATTTCGGACTTCAAACCCTCCTCAGTAACCCGATATCCAGTTATATTTCAGTCATTCTCCATGATATACACTCACTTACTCTTTGACATCATTGGAACACCGTAGAAAGGTCGGCGGTCACTTTTCTGACGATACTTCCACGGGAAATGTTCTTCGGAAATCTCTGCTATCATCCCTTCACTAGCAATACCAATCAGACGAACTAGACAAGCCCAGTCAGCACATCCTTTCGTTGTCGACCTCGAAAGATGTCGAACAGCACTTTATCAAGACTCCTTCATCCATAGAACGGCTATAGGCTCTGGAATTTATTGCCTGTGGAAGTATTCCCAACAACATATAATCTCCAAAAGTTAAACAAAAAATCCAATACCTACCTCCTCTTCCTATCCTCCCTAGGAACGCATGATGTTCTTTGAACATTATAGGGATCCCCTTTCGTGCGCTCCAAGCGATAAAAAAAATTGATCTTATTGCACGGCGTGAAAGATTGATCGTTCATTATTGAATCAATTTGATCACAAAAAAATCTGTAGTTACAAATTCTATATTATTGTTGACTAAGAAAAATAAACGGTGATGATTCAGGTGAATAAGCCTTTTCAATTATATAAATATGAATATGTGATGTTAACGGATTGGATGATAACAATTATTATTGCCGATATTTTTTTCGGTGTATGCTTTTACTCAGAGAAATAATGTTTGTTAGTCGTAATATTTATCGGTTTGCGATTTAATCGCGGGTTGGGAATCGTAGACAAACAAAAACAGCGGTAATGGATTTTTGTGGGGGATGGAAGTATTTTGAGGTCCGACAGAGGCAGCAAACTGAAGGAATGTAAATGTTAATGGGCCATTTTGTTTTCAATCACCAGATCCAGATACAGATGAAAGGCATTTGGCTCATTTCCGTTCTCCAGGATAGTTAGTTATATTGCATTTTTCAAAATGAACTATTAGACTGCTAGGCGGTCATTGGGTATTTTTACCTGGAAATGAGTCCGGAAATTTTGAAACTTTGTGGGTTCATAGGTTTGGGGATCTAGAACTAAAATTCATAAAATGCACATTCCGAGACATCTTGCGAAGATGGAGCCCAAAAAATGTTTTGCCAATATCTCCAAAACTATGCGTTTTCCGAAAAAATATGCGGGCACAAAAATTGAAGAAGAATACATTCCCTACAAGAGATGTTCGCAGTATATTTTTGCTCAAGTGATAATAATAATAATAATAATAATAATGATAATAATAATAATATTAATAATAATAATAATAATTTTCATTTTCTGTTAAATGTATAACATGAAACAGTAAAGTACGTCAAAAAAAAAGTAAAAATATAACAAACAAACAATGCGACAGCATCACAATTAAATACAATATATTCATCACGTTACTAACATTACATAGAATTACATAAAATACTCATCCAGCGTATAGCAGGCCTTTTGAATTAGCTGTTGTTTAAGCCTCTTTTCAAATATATTCAAGTTTTTGGAGCTCTTAAGTTGTTCATCAAGAGAGTTATATAGTTTACAACCAGTATAATGAAAACTTTCCTGGTACAACGTAGTCCGGTGTCTCTCAGGTTGGAGGTGGCTTTTGAAGCGTGTATTATGATCGTGCTTCTCAACAGTATTCAAAAACATGTTTTTATTTTTATAAACGTATAAACAAACTTCTAGTATGTATAAACTAACTACGGTTAGGATGTTGGCAGTTCTGAAATATGCTCTGCAACTTGTTCTCATATCGACACTAGCAAGAATTCGAATTGCATACTTCTGAAGAACCAGTACTCTATTCACATGAGCACAATTGCCCTTATTCAAAATCCCGTACTTTATGTGGGAATGGAAAATGGCATAGTACAACGAGAGTAGTATGTGCCGACTGCAGTGGTTCTTCATAAATTTCAGACTATAACAGCTACAATTTTTTGCACAAATTATTTATATGATCAACCCAATGAAGCTGCCTGTCGAAAGTAACTCCCAATAGTTTTACTGACATGCTGCTGGTTATTTCATTATCAGAATCTTAAAATAGTTTGACTACATCAATCCTGCTGGAACCAAAAAGAACAGTTATTGTTTTTCCATGATTAAGTTGTAGATTATTATTTTTTGACCATTTCTCAATATACGAATAAACCATTTCAGCAGTACTTTTTAGCCTATTTAGATCTTCATCAATAACCAAAATATTCGTATCATCTGCATAACACGTAACATGAACATTCTGTATCTTCCGAATATAAAGTATAAGATCGTTAGCGAAAATATTGAAAAGAAGAGGACCTAAAACAGAACCCTGTGGCACATGATTGAAGAGCTGATTGAATGACAACATATTTTGTTGATCTCTATAAACTGCCTTCAACTATCTTTATTTATGCGTCTGTCATAATAAAATGGGCTATTTAATTGATTTCTCGTTATATATATAGGTTGCTGACCAGAGGAAATTCCCTATTGAAATATGTTCCAAGTATATTTTCGCTGAAGTTAACTGATAAGGCACAAATGCCCTCGCCAAATTGGGAATTTTGCCTAAGTTTTTTGTAAAGGCGGATTTCGGAAATAATATGATTGTGTATATGGGGTCCTTCATGGAAGAATACCTTTTTCAATACAAATTGTCACTGACAAGCTAGTGCATTTTTCTTTTAGGCTTTCTGATAGGAAACGCAGTGACATTGTGGGGCAAATCATCTGATTTGTCCTTACTACCGTTACCACCGATACAACAAGGCCTGCATGCTCCGTGGGTGACGTCACTTAGTGAGGCCTAACCAGCGGCTCGAAACGACAAGCGCTTATAGCGCTATAAGGCGACCGCGTATTTCGATTTTAGTTTTAGATCATCATTGAGCCGATTTTGCTGTTTTTTGAAGGGCTTTCGGTTAAAAAAGGATGCCAGTCTTCAACTGAGCCCTTCTTCGCACCCCATTCGATTTTATCATGGAAAAACGAAGTTTTAAAGCAAAAACCAGGATAAAACACAAATATCCACCTACAGCAACCCATTCGAATTGAATATATTGGCAAAAATTGTGGTGAAGGTAAACTTCACACTTACTTATACAGGGCCCGCAGAACATAAACTTATCGTGAGATTGATCGAAAGAAAATTGTGGAGAATCTATTTTATTTTGATTGACATGCCGTTTGTTACAATCACCTATATTTATCTTGGAGAATTCCTATTACCTGAAAAAATAACCAGTGAGTGTTTTCAATTTTCTGTTGTTGGATTTTTCACCCAAGTGGATCGTTACACTTGAAACCGTAATTTTTCAGGGTAAAACTGCATTTATCATGCGTTGGTTTTTTTTTTCGGTACTCACGTATTTTTGTCTGATAAACCGAATTTAATAATGAAAATGTGAACAAACCACTATTTATTGAGATATTTCAAGAAAAAGTTCGAAATTTCGCCTTCTTTCTCCCCTTATGTTGGGGGCATTTGAAGCTATACTTGCTCTTATTTTGTCATTGGACACTTTATATACTCATGATGTACATTTTTATATAGAAAATTCAACAGGAAATATGATTTTTATGGTGAGTTTTTCATATTTAGTGAACAAGCATTCCAGATGACGACCATTTAATCAATAGTCAATCAAAATACGAGATGTCAAATGTCAATAGATTGCTTTCGAATGACATTACACACGCCATTATTTTGAATGATATTCTTCCTTCTTTTCACTAAATATGGATTAATCTCAAGAAAATCATATTTATAGTTGAGTTATATATAAATTTTCCAATATGATGGAAAAAGAAGGAAAATTTGTTCTAAATGCCATCCAGAAGACAGGTGAAAAAGAAGGTGAAATTTGGAACTTTTTAGTCAAATATCTTCATGATAAATATCACGATAAATGCAGTTTTACCTTTTTAAGTAGAGTGTTTGTAGTTCATGTCAATATGATTCTGCATTCATTGCCACGAGGCAAATGACCGTTTTCAGAAAGAAATTAGAGAATGAGAATTAAAAATGCCCGTTTATTATGAACATTCAAGAAAATTTCCTCGAATTCAGAGATGATTTTGTTGACTATAATATACGAATACAAAACTAACTGCACAATCAAAGCTTTTCTATTTTTCCTCTACTTATACTTTTTATGAGAGAGTAATAATTGTCTTCTATCATTAATTCATCATTACAAATTGAGCCCTGTTAACTACTGAACTTAGATGGAGTAAAATCCTCGCGGTGAATTGCATATACTCACATTTTCGATAGCTCCTCGTCCAACGGGAAACTAAAAGCATGAACTTTTGAACCACCCACATAATTCCCCCGACAAAAGGGAACACAACACTTGAAAGGCATTGTTATTTCGCCGATCACAACACAATAGTATATTATGTAACAAGTGTTATAAACGTCCTTTTAGTAACGAGTAGTTTAAGCACGAGCGGAGCAGAGCGGAGCGAGTGTTTAATAAACGAGTGTCTAGAAGAGTTTATGAACGCGTTACATACTATAATTTTTCTACGAACACCGAAAATTACATTAACATACCTGCAATTCCTGCTAACCTACAAAATAATTCGAAAGGAATAGGAATTGAGAACATAATAAATGCAACTGATGCATGCAACCAGCGAGACACGTATAAGTGATGTTGGTTGTAGATGTGTCCAGTCCATTGTTTACTAACCTTTGTTTCACGTTCATTGTCATTCTTAGAGCAAAATAAATAAATTGTTCTCAAAGATGGATGCTTCATTTTTACACTTCTTGGAAATATGTAAGTACCAGAACATTCTCTCCGATTTCACTTTCGTCTACTTTTCGCATATATTTTCAATGAAGAATTCTCATACAAAGGAATATTGTTTGAATAATTCTGATACAAAATCCGAAAATAACAGTTGAGAGTTAATACAATTGACAGGCCACACATGTCTCAAATTACTGAAGCTGTGTTTAATGAACTGCGTTGCCATGGAGATGTGTTTAAGAAATCGTGTTGCCATGGTAACGTGTTTAATATTTGGAATAAATCACAAATCGACAATCCGTGATCAATCGATCATTTGGCGAGGTACATATCCGTACGCTAAATGCCATATTAGTTATGTGAGTAGAAAAAATATTTCACAAAACAGTAACTATTTTGATGAATAAACAACAAAAGAATTCGGGACCGTTTCAAAAACATACGTGAATCACCGATGAATTAACACGAACTGACGCGTTAGTCGACAAGAGATAAAATAAAACACTGGCCTCTCTTGGTGACGTCACGAGCTGTTTACGTCCGCTGGCCTTGTTGTATCGGTGGTAACGTTACTACACGTATATTGAAATAATATTGATATTTTATTCTATAGAGACGAGGAGAGAAAATCCCAAATAATCTAAAATGATGAATTGATCACCCTGTATGAAGAAACGAACGTCTCACACACTCTTCCGCATCAATTCCATCTTGCTCTACAAAGCGCACACTAGTCGGGAGTAGTAAATTCCGAAGGCAACCTAATTTAATAAACTAATCCGTGAAAATTCCGTCTTGGAAACATATTAGAGATAGCGTCGATCCGCCGAAGAGAGATTTTTACGTTGGGTGCAATCAGAGGAGTCCCTGCCATAAATTTTAAAGCAATTTAATCAAAAATTTCGTGTCGTGGCACTGGCACACGATGAGATATTTCCAAGTCTTTTCATTTTCCAGTCGCAATATTCCATTATCATACATTACTTAAATCTCAATCTAAACACATAAATAATCGAGCTGGCTACCGTTGGCGACAAATTCGGAACGGATATAATTGGAGTTTTTCCGGGACATCCGTCGACTGGAATTAGATTCGTTCAAAAATTGCCAACGATTTTTCTGCTTCGGTTTTTTCGACTCTTATATGCATACCGGAAATTGACTTTTTGGCGATTTGCGAATGAGGCTGATGCCGTTCGCAGAGATCTTTTTGACTTCATTTCCTTTTTATTATACACTCTAATAGTAGGAGAACCAGCTGCAAATTTCCATCGTCATCTGATAACGAAATGTTATAGTATACCTATGTTCCAAAGGCATCTTAAACATCGTATTTTAACGAACAGCACCTGTGCCAATCACTATCCTGAGCAAAATGATTGAAAAATTAAGCTTCAGCTTTTATGCCGTTTCGTTATTGGTAAGATAATCTTCCATACCCACTCACAAAGCAAGGTTGTCAAGTCACCAATTATAATCAAGTGATCAAAAATATGTAAAACTCCTGAGTGTATATATACTGATACTATACTATTTCTCGATTCAGCCAGGCCACTCTAGACACCTATTTACCGGTTTCGTGCTTTTAGACTCTCACCAGTGCAGGGCAGTTTTTTTTATCGCTTGGAGCGCACGGAAGGGAATCCCTATAATGTTCAAAGAACATCGTGCATTCCTAGGGAGAATAGGGATAGGAGGTAGGTATTGGATTTTTTTTGAACTTCTGGAGATTATATGTTGTTGGGAATACTTCCTCAGGCAATGAATTCCAGAGCCTAGCCGTTCTATGGATGAAGGAGTTTTGATAAAGTGCTGTTCGACATCTTTCGAGGTTGACAACGAAAGGATGTGCTGACTGGGCTTGGCTAGTTCGTCTGACTGGTATTGCTAGCGAAGGGATGATAGCAGAGATTTCTGAAGCACATTTCCCGTGGAAGTATCGATAGAAAAGTGAAAGTTCGCCGACCTTTCTACGGTGTTCCAATGATGTCAAAGAGTGAGTGAGTGTGGCGTCACCCACCAGGCGAATGGATCTTCTCTGGATGGAATCTAAGAGCATCAGCGTATGTTTTGGTGCTGAACCCCATATGTGGGAACAGTAATCTAGAACAGGATGTGTCTGCGCTTTGTAGATCATGAGGAGCTGTTGAGGTGTAAAGTAGCTTTTCGCACGGAACAAGAATCCGAGTTTTTGTGAAGCAGCTTTTGCGATGGATCTGACATGATTATTCCATGAAAGAGTGTTGCTGATAGAAATACCGAGCATAGATATGGTGGGCTTGGTGGAGATGGTGGTGCCAGACATTACAATGTCGGGCATACTGAGTTCCGCCTTTCTAAAGAAAATACAGGCTTGAGTTTTGGTGGCGTTGAATTCAACTTGGTTGTTGGTTCCCCAGGCTGTGATTTCAGCAAGGTCTTCATTGACAGCATTGAACTGCCTGCGCCGTGAGTTCTCAGTTTCCTGGGAAGAAATGGGAATTCTGGAAGAGAACGCAGTATGGAGGGTACTATCATCTGCAAAGCTGTGGATGGGGCAAGTTGTTACTCCCAACAGATCATTGATATGAAGAAGGAATAATGTTGGTGCCAAAATTGATCCTTGTGGAACGTCGAAATTGATGCCAATCGTATCAGACGATACACCGTCCACCACCACATGAAGCGATCTGCCTGAAAGAAAACTCTATAAGAGATGGCATAGCTGAGGTGTAAGCCGTATTATGATAGTTTGTGGAGGATAGTCGGGGCTAAATTCCAAAAAAAGCCCTCCGTTACAATCCTAGAAGCATTTCATGTAACAATTGGATAAATGCTGTTAACCCCCTATTTTGACCCCGCTGAATCCGAAAATACCGTTTATCAAGTCGAAATTCCAAACGGAAGTGAGATATTCAAGATGGCGTCCAGAATACCCCTAAAATCAAATTATTTTCTACTTTCGGTCAGCTATACGATTGAGGTGTCGATGTCTATGTTTTCGGGGGTGTAGAATACGATGAGACACTCAAAAAATGATTTGGAGCTTTGAAAGTTCATCGAATTATCAAATTTTGACGAAATGGGCCAACATTCCAAAGAACTTGTGAAAACGTGTTGTATAATGTTGTACATGCTTGCATACGTTTTCGAGGGTGCTCGATACGTTTATGAGCCAAAAAAGCATTTGAACATTGTCCAAGCCTTCATTTCTTATATTTTGAAAAAAAATTTCACTATTAGTAGTCTTCCTCATCTTTTCTGCTCCATTCGGCTCCCTGCAGCCACACTGCTTCGTGCCGCAGTGGCCGCAGAGCCCCATGCAGCCACAAGCTCCAAATTCGGGACATGACTTGGGAATAGGTAGCAAAGTCATCAAGATTGGGACTTACCGTCCATCACCAATTTTCCAGCCGCAATTAATCGGGTCTGGTGAATCAAGATACTGATCATGGGCGTTAAACCACACACTAGTACCTGAAAAGAAAACTACTAAAAACGACTAGAATTAAAATCCTCGATTTTTTCTATTTTCTTTTTCTTCTTGTTAATTTTATCTGGAAGTGGCACCGAAGAATGTGTTGATGGATGGCATCAGTGGTAGATAGCAAAAATCATTCGCACTGTCCCAAAAATTGCAACACGGCGGGCTGCGTCTGCCGTTGTAATGTCCGGTCCAACTTGAAATAAAAATGATATTAGTATAAAAACGGCTAACAGTTCTAATTCACCATGTGTCTTGGAAAAGGGACGCAACACACCTTGTATAAAGCTGGCACCACAAACTGTTCAACCAAACGGAGATCCTTGGGGGCTATATCAGGAGTCTTTCCAAGCTAACTGAGGAGTTTACAGTAGTTTTCTTCAATGTACTGCTTCCACCGTCCTGTTTTTGTGGCAGACCCTCATCAAGATTTAGTATCACATTCGGTGATTGCGTGGAAATCCATCAGGTTTTTGATCTGTTGTGATGTGAGCTTTCTACATAGTTCATGAATTGGAATATACTTTCTATCTCGAGAAGTACCACACATCACCCAGCATTCCTTTCATTTCATTCTTTCAAAGTGATAGATGAATAATGAAATCACACTAGTGTCTTTAACAGAAATAACAACAGCCTTTCTTTCGGTTTTTACGCATGGAGTATATTCCAATTCACGAACTATGTGAGAAACTTGCACCACAACAGATAAAAAACCTGATGGCTTTTCACGCAATCACTGGATGTGAAACTACATTTAAGTTAGCGTCAGTCACAAGAACAGAACGGTGAAAGCAAGTACATAGAAGAAAACTACTGTAAACTCCTCAGTCAGCTTGTAAAAACTCCCGATCTTGCCCCCGATGATCTCCGTTTGGTTGAACAGTTTGTGGTGCAAGCTTTATACAAGGTTTGTTGCATCCCTTTTCTGAGACACATGGTGAATAAGAACTATTAGCCGTTTCGATACTACGACCATTTTTATTTTGAGTTGGACCGGACATTACAACGGCAGACGCAGCCCATGTTGCAATTTTTTGGACAGTGCGAATACTTTCCGCCATCTACCACTGATGCCCTCCGTCAACACATTCTCCGGTGCTACTTCCAGGTAAAAGAAAATTGAACTAATCGAAGGATTTTAATGTTATTCTGTTTTTTTTTTTCAGATACTAGTGTGGATTAAGGCCCATGATCAGTATCCTGATTTATAAGACCCGATTAATTACGGCTGGAAAATTGTTGATGGACGATCTGTCCCAATCCTGATGACTTTGCCACCTATTCCCAATTCATTTTCCGAATTTGGAACTCGTGGCTGCAAGGGGTTCTCTCAAAATATAAGAAATGAACGCTTGGACAATGTTCAAATGCTATTTTGGCTCATAAACTTATTGAGCACCCTCGAAAGCGTATGCAAGCATATACATTATGCAACACGTCCTCACAAGTTCTTTGGAATTTTGGTCTATTTCGTCAAAATTTGATCATTAGATGAACTTTCAATGCTCCAAATCATTTTTTGAGTGTCTCATCGTATTCTACACCCCCGAAAACATAGACATCGACACCTCAATCGTATAGCTGACCGAAAGTAGAAAATAATTTGATTTTAGGGGTATTTTGGACGCCATCTTGAATATCTCACTTCCGGTTGGAATTTCGACTTGATAAACGGTATTTTCGGATTCAGCGGGGTCGAAATAGGGGGTTAACGTCTTTTATCCAATTGTTACATGAAATGCTTCTAGGATTTGGTTTTTCGCAAAACAAGCCCCGACTAGGAGTCCTTCGTGCCACGGTCAAATGCTTCCGATATTTCCAACGCGACAGCTAGAGATTCCCCGTGTTTTTCTAATGAAGCTTGCCATAAATGGGTGACGTAGGCAAGTAGATCTCCAGTAGATCTTCGGTGGCGACAGCCGTATTGTCTATCATTGATGATTCCTGAGCTCTCCAGATATTTGATGAGCTCAATGTTGATGGCTTTCTCCATCACTTTCTTGTTCCCTTTTTTGGGGATTGGTTGGACTTTAGCTGTCTTTCAGCATGATGGAAAAATACCCGACCTGTACGAGACGGTAAACAACTTGCAGAGAATCGGTGTTAATTCTGGTGCACATTTTTTGAGGATAATGGGTAGAATTCCATCAGGACCGTTAGCCTTATTCGTTTTGAGACCAAGCAAAATTCGTCTGATAGTGCGTTGACGGAAGACGATTTCGGGCATTCGACTCTCAACCGGTGGAATGTCTGGCGGCACTTTTCCTTGGGAATCTAAAGTAGAGTTTTCGGCGAAAATCTCTGCAAAAATATTTGCTTTCTCCTGCGATGTTGTTGCTAATGTGCCAGCAGTCCTAAGACCACCGACTGAGCGTAGTCAAACAAAAATCAAGTCGGCATTATTTTCCCTCATAGGCGTCCTCCATAGACAATATGAAATCAACGCCATATGAGTAGGAAAGAAGGCAAGAAACACTCCAAAACTGAAATTCCCATACGGGAGTGGCTGGTTGCCCGACTGGCGTGATTTCAACTATACGAAAAGGCCACAATGCCCAAAGTGGAATGAAATGTAAGTAAATACAAAAAGCTCAAAGTCATTTCCCCACAATGTTCATATGTTTTTCACCCGAAATCTACCATTGTTGTTCATTTTATGAACATTGTGTGGAAATTACTTTGGGTTTTTTGTATTTATTTAAAATTTTATTCCACTTTGAGCAGCCACCAACAAACAAAACATGATTTAAATATTCGTCTGCTGTGATCCTGGATGGAAACATTGTCTTTTTTATTCATTGTATTGAATTGTATCATATTGTATTTCATTTATTTCACATCGCCTTTCTTCGATCAAATAGGCTTCAATTTTTTCACATCTTCACGGACATATTCGTATTTCTGCTTCTCTAGATGGTGCCTAAAATTCAATCGAGTATTTCGAATCAGAACTGACTGGATTCGATATATATGGATTGGTTAAGTAATTGTTTTCCAGATTAGGTTCAGTAACTCTAAATTCGCTCATCAATTCTTAGTTTTCTTTCGGAATATGAATTAGTTAATTTCGTATAGTTTCCATATACAATATTATGACATAG
Source organism: Phaedon cochleariae (assembly GCA_918026855.4). Lineage (NCBI taxonomy): Eukaryota > Metazoa > Arthropoda > Insecta > Coleoptera > Chrysomelidae > Phaedon > Phaedon cochleariae. The sequence goes on from OU896717.1 coordinate 30,654,235, forward strand.
TTACGTCGATACTTAGAAAAATTCTCATGTTCAGTCAAATAATGTTCTATCCTGGTGATATAACCAAAGTTTACTGAATAATAAACGACCCCTTGATATATTATGTGTCCTATCGCCATAATTGCATATGTATTATTATATTCGTTCCAACTAAAATTTATGACCTGTTTCGTGAAGTATAACACGGTAATAAATGGCATTTACCAATTACCTAAATAATATAAACTCCGAGTCTACAACCTATCCTTGTCTTGCGCACGCGAAGCATCGATATATCTGTCGAAAAATCGTCAGGGGACAATGCATATTCAATGCTGGTAATTAATATTACAAAAACCGAAAGCTAGTAGGCCGTATCGAGTAGATGGCCGTTAGATTATCTCCACACGAGATCTCCAAATGTCGAAAATTGGCCGAAAGAGCAAGCAACTGTCGGGTATTAACACTTCGATATCAGGAGGAGATAAGCGTCAGGTCATTTCGTATTCTCATGATTATCAGGACCATTTTTCACCTAGTTATGAAACTTGCAACCCTTCGAATATACTTCTTATGGCAACAATATCATCGCTTCATTATAACTTTATCAACACCTTGAATGCTGTTGTCCATCAGTATTCTGGACATACGAGATCTTCACACGTATACCGCGTCTACTCAACTGGACACGTTTAAACAGCGAGTATATTCGGGTGGTCACAAAAAAACCGGAAGTTTTTATTTTCCTCGTGGTTTCATCATTTCCCAACCGAATTCGAATTTCTTGGCGTCGTTTCATAGCTAAAGGGCTGTATACAGTGGAATATTTGAAAATTTTACAATGAACAAAAACAAAATGGCGGATTCTCCCAAAGTATTGTCATTTACACAAACCGCTGGAGAAAAAGGAAACCAGATTTTTTCCAACCTGTACCGATGTCATCTTAGGCTATTCATTTCTGAAGAGAATGAGTACTCGAACATCGAAATCGAACAAATAGTCCAGTAGATACACTCATTTCTTTGCAATTTGTTATGGAGTGAATGTGATAATATCGTATAAACGATTAGTCGACGGTTAGTTGGTGCATACTAGAGTCCCTGTATATTCCTTAGACAAGAGTCCGGACACAGCTTTACTTCTGTCCTTTTCTGTTTTCAAAAAATGCATCGATGTTTGAATAAAGGAATAAGACATATATATCCAGCTCTGTCTTTTCAATTCCCCTATAGTATCAATGATTGTCAGAAACAATTTTGAGGGTTAGATTATTTGTCAAACCGTTCATAGCCGTAGGTAGCAATGAAAAATAGGGCTAATTTAACTAGAATAACTATTAAATTTTCAAATAATGAACAACAGGGTGTTCAAATTTCGAATCGATAATTTTAATAATCAATTCCCGAAATGGCTATTGCAAATTTTCGTCATCAGATATTTCTTCACTTCATCCTAAATTTCGGCGGTCATCAAATTTCAAAGTGACAGTGACAGAAATTCGAAATAATTAAAAAAGCGGGCGGGACGAATATGGTGTTTCGTCTCATCATTGTCAGGTGGGCAAACCAAATGAAACAAAATATTAAAAAATCCAGCGGCTGTCAGTTTTGTGTCCGGACTCTTGTCTAAGGTATATACAGGGACTCTAGTGCATACATACCAACGTAGTACATAATTTATTATACTACCTACTACCTATGAGCATTTAAAACGGGCCGAATCTTTGAGACCTGCATAACTTGAAATATCTCTGGGGAGAATTAAATTTAAATTGCAAGTCTAGTAGTTGATGGAAATGAACAAAGCATAGTTCGTTACTGTAAACATTACTGATGAGGTGTTAATTATGGGTAATGGTTTGTGAAAAATATTGGCAGTTGTTTTGTTTTCGATATGATTCCATTATTTCGAATTTAGGGTAATGACGTCGGATATAGGTCAACTAATCTTGAATTTGTCTGGATCTTCGGCACAGTACGTGGAGTCGAATTGAGGCTTTCTCAAATGAGACATGAAGAAAATGATATGATGTATGGTAATGGTGTGACGTGGAAATGATTCATCAGCTCAATCTGTGATAATTGCAATAGTCACAGTAAGTATAGAGACGGATGATGCATTACAGTCATTTGAAGATTGGGTCAGTTAAATTCACTTAGAAATTCTGGGCTATCGTTTCAACTCACATTACTTATAGGATCTCCAAAAGTATTGGAGATAAAGACTTGGTTGAATAATAGTATATTATACACCTAGGGTGAGAAGTGAACTATTATATAGCAAGCACTTTTATATCAAGAGTCGCGAAACACCGAAGGATATAATGTGCGAGATATTTAATAGGATTCTCACCCGAGGTATACATAATATTTGTTCCACTAATAACACTGAAAAATCAACATCTTTCATCAATTCAGATTTGCATTTTCTCTGAAGGAGCAATGCCATTCACCGTGTATACTCAGTATTTCTCAGCATATTCCTGAAATGTTGATATATAGGTATCAAGTATATAGGAGTTCAGTTTTCGAACATACTGAAAGGAAATTCGACTTGGTTGTTATTTTTTCATGTTCATAATCTGAGAATATTCTTTTTCAAAACTTTCCCCAATCAAGGGATTCAAAATTGTACGATGGAAACTTGTTATTTTTATTGACCTTTGATCGCAGGCTCGTGATTGTATAGGTTTTCTCAATTTAAAATTTCTTTCCACGTCCTGTGTGATGAATATAAGTTTAGCATACATCCAATTTCGAAGAGATTTTTCTCCAAGCACGATATACCTATTCACTCTTTATATACACAAAAATATATCAAAAGATCCCAGAATACCTTAACCCATATAGAGCTGTTTTTTCAGTGGATATATCCTCCAGGAGTTCAGAGGAAAATCAGTTTCAATACCTTCTCTGTCTATTTTGTTGGAAGCAACTTCATGTCCAGTACACAGCTTCGAGGATGATAGTACCATCCATACCACCTTCTCTTCCAGGGCTCCAAAACCAGCCAGGCAAATCAGAAACGAACGAGGGAGAAATGTTGACAACATGAATATGGACTTGCCAACAATTCTCGAATGGGGATCCAATAACTTGGTGGAATTCGATGCAAACAAAACACAAGCATACCTTTTCTCTAGAAAAGCCGATCTCACTGTGCCCAACATATAAGCTTTTCAGGAGTAACCATTCCTTTGCAGACATCCATTTCGATGTTTGGTATTACTATCAGAAATAACCTTTCTTGGGAAAATCACGAGAGATCAATTGCTAAAAAAGCTTCCCAAAAACTTGGTTTCGGGCCAGGACCTATTTCACTTCCAGTCAGCTGCTTATGATCTATAAGACACATATTCGAACTGTCCTGGAATACTGTTCCCATATATGGAGTGCAGCACCCAAACATACTGAAACTGTTGGATTCTGTCCAAAAAAGGGCAATTCGTCTCGTGGGTGATGCCTCGCTCACGAACTCACTCACTTCTCTGGAACACCGTAGAAAAGTTGGCGATCTGGCTCTATTATATAAATATTATCATGGACGATGCTCTTCTGAAATATCAACATTTGTTCCTCCCTTGGCAGTCCCCGCGAGATTAACCCGTCGAGTTGAGGCTTCGCACCCCTTCGTGGTCACTTTGGAGACCTGCAGAACATCTCTTTCCAAAGACTCGTTCATCCAACGAACAGCGAGGATCTGGAACACATCACAAAGGGAGGTGTTCCCCGAGGCATATAACTTCCAGAAATGTTGAGAACAACACCAATTCCTACCCTATTTTCCTTGGTTCTCACGATGTTCTTTGGACATTACATCAGGATATCCCTTTTCGTGAAAACAAGAACATAAAAAATAATACTGTCTGTAGGTTAATCGAGGAGGTGGTATATTCATTATTCCAAATTTTTTGGGATTTTCTCTCCTCGTTTCTATAAAATAAAAATATGAATATTATTTCAATATACGTGTAGTAAGGACAAATCAGATGATTTGCCCCAAAATGTCACTGCGTTTAAAGAATTTTCCTATCAGAGAGCCTAAAAGAAAAATTCACTAGCTTGTCAGTGACAATTTGTATTGAAAAAATTTTTGGAGAAGGGAAATAAAGGTATATAGAAAAAATATCAAATTTTCACTTATCATTGAAAACTGAAAAGCTTCAAGACATTATACGACTTCGCTATCGAAATAATCTCTTCTTATGTTGAAAACGGGAGCAGAACCGGTCCCGAAACGTCCAAAGATAAGTGAAAATTTGATATTTTTTCTATACACCTTTATTTCCCTTCTCCAAAAATTTTTTCAATACAAATTGTCACTGACAAGCTAGTGAATTTTTCTTTTAGGCTCTCTGATAGGAAAATTCTTTAAACGCAGTGACATTTTGGGGCAAATCATCTGATTTGTCCTTACTACACGTATATTGAAATAATATTCATATTTTTATTTTATAGAAACGAGGAGAGAAAATCCCAAAAAATTTGGAATAATAAAAAATAATATTTCCTAGGTACGCGCGATGTTTCTCGAACATGATCGGAATTCCCTTTTGTGTGCCCCAAAAGACAAAAACAAATGATTCGACAAATGATTCACCTCCGCTGATGAATCCATTGCGACTGCACCAAAAGGATATCCAAGAAACAAGAAAGAAAAACTATCAGCCGGCTATTTATACATCGAATTATGAATAGAGATTTTAATAGAGCGTCAGCGTCGTCAGTAACATTTTCATTGTGACTTACAGGCAATTTAGTCGAAAATCTATTCGAGACGCATATTAAGAAAGTACACCTGCCAAACAGTGTATCATCCGCAGCAATATACTAACTCCGATCCATCGCAATGTCCCCTCCAATCATCTCCGGTCTAATCAAAGATTTCTATATTTAATCGCGCCACAGTATGAGACATGAGCAGGTGACAATATATCTTGTTTTGTGAAATTTCATCGGATCGGTATTTATGTGAAACATACGACAAGATGCAGAAACATCCGAGAGCTGACTGTCACTCTCATATTTTCATCTCGTCTCTCGTCGTTTCTCCCTGAATAGATTTAGAAAATAATATCATGATCCTAAGATCCTTACGAAGAAAAACAGGGAGGAAAAGAAACAATGTTTCCTAAAAAGGCAAAAAGACCCTACCTAGCAACTACAGACCGATCGCACTGCTATCTATTATTTCAAAGATCATGGAGAAAGCTATCAACATCGAGCTCATGAAATACCTGGAACATTCAGGTATTATTAACGATAGGCAATATGGCTTTCGTCATCAAAGATCAACTGGTGACCCGCTCGCTTATACGTCTCACATATATGGCAGCAATCTATTTAAAAATATGGTGAAACCTTAGCCGTGGCACTTGATATCTCCAAAGCATTCGATCGAGTCTGGCACCACGGACTCCTCGCCAATCGCTTCCATCTTATGGCTTGCCTCCCCATCAGCTATGTTCTCTGCTAGCTAGTTTTCTCTAAAACAAGTCTCTTCATGTAGTGGTCGACGGAGTTTCATCTGACTCTCTTACCTTAAATGCTGGTGTTCCGCAAGGATCAACTCCAGCACCAACACTATTTCTACTCCATATCAACGATTAGTTAGAAGCAACTTCATGTCCAGTACACAGCTTCGCGGATGATAGTACCCTCCATACCGCCTTCTCTTCCAGGGCTCCAATACCAGCCAGGCAAATCAGAAACGAACGAGGAAGAAATGCTGACAACATAAATATGGACTCGGCAACAATAATTCTCGAATAGGGATCCAATAACTTTGTTGATTCCAATGCAAACAGAGCACAAGCATGCCTCTTCTCTAGGAAAGCCGATCTCACTGTGCCAAACATTAGCATGTCTCAATTGCTGAAAGTGCATCCCAAAAACTTGGTTTTCTGTTTTGGGCCAGAAGCTATTTCACTGCCAGTCAGCTGCTTATAATCTATAAGGCACAGATCCGACCTGTCCTGGAATACTGTTTCCATACTTGGAATGCGGCACCCAAACATACCCTGAAACTGTTGGATTCTGTCCAAAAAAGGGCAATTCGTCTCATGGGTGATGCCTCACTCACAAACACACTCACTTCTCTGGAACACCGTAGAAAAATTGACGATCTGGCTCTATTTTATAGATATTTTCATGGACGATGCTCTTCTGAAATATCAAAATTTGTACCTCCCTTGGCAGTCCCCGCGAGATTAACCCGTCAAGTTGAGGCTCCGCATCCCTTCGTGGTCACTTTGGAGACCTGCAGAACATCTATCTCCAAAGACTCGTTCATCCAATGGACAGCGAGGCTCTGGAACACATTGCCAAGGGAGGTTTTCTCCGATTCATATAACCCCCAGAAATTTGAGAAGAACACCAATTCCTACCTTATATCCCTTGGTTCCACGATGTTTTCTGAATATTACAGGATATCCCTTTTCGTGGGAACCAGAATATAAAAAAAAATTGAACCTGTGAAGATGACTATGTCCTTTTCTTCCTGTGAGGAAGAGAGATAATTAAACCGCAATGTCGATCACATTGTGTTCCTGGAGAAAATAACAAATGAAATATAACATTGTAGAGATGGATATGAATATTGATATGGATATATTATATGACCAATATCGAAATAATCAGAATGTTCGTTAAAAAACGTTGACTACGTCATCTCATCGCCATCTAGTGTCATGGTTTTGAGGTAGGGTCACGCCATGCATAGTAGAACGCTGTCATCTATAGTCTAGACATTCATGAACAAGTAATTGAGGTGCTGGACCTCATAATATATGTGGAAACAGTTCAAATCTGTCCGTTGTATATTATAAGAAACTGTTGAGGTGATTTGAAGTAGCCTTGCGCCCAGAATAAGAATCCGGATTTTTGAGGATCTGGATCTGACATGATTTTTCCATGAACAAATATTACTCATGGTTCATGGTGTTACCGAACTTACATATTATGAACCTAATAAGACCTATGCATCATAAAGTTAGTATACGAATAATATTACCACACATTTTTTTATCAGGTAAATACAGACTTGAGTTTTGGTGATGTCATTGACAGGTCTAAAATGCTCCTGTCGTGATTTCTTGGTTTCTAGGGATAACATCGAAATTCTAAAAAAAGCGGTATGAAGAGTTCACTGTCATTGGACAAGTATAGTAATCATATTGATATGGAGCAGAAATAACAATTACGAAACAGCCACAATCCTCATAGTGGAAAGAAATGTCGAATAAATACAAAAAAAGTCATTTCGACACAATGTTGATAAAATGAACAACAATGGTAGATTTTGGGAGAAAAACTACTACTTTCCTGGCTAATGCCACGCAGAACATTGAAATACATCGAGTCGTATAAACGATTACTGATACAAAGTGATTCTTTCCTGAATTCCTATTGATTTCGATTTAGTCAGGCCACGCTAGACATTCACAGACCGGTTTCGAGCCATTTGACTCTCATCAGTGCAGGGCAGTCCCCAGCAAGCAGTCCTAAACCACCGACTAAGCGTAGCCTAGCCAAACAAGAATAAAGTCGGCATCATATTTCCTCAGAAGCGTCCTTCATAGACAATATGAAAGCAATGCCATCTGAATATTCTGAATAGGAGAGAAGGAAAGAAACACCAACTACGAAAGAGCCACAATGCTCTGAGTGGAATGAAATTGGTCCTTATTGGAATTTTAGTTTGATTTATGTTTGGCTAGGCTACGCTTATTTGGCGGTCTTAGAACTGCTGGCTGGAGACTGCCCTGCACTGATGAGAGTCAACGAGCTCGAAACCGGTCTGTAGGTGTCTAGCGTGGCTTGGCTTAATCGAAATCTATAGGCATCCAGGAAATAATCACCTGTATCAGTATTCGTTTATACGACTCGATGTATTTCAATGTTCTGCGTGGCATTAGCCAGGAAAGTAGTTGTTTTTCTCCTGAAATCTACCATTTTTGTTCATTTTATGGACATTGTGTTGAAATGACTTTGAGCTTTTTGTATTTATTTAGAAATAACAATGTTGGTGCCAAAAAAAATCCTTGTGAGAAGACATAGCTGAGATGATGAGCCATCTTATATGATAGAAATTTGTAAAGAAGTCATTTTCATCGATAGATAATTCATCGAGAATATCAAGTTTCCAACATTGATGAAAATACGCGAGAACTGCAGATCATGTTTCTTGCCTTCTATGAGGAAACAAATTCAACATCTTGAGAATATCCGATTCTTGGCTTCGTAACTAATATCTTTCAAGTAATTTCCTTTGCCCGCAAGTATACGGAATCTAACAGAAATCGGCAATGTGCTTCAAAACAATTAAAACTGAACGGAAGGGTTGCATCGAAAAAATCGGATGATTTGTTGAAATGGGGGAAGCACCACTGGCTTCGAGACTTGCCATTCGCCAAGGCAAGAGTTAATTTTATATCTGGCGATATTTGAACATTGAACATCCGAATTCGACTCCAGCCACCCGAAATTTATCTAAAATCGATGACGCTTTAATTAATTAAATTAAAAGTGTCCTCAATTTATGTTACAGTCGGAAATCGTCTGCCTACAGATATATTGAAACTTTTGGAATGCCATACACAATTAGATTTAACAAACAGACATATTATTAAAACTTGTATCCAGCACATGAAAGTGATCATTGAATTTACAGGGCGAGTTTACCTCAGTTATATGATGAGAAAATGGAAAGCGATACGAAAATTGTCCTTGTCATAATTCCTAAATTATTAACTTTCGTGATATGAAACCATTCATGAAACTTGTACGGAATTCAATAAACAATCTGATAATGCAATGATGTACAGGGTGTCCCATTGAAAAAATAAACTCAATGTCGTTGCGCTTTCTAGAGATAACCATATTCTTGGATAGGTCCAACCAAATATTTGTTTGATTTTTCTACAGAACTTTCTTGACATATTCACGAAAGAAAATCTTGATTCGAATGGATATTTCTTCATTATCACATAGTAGAAGATCCGAACCTAAGTCGACCTTCACCGAGCTGATAATAGAACGAAATATATTTTATCATGAATTTAGTATATTAGAAAACATATTAAAAATGGGTTGCCTAAAAAAATCCTGGGCAGACTATTTTCAATTATTTTTCGAAAAATTATTTTTAATTAAATGTTGCAACATCAGGATAATAAAAAAATTGTGTCCTGACTGAAAGTATGAAACGTATAGAATGTGCAGCCGTTGGGGTGTCTACTATTTACCTGGGCGAACTACTGGGTTGTCAGGTAAACACAGATATATCGATGCCAGTTACTTTCACTGGATTGGATAATTTAAAAAAATGTATATCATCATAAGCGCTGTTTAATTGCGAACACGTTGATATAGGGTTGTCTGCGAAAATTCCGGTCCGATTAGGGGTTTTTAATTTCAACGCGCGTGGAAGTGTGTGACAGAGAGATCCGAGGTAAGTATACTGTGTGATAATAAAGGACCCAACATCGCAGTCGCTTGTGATGGGACCCTGAATAGTAGAAAGTGTGCGAAGTCAAATCCTGAAAACTATGGTTGGCATTTTGATGATTTCTTAAAACCAACAGGTTTTATCGGAGATCAAACTCCTTTGAAAATCCAGGACATTGTCGAAATGGAAGCAAATGACGAAGAATCTAATGAATCAGACGAATTCGAGAGTCAAAATGATACTTCTGATGAATCAGATATTGAATAGAAAATATTTATTAGAATTTATTTTTCATTAATATTATTTTTGTATTTATACTGTTTTTTAATAAAATTTCAAATCGTAATACAAGATGTCTAGTCTATCTTTTTTGTTATTTCTTAATTTAAATTTTTGGCGGTCCACTTTGTTTCTATTTCCAGAAAGAGCAAAAAAATTTCAAAGTAAGTAATTGATATTTTTATTGTCTATTATAGATTATAGATATATCATTATGGTTATAACGCAATATACTGATATTATATTGTTTTTATATATTAGTATTATATTAAATATATTTAATTATTATGTAATTAATTAATTATTTTTTTTGCTACTGAAATATCAGTTGCTCCAAAATAACACGCACTGTTTACTATATGAAGGGTAGTAGAGGTACCTCTACCCTCCATAGTTTACACACCGAGCATGCGCACTTTCTACTATTCAGGGTCCCATCACAAGCGACTGCGATGTTGGGTCCTTTATTATCACACAGTATACTTACCTCGGATCTCTCTGTCACACACTTCTACGCGCGTTGAAATTAAAAACCCCTAATCGGACCGGAATTTTCGCAGACAACCCTATATCAACGTGTTCGCAATTAAACAGCGCTTATGATGATATACATTTTTTTAAATTATCCAATCCAGTGAAAGTAACTGGCATCGATATACCTGTGTTTACCTGACAACCCAGTAGTTCGCCCAGGTAAATAGTAGACACCCCAACGGCTGCACATTCTATACGTTTCATACTTTCAGTCAGGACACAATTTTTTTATTATCCTGATGTTGCAACATTTAATTAAAAATAATTTTTCGAAAAATAATTAAAAATAGTCTGCCCAGGATTTTTTTAGGCAACCCATTTTTAATATGTTTTCTAATATACTAAATTCATGATAAAATATATTTCGTTCTATTATCAGCTCGGTGAAGGTCGACTTAGGTTCGGATCTTAGACTAACAGTACGTATTGGTCGAAGGAAGAATTAATTAGTTTTAGGCAAGAAAATGTTTCTATTGTCAAGTTGATCTCCCATCATATTTGAACAATTTTGTTCTTGAATCTAGAAATTTCGAGCTTGTTACAAATAGATAATATCTCATTAAAATAAGTGAATATTTTTTCAGAAGATCCTTATTCTCTTTTGCCAAAGATTATCATTTTGAAGGAAATCAAAATATAGCTCACTATTGGAGTTACAGTTGGTGAACAAAAAGCTTTATTATCAAAACTTGGTCATCCTATTATAACATAACAAAAATGAAAACATGTATAATATGAATTAAAACATATACATATAGTAAAATTACCAAAAATACTATATGTGTAGCTCAATATAGGAGGTGGAATATTCATTTTTCCATATTTTCGTGATTTCATTCTTGAACACTTCATCATTGAGAAACGAAGCTGCTTTGCACCCACCGTCTTCAGAAGACACAACAGCGGCAATAGTGCTGTAACTTCTGAATTATTCGAGATGATTGCCCCAAAATGTCACTGCGTTTAACGAATTTCTCTATCAGAAAGCCCAAAAGGAAAATCCAATAGCTTGTCAGTGACACTTTGTTTGGAAAAAAGTTTGAAGAGAAGAAATATAAATATATTCGAAAAATATCGATCTAATTTGTACTATTGTACTTAGCTTTGAAACGAAGAGACCTCTCCCTGTAAAGATGGAAGAACACTAGTACAATATCAAGAAAAACATATCGATCAATCAAAGCTAACTGAACATATCCTTACTGAAAATGGAAAACATATGGCAGAGTGGAATAATATTAAAATCATAGGAAAGGAAGACACCAACCGAAAGAGAAAATTTACGGAATCCGCTTGTATTCTTCTGAACGGAGACAATGGCATTGCTTTCTGTTCAGTTGATATAGATAGAACATGGTATTCACTGCTGAAGACGGAACATGAAAATGGTAGATTCAAGATCAATTAATGAAAACATTGTTGTGAAGTAATTTGGAACATGTAGTATATTCAAGTAGTTGAATGTCATTGGTAATGTCATAATTAATTCATTTGATGTATTGTCACATTTATCAATTCTATTAAAGGTATAATTGTATATCATTTGATTCCCTGCTTCCCACTGGAGATCCATTCATCTCAATTGGTTATGGGCCCAGATTCAAGTGCTTGAAATATTGAAAATCTCAGGAGTAAGCTCAGACCTGAACCCGATCAAAAATGTCATATCAGTTACCTCCGATCGAGAAACTAAAAGGGAGGGAAAATTACGACGCGTGGAAGGTCGGTGTTAGAGCCTATCTCGAAGATCAGGATTTGTGGGAAAGTGTTTCTGGTGTGTCAAATGATAGAAAAATGGACACGAAAGCCCGTTCGAAGCTCATCTTGTTGGTTGATCCCGTGTTGTATATTCACGTTCAAGAAACGAAAACTGCCAAAGAAGCTTGGCAAAACCTTGAAAAGGCCTTTGAAAACACTGGTCTCACGAGAAAAGTCGGTTTGTTGCGAAATTTGATCAGTACTCGTCTTGAAGATTGTGCAAGTGTCGAAGAATACGTGAATAAGATCATTCAAACAGCTTACAAGCTCAACTGCATCGACATGAAAGTTTCCGATGAATGGGTTGGTGCTATCCTTTTAGCCGGTCTTTCTGATCAGTATAAACCCATGATAATGGGAATCGAAAGCTCTGGTATTAAAGTGACCGCCGATGCAATAAAATCTAAGTTATTGCAAGACATATCTGTTGGAAAATCCGAAAAAGGTTCCGCAATGTTTGGGTACGGAAACAAAAATAGTTCGGATTCTGGCACAGATCGGAACCGTGAATATAAACATGTCATCGCCAGTAGTTCTTCGTGTACCAGGAATAATTCTAAACGAACAGGCAAAGGACCACGTTGTAATAAATGCAACAAATATGATGGACATATAGCGAAAAATTGTGTTGCGAATGTTCCGAAGAAACAGGTTTTTCAAAAAAATGACAAATCAGAATATACGATGTTCACAGCTTTGTCAGCTCACGTCAAATCAACTGATGGAAATTACTGGTTTCTCGACTCTGGGTGTTCCGCTCATCTGACTGTGGATAAATCAAATTTTATCAGTGAGAAAACATCGTCAAAGTTAACCATCACAACTGCAAATGATCAGAAAATGGAAACAAACTGTGTTGGTGATATTCAGTTACCCGTAAGAGTTTCTGATCGAAATTTTGATGTAAACGTCGAAAATGTTTATTATGTCCCCGATTTGAAAGTCAATCTTCTTTCCGTAAGCCAGATTGTTCAAAAAGGAAATAGAGTCATATTTCATTCACAAGGAGCTCAGATCATAAATGTTCAAGGAAAAGTTATTGCAACTGCAACTTTGCAAAATAATCTTTTCAAAATTGATAAGCCCTCCGAAACTGCAATGCTGACACGTTCTGAAATGCCTCAAAGTGCGTTATTATGGCATAAACGTATGGGACATGTGAATTTCTCCAATTTGAATAAGCTCAGAGATGGTTTAGTACATGGCATGAAATTCCCTGAGAAAATTCCCAAAGGATTTGTGTGTGAAATTTGTGCTACCAGTAAGAGTCACCGATTACCTTTCAGTGAAAGTACCACCAAGACATCCAGGTTGCTGCAGATCATTCATTCTGATGTTATGGGTCCTGTTGAATGTTCCCTGGCAGGTTCAAAATATATGTTGACGTTCTTGGACGATTTAAATCATAAAACATTTTGTTATTTTCTAAAGACAAAAGATCAAGTTTTCGAACGTTTTGTCGAGTTCAAAAATTTTGTGGAGAATCAAACAGGCCACAGAATTCAGATTCTTAGAACAGACAATGGTGGAGAGTATTGTTCCAAGAGATTTGATGATTTTCTTAGTTCAGCTGGAATTGAGCATCAGACCAGTGTACCGTATACACCCGAACAAAATGGCAAGGCTGAGCGTCTCAACCGTTCAATAATGGAACGTACTCGATGTCTTTTGAGTGAATCAGGACTTCCAAATAGTTTTTGGGCTGAGGCTGCCTACACCACTGTTTACTTAATCAATCGGTCCCCAAGTTCATGTGTCGAGAAGACTCCGGAGGAGATTTGGTGAGGAGTGAAACCTACTGTAGCGCACGCTCGCATTTTTGGATGCAAAGTATATGCACATATACCTGATGCGAAAAGGAGGAAACTGGATCCGAAATCGAAACCTTCCATTTTTGTTGGATATAGTCTAAATTCCAAAGCCTATAGATTGTATGATCCTGAACTCAAAACTGTCATAGTATCGAGAGATGTGATTTTCTCTGAGAACGAGAAAGGAAATTCACTTTTAAAGAAATCTTCTGAGGAAAATACATCATTTTACTTTCCTGAACCGGATATCGAATGGAATTCAAATCCGTCTGTTGAAAATGCATCTACAGAAGAAAGTGATGATCGTTCTGACTTAGAATTTTTTGATTTCACTGACGAGGAACACTCAAATCATGAAGATGATCATCCTGATCCAGATTCATCAAGGCAAATTACAAATCTTCCTGAACAAAATTTGCGAAGAGGAGACCGAATTAGAAGACCACCACAGGCCCACGATGATTATGTGAGTTATTTGGCTTTTGCTGAAAATTCCAACAATCCAACTTCTGTCGAGGAAGTGCTGGCAAGCCCAGACAAAGAAAACTGGCTCAAGGCGATGGATCGAGAATACGAAGCCCAGATGGACAATGGCACATGGGAATTGGTGGATCTCCCTGAAGATCGAAAACCTCTGAGAAGCAAATGGGTTTTTAAAATCAAGAAGGATGCCTCTGGGAAAATAACACACTATAAAGCACGACTGGTTGTTAAAGATTGTGGCCAAAAGAGAGGGGTAGATTACGAAGAGACGTATTCTCCAGTAATCCGATACAGCTCCATCAGATATCTCCTGGTCTTAGCTGCTCAGTACAACCTTGACATAGAGCAGATGGATGCGGTAACAGCTTTCCTCCAGGGTGATCTTACAGAGGAAATTTACATGCTCCAGCCTGAACTCTATGCATCAGACTCAAATAAAGTATGCAAGCTGAAAAAGAGTATATATGGTCTTAAACAGGCAAGCAGAGTTTGGAATTTGAAGCTTGACAGTGTTTTAAAAAATTGCAAGCTCCGGCAATCCAAATTTGATTCTTGCATATACTATCATATTTCAGATAATAAAATTTTGATAGTGGCCGTATATGTCGACGATCTTTTGTTATTTTCGAACGATAAATCGTTCAAGGATAACCTGAAAACCCGATTAATGAAAAGTTTCAAGATGGTCGACATGGGGGAGGCAAAATCTATCCTAGGATTCCGGATCAGGCGTGATCGAGCTAATCAGAAGATTTGGATTGACCAGCAAATTTATATAGAAGATGTATTGAAAAGGTTCAACATGCTCGATTGTGATCCCGCGGATACGCCAATTTCTCCTAGTGAGAAGTTATCCAGAGAACATGCTCCCAAAACTCCAGATGAAATAACCAAGATGAGATCTGTCCCCTATCAAGAAGCAGTTGGCAGTCTTCTTTTTGCCGCTCAAGTTTCTCGGCCAGATGTCAATTTTGCGGTTAGTTATGTGAGTCGCTTCAATCAGAATCCTGGAAAGGCACATTGGACAGCCGTGAAGCGTATCATGCGCTATCTCAAAGGAACAGCCCATTGGAAACTCGAATTCAATGGTAGGGACACGAACATCAGTGATATTACTGGATATAGTGACTCAGATTGGGCAAGTGACGAAGATGAGCGACGTAGTGTCACCGGCTACATCTTCCTGAAGAATAACTCACCTATCTCGTGGGCCACTAAGCGTCAGCCTACCATAGCTCTGTCAACTACTGAAGCTGAGTATATGGCTATGTCAGCAGCGATACAGGAAGCACTCTGGCTCCGAGGCCTTGCTAGTGAATTATTTTTTGCTACTGCCAAACAGCCAACTATACTCAATTTTGATAACCAAGGCGCTCAGAACTTGGCTCAAAATGGTGCTTATCAGGCTCGAACTAAGCACATTGATGTGCGACATCATTTCATACGGGAACGTATTCTCCGTCAAGAAATAAAGTTGCATCATGTTCCAACACAAGATATGGTAGCGGATTCTTTCACGAAATCTTTGAATCGTGATAAATTTCGTACATGTTTGGTTCGCCAAGGACTTGTCCCAAATAGGGAGGGTGTTGTGAAGTAATTTGGAACATGTAGTATATTCAAGTAGTTGAATGTCATTGGTAATGTCATAATTAATTCATTTGATGTATTGTCACATTTATCAATTCTATTAAAGGTATAATTGTATATCATTTGATTCCCTGCTTCCCACTGGAGATCCATTCATCTCAATTAACATCCTGTAACTCTATCCGTCATTCGGTTGCCCCCTTACGAGCAACCCTCAGAAGTCTTCGAGAGTCTTGTGCGAGCAAGGAATGACAGGGGCCTTACCTTCTAACGTGTGATCCCAAACACTTTCTTGGGCCAACAGAAAAATTTCTGCAGTCGATGGGAATCGAACCCACGACCGGCAAGCGAATGCGGTTAGAATATTGACACTGTCCGCACGGCTACCTGGCCTCTTCCATTTTTGTATACTAACATCATCACTCATGCATATGCCAACATCAGTATGACACTGAGGAGTGTCAAACTAGAGCAGAATTTTCGAAGAAAAATATTTAACATTTTTATGTTGAGAACGGGAGCAGATTCGTTCCCGAAACGTCCAAAGCTAGGGGAAAATTCGATATTTTTCAATCTATATTCCTTTTCTTCAAACTTTTCTCCACACAAAAAGTGTCACTGACAAGCCATTGGATTTTTCTTTTAGGCTTCTTGGTAAAAAAATTGCATTGAATTCAAAAAGTATTCATATTTTTATCTACTCACTGGATCGAAAATAGACGTTTGCTCCTTCATTTAAGGAATCGAAGTTGTCAATTTACCTCCACGGGAGGAAAAAATATTAACTCCCGTGGGAGGTAACATAAATTGGCTTCAGGATGCATCCTTTGGCGTCGATATACCTATAAAATCTGTGCAATCCAAGAAATCAATGTCTTTATTATTACTAGTATGAAACAAAAAATAATGATATTCTTTTTGAATTCCAATGATATCATACGATTCTTCATATTCTGTAACAAATTTAGTAACACAATTTACAAATCAATTCATTCATGATGACAGAAGTGTCAAATTGACTTTCGTTTCAAATGCCGTCAATTGTCCATGGCTACCTTTTGCAATGCATAACGATTTGGATCGAGAGTAGACCGCCTGAAGCACAATTTCAAGAATGATGCTATAAAAAATGCGTTTGTTGATAAAATCTTATATACAGTGTGAATCATTTCAAATGCCCCCCCCCCCTCTATATCTCAGCTATCAGTCGTGCGATCTTCACCAAATTTGTATCGGTATGAATAATCTTCAATATGACCAGTTCTTCAGGGAAAAACATAATTTTAGACAGTGCCGTGCATTTTTATTGAAATGAATTGGGGTCAGTTTTTTATTAAATCATATTATAGGCATTTTTCTACAGGAAAGCTGACCTCATAATATTATTCTTCATGGTTTCGAACCCACATTATATGTGGATTTTCATAAGATGCCTATGAAGGGTTTCAGAAAAACAGGCACATCTAAAGCATGCAGCCTCTTTGCGAACGTGATAATTATTTACTCGGAAACGGTGCGTTCAACATAAAAAAGTATAACCCGTTTTTGCTTCCAAATCATGATTCTTTACCTACCGGAGCCATTAAACGTTTCAAAATTCGTAGTTGATTTGAAGTCACTATTTATGCGAGACTGAAAATGAAAAAATGAAATCAATCCTGTTAATTCGGAATTAGGTGATTTTTTGCATATGGAGGTTCGAATGCATGAGGAACAATAATATGGGTTTAGATTTTCTGTAAAAAAATGCCTAATATGATTTTATGAAAAATTTACCCCTTTTTATTTCAATAACACGGAACTGTCCAAAATAATGTGCATCTCTGTAAAACTGATCATATTGATGGTTATTCATACCACACCAAATTTGGTTGGAATCGCATGACTAATTACTGAGATATAAAGGGGGGCCGTTTAAAGTGAGACACGCTGTATATATCATGGGAGCAACGCTACGCGTCGTGCATCAAACTTCACACGCGGGAGGAAATGCGTATCTTTCCTCACTTGATATATAAACAGCTATTATTGTGTAGAATCCCAAATAATCAAGTGAAATGACTGTCCAATAATTGACAAGAACAATTTTGTTAACACCAACTTTTGATATTTGGATAGGACACCATGGTCTCTTAAAAAAAATTATATTTCTAGACGATATTTTCAAAATTAAAATGGATTGGTCGGCATGCTTTGAAGATTGATAATCAGCGCAGATATACGCAACATTACCTCAACATCTCTCAAAATCCCCATGTAAAAGATCTAAAAATGCACTGTCCATATATACCCAGTAAGAAAAATCATGGAATTCTTTTTTGATATTCTACTGGCAAATTGTCAATGACCAAATCGATATTTTTGATATGAGAGGTGACTGTTCCTATAATGGGAAACCAGAACCATATGATCTCAGTTGTCGTTCCAATAACGATCATCTGTTTCTCCTCAATAACAACGACTATTACTGGTTACTGCGATAACGATAAGCAATTTCAGCCAAACAAGACCGAAACTCTCGTTCTATCGGTGTAAACGAAGTTCTGGAAGTTTTGAGTGGAACGATTGTTATTGGTTTGGAACAATAGCAAAGCAAGAGGACATTTCTTCGATTGCCTGATGTTTTTCGGTATACAAGTCAAATTACGACTCAGAATATAACGTCTGGATGCCGATGAATATGTTTTCAAATGAATGTTTATTTTCTGCAAAACTGAAGGTTCGAAAATCGAATAAATGAATATTGGGAGCTTTACTACCTTCTTTTTCAATATGATTTAAATTTTTTTCATTATCTTTTGGAGCGCACGAAAGGTCATCCCTAATATGTTCTGGGAAAATCGTGCCTATCTAGGAAGGATAAGGAGAGGAAGTAGATATTAGACTTTTTTTTGAACTTCTGAATATTTCAAGTTCTTCGAAATACCTCCATCGGCAAAGAATTCCAAACCTTTGCCGCTCCATATATACAAATGAGTTCTGGTGAAGAATTGCTCGACATATCTTGAGGTTTTTTTCATGTTCTGGTTCCCACGAAAAGGGATATCCTGTCATGTTCAGAGAACATCGTGAGAACCAAGGGAAATGAGGTAGGAATTGGTGTTCTTCTTGAATTTCTGGAGGTTATATGCCTCGAGGAACACCTCCCTTGGATGTGATCTAGAGCCTCGCTGTTCGTTGGATGAACGAGTCTTTGGAAAGAGATGTTCTGCAGGTCTCCAAAGTGACCATGAAGGGTTGCGAAGCCTCAACTTGACGAGTAAATCTCGCGGGGACTGCCAAGGGAGGAACAATTGTTGATATTTCAGAAGAGCATCGTCCATGAAAATATCTATGAAATCGAGCCAGATCGCCAATTTTTCTACGGTGTTCCAGAGAAGTGAGTGAGTTTGTGAGCGAGGTATCACCCACGAGACGAATTGCCCTTTTTTGGACAGAAAACCAAGTTATTGGGATGCACTTTTAGCAATTGATCTCACGTGATTTTCCCAAGAAAGATTATTGCTGATAGTAATACCAAGCATCGAAATGGATGTCTTCAAAAGTATGGTTACTTCACTTACTTCTGACAAGCTTTTATGTTGGGCTCAGTGAGATCGGCTTTTCTAGAGAAGAGGCATGCTTGTGTTTTGTTTGCATTGCAGTCTACGAAATTATTCGATCCCCATTCGAGAATTGTTGCCAAATCCGTATTTATGACCACGAAAGAATGTGCAGACAGAGCTTTGTCAATTCCGTTCGACTGGTATTGCTAGTGATGAAATCTAGAGAAAAGTGATAAGTGGTCGACATTCATAAGGTGTTTCAATGTTGAGTGTGAGTTAGGCATCACCAATCAGGTGGATGGCTCGTATCTAGATAGAATCTAAAAGTTGGGTGCTGAACCCCATATATGAGAATAGTATTCTGAAACTGGTCGTATCTGTGCTTTGTAGATAATGAAAAGCTGTTGAGGTTGAAAGTATATTTTTCCCTCCATCAGGTGTGGACCGAGATTGAGACATTATTGAGTGGAGTTTGAGTGAAATTTCACTAATTTTTTTTCAGTGTGTGTTGATAACAGGGAGATGCACGCTCCCCTTATCCCTCTGAGCCCCCTCTCTGTGGGCCCCCATGAATCAAGATACATGCATATATTGCGAAAATTTATTTGGATGGTAGTTGATAAAATCGACATAAGCCAACATAAAACTGTCAATATCAAATTTATGTTGTGAAATCTCCAGCTAGATCAGATCGAGAAAAAATCCCACAAGGATTAGATATTCTAAACAGATCCATTAATAAATCAGGAATCAATGGCCCTATAGAAAAAACCCTTTCCTGGGCTTCCTTACATATATTTAAATATCTTGAGTAAACAAATTAGAAATAAAAATATGCACGCAAGGCCGAAATTCCAGCCAGGGTCCCACACTTTGTGCATTTCGTATGCAAATATACCGAGCGTTCCGAGAGAAGGATTAAACGTATGGATCCATCAATGGTCTCGATGATATATTAAACCTTTGAATGAATGGGTAATGTCCTTCGGGCTATAAAAAGAGGATTTTGGTTTTGAATTCGATATCATAAAGGATTTCACGGTCGCGTTCGATTGCTCCTTATAATAATGATAGGGAAAGGGAGCGCGATCGAGGAAGGGTATTGTAAACCTTCACACAGGTAGATCGTCTTTGTTGGTGTCTTTTGGCGCGTTCATGGTCTACACAAGTCTACATTATGAATTCGATAGATTTGGAAATGTGTCATTTTCCAACTAGCATTTTCAGTTAAAGGCCCTATCGGACTCAAGAAACTATTATTATACCATATGAGTAGCCAACATAATTCTACGTCAAAAGAAGCTACTTTGATCTTTGACAAGTCTTTAGGGCATTTCTCAATATAACGTCGTTATTTATTTTCATTAACCAAACGTTGTGAAATAAATTGAATTACAACAAATCTGGCCTGCTGAATGGATTGCTGCAATCCAAATTGCTTTAAAAGCAATAGAAAAACATAAAACCGAGAAATGGTTATGTCAAAGTTAGTGATTCACACGAGACCAACGAGACGAGACTTCCATAAAGTCTCGTCTCGTCTCGCTGATGAAATATGAAGTCTTGTCTCGAGTCTCGTCTCGCAGCCTCCAGTCTCGTCTTGTCTCGCGTCTCGTACGAGAGTCTCGCAGATGTATCGCGATATCGTCATGCTAAATCTCTTTCCAGTCTAGTACGGGATATTCACCTTTACCTCCTTTCTAGGTATAATATAGTAGTAGGAAGACCAAATTACAACAAAAATAACATTATTTATTGAAAAGTAAGTACCTTATATAGGTACATACTTACATCATGCATCTGAACAAGAAAGCTGAAGTAGCCAGTATATTATGCTTATATTAAGAGATCTCGTGCCATCAAACTTAGAATGGAAAATTCAGAAGCATGAATTTTCCATTATTGCAATATATCTGATGAGAATATTTTTGAAGCTCCTGCATCCATACTCCCGTCAAAACAAAGTTATTCTTTATCTTAGACTATTTAGCACAGAATTACTTATTTATAGATTTTCAGGTAGTCATTCAATTTGCGATCTGTCGTTATTGCAGAATTGCCTTTATTTTCCGCCGCCATAAGAGATCATGGATTGTGTATTTCAAAGTTTTTATGAATGAAATGTTCTGTCTATCTGTGCTAAATAGTCTGGAATCTGTCTAAATATGTTTTATTATGAATGAAATTCTCAAGTCTGCAGTCGGCACGCAGAAATATTCACCTGCGAGACTCTCGCACGACTCGCACGAGACACGAGAAGTCTTGCACGAGACTCGAGACGAGACCAATAAAAGTCTCGTCTCGTCTTGTCCGAGTCTCATCTCGAGTCTTGTCTCGAAAACGAGACGAGACCATCCGAGACTCTCGAAAACGAGTCTCTCGCGGGCACCACTATTCAAAGTTACCGTAAACAAGGCGACTTTAGATAAAAACTGTTTTTATTTTTTTACATTCGAGATAGATACGAAAATTCATGTGGATATTGTTAGTTTTTGTAGCATAACAACACACATACTAGATTCCGTGAGTGATTTCGTTGCGATTTTTAGTGTGTGATGGTTTGAGCAAAAGAATTTTGGGTTCGAGCGGTCGAAATCACTTTTAAAAAATGAGCTGAACTTGAGTCAAAAAATTATGTTCTCGGGTTGAGGCTCATTCAGTAACTTATTTTATTTTCTATTAGATTACATTACACAATATTCAAAGGCAAACTACAAGTCTGCAAATGACTAACAATATTTCGATAATTAATACAATGGAGTAGTTGTCTAGTGCCTCTTTTGAATATTACAATGCGATGCTGATGGTAAATATTATATAAATACAGGGTGATTCACATAAGAACCGACATAGAGCAGGGGCATGTAGGGGGTCCCAAAATATGGCAATTTAACGCAACTTACCTCTATACCAAGTTGCTTCCCTAAGGAGATATAGGCGTTGAAATTGAAGTTATAAATTTTGAAAAAAATCAATATCTCCGTTATTCTTGAACTTAAAGCAACCAAATTTGATACACTTTGTGGATGTATTTAGGGCGTTACTTGACAGTAACTAGAGTTCAATTGAAATTTGTAAAGGGGCTATACCGGGTGGCCCACCATTAATATTCAACATAATTTTGTTAACACTTGATGGATTTCAAAAATCTCTGCTTTGTTTTGTAGGCAATTGAATTATAAAACTTTTCTTACTCCAGTAATTTTTCGAAAAACCTCATCATTTTCATCAAAAACTCGAATAACTGAAAACGCGCGCTCTAGGTGTGTTATTTAAAATCATCGAAAATTCAAAAGTTGGCTATGAAAATAAACGTCAAACTTGACAATGAGGCAAGTGAGTTGTTCAATTGAGTAATTGTTGTTTGAGTGTTTTTAAAATGAACGGGAAGTTTTCTTTTAACGAGCAAGTTGACATGCTGTTAGTGCTATGCCTATAACTCATTAGGAAAGCAACTTGGTAAAGAGGTAAGTTGCGTTAAATTGCCATATTTTGGGACCCCCTACATACCCCTGCCCTATTTCGGTTGTTATGTGAATCACCCTGTATATCAGGAATTACATAAAATCAATGTTACCTACTTCATAACGTATATTTAATGTTACTCAAAACATCTCAACAATGTTGTATATTAACATTCTGATTATTTTCTAGGAGTTCAGGTTATTTCTATTTTTTTTGGAATCATCAAGAGAATTATCTGAATGATCTTCAGAAAAGACAGAGAAGATGATCTATCCCTGAATATAACTGTGTTAATAAATTGATCTTGCCGTGCTTCTTGACGGCTATATAAGTATGATCCAGTTACACAGTGATATTTTGAGACAGATCTAAATTGTTCTAAAATTGTTCTATCCGTCATTCGATTGCCCCCTTACGAGCAACCCTCAGAAGTCTTCGAAAGACTTGTGCGAGCAAGGAATGACGGGGGCCTTACCTTTTAACGTGTGATCCCAAACACTTTCTTAGGCCATCAGAAAAAGTCTGCGTTCGTGGGTCTCGAACCCACGATCGATACCTTGACGTGAATCGATATTGAAGCATCGAAGCACTGAGGTACGCCGAGATATTCTCAGATAAATTATGAACATATAAAAATGGATATATATTTATATAAAGCAATACATTGAGAATTCGCATTCTCTATGTGATGAGAATATTTACTCTTTTTCAGAGAGAGGTTTTGTTCTAAGAAGCTTCTAGAACAAAAAGAAGGAGACGGAAGATCATTCGAGAACGTTCTCGAACCAAAGCCAGCCAAGTGATCTCATATATAAACGGCCGAAAAACTGCCGTCAGTCAGTCAAACAGCGAGTGTCAGAGAGACGCAGTTATATACCGCGTGATATAAATCGTTTCACATAAATAGTAGTTATAAGTTTGATGTATATACGAGTTTTTGGAAGTTTCCTGACTTATTTCGAAATTCTATTCTAACTATGTTCTGCTTCAATAGCTATGATATATAACTCACCCATTCTATTTGTAATTTGTGAAATATGTAAACAATTCGTTTTTTCATATCCCTCCTACTTTTTTACATATTATGGAATACAGATTACGATTGGTTGCTTTTCTATATCTATAATCCAGCCAGAGCAAACCTGGAATATATATAGGTATCACGAGCAATTCATATTTTCATTCGAATTTGTTTCAATCCAAGAATTGTTTAGTTCTTAAGTTACTTCGATAACTACGAATAATATCTGAAAATCAATATTTTCACTATATAATCACACTCATTGACCTGTTCAACAACAAACAAAATGGCTGGAATGGAATTGAGTTGACTTTTGAGAGTTGACAAGGTAACTTTGCCGTAGAAAAAAAAAGAATCTCCTTGTATCCTGTATACATGTTAGCTAGGCTATTTTTATAAGGTGGTGAAACAAAAAATAACATAACAACTCTGTCTGAGAAATATCTCAACAACCTGAAATTAACATATCACAATATTATCTAATGATATTGATTTTAATATTTATGCAACGTCTCATATACGTTTTAATCCATAATATTATGTATACTTCAGAAGGACATTATCGCAATATTATTTCAACAATATCACAAAACTTTTGTCTGAAAAATATTTTTGTTACATACAGGCTGAAAGTTTGGATGAACTTCGTTAACGCATCATCGAAAGCTGCCGTGATCTTACACAACATGTTTTTGAAAATGTCCGTCAGGAATTTGAACATCGCCTATATCATTGTTTGGCCAATAACGAACAACATTTTGAACACTTATTGAAATAAAAATTTATATTTTCGTGTGTTTTTTTTTTCTATCTGAACAAATTAAGATAAATAAAGATTTTTCTAATTATCTCGAAAACGAATCGACCGATTTTGAGAAACCAAACGCCACAATAAAGGAATTAAAAAGACCTTTCAAATGAGCTATCACTCGATACCCCTTACCATTCAAGATTTTTAGGGGGGTAGCTCCTGAGGGCAGGGGGTAAAAGGAGGCGAAGCCATTTTTGCTTAAAAAGTTGTCCCCCTCGATAAATTTTTTTACATGTTTCGGCGATTTTTTTAAAAACCTTCATGTTTCGAGGAATTCGAGGTGGGAAGTTTTCAAATGAACACCCTGTATATCATGTTTAGTGGGTGATGAGTGCGACAAAAAGAAATAGGTTAACCCATTCGGAATATTCCAGTGGCATAAAATTTCAGCCTTTGATTGCATTCTGTCAACGCTTTCAAACTTTCATTGCTGAACATGCCCAATAGGAAAGATTGAAAAGAACTGAAAATTTCCGGGATATATTTCCAACTCCACGTACTCGAAAGAACAATAAAATTCAATTTTCTTCCTTCTCTTTCGTGCTCAGCCTTCTTTTGCATCACGTTTGTTTGAGTAGTCTTTATTTTAATATAAAATAATTAAAATTGCATTGTCTGGCCAGCTGTGTACGTATGTTATTCTTTTGTTCGGCTTACCTTTTCGCTTTAGAGGTGGGTAATTTTTTTATTATTTATTTACAAACCTGCACACATATTTTCGACGTGAATTTTAATATTTAATCTCTTTAGTCTTTGCATCGGAATTAGGATAACTATGTTTTAAATAAATGTGACTCTGTTTTGAATGTTTGCAGTTTGATTCTGTTGTACACGTCGGAATATTTCAATTAATGAACAATGGAAATCTAGTTAGGGAGTTATCAGATAAAAACCATGATAAAATGATTACTAAACAAGAGTTTTCAGACCTTTTGTTGCTGTCGATATATCTCAATGTCATATTGAAATATACTCCGGGCCAAAATGATCTATTATGGAATTTCCATTGAGCCCTCTATATATTGGCTGAAATTTTCAACGATAACCTGGAGCGTGATAGATACGTAGATGACGTATCTTCTTTCAATATTTCTGTGCATTTACTGTCTTTTAGGTGTGTTGAAGAAAACATATACTGTCTCAATTGTTCGAACGCAACTTCTCAACAATTGTACTTCGGAAGAATAAGAAAGAGCAAGGTTTTTAGGCTATGTGAAACACAATGTACGTGAAGAGCTGTCTTGTACTGTTTAAAAATTGAAGCTTGTATACCTTAGAATCCGCCGGTCATATTATATTGGAAGCCCCGTCATATCCTTGACCCCTTAGATAAGAAATATCTAGACATTGCACTGTTGTATTCCTTTTATTATTTCATTAGCTAGAGCTTCTCCGAACGTCGATGGTACAGGAACAAATAGTAGGAAATGCTCACAAATCTGTCAGCTGTCAGCAGTTTCATCGGCCTATATAGTAAAGCACTCTGCAGCATCAACTTAATCGGTGATTTTTTTTCTTTATTATTATGTCACATGCCTCAATAATTTCGTTTTGAATCCTTCAACTTATATACTGCATTTCGGCCACTAGTCTCAAAATGTAACCCTTCAACAGCTAGCGTTACCATACGGTAACGCCTACCAGGTTGTACATCAAGCTCCGCCATATATTCCTGAGGTTAATAAAAATTCGAACTCTGCAAGAGGGGATACATACCTATCCCTTCCCGAAAAAAATATAAAGTGTTGCGAACGGCACGCTTCACGGATTTTTTTTCAATCTCAAATGTGAAAAAAGAATCGTAGAAACTGAAAGTATTTTACTATAATTTGGTAAATTACTAACTAATTATCGGTATACGCTGATCTTCATGTTGATAGGAATACCGAAAAATTGGTAGGTTTCGCTTCGGCAATGGTTGTATGTGTTCGCGGGCAGGTCTTTGGAGGGGGCACGTGCCCCAATGCTCCCCCCCCTTGCCGCGGCCTACCCTATAACGCCGCTACTGGGGTTTTACTTGAAGCACCCTGTGTATATAATGAATTAAACACCCTTTAGGCCTCCAATAAACAACCCATTCACACGCTGAACGCAAAATAATATCGGGTGAACAAATAATACGGTCTATTCTCTGGCAAACTGAACTCTACCTACCTTCATCTAGAAATTGGCTGATGGTCATTGTGTAACAATTCGCTGGCCACAATTCGAGAAATTGAACAATATACCTTCGGTCAACAACGGCATAGAGAGAATCTTTATTAGGGGTATACCCCAAAAGGCCATTGACCGAAGTCTTTCAGCCCCAGACAACAGCATATATTCGCCGAAATGAATTTTTGATAGTCGGCGGTCAGGTTCTTTAGGTGTACTTCGTTAATTAAATTTTGGGACTATTGACATAGGACAATTATTTTGAGACTGGATGACTGCTTGGTTTCCGGATGATTGCACGAACTTTAGAGTACACCAACTCAAACTGGTTCACTACTACAAACCGATTCAAAATTTGCAAATTTCGTAAACTACCGACTGTCACTTCAGGTTTAACCAATAGTTCTAAATAGATAACCCCATATATTGCCCAATAATTGGATATTATAGAAGAATGTGAATGCAAAGGATCTCTTACAGCTTTGTCGAAATGAGGAGGCGCACCATCGTGCATAAACCACATATCATATCGAATATCAAAAAAACTTCTTCTAACAACGGATCTGGATGATCTTGCAAAAAGTGGGATATTTATTTACATTCGTACCTCCATTAACGATATGCGATCCATAATTGAGCAGTTGCCAATTTGTCCTATCCATATAAGTGGTTAATAAATGGAGTTTTATAATACCTTTGGAACGGTTGGGATGTTTGTTTTCAAATGCCATTTTCTCTAGATCGGTACAAGATAGCGATTGAAATGAGGTATACCATTTTTGTAGAAAGAAGATGAAGGGATCAAACGATGAGAGCAAAATGTAAAATTTGTCACCTCTGTCAAAAATGCTTGCATTCAGCGGCAAAAATGTATCCTGTATGAAACACAACCACTGAAAAGCCATTTACGTATATGGAAAGGTGAATTAGTGCCTTATCATTCAAAACTTGATCTTTGCGGACACCCTGTATGCAAAATGTTTCGTCATTTATTTTACTTATGCCCATTTGGCTGGCACGCCGACCACAATGGCTGAAGGGCCGTGATAAAAAACTAGCCATGCGGCAATTTACATCAGAAAAGGAAATAGGCGCATTCTTGTTCCTCCGTTTGTATATTTCCTATTTTGAAATCCGTTGATGCAATTAAGCTGGACGTTATCATATTTTCATAACGTGGAAACATCGTGTGATTATATAATTACTTTACCGAATTCCACAAGATAATCGGGCCGAGAAGAGGAACGTGTATAATTCATAGAAGATCCCTTCAGAAAATTTTAGAAAATTCAATGCAATGCAAAATAGAAAAATTCGATCATTATTTTTTTTTTCATCTCATTCACTCATGGAGGGTTTTTGTAGGTATCACTCACAAACCAAAACGTTATATTATATCGATATGCGATTTATTTATATCTGTCGATGGATATGTAAATATGTATGAATGATTATGAAAGGGATATTGAGAGAACTGTTTCAAGCAGACTAGGAAGAAATCATTGGACATAGCCATCATCAGTAGGTAGGTTAGAAATATGCAAAACATAGACAACACTTGATGGCAGACGGAACAACAAATCAACGGAGTCAACAAACAGAAGCCTGAAGCACAATTATTGTGGTTTCGGTTAGCAGACTCTGCATTCCAGAGCAACCAACTAACGTCAAAAGAAGCAGAATTATGACGAAAGGGATATTGAGGGAACTGTTTAAAGCAAACTAAGAAGAAATTATTGGACATAGCCCTCTTCCTATCGTTAATGGTTTTGCAACGCACTTCACCAGTGTTAAATCACATTAATCTGCTTTCCAAACATTTACTCATGATTTTTAATCTTGCTTTGCAGAAAAACTACTTCCCTAAGATTTATAAACTCTCAAGAATATGTCCTGTCTTAAAATCTGGCAAAATCACACTCATTGAAAACTATACAGACCAATAGTGATTATTTTGGTATTCTCGAAAATACTTGAGATCATTCTATCCGTTCATTTCTCTATCTGAGTTTCAACATGGTTTTGTCAAGGCTAGAAACACTGCAACGAACCTCTGTATTTCAGATTGTTTAGACCGGAGAAATCAGGTTGATGTTATTTATAGTGACTTCAGTGAAGCCTTATTTGATCGCGTGTCACATCAACAACTAATAAATAAGTTATCGAGCTTTGGTATCTCTACAAGTATATTCAGTTGCTCCTCAAGTCATACTTATCTGACCGTAGTTTTTATGTTGAATGCGATGGAATCAAATCTTCCTGCTTTACAGCATCTTCAGGTGTCCCTCAAGGATCAAATCTTGGACCTTTACTTTTTCTAATTTTTATCAACGATATTGCTGATTATATCCTATCCCAAAAACTTTTATTTGCTGATGATATGAAGATATACAGTAAAATTAAAGATGAAATGGATGGCATTGCCCTGCAGGAAGACTTAAATTCACTGAGTCACTGGTGCTTCCAGAACAAACTTCCGTTGAATATTAATAAATGTAAAGTTATAACATCCACTCCAAAAGTTGTTCCAGTCACATTCAACTATAAGCTTGATGACAATATTCTAGTATGAGTCACTGAATCGAAAGACTTAGGAGTCATATTTGATCAAAAACTTACGTTTTCCAATCACATTGGTCATATAATTTCGGCTTCAATGAAAAATTCAGGTGTTCTGCTGTAAAGACTTCAGATCATTTGATTCTCTGAAAAGCGTATATCTAACGTCAATCAGAACTAAGCTCGATTATTGTATAGTATTGTTTGGAATCCGTCTCATAACAAATATATATCAGCTATTGAGAATGTTCAGGGAAGTTTTTTTAAATTTGCATTTTATAAAAGGCATGGTAATTATCCTGCAAGAGGTTATAACTATGACCTACTCCTTACTGAGTGCAATTTGATATCACTTAGAGACTTATGAACTTGTCAACAGAGATGGAATGTCGAACTTTTTCCCGTCACAGAAAAAACAATCATTATATAATGAAGATTTGAGCAATTCTCTGATAGATGGCACCACAAACATATACGACAGAATTTTTTTTGAGTAAATGTAGGCTTGATCCATTCGTTTATTTCAATAACAAAAAAATCTAGTTTTTTGAGTTAATATATCGCTCGTTTTTGACAGCATAGCTCGACCGAAAAAACATATAACTGTGACAATACTAGGCATACCAGAAGAAGATGAGCGTATACCAACTTTAATATAATAACTAAGTTTAGCCCTAATGAGTATTCATTGAAATATTCAGGAGTAACCATACCTATGAAAACATCCATTTCGATGCTTGGTATCACTATCATCAGCAATAACCATTCTTGGGAAAATCACGTGAGATCAATTGCTAAAAGTATATCCCAAAATCTTGGTTTTTTGTTTCGGGCCAGGAGCTATTTCACTTCCAGTCAGCTGCTTATAATCTATTAGGCACAGATCCGACCTGTCCTGGAAACCTGTTCCCATATTTGGAGTGCAGCACCCAAACATACCCTGAAACTGTTGGATTCTGTCGAAAAAAGGGCAATTCATCTCGCGGGTGATGCCTCGCTCTTAAACTCAAGAAGAACACCAATTCCTACCTTATTTCCCTTGGTTTTCCCTGAACATTATAGGATACCCCTTTTCGTGGGAACTAGAACATAAAAAAAAACAATCGAAGAATTGCACTCTAGTTGTATGGACCGAAAGATATGAATATTTCCTATTCTATAAGAATTTCGTTTCGTTTTATTCTTTTCTTCAATTTGTTATTTTTTTTTTAAATAATAAGCCTATAGATTTGCCCATGTATTGATCCTTCCTTGAAGTTTTCCTTGCAAATCATTCAAAATCAAGCATTTTCCCTATATGAAATGTATTTCTTGCTACGCACTGTTATCAGAACTCGATTAATCAACACCCTGTATGTGCATGTGTATTCAGCTTGTACATGGTTGAACGATTGCAACGAATAGAATGTAATCAATATTCCTGACGCAGTTAAAGAACAATTTGAATCGGTTTCTTGTTCCCGAAAAAAAATTTAAACATTGGAAAACTTCCCAGCAGGTCACGGGAGGCCGTTCTTTCTCTGGCTGGCCGCACAGGACTACAGGACAATAGTGGCGAGTGGCGACTTCGGAAAATTTACGATCTTAATGCGATTCTCAATTAGAGCGGTAATAGGTCGGGTGTACCCTGCAGTAATGAACTATTGCCCGATGGAATTCAGTTTTGTGACCGAGGAGACTCCGAGGGAGCTGTCACTGGTGGATTTATCACCGGCACGCGGTTTATTTATTGCCGCAAACTGGTCGCCCGTTGCCCGACTGGCCGCGCGCCATTGATCCAACCCGTGAATAATTTTTTAGTGTTTTTTTTTTCATAGGTGTCTCGGGGGGGTCACTGGGAGTGTAAATTCAAAATGGCGACCAAATCAAGCTTTTGCGTATGTTTTTTTTTTTTTGTTAAAAAACTGTTTTTCTTGAATAACTCGGCCATTTTTGATTCTACAGAAAAAGTTTGGGTACAAAAATTGTAGTAAATTTGGTTCTCTACAAGTTTGGTCCTCACAATTTTTCTGATAGGATCGATATTTTGTAAATCAAACCTGAAAAAAGCGACAAATTCGAAATATTTTCATTATCTCGTTTATTTTCAACTTAACGGCATAAATGAACAGGAACAAACTTGTAGAGAATCAAATTTTTTACAAATTTTGTCCCTACCTGTTCTTCCGAAAATCGATATTTTCGGAATTAAACCTAAAAAAAACGAGGCAAGAGGCAAGGTCACTGATACATTTGTCAGTTGTTCAGATGCATATACTGCATTGCTGAGGTTCTTGTACTGCTATACTGAGTGTCCAGAGTGTGACAAGAAATATTCAGTGCTTACTTATTAGAGGATCTCGAAAGCCTGCAAGTCATATGAAAGCGTTTTCAGAAGAAATATTACGTACATTATTTGTTGGAGTGCTTGCGTTACCTATTTTCCACAATCACTCTCACTGATAAAACGACCAGCAACAAATTTTGCCAATTCGATCCCCCTGTAACTTTTTGAATTATTGTCCGATTCTGGTTAAATTCCGATCAAATCGTAGACTGATATTTTAGATTCTCAGCCTGACTTTTGATCCTTGAAAAAAGCTTATGGCTTGAATATTATATATAGGGATAGGGAATAACAAAAATTACTCTTTCACCCCCAACTTCTTAACGCTCTGATGTGCCAAAGATGATTTGTTGAACTTAGCTTCATCATGTTTCGGATTGCAGTGCGATCCCTTCTCATTATCTTTTTTTTTACGGAAAGATATCAGAAGTTATGAGAAAGTATCACTATTTGTAATTTGTATCAATCATAATTCAGAACCATTCTCCAATCTTCTGTTTCATCATGTTTTGGATAGAAATATGATCCCTTTTCGTCCCTTTGAGGCAATTCCTCAAGACTGCTTGAGAAATTTGATCAATTCGACGCCACGGCAGTTGGAAGCTCGAGAAGGGCATACTCGTTATTGACTCCATCGAGTAGGTCTGCTTTTCGTTTGTGGAAACAATTCATATTGTAACGTGAATAATATTTGGTCTTTTTGCCGGCCCTGTTCTGATATCTAACAGGATCTGGCATGAGTTCTGAAGTCGACACTTGACAGTGACAGTAGTAAAAAGACCGCCTTTATATACTCAGTGAAATACTCTGGCTGCTTTCAACCATTTTCATGTTGTTTTCGATAGTTAAATTCAGTTCAACTATCTTTAACTGTGCTATTGGTTATAAGTGTTCAAGTACCAGTGGAATATAGTGATTCGTAATCCTAAACCTAACCCTATAGTATAATATCAACTTATAGATGGTTTCTTAAGACGTTGAAGTTCATGTATTTTGGTATTGGTATTGGTAGGTTGGATGGTGACAGATGCGCTGCGACCTAATTAGATCTATTGTGCCCCATCTGCTTCTGCTATATCAAGGATTTCTCGTTCATAGCAGCCCCTCGATATTCAATTCCTTCAGGAATTTGAGGATTTTGAGAGGGTCTAGCTGTGGTATTTTTTCCACAGTCAGCTGGTGTGTTCCCAGTATGTTATCTTTTGTGATTTACAGCGTCACACTCCATCAGTATGTGATGGGGTGTTCCTGGTTCTTCCTCACAGAATCTGCAGGTGCCGTCCTCCTGTAAGCCTAGCTTCCTTAGGTGTTCTTTGAGTCTGCAATGCCCCGTTAGAAATCCCGTTATTGCTTTGAGGCAAAGGATTGCTGAGGTTTGTCAGTGTCTTAGATCTTTCTCGGTTGAAATTTCCAAGGAGATCTTCAGCCTGCCGTAGTCCTGGAAGTCTTCTCCATTGTCTGGCTCTCCAGGCTCCTTCCGCCTTCTCGAGTTCTCCTTGGAAATAGGAATTTCCAAGGCCGCTGAATGGCTCTGGTCCGATCAGTGGCGTTGAAGCCCCTTGTTGTGCCAGAGTGTCTGCTTGTTCATTCCCCTCCACTCCAATATGCCCTGGCACCCAGAGGAGGATCACTTTATTGTTGCTGCCTAGCTCATTCAATTTGCTTAGGCATTCCCTTACCATCTTTGACTTGATGTAAGGAGAGCTCAACGCTTTGATGGCTGCTTGGCTATCGGATAAAATTGCGATGTACTTCTTCCGGTAATTCCTGTCTAGGTTGAACTGGATGCATCTTCCTATGGCGTGTATTTCCGCTTGAAAAATGCTGAGGAATTGTCCCATGGATTCGAAGTATTTGGTGCGAGGCCCAAAGACTCCTGCAATGCAATTATCGAAAAATTACAGCGTTAACACGTTGACTGCCATGTCGGTCTATTAGACCGAGAAAAAAATATCCTGACGTGCCGCCTCGGTCTCATAGACCAAGATTGGAGTTGATACACCAGGCCGGCTCGGCCTATAGGACCGAGTCAATTGAACCGCCCGTGAAGCCGTCGGTCTGAATTATTGTTAATAATATCGCGGAGATCGACCACGACGGCTTCAGTGACAAGTTTATATTGTATATCGTCCTCATCAGACACAGCACTAGACCGAGGCCGAACCCGGACGGACCGAGCTGGCGGACCGACGCGGCGTACACGTATATACATGTATAAACGAGCGCCGACTCGGTCTATAAGACCGAGCCAAATTTCTTCAATTTTTTGGATCCAGTGTCCCAATTTTCAAGAATTTCAACGATATACTATCTTCTGTAGGCTTCAGCTACATAGAGTCACTCATGGTTTCTGGGACAAAATTTTTGATTTTGCTTCGGCTCTGATACCAACAGTGTGTATATGAGCCCGGCAGTCAACGTGTTAATTGCACTGCAGTGCGAAAATAGCACTGCGAAAGCATCAAGTCACTATGTCGCTAGACGCCAGTAAACAACAGAAATAAATGTCAGATAGACTTCAAAAATTGAAAAAAAATTCGCGTTTTGATGGGTGCTCAATACAATCAATCGATGAAAGTGTAAGAGGAAGTGAACCAACAAATACCAAAACCCCCAGACAGTATATATGGCGACAGTTTATGGATTTTTGCCAGGCCAAACGATATTACCTAGACAAAGAGACGTTTATAAGCTTTCTGACAAAAATATCAACGGACTTGATTGGGGTGGTTCCATGGCTGTTGGCGAGCAGTGTATATCACTCAAGATGACTCCACTTGGTCATAGAGTGCATTTTTGGTATATCTCTCGCTCCAAAAAATTTCAGGATCCTTACCCAACGATTACGTAAGATACAGGGGTGTTTCCATTAGAAGTAGGTCACACTGTATTATAAAAATTGCATTCGTTAATTTTCATATTTTGTAAAAGAGCCCTCCTCCTTCAGACTGAGGCTCTTTCGCCAAAATATGAGGATAAACTCTTGCAAGTTTTAGATAACAGGTTTTCTTGCAAAATTATCGGTAATTTTTATGCACTCTTGCAATTACAGCCGATAACTAAACCTCACATTTTCGGTTGTTTCCTGCTACTGTATATCAAATTTGACTGGCCTATTAGTGAATGCACCTCAGGTCTCGCTGTCAGCAGTGTCAGCTGGGCAAAATTCTTGGCAATCGTCTCGACGCATCTATTATTGAAGACAACAGTCGTATACTCCTCCACCGACATCAATAACGAGAGTTATATTCTTAGACCTTAGACGAGAAAGGATAATGATACATAATTATTGCACTAACTGAAAGAACAGATTACGTTCATCAATAAATATATATTTACAATATTCGCGGGAATCAATGTTACCAGGTGGCGCTCGGTTTTTATCGTTCCATGTCAAAGCCACGTCAAAACTGGGGGAAAACAAACTCAATCCTCACTCAATCCCATTAGTGCCATCAGCTTGTGTACTGTGTACTGATAAGAGTGATAAGTGTTTGAATTTCTTGACATTAATTGTCAATATTCGATCGAAAACGATAATAATGCCTGTTGTAGATGTTCTTTTGGCAGATATTTTGCTCTATTTAGACGGAAAAAGCCGACCAGTAGTGGAAGGAGAAGCAGTTCTCCGTGCTAATCATGTGATTTTGTGTGAGGCAGAAGACTTCAACAAAAGGCACATTTTTGCACTTTGTCTACAAACTTCGGCGATGAAATCTTCCCCACATGAAGTGAAATTGAAGTTGGGGTCCAGAGGAACTCCTGTAGAAAAATGAATTTGTATTTGTTCATGCAAAGCAGGACAATCTGGGTATTGTAAACATGTTGTAGCTGTTCTTTTATATGTCAATTGATTCGCTCGTCATAATTAGTTCGAATTGTTTGAACTATCTTCAATTCTTCACCCGTTCACTGTTCACTAAACTAATGAAACTGTAATAATGTAAAAAAATTAATCAACTCAACCATCATCACTACCAACAGTGCCAACACTTTATGTCATTGACAAGTTTGACTACAGCTACAGCAAGCTGAATGCAATGTAGTCTATGCACTTTATCCATAGACAACAGTTTGTTTTCCCCCAGTTTGAAGTTCGTATTATGTAACCTAGATGTCTTCCACTTCGTGAATCTCGCGAATAAGTATCTATCGTAATGACTAGAGTTCCTAAATGTACTTGACACGTCAAAACAGCAGTGTCAAGTACACGTCAAAACAGCAGTGTCAAGTAGGTACATTTAGGAACTCTAGTAATGACTACTTCTAAGAAGTTCTAGTACAAGAATTTGTGGATGGAAAAAAATCTTGTATAAGTGAATACTGCGAAGTAAATGAGAACATTCATTTGAGGTATCACAAAAGGGGTAGTTCTCCCTAGCTAAATAATAATTGTGCCAAACGACAATTTCTCAACTTTTTTATTTTGATGCGATATATTCGCATTGACTGTCTTCAAATTAATGATGGAGATGATGGAAAGCCCTAATTTCGATTGACAACGGAAAATGAAAAAACTCCACCGCCCCGCGTGGGAGTCGAACTCACGCCCAAAGCTCTGACAATTGAGCTAACGGGACATCCGTCGATCAATCGTATTGAGAGAAAATGTCAATTCCCAATTTCAGAGGATTTTTAATTTTCATACTTTCCTTCTGGATGTTCAACAGATATAATTCAACGTTCGACGTGGACAATCAGAGATCAATCACATAGGGGTACATGTTTCGGGCTTATATAAGCCAATCATCAGCCAAATACAAGATTTCAGTTCTAGAAAAACCAATAATGAGATAGAATATAGATGCAATGTATACTTCCTTAAATGGAAATGAAAAAGTTTAAAAATATGGTAATACAGACAATAAAATGGGGGCAAGACACAGAGAAAGTTTTATTTATTTTGAGAAATGGTTCGGGTTATTAATTTTATGCCCTTAAATTGCCAAAGGTGACAATCACTTATTGAAAAATCAAACAGAGTATGATGGGGCACCAATGTTTTTATAAAAAACACCAATTTCATTATACCTATAGTAAGTTTTCAATTTATTTCCTTCTCACATCATTTAAACCATTGTTTTCCAGATCATGGTGCATACGTCTGTGTCTTTGTTCTAAAATTCTTCTATCCGTCATTCGGTTGCCCCCTTACGAGCAACCCTCAGAAGTCTTCGAAAGTCTTGTGCGAGCAAGGAATGACGGGGGCCTTACCTTTTTTAACGTGTGATCCCAAACACTTTCTTAGGCCATCAGAAAAAGTCTGCGTTCGTGGGACTCGAAACCACTATCGATACCTCGACGTGAATCGATATTGAAGCATCGAAGCACTGAGGTACGCCGGCCTCTTACCCTATTTTATTGTCTAAGTTATCAAATTTTTCAACTTTTTCATTTCCATGTGAGTAAGAATTCATTGTATCTATATATCCTATGTCATTGTTGGTTTTTCTAGAACTAAAATCTTGTATTCGGCTGATGATGGGCTTATATAAGCCCGAAACATGTACCCCAATGCGATTGATCCCTGATAGTCAAATAAATGTTGTCGAGATGACTTTGGGTTTCTTCATCTATGATTCATAAATACATATTTTTATCTGAAGTAGAACGCAAATTCTCAACTACAGAAGATTTTGTTTTCAAATTCTTATCGTGTGTTTTCGATAGATATTATTCAATGTTCTTCGTATCCTATAGCCAAGAGAGTAGTTGTTTTCTGTTGAAAACACTGAGAAAGAATTGATATTTTAATCACATAGAGTATGCGAATTCTCATTATATTTTTTTATATTCATACATTTTTTCCTTTTCGATACTTTCACAGAATCACAGATTCGTGAATAGGTTTTTTCAATTCCTTTTTTTTTTCCACGTCCTGTATAATAAATATCAATTTGTCATAAATCCAAAAGTGAAATATCTCCTTTCTCTACTAGCTACCATTATTTACTCCTTTTCGAGGCGTAAAGTGTGTTTTTACTACCAAGGTAGTTCTTGTCATTTCATGAACCAATAAAGACAGCCACCTCTGTTTTTATTAACCCGAGTTCACTGTTCCTATCCTATCATTGTCTGCTAAATATATGGAGAAAAAAATCTAGTGAGCTGTAGTGTCTGGTCTGCTCAAACAAGGGAAATCACCTACAGGTTTCTGTGGCCGATACCGTAGTGCCGCCATACGGTCAACTCGAGGAAACACTCATTTCAATTGTTTTCCTGTCAAACCTACATAACCTTGAATATCGTAAACGAGTTGAGCAGCTCCCTCAGCGGTGCTCTCGGCATTCTCGGCCTGCCGCGTAGTTTGTTGTTCAGTGAGTTTGATTTCAGTATCACGACATATAATCACGGGTCACACTCAGTCACTCAAAAATTCAAAAAATCATTCCTTCTCAAAATGGTTGCTACAGACACTACAATAGTCCCTATTTTCATAACGTTCAACACCTGAATTAAATGGCTTTTGATCAGGGCTCTGATTATCTCACTTGTAATGAGTCTGTCCCACTCAATATCGAATGTATTCACTTATGTCGCGAAAGAATATTCCTTGGAACTCTATGAATCTATGAATATTAAAACAATTTTTAGACAGTTTCTCACTTTCTGATAGGCAAAATTGAAAGACAGAGTTTGTAACAAATTATCAATCAGAATGAACTATAATACTGGGAGCACAATACAAAACTATATCTTTAAATGAAAGGAATATTAGAACGATGAGAATTGGAAAAGAAAGATTGTTTTTTTGAGAAAAATACAATAAAAGTCACGATGGCACGACAGCTCTTGACACTGACAACTTACATAACCACAAATTTCGAAAAATTTCTAGAAAAAAGTGAAGATTATTTCGACCGATACGGTAACATCCTCTGGTGGCCATACACTCAACTGAGCTATAGAGCAGACCAGTAGTTACAGCTCACTAGATTTTTTTCTCCATATTTAGCAGACAATGGTATTTATCAATAATGACTTGTCATATTCTGTCATAATCATTGCTACTAGATTTTGATTAGAATTGAAAAGAAGTGCTTTCATAGTGACATTTCAGTTTCACAGAACTAAAACGATTGAAATGTAATGCTAGTGGTGAAATAAATTCAATATACACCTTGGTATAGTAAAGAATATCATTACCACGGGACCTTGGGTCCTTGGGTTATACTGATATTCTTTGCTACCTTGGTGTATAAATAACTATTATACTGCATGTCATTATTTATCTAGGTTAAAATAGTGTTACAGCTCATTAGAGGAAATCCTTTGATAATGGTGATTTCTCATTAGGTAAGTGGTGGAAAAACAATTCTACAACGATCCTATGGAATTGGCATTCTGACAGGTGCAAATATTTCTGATCCCATAAAACAATTTTCTCACCCGCTGTAAACCTCACTCTCCATGATTTATGTAATTCATATTCACGTGTTCCGAAGCATCTAGACGACTTAATACCTACCTAGCTGCATACTTCAAACAGAAAACAATATTTACACTGGCTAATAATAAACCTCCCTATAATTGTGTCTACAGAGCCATCTGAAATACTGAATGTGTGGTCCATGTCGCGAATGCTACAATCACAATGAATCACTTGATCATAGTGAAGTAAATCTCATGTAAGTATTTCGGGATCGCAACATACCAAAATGAATATGCCGAGTTAAGCTTCGAGGAGTTATTCTTCGAGTGATTTTATGAAGAAAACTTCAACTTTTTTTATCTATTGGAGCGCACGGAAAGGAAACCCTTTATTATGTTCTAGGAACATCGTGCCAGCCTATAGGGAGAATAGGGAGATAAGAAATATATTGGAATTTTGTACATCATTTGGAGGTTCTAACTTATTGGGAATGAATTTTTTCTGGAGAAGAACTCCAAAGCTTTGTTGTTATATTATAGACAAACGAGTCCTGATGAAGAGTTGTTCGACAAATCTCAAGGTTGACGACGAAAGGATTTACACCACACTGTGACGGCCTTTTTTTCTGGGTCCCTCGCTTCGGCGCTTTGTTCGGACAGTGCCTACTCTAGTACTTGTTGGAAGGGGGGGTCTCAGGCGCTAGATTGTTTATGAGGCGGTTTACTCCACCTGCTCTGCACAGAGCTATTTTTGTGCAGAGGCCCAAAGTAGCAACAGTGGAGACAGCTACAGGAGGTATACCTACCTCGGTACCTACAGTATAAGCCAGGGGTCAATATCATTGAATCGACCTGGAATCAAGAAGTCACGGGAATTTAGGCTTTAATTACGAACCCAGGGGTTAGCCTGGAATACTGGTTGCTATTTTTAGTCTGGATAATTACAGAGGAATCAAAACAAATATCTTTCGGGTCTCTGGTATTTTTAGGTTAGGCCTGGAAACTTATTTATTCAAACTATTTCATAAAGTTCACCTGGAGAATCTAAAGCACAATTCCAAACGAATTAAACAGATTCAATTCATATTTATCTTTCTTTCTCCTTCGATTTCTTAATCATTCAATTCAGGAATTTTAGTGAGGTTAATTATATTTTTCTCTCCATGTCAAAATTTCATTAACCACCGGCCACAGCCTGACAGGATACCAAGCACAGGGATACGGGTGCACAGGACAGGATTTCTTCAGGAAAAGAATAAGAAGAAGAATTGACAGCTGACTTTGTCAGTGTCAGCCGTCCATCAATAATAATCAGCAATTTGGCAAATGAAAATATTGGAAATCATTAAATAAATCATTGAAACTATTTGGAACTGAAAACAATGACAACAGAGAGAGAAATATGAGATATGCAATCACACAAAAAAACCGTTTATTCGCGAATACAAATTTCTGAATTCGTTACACAGGTCGGGTGAGTATCGGTATGAAAAACAACAGGGTCAACAGGAATGAAATGAATCTATCGACAGGGTAAATAATAATGGTGAAAAATATTATAAAAACTTACATGTGCAACAGGAAATCACTATACATTAATACTCTACAGTCTACACTGGCTATGAATGGAATATGAGAGCACTAAGAGATCAGCAAGAGAACCAGGAGAGACACAGGTGAAGAGTAGAGTGTCTAGAGTAGATGATAGAGACTAGTAGAGCAGAGCTGGTGGAGTAGAGAGCGATTCCTTAGCTGACTTCAGTATTTATATTCCCCATCGACCTCGGCACAAGGACAGCTCGATCCTAGATTCTTATTGGTCGGAATCCTCAACTATGCTTGCAGGAACTAGCATCTAAAAGCTCATGTACTTAAACTCACAAAAATGCGGAAAAAATGATATTTAACCCTAAATGGGCACAGGAACAGAATCTACTACCCTCTTGCTAATGCTACTGAATGAATTTGACTGGAAAATATTCAATGATAGAAAAGTTATGTCCAGGTATCATATCATAAGCAAGGGGTTGAAATATATTGAAGTCTTTAGGGTTGTAATAATGTTTATCAGAGTTTACTATCAGGAAAAGCTTTGGAAAGTCAGGAATCAATGAATTACTCAGCTCTCTCAGGTTTTCAGGTTTCTAGCTTTCGAACAAGTGACATTCAACAAGAATCAGTCTGAGGTTACTTAAATATTATTCAAAACCAGTCTATACCTTTTCAACTTCAATTTCGGAATCGGTGAGTTATATTTCGGAAGAAGTAATCTCGATTTCAGAATTGGTTAGTTCGATTTCAGAAATGGTAAACTCAATTTCAGAATCGGTGAGATGAATTTCAGAAAAAGTCCATTCAATTTCAGAAATGGTAAGTTGTATTTCAGAATTATTATTGGTAGGTTCAATTTCAGAAGATGATATCCTTTTATATTTTTGAAATGTTTTTAATTGCAAAAGAGAAGATTGTTTACAGTGGATGGAACGGTGTTTGAGAGCCCTATGTTGAATCAGATTGAACATAAATGGGGTGCCTTCAAGTCAGAAGTGAAGAGCTTCTTGCAAGAGCATCGCCAAAGGGTCATAGCTGGAGATCCGAACAGATTGCTCAACCAGATAGAATTCAGACTGCGATGTCTTGAAGAATGTGCAGATCATTCAATGAAAATGATAACACCTCAAATGTGTTTGCATTCTTATAATCATGTGCAACGCCACTATCTTCCAGCGATTCAGATGGAAGCCATCTGTGGATTAAATTGTTTTTGAAAAGTTGAATATTTTAAATATGGTTTGTTGAACCTACCAATTCTGAAATATAACTTACCATTTCTGAAATTGAATGGACTTTTTCTGAAATTCATCTCATCGATTCTGAAATTGAGTTTACCATTTCTGAAATCGAACTAACCTGCAATTTTGAAATCGAGATTTCTTTTTCCGAAATATAACTTACCGATTCCGAAATTGAAGTTGAAAAGGTATAGTAATGAAGCTGGTCAAAAACACTTCATTACAACACAATGTTTCACCGCTAACCAAAACGATTTTTTACACCTCGACACATGTTTCGCTAACTATGTTAGCATCTTCAGGAGAAGATTAAAACAACAACATAAATTACAGGGTGTTCCATTTAAAAAATACCAGTTTGAGTATAATACTTTTCAGTATACCATGGTTTTATTCATTTTCAAGTAGTTGATTCTGAATGCCCTTGAGAAATACTTTTCGGAGATTTGAACGTTTCTGTAAGACCAATATCAATATTAATTGAGATAGCTATTGAGTAAAATATCAACAATCACCCTGTAGATATTCATAATACTCGTGTCTTGTGGTTTGATAATCCTTGATAAATTGTAATTTTCGACCAGCTAGTGATATCGAATTCCTCAACACTGCTTTTTTGTTATCTTCTATCCCTTTAACTGTTCAAACAACCCTTTTTTGTCCGAGCGCACCCTTAACAAAGCCAATATTTTATTATTCCGACTATACCTGTGCCTTATGTTTAGGTTAAAAGGGACCATAGGATTTTCTCTGCTTCCTATTACACATTTCAACATTTTTTGTTGGCCTCATTATGATGATGCATCAATCATCATTGATAGGTGATCACAAAAGGATATTAGGTAAACGGATGGTGCATATAATGAAGGAGAGAGAAAAAGAGAGTGAAAATAGTTAAAGAATTCAGGTTTATTCTTCTTGGTATATTACGATGGCGCCGTATTAGCACAAAAGTGATTTATTAATTCTTCATCAAAATCACAAGATTCACGATTTGAAGAGTCAATCAATCAATCAATCAATACATTTATTGTTTTCTAAAAACATTACAGTTTTATAAACAAGGAGTTTACACAGATGGATAAAGTTCCTAAACTTAGTTGTATACCTAAAAGTACCAAAGCAACGTCCGGTATTTTATAAGTTAGAAATAAGCTACCTATTATGATGTGCGTAGTATCTGTTCTAGAAAGCAGTATATCAACAAACTTATCTATCCAAAACTACAAGAGTTCAACCTCGATGCATAATAATAAACTGGACAATAATTGACAATTCAGCGGGTAATATGATGAAAAACAAAGCGAGATTAACAAGAAGCAGTGACAATAACAAGAGTTGCAGACCAAGACTTAATTATTATTACAATGATTATTTTTTCGAAGGAATAAGGAAAATATCAACATCAGTACTTCACTCATTCATAATAAATGAGCGGAGTTTCACAATATTACATAAATGGGCAGAGATGGATTTAGCAGAAGAAGGCGTGATATTGTTGAGAGTGTCGACCAAGTTGTTGATGGTTTCCAAAAATGGAGTGTCTTGGGGCCTCATAGCAGTGTAAATAGGACAGTCGAACATAATGTGCTGTATAGTTTCGAACTCATTCTTGTTGCACACTGAACATAATTCTTTTGGGTTGAAGAGGTATGTTGAGCCACGATATGAAAATTTTATAATGTAGTCACTGCTTAGCCTGAGTTGGGAAATTGATCTGGTAACTTGTAGTGAAACCTTCATATGTAAGTAACTTTGAGTTTATTTTGACGGAGTGTTTTGTCCGTGATTTCGGTCAAAGGGAGTTGGAAGTTTGCATATTCAAGCTGTTGTATGACTTGTAGGGTCCAATTGTATCTTATATCTGTGGTATTATTGAGGTTGAGAAGTCTTTCAAAACATAATCTGGGAAGACGATCTTTTTTCATTTCAAGTAATTTGATGAGTCAGTTCAAAACTTGCTTGAATATATTGTAACAAATTCTTACTCTTTCCACTTCAAGCCTTATGGCATACCCTGGAGTACTGGCGGACAGGCATAGGATTTTTTTGAAGAGTGATATTCTCAGTTAAATTATGAACATGGAAAAATGGATATATATATACAGGGCGAGTCATGAGGAACTGTACATACTCCGAATAGAGGCCCTTGTGGGAAATACCTAATAACCATCAGAAAGTTTCTTCTTCCCCTCTTCACCAATATATAGGGTGAATTTTGTTATTTGGCAAAAACATCTTTTGGGCATAACTTTTCAACAGCTAATTAAAATTAAATGACATGTTCATTTCCATTGAGCTGAAGCATCGAATGACAGAATCACTTTACATAAAAGTGATTGTAGAAGAAATT
Source organism: Phaedon cochleariae (assembly GCA_918026855.4). Taxonomy (NCBI): domain Eukaryota; kingdom Metazoa; phylum Arthropoda; class Insecta; order Coleoptera; family Chrysomelidae; genus Phaedon; species Phaedon cochleariae. The sequence continues at coordinate 30,698,514 of OU896717.1, forward strand.
TAAAATCATGTAGCCTTGCTGAACATGTTATAGATGAAGATCATATAATGAATTATGATAATGCCAAAATTCTGGATTATGAAAAACATCTCAACAAACGCCTCTTTCTTGAAATGGTACATATTAATGAAAATGATAAAACGATGAACAAAAGAACAGACATCAACGATCTTAGTACCATTTATACATTCCTTCTAAAGAAACAAAAAGATAATAAATCAACTCTTCCTCCTTGAATGATTCATGTTTTATATATAATCTACAAACATTTTTTATATATCAGTATTTTTATATATATCAGTATTCATCTCACTCTGTATTCAACATCTTCAAATGAGTCACCCATCATCTATGACATTTTTTTGTCAAATCATTTCATTTTTATTTATACACCTATGTTTCCTTTTTGTGCTAATTTTATATAGAATTTCATGTTTGTAAGTATACCAATTTCATTTGATGTACATTTATATTCTAATATTATTTTTCCATTCGATGTTTTCAGTTAGTCTTGATAAAGAAAATAAAAATTTTCGAAAGCTCGACAAACAACGAAGGAATCTAATTAATTCATTGGTCCAGACTGCATCCCACTAATTTTTCCAAGAATATATATCTTCACCTACATACATGAACATCGCCATCAGGTAAGAAAGAAATGAAAGTTTCAATTGCTAAAAATCAACAAATAAATAAAGGCATAGTTATTTCTCCTATGATGAAAGTATTTCGCTTCAAGTCGGTAAAATGGTTTCTAGAATGAATATTTGAATTTGTTTTTGATAAATTTTTAGAGTGTATTGTAACAACATATTTTTTTCGTTTCTTAGGGAGAAAATTGAATGCATTCAAAGATAGATATTTTTAACACGTCTTTCTGATTTCTTTTTGGTTAAAATCGATCGATGTAGTCTTGTCTGTCTAATGAGTTCCAGTTCCCTCAGGGGATATAGTATATGCTTCACCATTTCAAATACATGAAATTGATGAATATATAAAGGTACCAGTATGATCTTACGTAAATGTTCAATAATTAGAAAATTGATAAATAATATTAAATACCTGTTGGAAACGACTGTGCAGTTTGCACATATTTTGACTATATTATAAAGATCACCGTGAAAAACACTGGATCTGTAAGTGAACTTAAAAAGTTGGGAACCCTTTGCCTAATCTTTGGTAGGTACCCTTCCACACGCAGGTATCATCCATCCACCCCTTCTGACGAGTGTTCTTGAAACTGATCTTTCTGTTCTGGGCTTCTGGGTCACATTTGCCTAAGAAAAGGGTATCGGTGGGATTAAGGACCATCAGGTGACATAGATTTTTTGTTTGTTGAATAATATTTTTTTATTATTCAAATAGTATTCGGTCTATCGAAGATGTTTTATATATGGATATAATGCATTCCCATAGTGTGTGGAATCGATGATAGATGAAAAACTTGAGATTGTCTCATGATGATAAGTTTTAGAATCAGTAGATAGGTCTCATATTTGATCATATGAGGTGGTCTCGTGGTCAAACTATACAAGGTGTTACAGATCTTTTAGATAAGAAGATATCTGGGTTACCCCACATACTGAAAATGTGGGAAAAAAATGGCGGCATATAAAAATGTCTTCAATATGGTCAGACCAAATCAACATTGTTGTCGAAACCACCTCTCGTATATTTGCATATTAACTTCGAATAACTAAACCTTCATAAAATTGAAATTATATACAACAAATCTGTTACAGCAGTCAAGATATCATTACATTATGGTAATGTATCTCCCTCCTCCCTCCTTATCTCCTTTTGATTCTGTTCTTCAATTACCACAATGGTAAAAATAAAAAAATTATATTCTTCAGTTATCTGATCTAAGCTTTGACCTCTCTTCCAGAAAGTTTTACAGTAAATACACGAAAAAAAAAAGAATTGTTAAATCAAGCAAAATTTAATTGAATGGAGCAAATAAAAGTGTCATATATGCACGACAAAATATAATCTTGAAATGAGTAAATCTATATCTTGTTTCAGAGCGAATTTGGAGTTTGAATCAAGTAAATATGTCTTGCATGAACTCTGGATCTTCTTCAATCAAGCACATCCATGAATTGTTTATGAAGAGATATTGAATTGACTCAAACAAACATTTTGTTTGATTCAAAATAACAAGATATTGATTCAATAAAATATTTAGTTGATTTAACGAAATATTTGGCTGATTCAAAGGAATATTTGGTTGATTCAATGTAATATTTGGTTGATTCAATGAAATATTTTGTTGATTCAAGAGAAACTATAATTATATCCATTCGACAAATTGTTTTGTTGAACCAAATTCAATATTCGGGAATTTTCTGAAATTTCACATCAATAGAATAAACAAAACTAGGAAACTAGTCGACTCCTAGCATAGATCATTAGTCTTTACTTCTCTTTAGCTGATGGAAAACTATTTCGGATTGCTAATCATCCTATAAGTTCGACTTATCCAGCTGATATTTCAAACACGAAGAATTAGGCTTCACGTATATAATGAACTCGAGGCAGGCATAGACGAGGCGAAATGATCGCCATCTAGAGGCGAAAATTTAAGTTGATGTAGAATGAACAAAATATTTCAGTGATATTACATATTTCGTTGTTCTATTCAAGCAAATGATCCGTTCGAAACGAGTTCATTGATACATCGGAATAAGACAACTTGTACACTGAGGGAAAAAATTTGTAGCCGTTACTAAAAAATTAGTAACTACAGAAAAATTTTTTAGTACGATAGGGGACAGCAAGCATTAGTTGTTGCCATAACTAATTCTGTTTTTCTGGAAACGCCTATTTGCCTCAAATGAAAAGTTTAGTTGAGTCATCTACGACGTTGTTGTGGTAACTAATAAGCCTTTTTAAGGAATAATACCAAGTTTTATTCGCCACAATCAAGATACATAGTTATGACAATTAGATTGTTAGTACTGTTTCAATATATGTTTGTTATCACAACAAATTATCCCAGTTGGGGCAATTACTCATTCCTTCTGACGTTGATAGTGAATGTGTTGTTGCAAATTAAATATTTAATTGTGACTGAAATGGAATCTAGTTTCTATTAAAAGTGATTTAGTAACGTTTGAAATATAAATTAGTTATTCTGGCAACTCAATAGTTTTATATCAATTAAAATCAAGGCCCCATTCTAATAATAACAGTTTGTATGCCATTTTCCTTCCAACTTCCAATGGAATCGTGAACAGGAATACATCACACACCGTTAGTGCCACAGGCCACAGCTCAGCAAAAAGAGAGGGAATTATAAATATACACCGTGTACACGTGACGTCGGATGGACGTTTCTCACCGTCGCCCGTCGTAAACTGAACTGAATTGTGAATAGGTACCTAAACCTGGTAACTAGTGACGCACAGATAACGATGGTAAACTGTGAATTATTATTTTGCCAACCAAATGCCAAATGGCTCAGCGCGCAGTGCAAAAAAACACAAAACAGTGATTTGAAAACACACAGAGCAGTGAACCAGCAAGAACACGACGCTCCCGGCAACACTAGACAATTCTTTTATTTATTTTGTCTAAGCTCGACGACCGTGCGATCTACCCACTATTAAGATACAAGTTCAAATGATGAAACAGAAAGACAAACAGATGCAAGATGCAATTTTTGCCGGTGGGTCCCGAAGAGACGCGAGGCGGTCTCGAACGACGCAGTACAACTAAAATTATTAGTTATGGCTGAACAATTTCTGCTATGAATAATAATAAACCTTTCACGATAAATGTGTCATCAGTTGTGGCAAATAGTCAGCTGTTGTTAGTAACCCCAGAATGAGGTTTTTTAACCCCAATAGGAAATTTTAATTGACTGAATAGACAACACTGTGATAATTCTGTCACAAATAGTATTTTTATTGATGACAAATAATTGGCAAAAAATAGAAAAGTCATTTGTAGGAAATAAGGATACGTTGTCATTGTTAATAAAATTCCAAATATTTTTAATTATCGGTACTAAAAAAATACAAACTAGACGTTTTAATTAACCAGTTTTTCTCAGTGTATGTTGTTTCAAAGATATATTCTCATCAAAATAATCATTGTCTGATCAAATCAACGAAATGTTTATAGTTGAATCAACATCGACATTATTTTGGATCGACATAATTTGTTTTTGAGGAAACCATATATTTTGTTGATGGAATTGATATTTTACTGTTGATTCAATTAGACTACATTCTTGATTTGAACAAGCTGCTTCCATGAAATAATCATGTATCTGGTTGATTCAACAAAAAATTGCTCAGTCCAACAAAAATAACTCAAGCATAAATAATTTGTTGATGCAACAAATCCTTTTTTTCCGTGCACATACTGAAAATGTGGGGAAAAAATGGCGGCATATAAAAATATCTTCAATATAGTGAGACCAAATCAACATTGTTGTCGAAACCACCTCTCGTATATTTGCATATTAATTTCGAATAACTAAACCTTCATAAAATTGAAATTATTTATAACAAATCTGTTACAGCAGTCAAGATGTCATTACATGATGATGGTAATGTATCTCCCTCCTCCCTCCTTATCTCCTTTTGATTCTGTTCTTCAATTACCACAATGGTAAAAATAAAAAAATTATATTCTTCAGTTATCTGATCTAAGTTTTGACCTCTCTTCCAGAAAGTTTTACAGTAAATAATTACATATTCACTTGTTTTGATCTATAGATATCTCAAAACATCCTCTATTACTACACTCAAAGAAATAGTATAGGTTGAATTGACAAAAAAATGTGTTTAATCACCAACATCATTATAATTGTTGAATAAAACTACAATCATATGGTACATCTGATGATTAGGTGATCGTCAAAACAGTTGAGGAAAAATTGTACATGAACAAATTCAACGTTGGCTTCGATAATATTATTGTGGTTCAACCAATAATTTGTAAAAATTAGTCAAATCGAACTAGGAATAGTATTTCGACAACATTATAACTGTAACTGAAATATCATAATAGCTCATTATATTTGGTAGACAAACGAATAGGGAGTTATAATTAACATATAAGTATAACTATATATTATATTGTAACTAAAATATCATCACAGCTTGCTCACTGTTAAAGTTGGTAATCGAACGAGAAGGAAGGTAAAATCAACCTGCAACTATTTCAAATCACTCTAGAGATAGTATTCAAACTATATTATGTTGTATAACTAATATATTATTACAGCTCGTTCACTGTCATATTTGGTAGACAAACGAACACTAGGTTGAAATCAACCAACCTTCTTTGAAGGGTTGACAATGAGCTTGTGATCTTCCCATTGGTATTTGCAGGGCGACAGCGTCCACATGAGATTTTTTGCTGGCGTCTTATTCTTTTCTTTGTGTTGTGGCTTTATATTATTTTGATATTATCGTTTCACGTTATACCTATTCTGCAACGAAGTGATTTTGGTAAGTCGATTATGTAATCACTGTATTCAATATGGAGATAAATTTGGTAATGATGATTTAACACACTGTATGAAATTATTGCTTAAGTTCGTCTCTTTTTCTCAGGACTCTCTTCAATTTTTGGGTTATTTAGTACAGAAGAAGTGGATATATCCCCAGGGAGGTTGTATATGACGAGTACCAGAACCCTACAAGAAGATTGAGACAATTTTGAAATCTCTCGTCAAGGAGTACCACTGATGTAGTCTTCCCAATTAATAATCATGATAAGGAAAATTCATCAGATGATCGTAATCATGTGATGGTGAGTATTATTCATGGATTCAATCAATCCAATATTAAATTCATATTTCGATTTTATATATACATTATTCTTGCAGGAAGATTATAAACTGTGGTAGCAATTGAATAATGTCCATTGAGTGTGATAAAGTATAAATGGAAGAGTATAGGTACATTCAAATCACGGAGACGAGGAATTTCAAATGAAGAGAATTATACTGTAGATATTTTGTGAAATTGACCACCATGTAATGAATAAACTTGATGTTCATTCGAAATCTGTATTAATTCAGTGGTACAAGAACCTGAAAAATAGTCAATATACCTTTATCTACTATGCACTTTGTTGGTGATCCAAATATTATGGCTATCTATACAAAATATAAGTAAGTAAGGGACAAAACAAACAACAATTGCATTCGTATTATTCGCTGGTTGATTTAATTATTATACCAGATAGGCTGTTTTGGGAAAATCATAGATTTGTCATGTAATGAAGTTTTTGTGACTTCTTTTGGAAATAAATGAATAATGAGTCGATTTAGTGAAGCAGAACTGAACTAAAACACACCGACAGAACATCGCATGTTCTGGAAACAATGGATCATTTAAAAAAGATGATATCGAACTGGAACCCCTCCTATATAAAAACAATTATCATTCCTCGTATAATTTATAAGTCAATTAAGAACCTATAGATATCCGAAGAATAATATACATACTGCATAGACAACAGTTCGAACGTATATAACGATATACAAGGACGCACCTGTGCTCTTGCCTCTATTGATGACTACTGACATTTCCGGTGCGCGCGAGAATCGCTTTTCGGTTAAAAGACAGTTTAATTTCTTTTACTACAACTGTTGGATGCATTTATTGATTATAGGTCCCGATAGGAAGCCGCAGACGAGGGGACACGTTTCCGTTCCTACATTGTTATTTAGATGTTCCCGCTCGAACCAATAAGTTCAAGTGCCTACACACATGAAAGGATTTCTCATTCCAAGAAAATATATTTTTCCTACGAGCGTGCGCAAAGTAATACTTTTCCGCACTGAGTGAGTTACGTATCTGAATAATAATTTGCCAGCCAATTTCTACTGATCACAATTAATGACCTACTTTCTTGTTGTACGTTTATTTTTATAGCCAACTTTTGAATTTTCGATGATTTTAAATAACACACCTAAGAGCAAGCTTTTTCAGTTATTCGAGTTTTTTATGAAAATGATGAGTTTTTCGAGAAATTACTATACCTTTTCAACTTCACTTTCGGAAAAAGTAATCTCGATTTCAGATTTGGTTAGTTCGATTTCAGAAATGGTAAACTCAATTTCAGAATCGGTGAGATGAATTTCAGAAAAAGTCCATTCAATTTCAGAAATGGTAAGTTGTATTTCAGAATTGGTAGGTTCAATTTCAGAAAAAAAAATCCTTATATTTGTTCGAAATGTTTCCAATTGTATGTGAGATAAACAAACCATATTCACAATGTTCAACTTGTCAAAAACTATTCAATAACATAATTATAATCTCAATTTATTCCACAGATGCCTTCCATCCGAATAGCTGGAAGATAATAGCGTTGCACATGATTATGAGAATGCAAACACATTTGAGGTGTTATCATTTTCATTGAATGATCTGCACATTCCTCAAGACATCGCAGTCTGAATTCTATCTGGTTGAGCAAGCTGTTCGGATCCCCAGCTATGACCCTTTGGCGATGCTCTTGCAAGAAGCTCTTCACTTCTGAGTTGAAGGCACCCCTTATATGTTCAATCTGATTCAACATAAGGCTCTCAAACACCGTTCCATCCACTGTAAACAATCTTCTCTTTTGCAATTAAAAACATTTCAAACATATAAAAGGATTTCATCTTCTGAAATTGAACCTACCAATAATAATTCTGAAATACAACTCACCATTTCTGAAATTGAATGGACTTTTTCTGAAATTCATCTCACCGATTCTGAAATTGAGTTTACCATTTCTGAAATCGAACTAACCAATTCTGAAATCGAAATTACTTTTTCTGAAATATAACTCACCGATTCCGAAATTGAAGTTGAAAAGGTATAGACTAAAAAAAGTTTTAGAATTGAATTGCCCACAAAACAAAGCAAAGATTTTTGAAATCCATCAAGGGTTAACAAAATTCTGTTGAATATTAATGGTGCGCCACCTGGTATCTCCCCTTAACAAATTTCAATCGAACTCTAGTTACTGTCAAGTAACGCCCTATATACCATCACAAAGTGTACCATATTTGGTTGCTGTAAGTTCAAGAATAACGGAGATATTGATTTTTTTCAAAATTTATAACTCCACTTTCAAAGCCTATAACTCCTTAGAGAAGCAACTTGGTATAGAGGTAAGTTGCGTTAAATTGACATATTTTGGGACCCCCTACATGCCCCTGATCTATGTCGGTTCTTATGTGAATCACCCTGTATATATGTTATATTATATTATAATATTATAACTCACGTTCATATTTAAAGTAGTATTCTATTTATTTACTACTATTACAAGCAGGATTCACATTGATATTGAAATCAAAGGAAAACGCTAACGGTTTATTCGAATTTGAAGCATATAATTGTAAAATTCGTTGGTTCATTAGAACCAGATGCTCCCATATCGGTACAGCTGCTGATATATAGTGGTGGAAGACGCTGACACATTAGAACCTTGTATTTTTTCTGCAATTTGTATTTTGTTATGCACGGATTCTTCCAGGTATCCTTCTGCTACCGTCGAGGACTTCCATCCTCCGTGACGCTTCAAAATAGTCATGTTGGCCCCTGCATTGGCCAAAAGAGTCGCCGAAGACCTTCTCAGGCAGTGACCGGTGTAGAACGTTGTTTCCTTCAACTTCAAGAACTTTGCAATTCTTGAAGGTATCTTGAAAAACAAAAAAGCGGCTAGAACTAGTATTTTTTGATCTCAAAGACATATATTTTTTACACAAATTGATCGGGTTGACTGGAAATCCTTCTTTCAAGTATGGCGAAACTCCTCGATTTCTTGGTATTAGTGTCTGGCGAAACTATACGTGGAAATATTTCCCTTTGTCTTGAATATTTTCTATTTCCAAATTGACCAATTCATCGCATCTACCAGCACCGCTTATTCCCATTATCAAAGCCACTTTCATCAAAAAGTACTCGTCATCGGGAGCTTCGTTCAAAACCTTCTCTATTTCAGGTCGTTCTAATGTCTCGGACTCCTTTGGTTTGTATCCCTGTGATTTGCTTTTCAAAAAGCTCGTGAGTTTACCATATTTTGAAATGTCGGTTTTTTTTATAAAGGTGAATAGTCGAGCGAAGCATCGAGTATTTGGTCCTTACGACGGTGGAGCTACTTTTTTTTTGCAAATGTTAAAAATAAGCCAATAGAACGTTTTCATCGATACCTTTCATCTTCCGTGAATTCATCCAAGACTCAAACATTTTGAACTCCTTGTCGTTTCCTCCATTTACTATACGCTTTTTTTTTTCTTGAAGAAGTTTTTTTCTTCTGCAGGGAACACCGACAAGTGTCAAAATGTATTTGAACATTTGCTAACAATGTACCATGCCGTGGCAAACTAACAAACAACCTACTTTAACCAAAATGTAAAAAAGTCACTGTCAACTAATTCTGACATTTATAGGGTACTGAGACGCAGGTAGCTTTGATTTGATCACAAAACTTATTAATTATTATCTCATGAAAAAACGATTTCTTCAACTTGTTGGATAAAACATTGTATATGCCACTCTTGTGTTATGTTTCTTAAGTCACTTGAGAATTTAAACCATTGGGCCTAACGACCTCGTGGTATAAATATTTCTCGCGTGACCTATTTTCAACATAACTACACTAGTACCATAAATAACTATTATTCAATGATATTTACTCTGAATGACAATATACTTTGTAATTCTGAATAAATTTTCTTTAAAAGAACATATTGCTCTTCTCAAATCAATGTTTGTCATTAGAAAATTTTTCAATTCTCTTGTGATGGAAATATTGATTCTCGTATCAAACATCACCATTATCATTGGAATTATCCAATGAGTCTGCTTTCATTCTTCTGAACGGAGACAATACACTGTAGAAAATTCCTCTGAGTGAATACATATGTGGTTGTGAGTGAATTTACTGATTGAAATTGTTCAACTCAAACTAGATATTTCATCAAGTTCTCATATCGATGACAATGTTTATAACAAATTTCATTGAATCGGTTCATGAATCACCATTTCACACAGTCAAGTAGGGTGAAATTTCAACTCAATCGGGCGTGGACCGAAATTGACTCATTATTGCGTGGACCTTGAATGAAATTTCACCAAAAAAATTTTTCAGTGTAGCATTGCCTCCTGTTCAGTTGATATAGATGAGAGAACATGGTATCCACTACTGAAATCTGAAAATGAAAATAGTAAATTCAAGATTAATTATTGAAAACATCCTGTAACTCATTTGATTGCCAACGTCACCGATTGTCACTGAGAACTGTAAAGTATCAAGACAAATACGGATTTGCTATTAAAATATCCATTTTTTATGTTGAAAACGGGAGCAAATTCGTTCCCGAAACGTCCAAAGCTAAGTGAAAATTTGATATTTTTTCTATATACCGACACTGACACTGACAAGCTAGGGAATTTTTCTTTTAGGCTCTCTGATAGGGAAATTAAGTATATTGGAGTTATATTCCTATTTTTATTTTATAGAAACAAATATGCCTAGTAAGGTTTAGTAAGATTCGGTCTATTTAAGTTAGATACATTCTGGCTGTTGCTCAGTGATAATCTATATAAAATGTCCCTATATATTATCTCCAATTTCAACAAACAAATGTAGATACCTATACTCGAAAACTTTAGGAAACTTCGACACAAATTTAGTCCAATTAAACTATGAGTACATGCTAGTTGTATGTTGTATGCAAATGATGGGTTTGAACTTCGATTTGAAACTCAACTGGAACGCATTGTTGTCAATATGTATACATCCGTCTGAAGCCAAATATTCCTATTCTAAGAACGTTTCAATTCAATGCGAATTCTGCTTAATGCCATCATACACGCTCAGTTACCACTCTTCTTTATAGTTCTACACATGCCATTAGCGATAACGAAAACACGAAAAGAAACGATGAATTAATTCATCTTGCTGGGGTTTTTTCACTCCATTAATGGGCTGTCTCTCTCGCTGACCACTCTACCATAACCTTATGACTGCTCTAGTCATATCCTGTAACACTTCAATGCCTCCACGGTATACCTAATGTTGCTGCTGTTCCCTCCCTGCGATTACCAATGTTTTGTGCATTGAAAAATGAAGACGACGGTATAATATAACGTGTCCTGATTTGGAAACAGTCAATTCTGCTGGTTGGTATAAGTACCCTCCACTTTGTTACTTTGGTGACTTTCTTGGTTAATCCTACTTATCGAAATCCCGTGTATATAATGAGAGAATGTTCTTCAATTTTTGTTTATGTTCTGGTTCCCACGAAAAGGGATATCCTGTAATGTTCAGAGAACATCGTGAGAACCAAGGGAAATAAGGTAGGAATTGGTGTTCTTCTTAAATTTCTAGAGGTTATATGCCTCGGGGAACACTTCCCTTGGCAATGTGTTCCAGAGCCTCGCTGTTCGTTGGATGAACGAGTCTTTGGAAATAGATGTTCTGCAGGTCTCCAAAGTGACCACGAAGGGGTGCGAAGCCTCAACTCGACGGGTTAATCTCGCGTGGACTGCCAAGGGAGGAACAATTGTTGATATTTCAGAAGAGCATCGTCCATGGAAATATTTATGAAATAGAGCCAGATCGCCAACTTTTCCACGGTGTTCGAGAGAAGTGAGTGAGTTTGTGAGCGAGGCATCACCCACGAGACGAATTGCCTTTTTTCGGACAGAATCCAACAGTTTCAGGGTATGTTTGGGTGGTATACCTTGTATACCTGAAAGAATATTTCTGGTAATAGATTGGAAATGATTGATTATAACAGCATACCAATTTCCATGTTTTGAACTGCAAGTTGAAAAACTTTTACTTAATGTGAGGCCTTCGTAAATCACCATGTATATTATTGAAATAATATACCAAGATTATCAATTACAAAAGGCGGTTTATGATTATAGATTTTTGTTGATGAGTTCCACATCTTGTTTGAAGAGCTTCTCCTCCTTATAAATAAAACATCCTGGTATAGGTACTTATACAGTGAGCGGCAATATCATGAAACAAATTCATTTGAAAGTCAGGCCTGTGTTTCTTGGGAAAATGTTCGGACAAGTCGATTTTTATGTTTTCCTGTGGTTTTTATGGTAGTAGATCCATTTATACAGGGTGGCTCAAAAATAAGTTACGATGATCAACTTAATTTTTTCAAATGAAAACACTCATTTTTCATTCGATTTTGGAATTCGGTGTAAAATTCTGAGTATATGTTTCATGTATCGCATCATTGGAATTGAACAAAAAATGGTTTGAAAAAATGAAAATGATGGTCGTAACTCTTTTTTGGGTCACAAATAGGTCGATTTTAAATTTTAAATGGCGATTTTTTTATTAATTGTGCAAAAATGATGACGTCACCAGTTTTGACACGGTGACGTCATCGTTGATTTTTTTCAATTGAAAGGTGGGTTTTGTAATATCTCATTGAAAGGTCTATCAATAATGTATTCAGCAGTATCATTCTTAACTGTTCAATTTCGATGATACGATACATGAAACATACTCGGAATTTTACGCCGAATTCAAAAATTAGATGAAAAATAAGTGTTTCCGTTAAAAACAATTAAGTTGATCATCGTAACTTATTTTTGATCCACTCTGTAATAATGAATCTACTAGAGTCCGACCACGTTAACTTTGGGACAGCATGTGACGCAACGCATATGCATATTCAATGCATACGCGACCACGTGCTGTCCTAAAGTTATCGCGTGGTCGGACTCTACCATAAAAACCACAGGAAAAAAATAAAATCGACCTGTCAGAGCGTTTTCCCAAAAAAATACAGGGCTGACTTTTAAATGAATTTGTTCCATAATATTGCCGCTCACTGTATGTTGAAAAAGTGATCGAGGGGCATTTATGATTGTCCAGTTGTTCACGTTAATAACCTGCAGAATTGATTCCTCGTAAAGGAACATGTCAGTTGTTTTAATCGTAATTAATGCTTAATTTATTAATTTATTCGGATATTGTTTCAGGCCAAGCGTAAAAATAGCCGATAACGGCCGAAGATAATGTTATAGAATTTCTGTAATTACTTGTGCTCTTTGTATTTTTTCATATCTATTCACATAAGTAATAAGTTCGATGCATCAGAACTCACCAATCCGAAACATCAGCTTTACTTTTATATCCGACTCGCAACTAAATATAAAAATATAGCACCTATCTACATTATAACCCAGTCAACACACGATAATCATTCGTTGGGAAATAACGAGTAGGTACCTATACTATTCAAGAGTAAACTCTGTATAGTAGTGTATAGCATTATTAAAAACTAACAAGCAATGAATTATTCGAGAGATCTTCGTGATGGAAACAGATGTTAAATAACAACAAATCCGATCGAATTGAAAAAAAAATCTATACAGGGTGTCCCAAAATTACACCGAGAAAAGTCCAGTTATCAAGTCTCTATTTAAAAACTTCTTATAACCGCCAAATGAAACATTTCAACCACGAAATGTCATCTGATGAACGTGAAAAGTTCACGTTTTTAACGTGGAACAGGTCACCCTTTCAAATCACTCTTCTTGTTTCAAAAAGGTTATCTTTCAGATTCGAAATGAGACAAGATTATAGTTAAAAGATGGAAATTTGAAGATAATCATTTAAATCATGAAAGATGTCATTTCACAGTTATACAATTATCATTTAATTTCATCCCTTCTATCATTTTCCATCTTTGTCATACTCGTTTACCTCAATGAGTCATCTCACTCACCTATGAACACTTGTTCGATGAGAATCGTTAGTCGTCTCCGGATTCCTGATATGAAAGGACATATTAGCTCGCGGCAGCTCGTGAACTCTTCTTGCAGAGTGATATTTTTTTTTTCGAAAAAGTGAAGTGGTTGAGAGATCTTCTAGAAATATTAGGGACATATTTGTTCATATATCCCCCAAGATTTGTTGAGGAACTACAGAATGTTTAACTATGAACTGCCTCTGGGCGTTATAGTGTTTTCACGATATATCGGTAAGTGTATGTATCGGAATGTCTTCCAAATTGGAAAAACTTTTATTTTTTAACTCACCTCACTATTCACTAAGTGGCAAAAGCTTGGATTTGAACAGTTTTATCGGTGATAGATTGTATTGCGTATACATTGTGTCCAAGATTAAGGATTACTATCATGAGGATCTCGAAAACGTCGTAAGAAAAGTCTCTCAACGCTCTTTTGTAAAGCTCAAGTGGCAATAACAGTAAATAAAATAAAATGAAATCTGCGAATGTGAACTCTAATTTACTGACGATACTGTGTAATTACATTTTTGGCCACTATGTTAACTAATAATCCAATGCACTGACAATGAGAACAAATAGTCCAAATTGGAAGCATTTTTTCCTACCCAAACTGAGATATTGTAGATACTCAGTCTACAATGTAGACTGAGTATATCGTCCTTGTAATGCACTTCAATGCCCGGCCCTGTAGTTCCTCAAAGAAACTTCACTTGGGAGTAGGTATATAAACCAAGTATACATGTCTTCAATATTTCTCGAAGAGTTTCAACCCACTTCATTTTTCTGGAGAAAAATTAATCATCCGAATACTGAAATACCATGCAATCATTTGACTATGAAATTGAAAGCAAATTATATAGATATAAGTATTATTTCATTTTTATAATATCACTATTCAATATTGAAATGCTTTTTATCTGACTATCAAATTGAAAACAAGTCAAATTTATATGAGTATCTTCTCACTTTTATAATACCATCGTATAGCATTGAAATGCTAGTCATTTGACCCCTATATGAGTGTCATTTCATTCTCATATAAGTGATATTTTACAGTTATATGATTTTTTTGAAATGATGAACGTGATTACAGTGAAATGGGAACTATGCTGTCGCCTATTCAATTCAGGAATCTTTTAATGGTTATACAATTTCGTATAACAGCTAATATATGGATATTTCTCTCGGTGTAGCCTGCCAAACTTCACTAGCGGCTTCTTCGACCAAAAATGGGAAGAAAAGCTCGAATGAACATGAGTCGAGAAATATCTCCTAAGGGAGCTACGACCCCCTGAAAGAGGGCTCCTGAAGATGATATATTTCTTGAATATTTCCGAAACGCCACGTGATAAAATGATGCAATTTGGTACAAGAACTAAACTTTCCATGCCCAATGCGATGAAAATAAAATCATTCCAGAGTTTCATTCAGGAGTGTATATTACAGGGTGGGACTACATTATAAATATTGCACAATTTTTTTCGTATGCATATTTCTTGACAAATTAATCTCGGATTATGAAAATCCACACCATTTCACGAAAAAAAGCGCTTCTGTTTCGTATCGATCAGATGTATCATTTTCGAGTGAAATCGATTTAAAAAAATGGATGCACTCACATCTTATATGCATAACGTTGCCAAATTTCAAATCATAGTGGCTATAAAAAAAATCAAGTATTTTCTTTTTACCAAACAACCTCATAAAAGAACGAAAATTAGAGAAATTTCGATGAAGAAATAATTTCAATTTTTGTGCATTTTTTTCAATTTCATAATCCGAGATTAAATTGACGAAAATTATGCATACAAATAATTTTGAGCAATATTCAATGTAGTCCTACCTTGTATTATACACTCCTAATTGAACTTTTGAAATGATTGCGCATTCTCATTGCATTGGGCATGGAAATTTTAATTCATGTACCAAATTGCACCTTTTTATTACATGAAGTTTTGGAAATACTTAAGAAATCTCATCTTCAGGAGCATCCTTTCGGGGGGCCATAGCTCCCGTAGGAGATATTCTCGACTCATGTTCATTGAAAGTTTCATTTCTATTTTTGGTAGTAAAAGCCGCTGGTGAAGTTTGGCAGGCTAATTTCGGGACACCCTATACATATATGTTAGTTTTAATGGAATTAAGTCTAAATCCTATTTGGCTAAGTCAGGAGTTCCTCAAGGTTCGAATTTGGGACCTCTTCTTATCCTATTATTCGTCAATGACTTACCTTCTGAAGTTGCATCGCAGTGCTTACTCTTTGCAGATGACTTCAAAATTTTCTGGAGAATTGAGGATCTAAATGATTGCTTTCAACTGCAGAATGATACACTACACTAATAGACTGTACTTTAACATTGATAAATGTGTTATCATGACTTACAGTCGACAAAAAAAATCTAATTTTTATACACTATATGGGAAATGTAGCTCTGAATAGAGGATTTTATTACATCCTAATATAGTTTTATGAAAAATTGACCACTTTTCTTTTCAATAAATACTCACGGCAATGTTGAAAAAGATGTACGTCTGATCATATTGACCATCAAAATGGCCGTTCAAAATTAGACACGGTGTATTTTCGTTAAGCTCCAGAATACATCTTTTCTCCCTCTACAAATGGGTCACTCTGTATATTTGCATCGAGAGTGAATGAAGAACGTTTTCGGAATAGACATATTATCCTGTGATAGGTTCATTAAATATTGTGCTATTAGTCAAGGTTTATTTCGTCCATGACTTCTCAGTTCTCACTCGTCCATATTATATTAGCCGATGTATAATTCACATTTGGTTCACATCAATAATTATTATACTGTGAATCCGTATCGACTCATTTCGAGGGATATTTAGGTAGAAATAGAGAAAAGAGGTTCAACATTTTGATTGGAGCTGAGTAAAGTCTCGATGGAGAATGTTCAGTGGCGTACGTATACAGGGTGTTCCTTAACACGTTTAATACCACGTATTGCTGGAGTAGGAGGCTCTGAGAAACCAAGGCTAGTTTTGAGTAAATTATCATTCATTGAAGCATAATTTGTAAATATATGGTCTTGCCAATTCATGCTGACGTTTTCAAGGTCACCAGCAGCTGTCCAGTTTACTGCACAGTGGGATATATTTATAGCCCGCCGTCCAGTAAACTGGACACATATCAGGAAAAAAACAGAACTAAGTGCATTACTCATTTATTTGCTTTATTGCATGCAACAACATTTCAAATGAGATTGAATCTAGATATAAGAAGCCCAAATGGACGATGCATGCCAATTTTTGAAGCAAGGATAGACACAAAGACCGAATGTTTATGCAAAGTACTCATCATTCGGATATTCCTTTTATCTTTTCAGTTGGTAAGCAAAACTGGCCCCTTTCTTTTCCATACAACTTCACCTTTTTTTAGCCTGCATGTTGCCAGATTTATTCTGATATTTTCGTATCCCAATTGCTCAAAAAAGAAACTATATCCCGTACTATACATATAAAACCAACTCCGTTCTTCGACCTATTTCAAGAATAAAACTTCATATCCAGTAATGGATGTTCTGAATGGAGTACTCAAACATCAAATTTTGAAGTTTGGTCTCGTTTTTACTTTTTTTTTTCGAAAACGAAGCGTTTTATCGAGTATCAATACGAGGGTCTTTTTTATACATAATTGAATATATGAAATTTGAAAATTTTTCGTCGTTGCTCACTTTTAGGTAAAATATAAACAATAATTTCATCGTTACAGTGCCACTGGTAGAGAGAATGAAAATTTTTGTGCATCGGAAAGTTCACCTTGATGTATAAAAGACGTGTAGCAATTTTCCAAAAGATGTATACAATATTGTCTCATCAGTTATATATCATCAAAATACTGAATATTTCTCAAAACTTCATCACCCTGTATCTCAAAAGTAAAGACTTCTAGGACATACGTTCATATGAAGTTTTCTTTTTCAAATGAGTCAGTGAATTAACCCCTCAAATATTAACATGTCTTTAAGGAACACCCTGTATAGAGAGGGTGTGTTTCAAAATTGGAATTGGCATTTTGATAATGAGGTAGGTGAAGCAAATCATGGAATCATGCAGATATCAGAACACTTTGATCAATCATTTCAGTTATACTAATTTGTTAAAAAAATTAATTATTTTACTCTGATACCCACCTATTTTCGAAACATGATTTTTCTCATGAAATATTCAGTGTGATATATCGTTGAATTGAGAATAAAAACGAACGGTTGATTTTTGTTCAACATAGCCGCCCATTTCATGATATACAAAAAATTACAAATAAAACAAATATAACCGAAAACGTCACCATATTGATTTAGGGTCTTTGTGTTTATTCGTCAAACGACCCATTCCAATTACCACCTCGGTATAAAAGTTGAGGTACGGCTGACGAGTTTCAGACATGGATACCTCCAAAATTATCATTATGAATGTTTTCAACAACGTGACAATTTTTCCGATACACCAGAGAGCTAACAAATCCAATGTATAGGTATCTACAAAAATAAAAACCGATACCTATGAAAATCAAACACTGAGAGAAACAATCTGCTCTTTGAACCACAATAACCATTGGTTCGAAAAATTCATATCACATATATTGTACTTATATGAACTTCAATGGCGGAAAGCTACTTCATACCTCAACACCTTCAAGGCACATAATGCTTATTTTTTAGTTATATCATTGAATGTATGTCCATGAAATGAATATTGGAATTTCAAGCTTTAACAAATACTTGAAATGTCTTTGGACAACTCAAATGAATGGTACATAACCATCATTCTTAGAATCTCTAGCTGATATTCTGCCGACCATCTATGTAACTTATAAGGTATGTAGGATACAGATACAGACTCTGTAACAGACATACTTACAGATTCTGTTAATTTAACAGAGAATGGTATTCTGCCAAACACTCAACCCCGTGTCGGGATTTACGCCTGTCCTCTTACTGAATATTCAATTCAATTCAATATTCTTTATTTCCAATCAGACTTATACATACATAAGTATAGGATATTGTCAGGTCAATTTTGAATAATATATAATATATTGATAGATGGCTAACTTCATTTCAGGATTTGATAGATTCAAAAGAAAATGGATATTTCAGTATGGTAATTATCTATATCAATTGTATCATTGACTAATTATTGTCCTTTTTTACTGTTATATAATTCTTAAATTAGACTGATACTATTATTAATGAGCAACAATTTTCATTTCTTATACCTTCCAGCTTCTAGAACGATGCAGATCCAAACATAATATATAAAGATTTTTTATAACATCCATATTACCTATACACAAGTAATTTAGCAATTATTACAGTGAGAAAATCGGGTCCATAGGAATGTCACATATTAGTAATGTCATTTTATAGAAATATATCAAAATCGCACTGGCAGAATACCGATATCCTTACATTTTCCCTCCTTTTTTTTAACAAATTTTAAAAAAATTCTAAATTTACAATGAATAAGTAACTGTTTAGTGTAATTATAAAAATGTTACTCTCCTATGTGTCCACGTAAGCAGATTTGCACACCCTATTTTACAATTTCATATATTTAACAACGTTGTAACCAACCTCACCAGATATGTAAGTACAAGGCATCGCCATAGTGTTTTCTAATGTATTTACACTCCTTAATCATTGTAGTATACCTGATGATGGAAATAAACATTCTCGAAAGCTTGGATAAACTTTCAAGAGTATTCCTTTACACTGCTGCTATAGCTACCCCCAATATACACTGGTTTCATATAATACATATATATCAGAATGGAACTTATGACAGACTAGAATCTCTCATCGTAATATTCCTGTAGGTGATAATATGCTCTTGGTAAGAGAAAATTTTGTCAAACTCTTGATTGCTTCAAAATGCTGTGGCAGATGATCATACTTTCTTTTGCTTTCGTATATCACAGAATTTTTAATAAGCGTTGTCCTTGGTATTGGTAGTTTAATATCATTTTTATTCCTATAGTATATACATTTAGATCCCCAAAGATTCCACTAATTAGAGGCTGATTTTTGTGAAGCAAACAAACAGTTTCCAAGATAAATAGGCACGTGTCAAAATTTTACAATGAATGAAAAGAGGTCTACAATGGTCACTAGATCTAGCTTTACAAAGGTATCTCACTGCTCTTTTCTGTAGAACAAATACCGTGGACTGTAAATGTTGACTACAAAAGCCCCAGAAAGCGATACCATATCTAATATGAGATTCTACGAGGGAAAAATTTGTATTTTTAGCAATATCAGAACCAAGCTCATTTGACAAAATTCTAGCTGCATACCTGACTTAGCTTTTTTCTCAATGACAAAATATCAATTTGTTGTCAATGTGCAAACCCAAGAATTTAGTATTCGATTTGTTTTCAACGCGATGTGAACCAAGAGTGAGATTGTCAAATTTGAACTTGAAAGTTATGATATTTGTTTTGTTGGTGTTGAAACAGAGATAGTTCGAATTGCACCAAGATTTGACCTCGCTTAAGTCGTATGAAAAGACTTCATTGAGCGTAGCTATATTTTTTCCATGCCATATAAGAGTGGTGTCGTCTGCAAATAGTGTGAATTTTCCTGTAATGTTCAAGTAAGCTAGATCATTCAGATACAATAAGGATAAAATTGGGCCAAGCACTGATCCCTGAGGAACCCTTGATTTGATAATTGAACGATGTGAGCATTCATTAGAAATACAATTTGTTTTCTGCCAAGCAAATATGATTCAATCCATTCCAATGGAATCCCTTTGAACCGATAATGATATTCTTGCATTATATATTTTAGAAATTTCACGAATATTTCTATCAGTTCCTATTGCAGAAGGAATTCCGATGATTAATCAGAGAAATAACCAAATTCCAAAAATGAAAACTATATGTGACTGACTGTAGTAGGTACTTACTTCCAAATCATAATGTACCAACCAGATTCCTTCGTCGCCTGCTGCAGTTTTTGTGCATTGTACAACAGCACAATGTGATGGCATTCGCGATTTAATGAATAGCCAAAAAACAAAATTCGCATGCAAAAATAATTGTGAAAAACTATTTCAATCACTTGTAAACAAATAAGAAGAGTGAGGTTGTGACGGTTGTGTTTCAATGTCTCACCTCAAGGGTCGGTCATCTGAAAGTTCTTGGACGCAACCTTTAGTGAATTTTGAAACAGCTTATAGATAAAGATTTAACGATATTTCTCACTCTCTTATCATTCGAGCTACACGAATTCGAAATTTGAATCTTATCCACTTCAACCGATCGCCGAACGGTTCCTAATAAACTGCAAATTTGCATTTTCTCATACCTCACCAGACAGCTGGTCTGGCCCAAGAAACGATCATCATTATAGACATAAGAAATTAAAAGGGTAGGTTCATTCGCCATCTGCGTCTGAAGCTCAATCAGCAGGCAAAAGGACGCGACACATCCTCCAAAGGTCCTCCTGGTATCCTTTGCTGAACAATAGCCAAATTTACAAAATTAACTATGCATGATATTTAGCGGTCGCATTTTTCGATGGGAGGACCTCTACCTAGGAACAAGTTATATTTGCATACTTGCATAAATTATCAGCCGATACACAAAGGACAATAAGAAAGGATAATAAGAAGGGTTGTTGGGAAGAGTATACGCGGCGCGGTAACTAGATCGCAATATCAGAAATGAAAATTATTTAAAGTAGGCCATGTGTTTTGTGTTCCGAAGATCGCGCGGATGGTTATAATAGGGGTGGAATATATTTAAATGGTTAATTATTTTGGATTATTTAGTGAGGCGAATGTGCATTCCGTATTGATTTCTTATTCGGAACAGGTTTTTGTGGGAATGGAACGTTGGTAGTGGTAGTATAGGGACGGTTCGTTGGATAATTTCGATTTCGCATCTTGTATATAGGGTCAATATAATGATATGCATACATCTTCAAGGATAATATATATTATTACAGAGGTAGCCTGGGAAAGTCTGATTTTCAGTCATCAACACATTGATATCAAAAGACAAATCTCAGGTATATATACTTCACAGTGTGACCATATAAGGATCGATGCACTGAGAGAGGTCATTTCGTTTCACCTGTATAATACTTTCCACAAACACAAGGTCTTGCACAAGGTATCCTATGAATACAGTAAGGACTAAAAAACACAAGTACAATATAAAAAAAATACATATCGATAAATCGAAGCTGACTGAACATAATTATATCCTTACTGAAAATGGGCAACATATGGCAGAGTGGAATAATATCAAAATCATATAGGATAAGAATATATAACAATCAAAAAAGGAAAATCAAGGAATCCGCTTGCATTCTTCTGAATAGATAGAACATTGTATTCACTATACTGAAAACTGAACATGAAAATGGTAGATTCAAGATCGATTAATCAAAACACCCTGTAACTCATTTGGAGACGAAAATCACTCATTCATATGCCAACATCAGTTTGACACTGAGTAGTGTCAAACTATTGGCAAGGTGCCTATAGCATATACCTATACCAATTGCTTCACTTATATAGATGTAACGTAAATCCAAAGCTGGTAAAAAATCTGTCATGAGTATCAATTTCGACATCTAGAACCGAGAAATTAATAACAAACAAACATCTTAACAATTACCTACACTGAAAGAACAGTTTGGTTATAATAAATAAATATGATTAACTGTTACCAAATTCGTTATTGAAATATGGCTTATTAAACGTTTGTTTGAAAAAAACAAATTATTTGTTCACACCCCCATGAATAAGCCTCGTGCATGGTTAAATTATGATTATTTCATGAAAATATTCATTTGTTAACTGAGAATATATATTTCTTCACCCACACCAAACAATATTTATTATTTCAAAATCGTTCAAAATCTTTGTTTTTAGTAACCAAATATTCATACATAAGTACAGCTTGAAATGAAACCTTTTATTGATAATGAATAGATATTTTGTTCCCTGTTTATAATTCAATGTCTTCATTTCAGAAAATTGCTCATTGATTTATTAAATTTCCTGATGTATATTACCACCACTCGTGGATCTCTCCGCGAGGGGGTGTTTCTAAGCCTTATATCATTTACAAATTGAGTAACAGTTAACGAATATTATTTATATAAGTATATAACCAAACTCATCTCAGCTATGATGGCATGCACACGTTTCCATGTATACATAATATATTACTTTCTTTCAAATTCATGCAAAGCAAATGATATTAGAAAATACTCATGCATACTACATATAGGTATTCGCACCTACCTACGTTCAAAATGTTCCAATATCGATTGATTAGCACCACATGCACGCACTGTTTTTTTTTAAACTTACTAAATGTTGTAAAATTGATGCACCTCGAGATGCACTGATAGTCGTCTGCCATTTTTTTTTATATGTGATGTCGTACCTATATGAAATTATCCCAAGAAGCTTATTGTAGACGTAAATATACATGTCCAGATGTAATCAAACACTCACTGTCATATAAGGAATTGAACTAATATAACCATCACACTTCATAACTTTCGCGTTGGTTGAAATCACAGGTAAATCAGGAACGATTTCACAAAGGTGCACACGGTATCTAAGATGGAAGCTAGACTAAAATGATGGCCCATGCGCATGACAGTTTTTTAATTATAACCAAATGAATTGTTATAATTACCAAACGAAGAATAATATGAAATATCCATTGTTATCCTTCATATCACGAATATTCATGATAAACAAATGTATATCATAATGAATAAACACATAGATTCATCAACAGACACTGTATCATTGTTGATTATCACCAAATCACATTATAATTATAAATTCATCTTATTGATTTTCACTTCATGAATCTGCGTAATAGATGAATTGTTAATTATTAAAAAATGTTGTTCACAATGAACAAATATGACAGTAATAAATCATTTATTGTTTATAAATAAAGCATAAAAACAGATACGATTTTGATGAATAAGCCTTTTCAATTATGAATATGGCTAATTAATTATAAACAAATTTGACGTTAACAAATATTTGATAATTATTACTGAGATTTTTCTTTCGGTGTAGAATTATCTCATGAGTGAGTGATTCAGAGAAGCTCATTGCCTCCAAAAACAATAAACAATTATTATTCAACATTGCATAAAAAATAAACGGGCATGAAAATCGGAATCAGGATATTTAGTAACGCGAATTAAAAATAGATATAAAGAGCAATCTTTGAAACTCCGATTGTTTCGACTCGTATTGTTTATATTTATCTCCGTAAATATCTAGCAAATGAAACAATTGAATTGGAGCGTTATATTCTGAGCATTTGCTTTCAGTGACAAACGGTTGCAAAATTACAATTAATTTGTAATTGATACATAATATGACACAAGATATGTTTTTCGCTTAGCTTGCAAGCAAAAGATGCAGTACTGGTATTTGTATATATGTAAACGTGATTCTTTGCAGAATTTATTTATAAATATTAACTCATTTATCCCAAGAAGTCCTCTGCACGAGTTGGCAATTGGTTCCGAGATCATCTGATTATGAAGAATTCAGATAACAGCTTTATTTTTATTATGTTAGTATATACAGTATGTCTCACAAAGGTGGAACGCTTTTTCACTATTCATTTCAAAAAAGTTAGTCTTAAAAATAATAATGACTACCCCTAATAGCACACAACGTCCTAGGGACGTCCCTATTTGGTACAATTCACGTCCGAATGCCCCGAACCAGAAATAAGTGCCCTTGGGATGTCTCATCCCGTACATCTCATGCAATGTCCGAGCAAGGACGTCCACGGAATGTCCCAGCTGGTACATCATTTCAAATGTCCTAGAAATAGCATCCCTTAGACGTCCCAAGTGGTACATATTGTAGAATGTCCATGCAAGGACGTCATTGGCATGTCCCTGATGGGATATGATTTTAAACGTTCCTTCAGGGACATCCATCGGATGTCCCGAGTAGTACATATTCTGGCATGACTTCAGATCTTATATAATGTCGTTTCTAGACAACCATGAAATGTTTCTGATGGTACATTCCTTCAAATATCACTGCACAGACGCCCTTGATATTTCCAGGATAGTATAAAAATCGAAATGTCCCTCAGGGACATCCTTCGAATGTCCCTTAGGGATATCCGTCGGATGTCCCAATTGGTACATGAACTGTACTCTTCCAATGTCCTAGAAATAACGTCCTATGGACGTCCCAGTTGGTACTTTCAATATGTTGTCCCTGCGAGGACGTTAATTTACACCTCGCCGACGAATGATTGCTCGTAGGCTATAAGTACTCCTCGTCAATGTCCTTCACGTAAGTCCATTGTACATCTTTGGGAAACTTATAGGGAACCTTCCACTGACCATCATCTCAACTGGATGTTCTAATCAGTTATGCAAGATCTGGTCCTAGAGGGACCCAGAAAAATTCAAATTCAAGAATAATTCGTACGTCCCTGGGACATCCAATGGACATCCAATTGATATCCCTCAGCGTTGCTGATAGGTTCTCCTATGGGTGTCCTATAAGGATGTCCTCTGGTAGTGCTAGATGAGGAATACTGTAGGATTTAGGTATTCGATAGTTGTCCCAGGGACATCCCTCAAGGACGTCCCTAGTTGGTCCTCAAGTGGGACATTTGTGCGTCCCACAGACGTCCAATGTACGTCCACGGTACCATAAAATTCGAACGTCCTATGGACATCCTTAAAGTCCCGACAGGACGTCCTAAGGATATCCATGGGACATAAGTTTGTTATTAAGGACTATACCTATAGTATTACCTGATGATTGTGTTTTAGATTTTAAAATAATCGGAAATAATATAGGTATTCTTGGGAGACACATAATTAGAAGTATTTGTATAATATATAATTATCTTCAGGGGAAAATTCTATAGATGAGTTGATAAATCCTAAATTCAATATTCAAGAAAATCTAATAACTCCTATTCTGTGAATTTTCACTACGAAATATTTTAAGGATGTTTATAGTTTTTCAGTTATATCGAAACAAGTGAATTTTTGGAAAATCATTGTTTTTATAATATGAGACTGGAACCGTTGGGACGATAATATATACTACACTGTTTTACTAACCAAGCCGATTTTTTTGTCAGTATCTTCAGGAGAAGAATATAACTGAATATTCTATTTTATTGTGGTGCTTTTATACTATAGGTACCCAGACAGCACTGGATATTCATAGAATATTCTCTAAATATGCTAAAAAGGAGGAGTATATTCCGAATATTTATCGATTATTCCTAGAATATATACATGCCTCTGGAACATCTGAAAGGAATATTCCAAAGTGAATAGTCGGACATGTTCAGGGAATATTCAGGTATGAATCTTCCAGGAATATTCCCAACTGAATATTCTCTGTTGTATATTCATGAAATATACCAACTGAATATTCTGTGCGGTATATTCATGAAATATACCCAACTGAATATTCTGTGCGGTATATTCATGAAATATTCTCAACTGAATATTCTGTGGTGTATATTCATGAAATATTCCATGAATATTCGAACAATGCTCTCACAAGAACTTGATATGTATAACATTATTCAATTCGATTACTGGCCTAGTGGTCAAGGCGTTGCTCTGATAGTCTTGAGGTCACGAGTTCGATCCCTACTTGAGTCACTTTTTTTATTTTAGAATATTAGAATTAGAATATTCCAGGAACATTCAACATAGAATATTCTTTTGGGTATATTCTATGATTATCTGAGGAATTCCCATTCGCATATTTAGAGAATATTCCACAGATATTCTGGAATATTCCAGATTATTTCTAGAATATTCCAATATTCCAAAAGGAATATGATAGGGAGATTCATGGAATATCTGGTGCTGTCTGATGGGATATGTGTCTACCCAATTCTGAAAGACACTAACCGGCGAGTTAATGTTTGTCATTGTTGAGTTCACATCATGTTCACCTCAATCTCATATCACTAACCTTTATAGAGGGCTATATATGGTTTAGGTCCATTATATCTTTATTTATCAGTATATCACTATTCTCGAATATCTAGGCTTCTATATGCATGTCATTTCCCAACATTATCAACTGATGGCTTAACTAATTTGATGTTATCAATATAATATGTGACACGATTGTGTTCGGCTACACACGATTTATCTACCATATTTTTAATGTGCTAGGTGTTCTTTGAAACTTGTTTTTATGGGTCTCCTGGTTTGGCATATACGTTTTATCACAAACATTACAACTAATTCCGTATATTCCTGACTTTTCAAGTGTGTCCACCTTATCTTTTGGATAACCTAATCAATTGCCCAATTTTGACCCAGACTGATAAACGCTATCAAAACCTAAGTCTTTGAAAACCTCATCAAGTCCCTTCGTGTAGGTACCTACTTGGGATTGAAAGATATTGGGATTCCATATATCCCTCTGTATAGTTTAGTGATACTTATAAGATCAAGGTGAACAAGTGAACTCAACCATGAGGAACATTATAACTTGGCGATGGACATATATACCTAGTATATAAGTAGCACAATAGAGTATTCAGTTTTTACCTCCACCTGAAGATGATCACATAGTTAGCGAAACACGTGTCGAGGTGTTTAAAACATGGTTAGTGTTAGAACAGTGTAGTCTAATATTTTTCTCTGTTATTATTATTTATACTCAAAGTGATTCGAATGTGTTTCGACCTATAGTTTTAGCCATCTTCAATGTTGTTTTTTTTTCGAAATTCCAGAAAATACCCAAACCATCAGTTTTAGTTATTTCAAATCATTCAGTGTCAAACATTGATGGAGTATTTATTTACCTAATACTGAAAAGTATAAAAAATATTTCACCAAATTATCCTATATGCAATGTGGAATGAACTGCATTTAGAAGTGTTGAATTACTGGAGAATTAGCGTTCATAAATAGGGATGATAAAAATACCACACTCTCAGAAAATTTCAATGAGAGCTGCCCTATATACCATTTATTTGATGTTCTTAAAATGTTCCACCTGAATTCACTTTGTATCATGTAAATGAGCTACAATGATATGTCCATTCTAATATATCTTTATATATGTATACCTATACTCATTATATTGGGAATCACTATGGGAAACTTTCGCCACAAATATTCAGTACATAGTTGATAGAAGGTTGAGAGTATATTCCTATATGGGAAAATCTCTTTCATTGCAGTTCTGCATTCCATTGAAACAATGTCTCACGTTTGAAAATATCCTGGTTTATACAAATGAAATATTTTACTTATTAGCTTTGATTAATAATACAATGAAAAAATTTTCAGTTATTCGAGAATATATTTGAAATTATTAGATACGTATAGACAAATTGTATACAATTTGCGTTGTGATACAAATACCTAATTATGTAATTACTTATTATCAATATGTATAGACACTGATATGCAACAGGTAGGTGATAATGTACAGTGTACACTCAGACAACTATACTGAAACTGATTTCACCAAATACATATTATATAGTACTCAAAATTATAATAATAATCTAGTCTAATTTAGTGATTCTTTTCGAGTAGCGTATATTTATTATTCATAAACATTTCAGATTTTTATTTTTCATATATGATATAAGTACATAATGATTTCAAATATAGGTACTTAATGTAGATACCTACTTTGTTGATATTATATTATAATTATTGATATTATGATGTATGTATTTAACTCGGGAAAACGACCCTCAAAAGTCTATCATCCTGTAGGAATTCGAAAACGCCCGATAGCCCCAAAAATTGCGTTCCCAAGTTTGATCGGTGTACCTATCACACAGAAAAAAATCCAGTTATATCCATGTTCAAAAACATCCTTCACTGACAAATGAAACATTTTAACCACGAACTGTCATCATCTGTTCAACTTGAAAAGTCAACGTTTTCAATGTGAAACAGGTCACCTTTTCAAATCTCTCTTTTTTTTGGAAAGGTTAGCTCATATAGATATGAAATGGAACAAAATTATAGTCAAAATTAAGATAGAATTTGAAAGATAATCATTGAAATCCTAAAAGATTTCATTTCACAGTTACCTATACAAGTATAGGTAAGTATCATTTAAGTTCCATCCCTTCTTCGTTTACCATCTTTATCATATACTCGTTCACCACAATCAGTCATCTCACTCACTTATGAACACTTGATCCATCAAAATTGTTATAGGTTAGTCGTCTACGGATACCTGATATGTAAGGACATATTACCCCGCAGCAGCTCGTGAACCATTCTTACAGGGTGATAATTTTTTTTTCGAAAAAAAGTGAAGTGGTTGAAAGGTCTGCTAGAAATTTTAGGGACATATTTGTTCATATTTTCCCCTCGTTGAGGAACTTAAGGAAGTTGAACTGCATCAGGGCGTTTTAGTGTTTTTATACGATAAATTTGTAATGTAGGTATCGCAAATTCTTCCAATTTGGATAAAATTTTGTATTTTTAAACTACCACACTATTCATGCACTATAGTGGCAAAGCTTGGAGTTATATGCAGTTATATCGGTGATAGATTGTATTGCGTATACTCGTATAGGTACAGTATGTCCAAGATAAGGATGTCTTCGTATCCTTATTTTGGACACGGTGTTTTATATGTATTTATTTGATTCGTAAAATTTTATTTGCTGCTTCAAAATTCACAACTATAGCCAACAATTCATCAGGAGAAATAACGGTTTTTCTTTTTCGTTTCGTGATTTGTGAACCCTTATTTACTGACGCCATTTTTGGCAACTATATGTTAACAAATAAGGTAAGTATGACAAGAACAATTACCTACTCCAAATTGGAAGCATTTCGAAAAATTAGTCACCCTAATACTGAAATGCCAATCATTTGACTATCAAATTGAGAGCAAATTCATGAGTATTACCCATTTTATTTTTATAATACTTATCACTATTTAATATTGAGCGACATTTTATTCTTATATAAGTGCTGTTTCACAGTTATAGGTTTTTTTTTAAATGATGGACATGATTAATTGATTACAGTGGAAAAGGAACTATGCTGGCGTCTATATTCAATTCAGAAATCTTTTGAAGGTTATACAGTTACTTATATATATAGGTAACAGCTTATTATTTCTCTCGCTTATTTCAATTCATTATTCTGGAAATTATAGAAGGAAATTGGTACTTATAGGTATATATATCGGAAACGAAGCTCCCATGCACGCATATTATAATTATGTTCACCTATAAAAAATTTCATCTTGAAAAAATGTATTCTCTTAGCTGTTAGAGTCCTGCTACAAAACACTGACTCACCCTGTATAGATAGATACTAAATTAAAAATATTCTCATATCATATTGAAACGAAACGATAACTAAGTATAGGTATAGGTATACCTATAACTTTTAATTACCTATACATAGTGCATAGATATTATGTTTGGTCCTTGAATAACAATTTAGAAAAAGTTTATCTGAAATCAATTGAAGCATCTCGTGCCGCACCTGCACTCACTTCAATAGGAACTTGAAACCCGTCGACGCCGCGCGGTGATGCAGGAGAAGCTGCAATTGAGTATATGGATAAACAAAAAAAATGAAGATGAACCGAACCTGCCATGCACCTGCCATTTCCCTATATCACAGATCACAAAAGAATCCTTGTCAACAAATCACAAAGAAAAAATAAGCAACCTCAAAAATACCCACACACGCTCCCAGCCAAAAACACAAAACATACTATCCCCAGCACATGCGCTTCAAAATCGCCCCTTAACTCTCATCCGTCACGAAAAAAAACCTCATAATATACGTGAAGGAAGGGGGTAGCGAAATGCGCACATAGATATCTTTCGATTTTCCTAAAAAGAAAATATCAGCCTTTACTTTACAGCGCTTGTATTGGCCGCGGCAGATCTACATGCTGAAAAAGAATCGACATAGGCTGCCGAACGACCGCGAGAGAGAGCCAGCTATGCCGAGGTACCGCAGTCGCCGTCAGAGGGCACCTCATTCCAACACAAGGGGCGGAGCTAGCGGAAAACAGAAGACGGCGCGACAGAGACGGAAGAAGTTTGTTCTGAATGCACCATGCAAGATTGAAGCGAACAGTCAGTCTTGGGGTAGAAATCCCAATGAAAGCACGTGCAACGCAGTAGGCCGACTACGAACAGTAGAGCATTAACCCCGTGTGACAAGTTGTAAACTTCCGATAGTGCTTCCGTTTCCAAACATGAACAGTGATTTGGAAAATCAGGGCTTTCCGTGGAAAACGGTGTGATAAGGACTGTGCGCAACTGGTTTCGCGAAGGATTTGTGGTGTTGACTTGGAAAAACTTGTGCGTTCATGGCCTGCTGATATCAGTGAATATGAAAAGTGTAAACTTTGTTGAACAATGTCGCGTTGTGGTTACTGATGTATGAGAAGTAAATCTCGGAGCTGACTTTCTGCTACCCAGGTGTTTTTTTTTCGCGTGAAACTGGCGGAGCTAGAACATATGCAGCCCACAGCGGCAGCTAATCTGCCACCCCCTGGGGGAGATATGGACTTGCAGACGATTCCGTCAATGGACTGGCTCTTCAAGAAGGAGAGGATCTACCTATTGGCACAATTCTGGCAACAGGTAGGTCATCTACAATCGTCTTCTCTCAAAAATCTATGCTGTCGAATTCTTTACGAAATATAAGTATTGGTCTCGGTATAAGTATAGTATAGTAGTTTAAACCCTCGAGTTTACCTGTGCAAAAAGTGCAAAAAGTTATAAAGAAACATTTATTATTATTAAATATTCAAATGTCAGTAGGAATAACGTGTGTATTTAGATCTATGGTATAACTCTTCAAAAACCCAACAAAATAACAAATAACTTTTAAGCACTATTTTACCGATCCAGTATCCACTCAGAAAATTGTTGGTAGTGAATACCAAACGTTAAGTAAAATTAGCGACCAGCACTGGTTTTTCACAGTTCTGGCATCTAAGACAAAGTAATAAAAAACGTAGGTACCTACCTATACCTATTTTGGTCCTTGTACCATTATAATTACAGGATTAATACCTATGTGTTTTCGACAATTCCTCCTAATTGAAAATATCTGGCAGAGTTGGGAAAAAAATGAGAACCAAAGCATATCTTATTGGATAATTGTTTACGTTCCATCGAGTTATTTGAAGGATGTTCGAATTTTTTTCTAGATACCTACTGATTCATTCACATATCGACTTACTATTGAATATTAGTTTGAGACCATCAAATGGCCTAAATGAAATTTGTTTTGCAATTTATTTATTGATGGTCGAATTTGATTATCTACCTATCGTCAGCTCGCGACCACTGGTCCACTGGTGGTCGAAAACTAGTTTGAATTAATTTTTGGTTCTCGCGACCTCATCAAATCAGTATATTTCTATTATAGAATGATTTCTACATCAAAGTGTTCACCATATTTCACCATAAAGTATCTATCTTCATAATTATTGCATCTGCATCAGAACAAAATAAGAATTACTTTACGTTAATTTTTATTGTTCATAGATCTTTCAGGCAATGACAATGATGGCAATTCTCTGCAATTGAAGACCATTTTTGAATGTTAGTACCTATCTCTTTAGTTTTTCAATTTTCGCAAGTCTGATGCCTAAAATATAAAATGTATTTTGCATTATGATCTCTACATGTCAAATTTTTTTAAATCATCTCATTCCTTGCGAATCAATGATGTCATGAATGAATGGTGCATGGTCTAGAATCAACATGAAAATATAATATGGACACGCGAAAACTCTGCGGGGTGGTCGAGATTCCAGAATTTGAATGCAAAAAAAACATATAATATTCACATATTATACCTACTTCCAAAGTTAATATGGAATTGGTATAGGTATAGGTACCTACCCAAGATTTTGCATGAATTTAACACTTTTAAAGTGGAAATTTCGGATACTGATTCAATCTATAATAGAGTGTTTTTTCAGTTTTTCGAACTTCATATATTATTTTCAATCTTCATATATATATTATGGTTGAGCTCGGCAAACAACACTACCCAAGATTTTGCATGAACCCTACCCAAGATTTTGCATGAATTTAACACTTTTAAAGTGGAAATTTCGGATACTGATTCAATCTATAATAGCGTGTTTTTTCAGTTTTTTGAACTTCATATATTATTTTCAATCTTTATATATATGGTTGAGCTCGGCCGAACATACAAAAGCGCGTGTATTTTGGTTTGGTGTGTCGGAAACTTCATTTCATACGATGACTTGGTGCACGACACTATCGTCTCTGTGGGCGTAACTATTTCATACGAGTACTTGTTGCAAGACACTGCCGTATCTCTGGATATGAAAAAATCGTTCATCTTGAAGATGATAAGTGTGCGAAGTGTCAATTTAATTCGACATTTTGAACTATCTATATAGATACCTATGGGTCAAAATCATGCACCCGTTTACTTAACTATAACTATATTCATATATACGAGTAGATATATTGGTTTTCCTATTTAGTACACGACACTTCCGTGATGGATGTAAAAAGTTGAAATAACTGGGAAAAAAACGAACATTCGAAATTTTGGTGACGGAACATTTAACATTTTGGTGGCGGAATTAAGATCCTGGTGAATTAAACTGATAACTATATATTTACACTGAAAAAAATAGTCGGTATAGTAAATACCAAACGTTTAGTAAAATAGGCGCCAGTCACTACATTCTGCTCAAAATATACCACTAAAAAATAGTATCATACTTATATAGTATATAGTAGGTATATGCGATACAATTTTGTTGTTGTATTATATAGTTGATGAACGTTTGGTATTCACTACCGACTATTTCTCAGAGTGAATCTATATTAATGATGAATGATGATGATATATATTGAAGATCATCCGAATGTTTCTAAAGTCACCTATAAATTCATCAAACTCCATTAGGTTCCTATAATTTCGAATTTATATAAGTACTTCGAGCTCTGTTGAAAAACAAATAAAAGGCAAACATAAAATGAGTCATCAATTCGATCTTTTATTACTAACTTTGTTTGAAATACTATAAAAGTGAGTACAAATTGAAGACGAAATTGGTTTTTAAACTTTTAATGATCCAATATTACGATACGATAACTATTGACGAGTTAAGATTCAATATTATTACCTACTTACATTATAAGTAACCGGCGAGTAAGTAACTAAATAATGACGAAAGCAAGTACGAGGGAGGGAATATATTGTATATAGGTGATCAGTAAAAACCGGTAAAAACGTAAAAACAGTTGATCATGCGATCACCATCACGTTCAAAATTATTGTATTCTTAATGTTGATAGTATAAATATAGGTATATATAGGTAGCTTGGTATAGGTAGGTAACGAAGTAAATTACCTATATATACCTATATAATATATCTTCATTAGGAATCAATTTCATTCAGCCAATGAGAGATTTATGGGAATTATTCATAATACTTGACAAAGTAGGATTGAAGAACCTATTATATCCCATTGCTGTTATGATATAGTTATTATGCTTTCAAAGAACAATTTCCGGGAATCTAGGCATATCGTCGTATACTTGAATGTGGATTTTCAGAAAGTACGTCATAGGAATGGTGGAGGAGCCAAGTTCCTTTTTTATTTATTTTTTTCTGAAGTGAAAATTGATGTAAGTTCAGAATAAACTTTTGCAATCAAAAGAGCCAAAATGACGCGAAATATCTGGGCATAATAGTTGATCCATCTTCGGTGGAATAAACATCTGGTGCAAGTCTGCAAAAAAAACTCTTCGGTCGCTCCTTTATAAGTTCAAACACTTTCAACAAATATAGGTACTGGATTTCAAATATCTCAGAATTCTTTATCAAGCATTAGTGGAAACACGACTCACCTACGGTATTCTAGATTGGGGGGCATCAGCAACGGATGCACACTTGCACAACCTCAAAGTTATTCAAAAAAGATTCTTGAAAATTATATCATCCAAACCAATCAGATACTCATCTGACCTAATATTTAGAGAAACGGAAGTCCTTCTTGATTTACGTCAGCACTATTACTATAAAATTGTGATAAGACAATTTAAAAAAAAACAGATTTATTCTACCACTCATCAGCCATAACTACCAAACTCGTCTGATGAAAACGAATAACTCTCTGAGAATGGTATCATCCAGAACGAGAATAGGACAGAGAAATCATATATTTTTAGCTAGTAGATTTTTTAACTTTCTCCCGACTGAAATCAAAGAAGTCTCCAACGCATATACTCCTTCAAAAAAGGACCAAATATTATCTTCTTTCTTCAGAACGTATGGTTATTCATTCATTGTTCAAATATTAGAATATTTTGATATATTTCTAGACTTATTTTCGACTTATTTATTATTATTATTATTATTGTTCGTTACCTACGTTGTTATATTTATGTCTCAAATTCATATGTATGTCTTATTTAGCCTTGTTCATTAGATTCATTTATCATTTCAGCAAATTTTATACCATAAATTTCTCACATGGATTTCAAAAGTGTATTGTACTAATGGATGTCAATATTTTAGAATAAGTAACTCAACCACGCACAGGCTCTGCCTTATAGTAGATTTTTGTTTGTTCGAAAATATCTCATCAAAATATACTATATACATATAGGTACTATTTTTTGTTCATTATACCAAAATTTATACTAATTTGTATTTTGTGAATATTTTGAATGAACATTATTATTATTATTAGCCTCGTTATTAGCGTACGAAAAAAATACGTATATTTTATGTTAACAACTTGGATGGAAGGTTGGATGGAAGAGCAAGCTCTGCTATGAATTTTCATGCGCAGATATTGAATCCTGCCTCTTGTTAGGTTTTCTGTACTTGTATGTAACCTCTTAATAAAAGCATTTATTATTATTATTATTATTACTTTCCCCATTCTGGAATTTCTGAAAAAATAACTCGCAGCTCCATAACCTGGCAATGCGGTACTCGAAATAACTTGACACAAATTTGAATAAACTAAGGAATGTGTGCTAATTTTAATTTGTTAATCTGTGACTAAAGCGAAGGAAGAGGGTCCTTGGGTCCGAACCGATATCCCTCGCATGCCGAAATACGAAGGAAGCGCTGAAGCCGCAAGATAGAAACGAGGTTGGCGTATCCGCCGTTCACGGTAGGAGGGCGCCACCAAACAGAGAGGGCCGATTCACCCTCTCGACAGACGATATAATACGAAATAGAATACGGACATCAGAACTTTGCGCGGTAGATTGGCAACTTTTATTTTATTGATTCGTTGACTCTGACTATTTACACATCGGGTTATACTCAACTACATTTATTTTCTGACACTCTATACTGGCTATACCTATATCTATATAAATATTTTTTTATCGCTTGGAGCGCACGAAAGGGAATCCCTATAATGTTCAAAGAACATCGTGCGTTCCTAGGGAGGATAGGGACAGGAGGTAGGTATTGGAATTTTTTTGAACTTTTGGGGATTATAATATGTTGTTGGGAATACTTCCACAGGCAATGAATTCCAGAGCCTAGCCGTTCTATGGATGAAGGAGTCTTGATAAAGTGCTGTTCGACATCTCTCGGGGTTGACAACGAAAGGATGTGCTGACTGGGCTTGTCTAGTTCGTCTGATTGGTATTGCTAGTGAAGGGATGATAGCAGAGATTTCCGAAGAACATTTTCCGTGGAAGTATCGATATAAAAGTGAAAGGACGCCGACCTTTCAACGGTGATCCAATGATGTCAAAGAGTGAGTGAGTGTGGCGTCACCCACCAGGCGAATGGCTCTTCTCTGGATGGAATCTAAGAGCATCAGCGTATGTTTTGGTGCTGAACCCCATATGTGGGAACAGTATTCTAGAACAGGCCGTATCTGCGCTTTGTAGATCATGAGAAGCTGTTGAGGTTGTAAAGTATAGCTTTTCGCACGGAACAAGAATCCGAGTTTTTGTGAAGCAGCTCTTGCGATGGATCTGACATGATTATCCCATGAAAGAGTGTTGCTGATGGAAATACCGAGCATAGAATCAGATATGGTGGGCTTGATGATGGGGATGGTGGAGCCAGACATCACAATATCGGGCATACTGAGTTCCGCCTTTCTAGAGAGACTTGTCAATTTCAAATCGCAAATTGGGACCAAACACATCCAAATTGGTAAAGATTTTCGAAATGAGTAAAACACAATCGAAGTCCAGATATAGCACAATAGTATGACCAATGGACGTCCTGCAGAGAAATATATATAAGGTAGGCGCGGGTAATAAGGCCTGTCGGCTAATAAGGCCTAAATGATGAAAATGCAATTTAAAATTGTCGGTGTCGGTCAAGGTCACACTAACAGGTCGCTAACTATCATAGATGACGTCTGAAATCTGTCGCGATGTGTTTGGTCGCTAAGGGCGACCAGTGCGGTGTCATTCGTTAAGAGTAGTGGTCGTGTGGCTCGAATAATAAGAATTCGTCCAAATCAATCGTACGTATTTTTTGAAATATCACACTTATTGATATAATTCTGCGTTATAGTTTTCTATTATGTCATGGTTCTGCGATCTTTGATGTTAGAATAATATATCAAGGTCCGAATAATGTTTTTTCAGATTTCCTTTACACACGTTGTTGGAGGTTATTAAGGCCTACCAATAGAAGAATTAAAAAGACCTCAACCCCCAAAAGTAGAAGTGGTACTGAACAGAACCAGGCGAGTTGGTACTGTCATGTTTGTGAGGAGGAATGGCTGACATGAGACAATGTTCTAAATGCATCAAGTGGTATCACGAGGAGTGCGTCGGTTTGTCAGCGGATGATACAGATAATTTTGAGTGTCCTGAGGGTTGTTAAACAAATGAATTTGTTGTTATTTTCAAGACCTCAGCATGATCAATGCATGATTAGCAATTATCGATCTCACTTACCAAATGTTAGGAGCCTGTTTTTATTTTTTATGCATATTACAGTCATAGGCCTTATTATCCTACTATAGTATAATAAGGCCTACTGACAAGGTTTTTAAAAATGTTCAATCATGTTTTTATTTATGACACACGTTGCCATGTTCTGTTTATTTTTGACAGGACCTGATCTTAAGGTTTATTTAACATTGAAATACGTTGATTTTGTTAAATAGTTTCCATTTTATTTCAAATCCCCCTTAGCTAGGCCTTATTACCCGCACCTACCTTATACGCTTTGGACGAGGCTTTGGATATTCGGCATATACCATCAAAGACGTCCATTTTTAGTATACCTTATACTTCTCGGTGAACGTCTTCAGGACCAAAATATATGACATACGATGTACACTGTAAAACATTCATTCGAGTGACTGCATCATATGTGATTGTGAGTGAATTTACTGATTAAATTGAGTGAATTCTCATTTCAAACTAGATATTTCATGCATTAAGTTTTTCTATCAATGAGAATGTTAACAGTAAATTTGATTAAATCGACTCATGAATTACCATTTTACACAGTCAAGTAGGGTGATATTTCAACGCAATCGGGCGTGGACCGAAATTGACACATTATTGCGTGGACCTTGAGTGAAATTTCAATCGATTTTTTTTTTCAGTGTAAAAAACCATCTGTAAGGTACTTGGAACAGTTGGAACGTCCCGAATTGTGTCCGTTTGTTTTCAAAGTAAATTTTGTTCAACAGCAATCGGAGTAAAAAATTGGTCTTCAAATAGAATGATATCTATATTTTGTTCTATTAAAGAATGAACATTAATATAAGTAGTTTAACAGCTTGTGTTTTTTTTATGACACTGTATATATAGGTAGTTTGTATTCCATGCACTTATTCACACCTATATAAGTATTCAAAAGTTCTGAGAGACTTTTGAATCAAATGTCTTGACTCATGTGTCATGTGTTATGTGATTTCTTGAATATCATATTGGAAATATCTGAAAATATAGATCATATGATGAAAAATAGAAGAAAAATGTATAGGAAAGAACTCCAGCATTATTTATTTTCTATATATATGGTCATTCAATTCATATATAATATTTCAGCTCAGCTGTTTCCCTAATAAGGTAATACCCGAGGTAATACCTATACAAAGACTTCAAAGAATAAATAAAATTTATTCACCTTCATGACTTAGAGGAACGATGCAAAAACACGTTTCCTAAATATTCATTCAATAGGAGATTGTAAGTTAGGACATTTGCACTTTCTGACATCAGGAAATGTTTCAAATAGTTTACTTAGAGTATTGTCATCTTACAGGAATATACAAAACGAAACACCTACACTGAAAAAAATAGTCGGTAGTAAATACTAAACGTTTAATAAAATTACGGCTTCAAATTTTCTCGAAAGTTATCCGATATCTTGCTCTTGTGTTTTTACTGTTGCAATAAATGTTATATATTATCATGCATAAGTTATATCACGATGTTCTGAGTATTGGAGATAATTCTGTCGCTTCATTTGTTCACGAAATTGTGTTGCCGAGCAACAAACAAACAAACACCACGAGTCCGTCAAGACGAGTGGTATTGCTGAACGGCAGGCAATACAATTAGTGAGTTAACAATGAAAGACAGAATTATGAGAAGAGATTCAAAACAGAGTGGTATTTTGCTAGACTATTTACGTTTACGAAGCATAAAAAGTATAAGTGATTCATTCTGACAAGTACAGCGATAACTGACAGCATTTGCTTTGCTATCCATGGTTACATCGTTGAAAACCTGAACGCTGAAACACCAATGAGAATTGAAAGACAGTTCATATATTTTCGAAATAAGCATCTCACGTCTCTGATGGCTTGTTATTGGTCAGGTATAATATGATGAGTGAAATAGTCAAGTAAATTTTAAAGCGTTTCGGGTACATCAGATAAAAAATAATGCAAAACACTAATCAAGTGGTCTGGCAATTCTCCATAAACAATTTTTATGTACTTTTATGCATATGGCTTCCGAATCAGGTATAAACCTACAGGTAATTATCGTACGATACGGTAATCGTAAAATTGCGTATGGATATTGGTACCGACAAAAAAACGTCAGGTATATTTATGTGCAGTATATAGATTCATGAAGTTGGAGGCTGACAACACACATAAAACATCAGCCATGAATTACCGGAATTTCAATATCAAGAGACATCAAAAAGCTTATCCAGAACATATAAATGCATACCTGCTCGAACATAAAATTCGATAGGTATATATCCGAAAAAATATCTCTCTCAAAGTTCGATAAAATATTGCGAGAGCCCTTAAAATTCGCTGCAAAAAACGTGAAAGGGTGAAATTACTAGCTAATACCTACATATCTCCAGATGCCTAATTTTTTGCTGGGGTCTGCACAAAGCTTCGGATAACCAGAACAACTCAATGGCGTAGTATCAGATATTCGCATGCAACGAAAGCTTATCCACATCAACGTCTTCAAAAATCTCGTCTAAAATTGATGACTCAATAAGTAAAGAATGATTCGATTCGAACGATATTAAGCTCAACATGTATACAGTGAAAGTTCTCTGGAACACATTGCCAAGGGAGGTGTTCCTCGAGGCATATTACCTCCAGAAATTTAAGAAGAACACCAATTCTTACCTTATTTCCCTTGGTTCTCACGATGTTTTCTAAACATTGTAGGATATCTCTATTCGTGGGAACCAGAACATAAAAAAAAATACAGAAAAGTGTCGAAAAGGATCCACCTTGAGGAAAATCATAATAAATGTTGTTCTTGGTTTAGAATAAATATTTTTCCAATTGTGCTATTTTCTTCAAGGTGGCTCCTCTAGATCCCAAGAAAGAGTTCAAGATTACACGAGAACACGTTGTTATAATATATAGTCGGAAAGATCCTATATATATGTGTATGTATGACATTTCATAATTGTGAATATCATTCGCCATTTTGTTTTGGAGTGATACACAGAAAGAAAATACTACTTTAAATCATAGAAATCATCCATTTTTCTCAAAGTGGTCCAATAGATTTTAAAGAAAAAACAAAGAATATCCCAAGCTTTAATCGACAGACTTTGGGATTTTCTTTGTTTTTTCTTTAATACTAGGTTAATTTAAAAAAAATCTCCTTTCATATTACAGAGATTTCTTTCGCTATAGCGCCAATAAAAATGTCTGTTAATTCTATGATTCATTTCTTTCAAAATCCCAATATGGATTCTTTAATATTTAGAGAATTCTTGGTATTTCGAAAGAAATTTTCTTTTGTTGTGATGAAATTTATTTTTTCCAACAACATAAAATTTCTCTATACATGTCACAGAATGTTTTTATATTAATGAAATTATGCTACAGCATGTGTTCATTACATTTAAAGAGATATCTATATCATTACAGAAGACAGTTCTGTGCACTCAAAAGAATAATGCTGTCAAAGTATAAAATAGTTCTGTATCATTGAAATAATTATTCCGGCAATCCTATGGAATGTAATCTTCTGATCTTAAATTTTTTCGAAAAATATACCTATAGGTATAGGGTGTTCCATCGAAAATAACGATGTATAGGTACCCATTTCTTATATCAGCGATATTCATTTGTTTCACCTCGTACAATTTTTGAAGGTCCAGAACAAACCTTTCTATCAAGTAGAAGCTGTTTCAATAATACGGAAAGAACCTGTGTTGTTGAAATCTACGCACCGCCACTGGTACAATCGACTTCGGAAATGTATATATAGTCCGAATTGACCGCTCCATGCAAAAATCATTTATTAAATCTCATACGTATATGAGAAAGCTCTGGCATATGAAAGGGGCCTAAATGTATAAGTGAACGGGTTTTTTTTTTATTCTGCCCTTTTGATTTGCCTCTATATAGTCTGCCTCTGCAGAGACAAAAATTGAAGGGATATAACTCTCGACCCTTATCAAAAATTTCGACGGAGGAAAGCTCGCGTTTTACGATGAGTAATTAGAGACCTTAATAGATTATTGGTGATTTATGAGTGCAAAACATGAAAGAGAAGTACCTGCTTATCCTTGTAGATGTCGATAAGTACCTTCAAAGTCCATCCCTCGGTCCATCCCATACAAAATTATTAGCGAGGGGTAAACCGCGGTGGAATTCTGGTGTACAAATAACTGGAATTCCTTGGAATTCCCTGGATATCCTTGGAATTCCCTGGATATCCTTGGAATTCCTTGGATTTCCTCGAAATTCCATGGATTTCCTAGAAATTCCTTGGATTACCTTGGTATTTCTTGGATTTACTTGGAGTTCATTCCTGATGGTCTACAATCAACTGGAATTCCTTGGAATTCCTTCGAAGTCCTTAGCATTCCTTGGAATTACTTGAAATTCCTTGGATTTCCTTGAAATTCTTTGGATTTCCTTGGAATTCTTTGGATGAAATGCGGTATAATTATGTTGTACAAACAACTTGAATTCCTTGAAATTCCTTGGATCCCCTTGGATTTCCTTGGAATTTCTTGGAATTTCTTGGAATTCCTTAGAATTCCTTGGATTTCATTGAATTTATTTGGAGCTGCTTGGATTTCCTTGGAATTTCCTGGAATTCCTTGGAGTTTCTTGGAATTCCTTGTGTGAAGCGCGGTATAATTCTGGTGTACAAACAACTTGAATTCCTTGAAATTCCTTGGATCCCCTTGGATTTCTTTGGATTTCCTTGGAATTCCTTAGAATTCTTGTATTTCCTTGAATTTCTTTGGAGCTCCTTGGATTTCCTTGGAATTTCCTGGAATTCCTTGGAGTTTCTTGGAATTCCTTGTGTGAAGTGCGGTATAATTCTGCTGTACAAACAACTGAAATTCCTTGGAATTCCTTGAAATTCTTTGAAATTTTTTGTGAAATTGAAGTTTGGTGTATATATAAATACACAA
This sequence comes from Phaedon cochleariae, assembly GCA_918026855.4. NCBI lineage: Eukaryota > Metazoa > Arthropoda > Insecta > Coleoptera > Chrysomelidae > Phaedon > Phaedon cochleariae. Next base: position 30,741,134 of record OU896717.1, read on the forward strand.
TTTTGACCGTGGTTTACCTCTCAATTATTATAGGGAACAAGAAACTACACAGGTTAATTATAGCGAGAGACAAAGAAAAAATAGCTATCTTTTTATGTACAGGGCGAGGTACATGATTATGGAAAAATAAGGAAAAATAAATGGCATGATTGAACAAACTTATTAAGTGTCCAAAAAAGATAATCGTGATCAAGGGCTACCGTTTTTGACTTGAATCCCTGAAAAGGAGTAGGTATTTATGATTATTTCAAATATTGAATAATCCTCTATAAAATATCATGGGTACCAGCTTCCTCTTCTCCCTATCCTCCCTATATAGGTATTACCTTTAGTGCGCTCCAATAGATAAATAAAATGAATAGGTATGACGTAAATTCGTGTAGTGTGTATATAAAAACACCATTAGTTCGGTCACAGAAACAATGTGGAGGCATGTGTTAGTAAAATAATTCAATTTGTAGTCGAATATATTTTGTCACATGGAATCTGGATACCTCGCTGGATAATATGCTACTCGCTATGCTACAAATACTAAATAATGATTGCTTTTCGAATAGGTGCATGAAAAGTTTGAATAATCAATCATCAATTTGATTCAGCAAGCATACATTTTGTGTATAACCTCTCTTTTCTATTTATTCCGCACCAGTGATAAATCCCGTACGAAATACAATAACGTATTGGAGAGAGCGGTTTTATGGAAGCCAAAGTATATTAACATTGGAGTTTGCCTGAAATTAAATTAACAAGTGATTAATTTCGGAGCAAGCGTCTAAAAGTTTAGAAATTAAAATATATCGACTCCCGATGCTCCACTGAGATATCGAATTATAAATATCCGTTAAATATGTTTTGGAAGCCTCATGATATATTTCGTTAATTTCGGTTTTGGGCTTATTGATTTCACTCATCCCCCATACAACCGTACCATTCTTATTCATTCGGAAGTCAATTCCAGAAGCAATTAGACCAGTCAATGGAATAAACATTAATTATTATTGTTTTCGAGAGAAAATATAGACCTTATATTAAAAGAAATGAATTGAAAATCATTATTGAAGTGATTATGCTTGTGGTGTATGTCACGAATTATGGTGCCCAATCGCCATCTTGAAATTATCATCTGTCAATTTCACTCCAAAATATAATATAATTTCTTTACTTGAAGTTTCCATTTTTTCAGTCGACCCGTTCAAAAAGAAAGGGGGAGGACATTAAAGAAAAGCTCTGTATAATCTGGTATAATCTAATAATGATGTCTTTTTCACAGAGGATATAAGCAATATGATTCTTCATATTTTTTCAATAGGTAGGTATGTATATACTCACTCTGTATTCGCCATTCAATAATAATATATAGGATTTGTGCTTTGGCGAACATTTTCATTTCGCACTAGTGCGAAAACGCGAGGGGTAAACCGCGGTGGGATTCTGGTGTACGAACAACTGAAATTCCTTGAAATTTCCTGGATTTTCTTGGAATTCCTTGTATACCCTTGAAATTCCTTGAATCTCCTTGGAATTCCTTGGATTTCCTTGGAATTCCCTGTGATTCCTTGGGTGAAGTTCGGTATATTCCTGATGGTCTACAAACAACTGGAATTCCTTTAAATTCTATGGATTTCCTTGGATTTCCTTGGAATTCCTTGAATTTCCTTGGAATTATTTGGGTGAAGTGCGATATAATTCTGGTGTACAAACAGCTGCAATTGCGTGGAATTCCCTGGATTTCCTTGGAATTCCTTTGATTTCCTTGTGATTCCTCGGATTTCCTTGAAATTCCTGGAATTTCCTTAGGATTTCTTGGATTCCCTTGGAATACCCTGTAGTTCCTTGAGTGAAGTGCGGTATATTCCTGGTCTACAAACAACTGGAATTCCCTGGAATTCCTTGGACTTTCATGGAATTCCTTGGACTTCCTTGGAATTCCTTGGATCTCCTTGAAATTCCTTGAATTTTCTTGGAATCCTTTGGATTTGCTTAGAATTCCTTGGACTTCCTTGGAATTCTGTGAGTGAGGTGCGGTATAATTCTGATGTAGAAACAACTGGAATTCCTTGGAATTCCTTGGATTTCCTTGGATTTATTTGGAATTTTTGGAATTTCCTTGGAATTCCTTGGATTTCTTTGAAATTCCTTGAAATTTCTTGGAATTCCTTAGAATCCTCTGGATTTCATTGGAATTCCATGGAATTCCTTGGAGATTCTTGGAATTCCTTTTGTGAAGTGCAGTATAAGTTTGGTGTACAAACAACTGGAATTCCTTGAAATTCCTTGGAATTCCTTGTGAAATTGAAGTTTGTTGAACAAAATTTTGACCGCGGTTCACCCCTCGGAAATACGTATGATGTCGTGCTGTTTCATATAGTGCGAAATAATACGTATTTCAAGTAGTGTATGGCACAGATCCGACATATCCTGGAATACTGTTCCTATATTTGGAGTGCAGCAGTCAAACATACCCTGAAACTATCGAATTCTGTCCAGAAAAGGGTAATTCGTCTCGTGGCTGATGCCTCGCTCACAAACTCACTCACTTCTCTGGCATATAACCTCCAGAAATTTAAAAAGAACACAAATTTCTACCTTATTTCCCATGGTTCTCACGATGTTCTCTGAACATTACAGGATATCCGTTTTCGAGGGAACCAGAGCATCTCGAAACGAACGATATATTTTTCTCGGGTGCATATATGGAATTCGTGTCAGCCGCGGGTAACATGATTCGATTAGTAAATGTTAATTTTGCAAATTATCACTTGGTCTAATCGATGAGTCATGCCAATTAAGCTATTAGCTCATCGATACATTTGAATTGTTAGGCTCACTTACTTCATAACCATAAAATGATGATTGTCAATTCAGATTAATTGTCAATATTCGGGTTAGCTATATCGAATGTAAACATGCCACGATGAGAAAAAATGAAGGGAAATAACATGTGTTCGGATCTCTCACGCAAATTCTGTTTATTGCTAGAGTTCAGTATAGTTTTTCAATAAAAATCCGACCAGTAAATGGCTTCGCCTTGCTTTCTCTTATTTCAGCACTTCAACGAGAATGAAATGACGCTAGAGAGAGACAGAAAGGAAAAGTAATTGAATATCTGCAGACGGTTTTGTTGTTTTATTGAATTTTATGAGCAAATCATTAAATTTTATTAGTTTATTATGCCTTTAGCTTCAGTGGGAGATGAATTTTCTAAATGAATATCCAGTTTTTGTGAGTCAGATCGATTATTGTTTCTTCGATCGAACTCGGCACGAACCCATCAAGAATATCACAGTGAGTAATGCTCTGACGGATGACTATTTTTTTTTAGAAAAACGACTCCACGTCATTATGAAGTCTTAATGTCTGAGGGAAACATTTCAGATATTAATTCTTTAATTATTTTTAATTATTGCACATAGTCTTTCGCATCATGTGTGGCACACCTGTGCACTTTATTGCAATCTCGAGGCTCTAAAACCATAGCACACTCCGCATTCTTTGACTTGCCGTGAAATGACTGCGCGGTATTAACCGAGGTATTAACAGAGATTGATGTTTTATCTGATCACAATTCCGATTTTTTACCGATTGAATTGCAAATAGTACACGTGCATCCTTCACATGCATCGAAAATAAACTATAATACTAAAAAAAAGATTTTGATTGTCTTTTTTTCTTCTTTTTGTTTGGTCGTTCTTTATTCCAACAACCCTATATAGTGCCGCACATCGCACATTTATTATATATAAGACTAAAACTAGAAGACAATGCACCTATGAGACCTTCAGATGTTTCAACCCATATTACCCCCATGCTTTATTATTAGGTACCTAAAGAATGCCTTAGCGAACTAGAAATTCTCGCGAAGCGTCAAAAAACGTGTTAAAAACGTCAGGAAAGCATCACTCATGCATCTAAACGTCTAAATGAGTCGAATAACTGTCAAAAAACGTCATTAAAAAAATCAAAGTTGTATTGCAACTTTTCAATATAAGCGGCAACGTCGCAGCGCTGAGAATATTTCAGGTCGATACAACACAACTGCGAAATGCTACTTTGGTGATCGAGATCTGATTTTTTTAACGAGGCGTAGCCGAGTTAAAAAAATAGTCGAGATGACCAAAGTATTTCGCGCTCGAGTTGCAAACAATATTTTTTCTACAAACGTCGAAAAATATAGTTCTAAAGTAAAAATATGCTCAGCTTGATATAAAAAATAGTGTTGAACTGGATTAAAAGGCTTCCCCCTATCCTCCCTAGGTACGCACGATGTTCCACGATCATAATAGGAATATCCATTCGTGCGCTCGAAGAGATGAAACAAAGGTATTGCTGAACATTCAGAAATAAATGATTTCGTAGATGTTTTTTCGATTGAGGATCATAAAGTTGAAATATAAATATTTCATATATTTTACATAACAATGCGCGAAGTAGGTACTTCGCGCACTGTTCTACTTCGCGCATTGTTTTGTACAAGGTATCATTGTAACGTAGGAAACTGAAAAAAAGTGTCACTTCGCAATTTGTTATCAATGCGCGAACCTTGTCATTTTTTGACGTTTGTAGAAAAAAACCATTTCGAGTTTCACATCAGGTGCGAAGCATTTTTTCTTTCGTGTGCTGATTTGTCAATTGCATTTTGACAGTATTAGGACCGTGGTGATGCAGTGTCATTATCGAAACATTTGACACATTTTAAGTTCTCGTTCAACATGATGAGACATCTCTAATTGTTTCCCTGTTTTCCATTTCAGTCCCGACTGAATATGTGAGATCCGCATTGTCACTGATAATTGTTTGGAAACTTTTATCCCTATTAATTTCCAGGAATTAATTCGGATGCTCGGCGTAATTTGATTTGGCAGCAACTGTACGAATTCTTCGGATCCAACATAGAGCAAGAAACAGAGAGTATTGTTTATTAATCCTCAGTTTAAATCTGCTATACTTTAGTTCTAACTCAGTAGTTTCGAGTAACAGACTTAAATCTTGTGTTCGCTTCGCCGCTCTCTTTTCATCCGAAATGACTATTCCATGCGAGAGAAAGAGACGGTAGACTTCCATAAGATCGTTAAGCTAGGCTACAATAAATCTGGAGTATTGTAGAATCCATCAGTGCATAAGTAAGCTGGTAATAGCGAAGGGGGTAAAATAGGGTAAAACGGTTGAACGGTATAGAACGCGCACAATATGACAAGTGAAAATAATTCGAGTGGAATTCTTACATTTTGCGACAGTAAATTAAATTATAACTCGATGTGCAACTATTTAGGTGCGGGATACGATTTTCCTTCATTTTGTTAAACGTGCGGGAATCTGCTGCCTTAATTACATCTCGCAGAACAATTGAGATGCGTTTGAGCAAGAAATTCAATACTATGTGTCTGGATAATCTGAAATTTGAAACACTGCCGATACCATATTTTTCGATGATTACCTAAATCTGATTAACCCGAATTGGTAGGCCAATATAGTAACTAAGTGGTACTACTGGTACTTCCCTCCACATAACTATCATACAAAGACTTCTTGTGTTCAGCACTATAGCCATCAGATGTTCTTCTATTGTGCCCTATATCCCATGATACCTTTTCACCATGCTTGTTCTGGGTATCTCATGACATTTTTTTCGGAGGTGCACATGTTTTTTATGTTCTGGTTCCCACGAAAAGGGATATCCTGTAATGTTCAGAGAACATCGTGAGAACCAAGAGAAATAGGGTAGGAATTGGTGTTCTTCTTGAATTTCTGGAGGTTATATATGCCTCGGGGAACACCTCCCTTGGTATAATGTGTTCCAGAGCCTCGCTGTTCGTTGGATGAACGAGTCTTCGGAAAGAGATGTTCTGCAGGTCTCCAAAGTGACCACGAAGGGATGCAAAGCCTCATCAACTCGCGGGTTCCAAGACATGTTTGAAGACTTGTAATCAAGATCACAAACTAAATATGTAGCGTTTTTTGTTTGATTCGTGATGATAGGCTATTCCCTTTTTTTAACGAAATTGTAGGAGTTAAAAAAGTTCTTGAATAAAACACAAAACTCATTCCGTATTCCAAAATATACCAGCAGCGTACCACAAAAAAGTTTATGGAGTGAAAATGTGCTTGACCCCTGAAAAAATATATCTCTATACCTAGATCCTTACAATCACTCGGTATACCGGTATGATGTGAACCCTAAAACGTATACTATATTTTGAATTCGATCTGAATGTCTCAAAAACTAATAGAAATAAAAAAATTAGAACATCTTGAAACTTTAACCACCTGTAGATCTGCAACGAACGGTTCGCGGACACTTGTTTATAGGGAAAAAAGCTTTATTTTGATCTGAAAAATAACCCCCCTGTATAAGCTTTCATGTTGCCAAAATTCAGTATGGATGCGAACTGAGAAAGCCCCAAAATTTGAAAATGATTCCAATTGGGGTTATTGAGTAATCTCAATGGAAGTTTTGAAAACACCTACATTAAAATTTGATGGGGGTCAAGTCGAATTTTTATTGTTTCCTGAAAAACTAAGCTAGATACAAAAATCACACAGAGAATGAAAAAGTTGTTATTTCAATAGTTCAATCTAATAAAGATATGAAACTCAGAAAAACCGGTGCACCATGAATATCGATGAATTTGCCCACTGTGACGCCACGGAAATATTATTTCAAATCTAATTGCACTAGAAGAAGCTTCATATTACTATAATCAAAACCACAACGTTTTATTGAAATTGATGTAAAGACAATTGAGAAATAAATAGAAAAAAGATTTTTTCTGCAACCGACCGAAAAGTCGTCCATTTTGATACCAAAATTAGCTCTTAAATTGACGTTTCTATTACTGACACAAAAATAGGTAGGTTGCTAGGCAACATATTTAGTTCCTAGGAGCTAAAGTTGAATTTTAGTTCCTAGGAGCTAAAGTTGCACTTTAGCTCCTAGGAACTAAAAAGGGAGTACTGGACGTCATCAAGAATGAACAACATTGTGACGATTGGTTATTTGGGTTGAGACGCATACCTGATTTGTTTCCGATTTCAGCAGATTTGGAATTTCATACCCATGCTGGAGATATAAATACACCTTATTATAGTTTAGTATTGGAATTATAAACATCTCAGCTAAGTATTTTTGTTTGATCAGGGAAGCCTTCAAGATTCAAATACTTGCTTGATCTGTATTTCATTCGTTATTCTCGGGATGATGGATAACTTGTTTTTGAATAATCACGGCAAGCAATAGTTTTTTGTCTCAAACAACGATATTGTTTAGCTTCATTTGATTATTAAGTGAAAAACATTGTATCATAGAGGGGAGTAAATAATCGCCATTATCATTGTTGATATGCTCATTAACCTAACATTCTCCACGTCTTGTTCCTATAGCTGGCGCGGTATTTGCTATTAGAGCACCTGGTCCATACACAAATATGTCACCCTGTGATTGTACTTATATTGAAACTACAATTCGAACATCCTTGAAAATTGAATGAACCTGCTGTTGATGGAGGTAGAATGTTCTCACTACACGGATTATTTGTCAATATTTGTTGCATTGCATACATATGGCACGGCATTGGTGGTAACTTCACATATTTATTTGAGTTAATTGTTTCGGTTGCAGAAAAAATAGCATGTTTCATTCGGATCAAAAGTGACTTTGTTAGACTCGCAAATTTTGCTTTCGCTCGGCTTCGCTAAACGCTCCGCCTCGCAAATGCAAAATTCGCTTGTCAAACAAAGTGTCACTTTTGATCCTAATAAAACAATCTACTATTTCATGGAAATATTTACATCCTGTATCTCGAAAACGAAGCAAGTTAGGACACATGTTTTTATGAACTTTATCACCCCTTGAATTTTTTCGGTGTTATTGAGATACACCCTGTATATTTGGCAATTGACATCTCGATCGACATTAACAATGTTTTTGTTTACTGCGGGATAAATCATCACAAAGTGACGAAAAGTTTGTTAACGTAACAGGACCGATTGTATAGACATCGAATCGCATTTTAATGATGGATTTCGAGTCAAAATATCACGGCTCAAGGACACCAACATCAATAATTGGTGTGGTACGTCCATGCGAACAATGATAAATAAAAATTAATAAACCCCAATGAGTATTGAGAGAGGATATGACCAATATTGATGTTACCCTTTAGATGTTGTTTCCTGCGCTGGTGCTTCGTGCACAATAATTACATTTAATAGAAAGAGAGAGAGATACAATGGCAGTGAACGAGAATCAATTGGTCCAATAAACGAATTACGAATTATTCACTTATACTCATAAATATATGATTGATGATTAGTAAATTGTGAATACGTCATATCCGGTGATCAACTGCAATTTGGTGTCATACGAAAACGAACTAACATCGAAGGCTAATGTCACTTGAAGATCATGCTGCGATGAAGATTATACCTATGCGAGATCATATATCTACTATTTCTATATACAGGGTGTTTCATGAGAAGACTCACATAGCCAAATGGTTAATATAAGGGAAATCAAGACGAGTTGATGTATATATATGACAACATTTTTTGACCCTCCATAACGAAGATACAGGGTATTATGTGAAATTGTTATATAACTTTGATGGCCGATATTACAGAAATGATTCATCGTAATCTGCTGAAATTTGGCAGCGACGTATCTCTACTGAAACTATTCAAGATAACATATTATGAAGAGAAATATCCAGGTTCGGACTTGGGAAAATTTCATGTTTCATTGTTATGTCAAAAAAGTTCACTTTGTGACCACATTTCTCGAAAAATTCCATTAGATTCAGAAAGATCAGAAAAAATGCCATAAGAACTGCTCTTCAATTCACACGGCACACTTTGACCGGTTCAATAAAAAAGTATGGAACAGAAACGCTCCAATGAATTTTCAATTTTGACCTGGCTGATAACTTTTATCTTTCAACTGGATTCGTGTAAATTGATTTTTTTGTACATTTTTATTAGATAGAAATTGACAGAAGAGAGGAGTTCTGATTTTTTTATGATTTGACATGCTGAACAAGACGAAAATCCAAATGCTGTGCTATGTTTAATATCATAGAATATTTCCAGACCCAAGAATACGTTGCAGTAAAACCTTCACGAGGATGAACATAAGGAATTTTGAATAAATTAATATAACAAATGCATCCTTTCATCATTTGCAGAAATGTACCTATCAATAACAAAAAATGGAGCTGAGTTTATGCGTGATGGCATAACTAGTTTGATAAATCACCATAATATTATGGGCACATGAATCCTCATGTCGTAATTTCATCAGTTGGTACCTACCTAGTACTAGCCTAGTATACCTATACCTATCAGTTCGGATTATCAACAAACGTCACGTCTCGTCACACAAATGTAAAACAGGGCCTGCTAGATATCTTATCATTACTTCAATTGAAACCCATAAAACAAAGTCAGGAATAATAATATCTATCTCGAATTTCGATGAAAAAATATCGTGTTTTTACTTCTCATCTATTCTTCTGTCAATTACTATTCAACAAAAATGTAGGAAGAATCAATTCTCATGATACCAGTTGGAAGTTGACAGTTATCAGCCAGGTCGAAATTTAAAATTCATTCGAACGATTTTGTTTCATATTTTTTATTGAACCGGTCAAAGTGTGCCGTGTAAATTGAAGAGCAATTCTTATAGCATTTTGTCTGATATTTCTGAATCTGATGGAATTTTTCGAGAAAAGTGGTCACAAAGTGAACTTTTTTGACATAACAATGAAACATGAAATTTTCCCAAGTCCGGACCTGGATATTTTTTTTCATAATTTGTTATCTTGAATAGTTTCAGTAGAGATACGTCGCTGCCAAATTTCAGCAGATTACGATGAATTATTTCTGTAATATCGACCATGGAAGTTCTTTAACAATTTCACATAATACCCTGTATCTTCGTTATGGAGGGTCAAAAAATGTTTTCATATATATACATCAACTCGTCTTGATTTCCCCTATTAACCATTTGGCTATGTGAGTCTTCTCATGAAACACCCTGTATATGGCGCATCGCCTATACGATATCTCAACAAAAATGGGACCAAAATGAGAGGTACTTTTTGAAACAATAAAGATGGATAGTGAAGGATGGAAACTGCTGACTGAGGATCAGATTTCAAGTTAGGTTAGGTTCGTAAATAATTATTTGATCATAATAAAATATCAAAAATCATCAATTGTTGATAATACTTATACCACAGTATAATACCGTCATCTTCGTGGTTAAAATATAGCAAAGCATAATGTTAGTAACTTTGAAGAATAGGAAAGAGCCATTGCAGATGATTATGAAATGAACTGCGATAATGATATTTCATTCGGTTCGGTGGAATCTCGAAACTCACACCCTTTAATCCGACATTATATTGCTTCAGATCTCGATATTGAATATTGAATATAGGTCAGGGTTAACCTTTAGGTATATGTATTCTTTTTCAATGTGGTGAAAGTGATCTACTCAAATCTGTTTAGCGTGATAGGACTACACTACACTACTTGTCATTTACTGATTCAAACTTTATTCTTGTTATTGCTGGATGATTGCTAACTCCAATGATAATGAAAATAAGTGTCATTTGTAATCAAACCAACGGTATATGTTGTTATCAAATTGTTGATGGTTCAAAAGTTATTCAATTTTCCTGAAAAATTCTGAATCTTGAACCACCCTGTATCTGTTCTGATTAGATATCAGTAAATAGTGAATCAAAAGTAGAGATATAGGGACTTCATGTGAGCCGTTTTGACCGATAATGAATAGTTTCGACACTAAAAAATCCAAATGTGATGATCTTCAGGGAGAATCTAAAAATACGATAAAATATAGTGTGTTCCATTTGAAATATCAATGTTGCTACTACTTTCTAGTAGAAGCGGCAACACTGCATTATCGAAAATATTTGTAAGGAAGAGAGCGTATTCTAAAATATAAGCTTGCACATTTTCATGGATTTCGCGATATAAAGATAGTGTAAGCTCGTCGTGAGACATACCCTGTATATAGAGCATGGTTGTCGTAACCTTTACCTACAAGTAATCATCATCATCAAGAGACGTTAATATTACGATTATGAATCGATATATGGAGATGATTCATCCATCAGTTTATAAGTGATACCAATTACCAATTGTCTAACTGAAGTTATTATTATTGATGAGTATATAGAGTGGTCACAAAACACAAAAAACTGAATCAAATAATATCATTGTCCTGAGGCACTAACGCACACATATTTATAGGTATATGGATGTCAAAATCCGATGTCCACGTCGTTGGATAATTATGTTCTCAAGGTCATATAAAATCCAAACTTGCAGTTTCATGGGTTATTCTGTTCTCAACATTCTGTTATTGTTGTCTTGTTTTAATTATGTTTCTGTATCAAGAATTACTTTTTTATGATTAATCACGTTGATAACACATGAACAGATTGGTATACGATGATTTCTGGTCATTTTTAAAAACATGTTCTGATGAAAAAGTTTTCACAAATATAGGTATTTGGATAGGTATATATATACGGATATAGGCATTTGATGAAGTTTCAATATACATAATTATAGAAAACCATATTTGCGACCATATAGGAGAATATGATTGATGTGCATGATTATTAAAATCGATCATTTCCAATAATTTTAAATCTACACCTGAAATATTTTTAGTCCTCCAGCAATACAGGGTGTGCCAAAAGCCGGCCCCTAATTCCAGATTTTGAAGCGAAACCTACATTTTTTACACACGCGATTCAAGTTTCAAGTTTTTAATCCAACTGCAAGTTGGAAAACTTCTGAGTGTGGTCTAAATCACCCTGTATAGGTCGCATCATATGGAAAGGTTGCATGATTGAGATATAGTGTACCTATATACTTACATAACTTACCAAATCAGTCTACTAATGCCTATAAAGTAAAGATTTGGACACTGATTAGCTTCATTCTTCTTTTATTTTTCGTGTCTTCACTTCACCAATTTGCATTGAGCGTGATGTGGATACTGGATATACCCCTATAATAAGTATAATAAACAATCGATTCTGATTGATTCATCAATATCAAAGACTTTGACCTTCGCACGTGGTGTCATTTTCTAGAATGAATCAGTATATCCGGATTTTAAACCATCAAGTTGTTTCGTGATAATCAATTTTGTGGTTTGGTATTATTGATTAATTGATTATCATTGATTAATTGCCGCTTGAGGACAGATTATACTTATTCCATATTTCACACGACCACACGTCCTGATATATAATATCTATACCTAGTATATCAATCTATTATATATCTTTCATCGTAAGTATAAAGAATAATGATTATGGTGTGTTCACACCTAGAAATACATACACAATTGAGAAATACTGTACTGAATGAGAACGATGATGAAAAGTAATGCACGTGACAATTGCTGAGAGTTTCACATTTTTTAACGCAATCGCAGTTTCCTTTTTGTGCATTTACAGCGATGTTTTGCACATTTCTAATCTTAAATGTTTAATTGTTTGTAACACAGAAGTATGACAATAAATAATTAATAGCTAATGATACTGCATTGGTAATTACGCAATAAACTAATGAAACGAATGTGTTCATTATACAGGGTGTTTCGAGAGAAATAGTTCCAGAGTGCAAAAAATATGCGCTACTGCAGTCCTCTCTATAATTTTATATCTCAAATTTTCAAAATCGTTCTGGAGAAGAATTAATTCACATCAGATTTTTATCCTATCACGTTCAGAGTCAAGTCAAGCCAAGACTTATGAGAATGCATCAATGAAAACACAATGATGATGATATTCATAATAACCAATGATAATAGCACTGAAATTTACAGTGGCAAACAACAGCAGATCGAAACAAAATAAACGAGCACTTACAACATATATAAATCCGACTCCCAAAAAAAAAATCAATATCACATGAACCCCCTGTCGCGTACCCCATGCCAAGATAACCGCTCACAGAAAACGTATTGCTACAATTCGCATAAACAAGGTGTTTTTAATCGCTGTTATTATAATTTTTGTGCTCAAAACAACTCGTATAAATACCTATATACACATACGAAAAATTGATAGGGCTGGAACGGATTGCCTTCAAATGAGTTACGGTCTTCTCTGGATCGTAGGTGGTCACACGAAACAATCGGAGAACGCGAAACAAAATATTCAGTGCCTACTGTACGTTAGTTGGCAGATTTACGGCCGATATGAGACAACAAAAATGTGGTTTTGGCAAATTGATGTTGAAATTTCATACCTACCTAAATTATCAATCACTACTATATACAGGGTGAGTCAATAGTGTGTTCTCCTTCGATATTAGCCAAACCGTCAGGTATATAAAAAAAATCGAATACAACATTTGTATAATCTTATGAGAGCTATCACCTAAAATAATTTTCATTTCTATAGGATGTTCGAATTTCAAGATATCGGCTGATGATGGGTGTTTTTGAATGGGACACCCTGTATATCATTGCATTTTAAAATTTTTCCTGAAGAGCTGATTTCATCAATATATCACACTTGGAGTCTAGCGATAATGATTCGAAAATTCTCAAATTTGGGATTTTTTGGTCAGAACTATTCATTATTGGTCGAAACGGCTTACATGTTCCTATCTCAACGTTTGATTTACTATCAACTGAAATTTAATTGAAATAGATACAGGGTGATCCGAAATCTTGAATTTTTAACCACCCTGTATTTGTTCCAGTTAAGTGTCAGTAGATGGTGAATCAAAAGTTGAGATAGGAACATGAATATGAACACCTTATAGATACGAAAATAATTTTTGGTGATAGTTTCCATGAAACCCTATATATCTGTTGGATTCAGTCCAAAAAAGGGCGATTCGTCTCGTGGGTGATGCCTCGCTCACAAACTCACTCACTTTCCTGGAACACCGTAGAAAAGTTGGCGATCTGGCTCTATTTTATAGATATTTTCAGGGACGATGCTCTTCTGAAATATCATCAACAATTGTTCCTCCCTTGGCAGTTCCCGCGAGATTAACCCGTCGAGTTGAGGCTTCGCACCCCTTCGTGGTCACTTTGGAGACCTGCAGAACATCTCTTTCCAAAGACTCGTTCATTCAACGAACAGCGAGGCTCTGGAACACATTGCCAAGGGAGGTGTTCCCCGAGGCATATAACCTCCAGAAATTTAAGAAGAACACCAATTCCTACCTCATTCCCTTCGTTCTCACGATGTTCTCTGAACATTACAGGATATCTCTTTTCGTGGGAACCAGAACATAAAAAAAAATCTAGTTAGCGAAGCTTTGGTTAATTGTTAAACCCTGTATACAATACTATATAGTATATAGTATCTCCATAATGATCTTGCTATTGGAGATTTCAACTTCAGATCATAATTGGTCATTGTCAAGGAGGAAGTCTTCAACAGTGAAAAAATATGTTTCGTTAGGAGCTCTGAATGGAACAAAAGGAGTCCAATAAAAAACGATTGACCGAGCGAGTGATTCAATAGCTAGATTGAATAATTTTATCAATGAATAGATAAATTTGTTAAGTCAATTTTCGACCCACGACCAGAAAAACAAATTTAAATCGAATCATCAACCCGATGTTGATAAACAGGTTGTGAGCATTTATTTTGTTATTCGCGGTTTCACCGAAAAAAAATAAAACGAGAATGGAACCTCGAGGAGTGTGTGACAAAAGCCAAAAATAAAACGAAAACGTGCAGTGGAATCGCTCGCAAGAGGGCATTTCCCACAGAAAAACTAGGTTAAACTTTGTGTGCGCGGATAAAAAATCCCGGGAAAGAATTTCAAGTTTGCAGACATCGGAGAGAAGGACGGAAAGCCGGGTTTTTTTCGTCTGGCCGAGAGGGAATTCCGACCCCAATTCCGATCACTTGCCGATACTGAATGGGAAGAACGTGAAAAACTTCCCCCGCAACGTAAAACGTCTCAATCGAGACACTTCACCCCATTTTATTGGAAAGATACCGGAAATCTTTCAGACGTGCCTAAAAAGTTATCTGTTTCCCTTGCCTTTTCCGTTGAGAAGGTCAGTCAGGTGTGACGAATCCGATTTTTCGACGATTTATAGGGTTTGGTTACAGGTTGCTCAAGATAGGTACCTATACATGTATATATTCATAGTTTTTATTTTTCATTGTAATCTCGTTTCATTATACAGGGTGTTGCGAAATTCGACCGACAACGCCTGATAGGTAATAGCCCCATGATTACATAATCACTGAAGAGACATACGGTCTTCAAGTCGTGGGTCATCTCACGTAATGACGTATCTCATAAAAATCGGAATTTGAGATACTCCGTCAAGTGACTCATATTCTTGTACTCTATGATCGCACAAAGTGGCGTAACTCAATATTCAATGGTTTTCGTCTGTTTAAATATCGAATACTCAGCCTATCTCAAATTATTGAACTACCAAATCTCACGAAGTGACCTAACTATAGGAGTTACGTCATTACGTGAGATATATTTTTATTATTTGTTGAAAATTTCAACAGTGACGTATCTCACATCGGGTTTTCGGAGGAATTTAAAATATCTCGGCTGACGTCTCAAGGTACTGAAAGGAGTATTGTAAGGTATTGTACAAGTCGAATGAATTTTTGTGTTTTTATCAATAAAATTGAATGTTTGGATCTGTTATTCATTTGATTTAACTTCATATTCATGGGCGTATCTAAGACCACAATAACAAACATGATCTCACGTAGTGACGTATGTAACAAACTTTTTTTTTTCGCTTCGAGCGATGGTTTTTGGAAATCTCACCATATCATATAACTAGTTCTAGTTCTTCCACTAATGAATGAAAAAAGAATGATCTTTCACGAACTAACCTCTGAGATATAAGCGTATTAAGATGTTGAAAATCTTTGAACTGCTCTGCTGTAAAATTAAGAAAACTGAGATACGTCACTACGTGAGATGACCGTCGAAATGTTCAGTTCTCGAGATACAGGGCGTAAAGTTAAGAAATAATAATAGTTGTTTCGCAATATCTCAAGAATATTTTGATATAATGCATTCAAATTCGGTATATGGTTTCATCTTTGAATGGGTCATTTTTTGACCAGAGAGCCATTCCGGACATTTTATCCAGTGGTGCCCTACAGGGAGTTGTGGTAACTTTTCCTCCCATATTTTCTACACCACTGATTAAATTTCGATTATTTCCAATTCCTCGAATTCATTGTTCAATTTTGTTAAAAAAATGCATCACCTTCAACTGAGCTGAAATGAACAGTTTTCGAGATATTCGACCCAAAATGGAAGATTGCATAGAAATATTTCATCATTTTCAGTAGTCGAAAATTGCAAAAATATTTTCCTGGTGTTGAGTAGATTAGATACTATCCAGATCTCATTATGTACAGAAATATTTATTCCACGCCTAAAGAGAAAACAAACATTTTTGTAATTTTCTTCTACTGAGGAAGATGAGAAATTACTATACAAACTTCTAAGTTGGGTCAAATATCCCGATAACTATTCATTATAGCTCAGTTGAAGGTGATGCATTTTTTCAACATAATTGTACGATAAATTCGAGGAATTGGAAATAATCGAAATTTCATCAGTGGCGTAGAAAATATGGGAGGAAAAGTTATCACAACCCCCTGTAGCGCACCTCTGGATAAAATTCTCAGAATGTCTATCTGGTCAAAAAATGAACCATTGAATAATGTAACCATGTACCGAATTTGAGTGCATTATATCCAATTTTTCTTGAGATATTGCGAAAAAACTATTTTAATTCCTTAACTTCAACGCCCTGTATCTCCAGAACTGAACAGTTGGAGACCGTATGTCTCTATCTCAGTGATTATGAAATCACGAAGGTTATCACCTGTCAAGCGTTGTCGGTCGAATTTCGCAACACCCTGTATACAGGCTGATTCACGGTGGATTGCACGCATTAGACTTTCTGGAGAACGCAACTCAGGATTATTCTGAAAAGTTGGAGCCTCGAATAATTAGTTGTGTTCTATCGACCTAAAATATTCTCAGCGCTGCGACGTTGCCGCTTATATTGAAAAGTAGCAACAACTTTGATTTTTTTCAAATTCTAGAACTAGGTACACTAAGACGTCGTTTCACTGTAATAGAGCCAGAAAAAATTTATATCTGAAGTCCCCTATAAATACCATGTGGGAAAACTTCAATAACATTTCTGTTTACTGTGATATTCATCATGATACAATGAATTATAGGTATAGGAAATATGATGGCTATTCAATATCTGAATGAAAACATTATGTTTATAGCAGTTTTTTTTTCTTCTCTGACATTTTATAGATTGTATAGTATTTTCATTCTTCTATTTCTTTTTTCTCTTTCCTTCATCTATATTTGAGTATTCTTGTATATTATTAATCAAAATGTTTGTAACTACACTTTGACACCTCTTTTAAATAATTTGTCCTGCATGTAAATTGTTGCTAAGAATGCCATCATCATCGTCCATGTGCGACATGTTTTCTGAAGACGACTGTACAACGGTGATTGAAACTGTGAAGGCTAAATGGTGAATCTTTTGCATTGCGTGTAGTTCAGAAACAGTAGTTTGCAGATCTGATACCTATATACAAATTTGAATTTATACTCGATCGTACCGTGATTATTGAATTCACCACAATAATATCAATCAATAACTGTTGAAAATCGATGAAAAACTTCCTTGTTCGAGTTGACGTTGTTGAGGATAGAATTTGCAGCAAAGTACCTTTACATAATTTCCCACTTTAACGATTTCTCAAAAATTTTCCACTTTCAACGATTTCTCCAACAATACAACACGCTGTATAAGTGTAAGGTAGGTGCGGGTAATAAGGCCTGTCGGCTAATAAGGCCTTTGCAATGAAAATGCGAGTTAAAATTATCCATATCACTCAAGGTCATACTGGCAGGTTGCTAACATTCATAGATGGCGTCTCAAACTTTCAGCGATGTTTTAGTTCCCTCATTCAACGATTTCTCCAACAATACAACACGCTGTATAAGTGTAAGGTAGGTGCGGGTAATAAAGCCTGTCGGCTAATAAGGCTTTTGCAATGAAAATGCGAGTTCAAATTATCCATATCACTCAAGGTCATACTGGCAGGTTGCTAACATTCATAGATGGCGTCTCAAACTTTCAGCGATGTTTTAGTTCGCTCACTGCCACCAGATGATGATAGTT
The DNA here is from genome assembly GCA_918026855.4 of Phaedon cochleariae. Lineage (NCBI taxonomy): Eukaryota > Metazoa > Arthropoda > Insecta > Coleoptera > Chrysomelidae > Phaedon > Phaedon cochleariae. The sequence continues at coordinate 30,759,357 of OU896717.1, forward strand.
GCCTTCTTTTGTTTATTTTTGATAGTACTTGATGTCTAACTCTAATTAACAGTAAAATTTGTTGATTCAGAAGAATATCTTTCATTTTATTTCAAATCTCCCTTAGCTAGGTCTCAATACCCGCACCTACCTTATATGAAGTTTCAATCAGTTTTTACGATATCTAGAACTGGCTATGAAAAATTCTTATTTTTAAACACCGCACTAATTACCTTCTCCGTTACTGTTTCAGAAATGAAATCTAGCGATACTTGTCCTACCGTTCGGTAAAATTGGTTCCTTTGTCGAAGCTTATTTTTAGCCCACAAACATATAAATGACATCTGTTGTGGTGTAGATTCTCCAATAAAGATAGTCGATATTAATGAACAAGCTTAATGAATGTCATATATTAATAAATTCTGGTCGGTAAAAAACGTACACGGCTTGAAAAATAATTTAATAGCTTCTTAAACATGTGTTTGAAGGGGGTTATATTTGAGATATTGAAAACATATGTCCGCATGAGACTTATTCGATATCCATTTTGAGCACAACTGACGGTGTGTTTTATGTATTTAGAGCTATCAAGAGGGCAATATCGATATTGAGACATATTATAATGAGTTGCTTATGGTTTACTGTTAGTGCATTGCTCTCGCCATCATGTTTATAATATAAGACCAAAAAAAGTGGCCGGGTTTATGAAGCTCTAATGTGAAATCCCAATCAAGGGTATTTAACACATGCACGTCGAGGTGAGAAGTAATAAATGATAATGAATTTTAATGCTACCAATTAAGATAGTGGCGCCTATAGATTGTGGGACCCAAAATAATCATCTTCTCTGGAATGAGACTCTTTGGGTGGGGTATGAAATATCCTATATGATGGACAATATGGTAGCACATATTATCACATACCTATCATTCTTCTATCATCAATTGAACTGGTTTCTGGCTGAGTGTAGATCAAATCTTCTCAAAATATACGAAGAAGGGAACATACTTTTTCTGCAACCGACACAAAAGTCGTCCATTTTGATACCGAAATTAGCTCTTAAATTGACGTTTCTATTACTGACACAAAAATAGGTATGTTGCTAGGCAACATATTTAGTTCCTAGGAGCTAAAGTTGAATTTTAGTTTCTAGGAGCTAAAGTTGAACTTTAGCTCCTAGGAACTAAAAAGGATGTACTGGACGTCATCAAGAATAAACAACATTGTAACGGTTGGTTATTTGGGTTGAGACGCATACCTACCTGATTTGTTTCCGATTTCAGCAGATTTGGCATTTCATACCCATGCTGGAGATATAAATACACCTTATTAAAGTTAAGTATTGGAATTATAAACATCTCAGTTAGGTATTTTTGTTTTGATCAGGGAAGCCTTCAAGATTCAAATACTTGCTTCATCTGTATTTCATTCGTTATTCTCGGGATGGATAACTCGTTTTTGAATAATCACGGCAAGCATGCAATAGTTTTTTTGTCTCAAACAACGATATTGTTCAACTTCATTTGATTATCAAGTCAAACACTGTGTAGTATGGAGAGGAATAAATAATCACTATTGTCAATATTATCATTGTTGATATGCTCACTAACCTAACATTTTCCACGTCTTGTTCCTATAGCTGGCACTAGCGCGGTATTTGCCATTAGAGTACCTGGTCCATACACAAATATGTCACTCTGTGGTTGTATTTATATTGAAACTACAATTCGAACATCCTAGAAAACCTAACCTGCTGTTAATGCAGGTAGAATATTCTCACCACATGGATTATTTGTCAATATTTGTTGCATTGCATACATATGGCACGGCATTGGTGGTTACTTCACATGTTCATTTGAGTTAATTGTTTCGGTTGCAGAAAAAATAGCATGTTTCATTCGGATCAAAAGTGACTTAGTTCGACTCGCAAATTTTGCTTTCGCTCGGCTTCGCTAACCGCTCCGCCTCGCAAATGCAAAATTCGCTTGTCAAACAAAGTGTCACTTTTGATCTTAATAAAACAGTCTACTATTACCAAGCACTACGAGTATAATATATTACATTCCTGATATCGAAACCATCCCATGAGTATATAGATAGGACAAAAAATATGCTGCAGCACCACTACTGCATCACAAAAAAATATACATCATATTTCATTACAGTGATGTTCCAATCAGAGAAAGTAATAGAGATCATGCAAACTATTCTTCACAATGAGAAATAGTATAGGTATAGAGAGTTTTTTTTAATTCTACTCCTTCTTCTATAGATTTCCCAAAATAAATTAGAACACATTAATGGAAAATCGTCAGCAGTACTGACGTCACATATACTATAACCCGCCGACCGTCTATTGGTATCCATAAAAAAATACGGACCAGAAATGCTCGGTCAGCAATTTTCGAAAAACAGCAAGAATAAACTACCCCTCTGTAGAGGTGGATCGAAATAATTCCACTGGTGTCATCTATAAAATCTATATGAGATATCCAAATAAGTAATTTGATGGAAAAATACGAACCAAAAAAGCTCGGTCAGCAAGAATTTTTGAAAAACTGCAAGAATAAACTACCCATCTGAAGGGATGGATCGAAATAATTCCACTGATGGTGGCATCTATATAAATCTATATATGAGATATCCAAATATGTAATTTGATGGAAAAATACGAACCAGAAATGCTCGGTCAGTAAGGATTTCTGAATAACTGTAAGAATAAACTAACCCTCTGAAGGGGTGGATCAGAATTATTTCACTGGTGGCAACTATATATTCATATAGAATATTCAAATATGCAATTTGAAGATAAAATTCGAACCAGAAATGCTTGGTCACCATACTTCAATAATTTTGGTCAGCAAATTATATTTCCCCAGTTATTTTTCAATTTTGAAGATAATCGTACTGACGAAAATCCTTAGTCACTATTTGTGCTTTGTTAGGAGAGAGAGGAGAAGATTACACAAAGCAGGCGACGGAACGATCGGAAGACAAAAGACATCTCGAAGCGGAGAACGAAAATGAGCATAGTCTAGCGTTTTATAGCCGGCCCTGGCCGTGTAATATGTGTATCAATATCAAGCAAGCGAGGAGAGCAAGCGATCGCTGCTGGATGCAAGGCCAACTTGACGCGATCGAGCGTCATCCGTTTGCTCGATCGAATTTCCCACCAGCAGAGATAAAAAACAAAAGACGGCCGTGGACAATTGCGCAGACTAGCGGCACGAGACAAAACTATAATAAAATTGGAAATCGGCGAAGGGTGGGGGTGGAAGAGGACGAAAAAGAGTTGAAAATATTGAAGGAGGAGGCTCCGATATCGAGTCCCACCTCTTTATCCCCTCCCACCAAACTTTTATTTCTCTCCTGATCGCAATAGCAGCCAGCCTCCACACTTTTATATTATTTTATATTTATATAGGTACACGTACACGATCGTGCTTATTTCTTTTTGCGGTGCAATCGTTCATTACTCGTTTAATGATACGCTTCTGGACACACAGATAAAGGGTAATCTGAAATCTGCTTGTCGCCTCTTCTGCTATGTATAGCAATATTCTTTTTACCTTGTTACGTTCTCACTACTGAGATCAATTGAGTTAGAAGGAGGTGAGACGGATCTGAGTTGTTGATTGAGTACAAAGAACACGTTTTTATCTATCAGGAAGGGCAAGGGAAGAAAACATAACCCAACATAATTCTACCAAAATGTGAAATGGCTGAGGAAATTAATTATTCAAAGGATTTAGCCTGTGGACTGAAACTTCAAAGCTGAAAGCATGTCAGAATGAAAATATAACCTCACAATTTTCAGCACAGAACCATAGATTTACTAGAATTAATCCAGTCTCACCTTTTTCTCACCACAACACCAGATGAATAGTATAAGCTCAGTTGGAGTGAGGGGGAAGAAACAGTCTCAATAAGTTCTTAAGACAACTCATATCAGACTAAGATAAATGACACATGTAATAATACAAAGCTATTGAGCTGCAATCTCAGTCAAAGTTGGTAAAAAGAATATTACTTATATCATGGAATATCCATATATATAATATCAGAAATGAAAAATACATAACAAAAAATCTATCTCTTGGGCCATATTCCAAAACCGGTATGATTCCATGGCCTAATAGTAAAAACCACCAAATCTTAAAGCAAAATGCGCATATCGTTATCGCATACAGGGCAATACCATGAGTCCTGTTGGCAGTTCGAGTTTGATGCAGCAGCTGACTGAGAAGTTGAGGGTATCTCTTTGATGAAAATATTTTTTGTAACAAATTGAGCTTTGTAATTCAAAGCTTTTCTTCTTACAACTGCTGGCTTCTTTTTATAATTTGGTGTGGGCAATAACTCGTGAAATGACTGATTAGAAGCATCATTGTTGATGTCTTCAACTCTTGCGACTAGTTGGGCAAGAGGAATTTTATCTTCTGAGTCGAAATCTGGTAGCTGATTCTCCGAGTGATTCTCAGGTGGTGGTCTGTAGGTGACCAAGGAAGGAGCATATGCGGTTTTTATGGGTAATAGCGGGTTTTATAGCCCGGGCCATATATGCCTCTCACACCGAGGGCCATATTACCCGACGTGTAGTTACAGAAAAAACATATTTTTCCTCAATCAACTACTTGAACTGGACATATAATTTCATGGGAACATCAGGTATGATGGTTTACTTACCTTGTGGTGAAGTACGCACGCAGAGATGTGTGCTATGTGAACAATATGGTGAAAATTTCTCATTCGAAAATTAACTAATGACACTATTATCGCTCCACGGTCTACATCAAACTGAATTAGTTAGTCTTCCGAAATGGAGTGCACGATGCGGTCTTTGAGGGGAGTGGTACCAAGCTACCTAAACACAGCAGCGATGCCAAACTGTTTTTGTTTTCTTCGAATTACTTGAAATATTCATGCGGGCCATATAATCTCTCTGGCCATATATGCCTCCACTACCTTAGTATGAGGAGATAGATCGAGAACTCAGGTATAGACAAGTTTTTTCATCAGTTTAGATACCCAATAGGTACCCAACTTTTTTTATCACTCATTGGTTTCCAGTGTCCATCATCATTACCTTCGATCTTGTATTGAGATATGGCCACAACAAGACAATACTTTCATGGACTATAGGTACTATATTCGGCTTTGTTCGAATTGAAACCGTACCACTATAATCACTTCGATTTCCAGGATATCGAGGGTGACTGATGATACTTCGTGAGCCGAAACAGTACGTCGTTCATCTCTGTGTATTTTTGTTACTTCGCCTACTGAACATTTGTTATGGTATTTCCATCAGCTTGATTATTCGTTTTCGCTTCATAAACCTCTGCTGTTATAATATCAAAATAAGAATTCTCTGATTTCTTGTAAATGCGGGGGTTAATAATACCCAATTTGTTCGCCACTTAAGTGATCGATAATTCCGTGGAATCAATACGAACCGCAACTTGCTGATTTATAAAATATTTCATGATAACAGATCGTGACTCCGAATAAGGAAATGATACAAAATTAATCATACGTAACAATAAGACTGTTATTATTTTTATCGCCAGCGCAATATATTCAATAGGGAATAATAATGCCATTATTCGAATCAAAAGTGATTGCGAACTAGATTGAATAATGAATACTATAGAGTTGTTGGTGCGATGAGCAAAATATATGTACTTATTGGGTCATATCATATCACTTGGCGATAAGAAATTAATAATTAATATCTGTGGTCGCTAATAATATGATGACGAAGCAGTTATAATATTTCAGGACATATAATATATAGGTATAACAAAAGCTATACAGAGTGTTTCACAGGTGAAGGGAAATATTTCAATAGTAGATAGGGGTCACCAAGGTGGTTCTGAAAATACCATATTTGATAGGTCTCAGAGTTTTCATAACGGAGATACAGGGCGATTTATCGATTTCGAATAATTATTCATTCGTCTATAAGTATTGAACTACCCAGTATATTTTTCCAAAATTTGGTATAGAGCTTGAACTTTGGACGTTGAATTTATTCACCTATCGGGCAAAGATAAAATCCAGGTTCGGCTTCAGGAAAAATTCACATTTATTCGAAATATTAAAATAACACACTGTATGTAATAATTGACAGAAATCATCAATGGGATCGTGAAGAGGAGGAAAAACTGGACTGGATTAGATACTTTTTGTTTTCCCGCCACCAATTCTCATCGTAACAATCATAAACAGAAAGCTAAAAGTACCTATGTCAATTTGAAGAGTATTGTCAATTATGATTATTCGATATATTTCAGTCAAAAAATCGCTCGAAAGAACTTACTAAGTCTCACAAATTTTATAACGGAGATACAGGGTGGATTATCGGTTTCGAATAATTATTCACTCGTCCATAGGTATAAAATTAACCAGTAACATTTTCTCAAATATGGTATGTAGCTTACTTGGGACGATGGATTCATCAACCTATCAGGCGGAATTATAATTCGATAATTCACCCTGTATCTCTGTTATAAAGACTAAGAGACTTTTCCTGAAGCTGAACCTGTATTTCCATTCTGCCTGAAAGGTCAATGAATCCATCGTCCCAAGTAAGCCCAATACCAAATTTGAGAAAACATTACTGCGATGGGTAGTTAGTTTAATACTTATGAACGAGTGATAATTCACCCTGTATCTCTGTTATAAAGACTGTGAGACTAAGTCAACTCTTTCGAACGATCATTCAACAAGAATATATCAAATAATCATAATTGAAAGTGGTTTCATAATTTTAATACTCTTGAGATTGACATACTATTAGCTTCCTGTTTATGATTGTTACGATTAGAATTGGTGGCGGGAAAACAAAAAGCATCAAATCCAGTTCAGTTTTTTCTCCTCTTCAAGATTCCTTTGATGAACTTTGTCAATTATTACATACAGTGTGTTATTTTAATATTTCGAATGAATGTAAATTTTTCCTGAAGCCGAACCTGGATTTTGACTTCGCCCGATAGGTGATTGCATTCAACGTCCCAAGTTTGAGCTCCATACCAAATTTTAGAGAAATATACTGGGTAGTTCAATACTTATAGACGAATGAATAATTATTCGAAATCGATAAATCGCCCTGTATCTCCGTTATGAAAACTCTAAGACCTATCAAATATGGTATTTTCAGAACCACCTTGGTGACCCCTATCTACCTTTGAAATATTTCCCTTTACCTGTGAAACACCCTGTATATAGGTGGTACATGTTCAGTACGAAATCTAAAGCAGAACAGCTTACCCACAAATGAAATCAAATGTGGAATAATTGTTGGTTGATATTTATCTCCCACACGAAGATATACTATATATATGCTCCATATCAAACAAACATTCAAATCTCAATATCACTCCGAGAACAAAAAACTGATATATCTTTATATAGATTTATGAATAAAACCCGAGTGTGCTCCAGCGCATTTTCAACCTACATTTAAAAAAATACACAACAGACCTCACAAAAGACACCTATTGTAGTCTGGTATTAATAAGTTCAAGAGATTTATATACCTATACCTTCATACGTTCCTGCAACATATGAAGAGACGTTAACGGTGTAGAAAGAGATGGGCGAACGAACGGGGGTTGAAGCTCAGACATCGTGGGTGTAGATGAATGAAATTATAGTACATGAAATGAATCAGTGTTTGGGCGTGGTGATACACAGAAAGTCATAAGTTAGACGGATAATTCCTACTAAAACACAATAATACACTATAGGTCATTAGTATCCATCAGGAAAAATTAGAATATCATCCATTGCCGTTCATTATCGTATACTTACTTACATATAAGTAGTGTGCAGTATGAATTTATATAATCATGTGATATATATGGAGCAGACATCAGAATAGACTGAATCTTCATTTATATAATGTACATCACGCTGGTTGGATTGATTCTTAAAGATTCTCATATATTTGTCATTTTAGACTAGTTATATTTGTTTCATTTCAAAAACCGTTTATGTTATCGACCCACATTTATATTCAAACTAAATCTTGCTATAAGTTTATAGTTATAAGATTTTTGGTGGTTGGCTGATGCAGACTAACCATAGACGAACCAGTTTTTGCTCTTCCATCGGCCTTATCTGGCCTATCAGCACTTCACATTGACACAGACAATCTGTATAACAACTATAAGCCAATTGCCCTGTTATCATGCAGTTATCTCCAAAGTGATGAAGAAAGCCAACAACATATAGAGCGTATCAAATATCTGGAAAGCTCAGGAATCATCAATGATACACAACCACCGAAGATGGAGATTTACTTTCCTATACGTCACCCATATTGAAAAGCTTCATTACAAAAACATGCATGGGGAATCTGGCACCAAAGACTCCTCCACAAACTACCGTCACCAACGGCTTACCACCTCAGCTATGCCATCTTTCATCGAGTTTCTTTCCAGACTAATCGCTCCATGTGGCGGATCAATTTTGGCACCACCATTGTTTCAATATACTTCATATGTCAATGATCTCTTGGAAATGACCATGCACCTGATGCCCTATCCACAGGTTTGCAGATCATACTACTCTCCATACTGCGTTTTCTTCTATTGAATTCCCATTTCTTCCCATCAGGGAACTAAGAACTTACGATGAAGGCAGATCAACGCTGCCAATGAAGGTCTTGCTGAAATTGGAGCCTGGGGAACCAACAATCTAGTTGAATTCAATTCCCCCAAAACCCAAGCCTATATTTTTTCTAGAAGGACGGAACTCAGTGTCTGATATTACAATGACTGGTACCACTATCCTCACCAAGTCAACTATATCATATGCTCGGTATTTCTATCAGCAATAGTCTCTCACGGAAAAATCATCTCCGATATAGTTTGTGGAGAAGTCCTTGATGATGTAAAAACGTAAGATTTCCACAAAAGTCTCAATATTACGACATGTTTCGCTAACACAGCTTCTTCAAGTGAAAATTTCACTTGAAGAAGCTATCTGATATGTTAGCGGAATTCCTGGCTTCAACATATTCTGTTTTCGTCACGAGGTTAGGGTTTTTGCACCAGCGATGGTAAGCTTAAGCTTGTCAGTTCCTTTCTAGGGATTGTTTGCATTTACAGGCTGATCAAAACTCGAAATAACTATATATATATTTGATAGCTCTACTATCACAGCCTGTTGACTGCTAGAGAGTCTGATGCTCCTCTTGATGTGATTGATTTGCAACCAAAAACTGAAATTCATCTCCATAAGTCAGCACCTGCTTGTTAAAATGAATATCACTCCACTGACCAAACCAGTGCCCTTTTCTTTGGCGATTCGAGTTTATCCAGTCGATGGCCCCTTCAGCTGCGTCTATCATGATGCTGTCAAAGTGTGTATGGCGGTTTTAAAAATGTTCGTCATCGACATTGAATCACCCTTCGCTCTCGGTCAATATGCAAAATAAGTACAGATATAGATCACCCATTATGACATGTATATAGTCAGCACACGGGGGTAAGTATATTACCCCGCGAGAGCGGCACCCTCATGTATATACATCCATACACACGGCCGAATATCAAAGACAAAACAATGTTCTTGTAGTGCCTGTATTGTTCGAGTCCTGATAGGAATTTATTGCCTAACTGTCACGGGATAAATCCTAAGAGTAATATTTTTAAATATAGCCATTGTGTGCGCGATATTGCAAGGGTCGCGACATCATAACTGGGGGGTGGATGGTATTTGATGAAATGCCAAATTTGAATGAATATATGATGACGGCTATCATTAGAGAGCCGATACATTGTCATTAAAGAACACTGAATGAGTTAATATCGGTTTATACCGTATGATGAAATATACCTATAAGTATAGGTATACAGGGTGTTACCGAAAAAAATACATATATCGGGTGTCCCAGAGCTCTTAGGCCATCAGATATCTGAGTTATCCAACATATAAAAAAATTCTAAAGATTGTGGAATTTATGGGAGCAAATTTTTCTAAAATGGTGAGGTCAACAATCTACTAGAAAACGCCCCTTGTTTTGGTTTTCAAAATTGCACCCCTGTTTTCTTCGACGTATGTCTTAGCTGATAAGTTAGAAGAGTTGATTCCTCGTCAATTCAACAGAGAGCTTTATGCATCAACCGGCCCTAAGTGTAGCAAGTAATAAAAGTCTTCAAACAATCATTAAAGGAAAAATCAATATTTTATCTTAAAAATCACTGAAATCATTCGAAATTTTGTAGGATGAATTTCTTGCTAAATATCTAGTTCGAAGAAGACATATGGAGCTGCAATTGAAAAACCAAAGTTATGGTGGTTTCTAGAAGATTGTTTCACATGAAGGAGATTCAATTCCATTGTCTTGGAGAGGTCGTGCTCCGATATATTCCACATTTTTTTCATTTTTCAGCCTAAAAGCTCGGGGACAACCGTATTGTACACAGCAATATCCCTAATAACACACAGGACGTCAATATTTGGTACAATTCAAGCCCGAATGTCCCGGACCTAAAATAATTGACCTTGGGACGACCTATCTAGTACATCTGACGCAATGTCCGAGCAAGGACGTCATTTCATCATTTCAAATGTCCTAGAAATAGCATTCTTTAGACGTCCCACGTGGTACATATTGTAGAATGTCCATGCAAGGGCGTCCTCAGCATGTCTCTGATGGAATACAATTTCAAACGTTCCTCCAGGGATATCCATCGGATGTCCCGTGTAGTACATATTCTGGCATGACTTCAGATCTTATATAACGTCTCTTCTAGAACAACCATGAAATGTCCCAGACGGTGCATTACTTCAAAATGAAATGTCTCTGCACTGACGCCCTTAATATTTGCATCAGGATCGTATAACATTCGAAATGTCTCAATTGGTACATGAACTGTTATGATTTCGGAAGGATCTCCAATAGATAATCCATGTGTTCATCTAAGTAATAAGCACAAGAATATTCTTCAGGGAATATACTTTCATAAGATGTCATGAGTACGTCTTATGGACGTCCCAAGGACGTACTCAGAATGTCCTGGATACGATTCGGAATGTGTCCTAAGGGAGATCCATTGACATCAGGTCTTCAGATAGACATCCTAATATACCAATGTCCTAGAAATAACGTCCTACGGACGTCCCAGTCTGTACGTTCAATATGTTGTCCCTGCGAGGACGTTAACTTACACCCCGACAATCGTAGGCTATAAATACTCCCCGACAATGTCCTTCACGAAAGTCCAATGAACATCCTTGATAAACTCTTTGATAGTACCTCTTCGGAACCTTCTTCAGGATCTATTGGGGACATTCTCCTTCTACGGACCATCAATCATCAACAATTCGAATGCAATAATAATTCGTACGTCCCTGTGATATCCTATGGACGTCCAATTATTATCACTCACAGCATTGCTGATAGGTTGTCCTACGGATGTCCTCCGTAGTGCTTCATAAAAAATACCGTAGGATTTGATTCAAGTATTCGATAGTTGTCCCAGGGACTTCCCTTAGGGACGTCCCTAGTTGGTCCTCAAGTGGGATATGTGTGCGTCCCACAGACGTCCAATGGACTTCCGCGATACCAAATTCGAAAGTCGGATGTCCATGGGACATAATTGTGCTATTAGGGTGATCTTAGTATAACGAGAATTTACAAAATATATACTTATGGTTTCAGTCAATTGTGAGAAACCATGGGCTTCCCAAAGAATACTACAACGTCCAACATTTTCATTAAATTAACGGTTATAGAAAACTCTCTCGAACCAAATGAGACTCCGAGTAAGTAAATTGAAGCGATTTCTTCCTCCTTAATGTGGCGGTTTTCGAAAGTAATTCCACTTTAAATTTCAACGATGACAAAGTTAAAGAAGATCTCCTGTCGATTTTCGAATACTTTTCCCTCTCCGGCGGTGTTTAATTACTATAACTTTTAGGAAAAGCCGATCCTCATTCCGAGAAAAACCTATAACTTAATTAGATATCTTCTAATTAACTAAGTGCCCGTCGAGTTGTCTTCCTTCTATATCTCTGAAATATTGATGAATTACCAAAAGAGGCGACAGTTGCCTGTAACATTATACACCCCAACCTCTTAACCCTTTATCTGATATGGATTATCAAGTTTCGAACTGAACTTTCTTTGACGGAAATCCACTGATCGAGAAGTAATTGAAATTAAAATTAATACCAAGCTCATCATTCTAAGTGTATATCGTTAGCATCCAGAATCACACAAAACTTACTAAAGTATACCTAGATGTACCTACACAAGGTGTATTCTCAAGCATGGGTACGACTTTGACTTTTCAAAAGGACCCCCCCCCCTCTTTTCTCCAGAACGATTATACATGAACTAGTGAAATTCATTGGCGGCTCGTGACTTTCATGACAGAGGAGGCTGAAGGATATGACATTTATTGTGAAAAACAACTCTCTACGACTCACCCAAATCAATAGCTTTAATGACATTCTGTTTGCCAGTTAACCTGAACTTGATACTTGAAGAGATGTGTTCCTGTGATTTGCAGTGTCTATCCAATCCGAGAGATGAATTTTTCAAATCATTATATCCTAATCGCCCCCAACATGATGACTTATCGGTTGAAAATAATAAGCAGGACCAACAAAATAGCTTATTCCTTACCCCAGATCCCGTCAACCAGATATATTTTTTATAATTATCAGAATTGAACGAACGATTTTGTTTGTTACCTGATGATCAGATTTTTCAATTCCGGTGTCGGACGTTTGTTTTTCACAATCAATTCATCTTCATAAGACAAAGCACTGAATGGGTTCACCAAAATGTATTCCACTAAATCGCAATCGTTTAAAACACTCATTTTTCAGAAATCCATAGATAGAGTCCCTAACCATTAACCTAACATAAACATAAACGGATTGTCCGCAATTCGCGACGCGACACGACAAACACGTGCTATTTGGTTCGGGCGTATTCGGGCATTTGCATTGCGCGCGTGGGTTTCGAAGTGTGAAGGAGTCTAGCCTCCTATAGATGTTGCCAAGTTTAATATTTTACGCGTGATTTGCAGATTTCAACGTGTGATGCGTGTGCAAGCACTGTTGCCAATTCAAAAATATTTACCTAAAAACAGGGAATAAAATCAAAATCCATGTATTTTGGTGTCCTTTTAATAAGAAAGTATAGATAATATCAGTTTATGGGGAATCTCTGAGGAGCCGCCACTGGTGAAATTTGGAGACTGAATATTAAAGGTTGTAAACTTCCCTACTAGTGATAAATGGACAGTTTTGGCGACTCGCTTTCAAAAAACTGAAAGCTGTGATGAATTAAATCAGTTGATACTAAAATTCAAAATTCGAGATCTGCCTCTGGATAGTTCTCAAATAATCTGACGTTTTTGTTAGTCTTCCTAATTCGACGTTTTTTGTAATTGTCCAAATCTTTGAATTTGTGTAAGGGGGGGGGGGAACTTTTAATACAGGGTTTTCCGTACTCATCGAAGGAGGTAATTCCTTGGCTCATTTCTTATACAGGGTGAGTCAAAAATGTGTACCAACCTTTCTGAAAAATAAGTATAGTTTGATAGATAAACTATTGGGCCAAAATGTGTATTAAATTGTTCTAAAAATCGTTCTTATCCATCATTCGGTTGCCCCCTAACGAGCAACCCTCAGAAGTCTTCAAGAGACTTGTGATCCTAAACACTCTCTTAGGCCATCAGAAAAATGTCTGCGGTCGTGGTGGGAATCGAACCCACCTACCGGCAATCCAATGTAGATACAACATTTACGCTTCAACCACGAGGCTACGCTAGCCATTGAGGGAGATGAATCCTTCCATAGTTGATTGAATTTAAATACTTTTTCCGCATAACTTATTCCAAACTGTAGAAGTCATCAAATTGAAATTTTTTGCATGAATGTATGTTGATAAAATACATTGTTCCGATACACTTTCACATTTCTGCAATAGTTATAAAGGGTGTTTTCAGAGGGTGGGTCATGATTTTTTCAAGACAACTTCTTTTCCTGTATTATTTTCTGTAAAAACACAGAAGCATTTGATGAAGCAAAGGAAATTACATAAAAAAGGTACTCCTATCAAAATACGAAGAATTCAACAGTTTTCGAGATATTTGAGTTTTTGTATCCAGATATCAGTAGATTAATTAATATTTTAGGAGCCATGACCAATATTGTTCTCAATTTGGACGTTTATGACATCAACATTGTTATTGTTATTTTCTTAGTTTGGTTTTTTGCTTCGTTATATTATTACTGCGATTTTCAACTGGGATTTCAAGAAATGGCAGATTATTCGTGATGCAGAGATGACGCATTCCAAATAATAGAACAATGTTAAGGATTGAGCGAAGATTGCGTGAAAAAGAATGTTTTTAAAAGAAAAAACTCGCTAATATTTCGAGAACGAAATAATCTTTTGTACTTTGATAGGAGTACCATTTTTAGGTAATTTTCATCTCTCTCTATCATCAGATGCTTCTATTTTTTCAACGGGAAGAATACAAGGAAAAAAGTTATCTCCAAAAAATCATGACCTACCCTCTAAAAAAAACTCTTCATAACTATAGCAGAAATGTAGAAGTGTATCAAGGAACTGTATTTCTTCATCACACATTTATGCAGGAAATTTCAATTTGGTGGCTTCTCTATACCGTTTAGAATTTATGCGGAAAAATTATTTTACTTTATTCAACTTTGGAAGGGTATATCACCCTTATTATATGCACATTTTGGAAGTTTATTCATCAAAGCATACTTATTTTTCGATGTACTATCACATCCAGAAAGCTTGGTACGATGCCAAGATACTGTCTGTTCGAATCCGGTTCTGTTAAGCATTATTCCTAAAAAATGTGTGGTTCTTGGTTGTAATCATGACAGTACCTCGGCGTCATATAGAAGTCCCACTCTTCCTATAACCTCGTACAAGTTTTCAGCTCTGAGGAGTTGGTTTTTAACTTCGAAGTAGCGATACACAAGAAGAAATTATGATTTGTTTTAATTTGCAGAGGGTGTCAACGTTTAGAAAAACAATATAGGTTTTATTGAATCACTAGGCCATCATTGAGTAACCTACACTGTAGAAAATTCATTTGAGTGACTGCATATGTGGTTGTGAGTGAATTTACTGATTGAAATTTTCGAGTGAATTCTCAACTCAAACTAGGTATTTCATCAAGTTTTCCTATCAATGAATATGTTTACAACAAATCTGATTGAATCGGCTCATGAATTATCATTTTACACAGTCAAGTAGGGCGATATTTCAACTTAATTGACTCAATTGACTCATTATTGCGTGGACCTTGAGTGAAATTTCACTCAATTTTTTTTTTCAGTGTATGGAAACCACGATACGATACAATTTATGGATTGTGAACATCTCCCCATATTGGACGTCAATTCTTGCTATGTGCTGCTCTTATTGGTTGTTGGGAAATATGAGATATTTTGCTTTGGTATATAACGTCATCAAAAGCTATAGCATTTTTGGATGATGCCGACTTTTATTATTGAAAAAGAATATTTCTGGTGATTTCAAAGAAGGAATTCTTGCAATATATACTTGAAAGATTATTCAATAAAAATTCGGTAAGTATATGTGGCTTGAATTCGACCCATTTACGAGAATTTCCTCAAAAATAAAAAGAAAATGATGCAATCTAATATCGAGTATCCACTAATAATTTCGAGATGAATAGATTTCGGATATGTATGCCCATAAGAAAGAAAAACAAAAGCCCACGATTCTTTTGATTTCGCGCGTTTTTTTACACGTCAAGCGTGATCTGACATTCGAATTCGTATATTAAAAACCAATTTCAAAGGACTTTTGAATTAAATCATTAAACAAGGGACCTAATGGACACCGAAATTCGTAGGAGTATAGGGTGGCTGTGTATATTATAACGTCGTTCTTTTGTTTTTCGTTTCGGTTTATTGTCAATTCTTTCTAGTGACATTCAATACTTTTCCAAAGGGTCATATATTTTTTCTCTTTTTCGTTTCAATTAAGTAAAATGCAAATAAATGAAACGGATATCCTTTCCGACTATGCTAAATAGAGTCCCACAAGGATCAAACGGGCATTATTATCGATAGACGGAGTCGTTTAAAACGTGCATTAAAAGAGACGACACACATGTTTTAGAAATCGTATACTCATTCGAGTCTCAACCATCAATATATGAGAGCATTTTTTGCCATGAAGCATCTGGAAATACCAGTATAGATGTATAGACTTATTGGTTCACCGGAAATTGTATTTTAATAATTATAAACGACTGTCTACGAGACATTTTTCATGCATAAGTAACTGCGAAATGATCACTTATATGCACTTCAAAAGTATGTCTCTATCTGGAATTTGTGTTATGGAATTGAATTGGCTTTCACTTTATCATTATTCAATATAAATCTCTCAAATTTTAGTTATCTAAACATCAGCATGACGACTGAAGCTGATGATGTTTTAGGAAACAATTATTATTGTCAATCGTGTTTGAATTTTCGATCCATGATTCCTGAAATGATTTTTTCTTTATTTCCAAATGTACTAATTTGGGGAACTGATCGGTGTTTGTTTCGAACAGTTGACCGAGCCTGGTATGGATATGTGTCGCGGATGACATTTCACCATATTTTCACATCGATATATATAGGGAAATCAATTGGTATCGTTTTGGTTGTTTCACAAACAGGTGTTCATCAATTATTATTGTTTCCATTCGTCACCTGATGTCCCGAATGATGGAAACGTCGCTCATAGTTCTACAGTAGTTATATCATTTTGATTCCACGTGACAAATAGGTATTTGTTCTTGGAAATAATTGAATTCATTTTCATTGATTTATATTTCTGTAAGATTTGATATCTGAATAAATTTGAGCTATTACTTTATTTCGGCATCCTTTGTTCATGGTAAAAAGTGGTACGCGTCGTTAAATCGTCGGTTTATGACAAAATTCAAAATATTTATCAATTTCTGAATATGCCTGACCTGAATATTTAAACAGCAGTCGATGTTTTCGCAACAAAAACGATTGCAATGATTTCCAAGAATCTCTTTGTTTATTATACAGCAATGTTTTGTTTTTATACCTAATAAAATTACTTATTCAAGGTTTATAGGCTAGAAGGAAATTTCGAAGGTTTCAAAAGTTTGCGATAATAATATTCAATTTTTGATGTTTGGGTACTGATTCAATCACTAAATATCTTCAAAAAGACAATCAAAAAAGTTGTCCACAAAACTATTATTTTTTATCTTGACATACCTATACTATTCAACTCTAACTGATTTGTTATATACTAATTATAGGTACCCTTGATTTTGTATGACATCGGAAAGTTACCTATTTATAATTACCCTGTATAAAGTACTTAACGATTTTGAAAGTTCGAATTGAGGTAACAAAATTGTAGAAAAACTTCTGATGTGTAATCAGTTTACATGAATAGTGATCATCCTATATTTATCTTGTTTCAATAGACTGACAAACCGAAGGTGAACCAAAAATAAACGCATACAAATACCTATGAGACAAAAAATACCCCATACAAACACTAAAGGAGCAATAAACATATCATTTCTTAATATAAGCCATATGGTCTCAATCACCTCGTCGCCGAGACAAACTTTTTGGAGACTTATTGGTTAGTTATTACTAAAAAAACTACCCTCTTTGTATGCCATGTGGCAGACAGAAACGTCTTCCATGGAACAACAACTCGTCAGTCGATCTTTAGAAATCACTTGATGTCGATATCAAACAACTGAATAATAATCATTGGTACACTATGCATGCTGGAATGAAAAAAATTAATCGAAGGAAGTTTGGCATTTCATCTCTGTTGGCAGGTTATAAAATGTCACTTTTCATAAATTACTTTTTTCCTGTGGGAAAGAAGTGAGTACTTTTTTCCCGGATATATATCACATATATATACACTGTTGATGGCCTTTGTTGTGCTGTAGTACCGAAAAATGAGTCAATAATACCGTCTCCGAGAAGTCCTTTTATCTCCCATTCGACTTCGCGGTTATACGTATATTACTAAACAACCACTAAATTCGCAATTTTTTGAAATCAAATCACAGAATTAGACTGACAGTAGTGACATCAGATATTTGATTACTTCAAAAGAATGATAAAGATGCCTACAACGCAGGTGTCCCTACTTTTTTTTTATCGCTTGGAACGCACGAAAGGGAATCCCTATAATGTTCAAAGAACATCGTGCGTTCCTAGGGAGGATAGGGACAGGAGGTAGGTATTGGAATTTTTTTTGAAATTTTGGAGATTATATGTTGTTGGGAATACTTCCACAGGCAATGAATTCCAGAGCCTATAGCCGTTCTATGGATGAAGGAGTCTTGATAAAGTGCTGTTCGACATCTTTCGAGGTTGACAACGAAAGGATGTGCTGACTGGGCTTGTCTAGTTCGTCTGATTGGTATTGCTAGTGAAGGGATGATAGCAGAGATTTCCGAAGAACATTTCCCGTGGAAGTATCGATAGAAAAGTGAAAGGTCGCCGACCTTTCTATATACGGTGTTCCAATGATGTCAAAGAGTGAGTGAGTGTGGCGTCACCCACCAGGCGAATGGCTCTTCTCTGGATGGAATCTAAGAGCATCAGCGTATGTTTTGGTGCTGAACCCCATATGTGGGAACAGTATTCTAGAACAGGCCGTATTTGCGCTTTGTAGATCATGAGAAGCTGCTGAGGTGTAAAGTAGCTTTTCGCACGGAACAAGAATCCGAGTTTTTGTGAAGCAGCTTTTGCGATGGATCTGACATGATTATCCCATGAAAGAGTGTTGCTGATGGAAATACCGAGCATAGATATGGTGGGCTTGGTGGGGATGGTGGAGCCAGACATCACAATATCGGGCATACTGAGTTCCGCCTTTCTAGAGAAAATGCAGGCTTGAGTTTTGGTGGCGTTGAATTCAACTAGGTTGTTTGTTCCCCAGGCTGTGATTTCAGCAAGATCTTCATTGACAGCATTGACCTGCCTGCGCCGTGAGTTCTTTGTTTCCTGGGAAGAAATGGGAATTCTGGAAGAGAACACAGTATGGAGGGTACTATCATCTGCAAAGCTGTGGATGGGGCAAGTTGTTACTCCCAACAGATCATTGATATGAAGCAGGAATAATGTTGGTGCCAAAATTGATCCTTGTGGAACGCCGGAATTGATGCCAATGGTATCAGACGATACACCGTCCACCACCACGTGAAGCGATCTGCCTGAAAGAAAACTCGATAAGAGATGGCATAGCTGAGGTGGTAAGCCGTATGATGGTAGTTTGTGGAGGAGTCCTTCGTGCCAAACACGGTCACTGTTAAAAACTTAAAATTTCATGTCGATATATAATCTTCAGATTTCAAAATAATGTAATATCTTCTCAATATTGATTCGTCCTCTCTTCTGTCACAGAAAAAAATAGTGCATTATACACGGGAAAAATATTAGATTTTAGCTCACGGTTTTTTGTCTCCCTCCGCTACGCGTCGAAACGTTTTCGGAATGTTCGAGAGAAAGCATCAATCAAGAGGATACAGGTGAGAAAAAAAATTTAAAAAAATTACCTGTTCAAACGGTAAGGTGACGACCACAATGCAATTTTACACCCATTCAATTATCACCCTGTAGCAATGTTATCTGAAATTACAGAAGTTTCATATTGCCACAACAAACTGTCAAGAGATTAGGCTAATCACCGGTGAAAACCGATTTCAAATTGGTGGGGAAATTCGTGAGTTATTCTACTTTGAATTCAGGCTATATTTTGGAGCACGACGTTATCAATGTTGACCAGTTTATATCAGCCCAAAATCTAACGATTCATACACGGTTTTGATTTATTCGTGATTGGCCAGGGTGTAACTATTGGTGTTAATTTCATATAATGAGTGTATTTTTTGCATTAACCACTATCGAGAGTAATTACTTTCCATCCTTTTGGTGTCTCTTTTGAATGGATATTTCAGAACCCCTCTAAATAACCACATCCGTGTGATTTTTCACTATAAAGGTGTGAATTGACACCACTGTACTCGGTATTATCAAATTTCTAATAGTATTGATAAAATATTGCTAATCAAGTGTTGATTCAATCGGAGTTATTTCTGAAATCCATTCGATTGAAATTACACTCGAAAATTTTTCACTGTGTATATATACTTATCATGACGGTAATAAGTAGTTCCCATAAAACATGAGTACATGACAAGCGAACAATGAGACAAAAACAATTTCTTATATTACTTGATAATATTTTGATTTGGTTGGCAAGTTCCGCTAATACCGAGAATTTTTTATCGTGCTCTTAACATTCGATCTGTTACAATGTAAGCTGTATTTTCTATGAGAAAAAACATAAATACCATTAAGCAGAATTGGTCTCGATAAGACATAATTTTTGGTGTACTGTTACCACATTGTTTCACATGTCACATGTAACAAGATAGAAATATGTTTACTTTGACAATTTATTCCATTGTTACTTAGTTGCATGTTTTGAAATTTGATAGATATCTCGTATCTATAATGAGTAAATGGTGAAGGCGCTAGGCTGAATTCGCCCTATCAAATCTCAGAAAATTGAACAGTGACTATTCCACTCTTGTTCTCGATAACCAATCAGAATCGACCATTTTCATGGTTTCCAACTATTTATTTTTTCACATTTTGAATTGGAAATTGTTCACATGCAACATCCAGAATTCAGATGATTTTCCCGGAAATACGTTTGAAATCTTCAGCGCATTATATAGGCCCTAATAGAAAAATTCAATCGATAGTCAGTGACACTTTGCTATATGAAATATGTTTGAAAAAGAGGAATGTGTAGATATATCGAAAAAATATCAAATTTTCACTTGGCTTTGCACGTTCTTAGAACGACCTACTTCTACAATCTACCTACAATCTTGTTGAATTTTCCGTGTAGGTATCTGTCGGTGAATTTGTTAGAAAAACACATTTTTATTATTTTATTTTCTACCTCTTTTCAGTTTGGCTTTTTATAAAAGCGAAGTTCCCCAAACTACATACTATTTATTCTTCATTTTCTTGGTCGACCAACTACAAAAGCATGTTTTTTAGTTTGACGCCCCGTATATTATAGTGAAAGTGGGTAATTTGCTTGCCTGTTGCCTTCCTTGGATATTGTAACCGTTCATCAAGCCCCCTCTCCTGAAACGTCATTTCGTACGAGTACTTGTTGCAAGACACTACCGTCTTTCTGTGAGTATACTTGATGCAAGACACTATCGTGTCTCTGATATAAAATGCATTGTTAGAAGTTATTCGGAGGAATAAAAACGTATACTCGTGTTCAGTGAACATGTCGCTCATGGACGGTGTGTGCTCTCTAAATCACTGCTGCAATGAGAGCGCTTACACCGTCCAAACTGCGACATGTTTTCTGAAGACGACTGTACATTTGAGTTTTTGGTGACGGAACATTTGGAATTATGGCGGCGGAATACTATTCACCATTTAATTTGAGAAAAAAAAACACTCATCCTGAACGTCCTGATCAGGATAATGGAATAAATCCATTGAATCTTGCTATGGTCTTCGGTCCATGATTAGTGTACGAAGTTTCAAATCGAAGTGGGTCAAAATCACGTTCTAAGATTCCGTTCATACAAACATACAAACATACATACCAAGCTAAGAAAAGCGTATAAAGAAGAACTAAATCTACAATAACCATTTCAATGCCGCGGAGGATCCGAATTCTCCTTCTTCCTTTGCCAATCATATTATCGACTCAGATATTCTCCATATTTGTGATGAAGGTACTAGACTTAATCTTCTTGAAACTCTTGAAATCCAAAAATGCATCAACAACCACAATTTCACTTGTCTTAAGGATCAAATTGATTTTGATCGCAATCACATTCTCCGCACACTACGGTTTTTTAATTTTTTTTAATTTCTTTAATTTTTTAATCCTTCTTATTCTTTCTCATCAAAATACCCGCTGACACTGATTGTTCCGCCTCTGTTTCTCATAGAGAACAAGTTCTCCTCATCTTCTTTCTTTCTTTTCCATGTTTCCATCTTCTTTTCTTCTTCCTATTTGCACACCACATCACTTGTAATCGATCCTCTTGGCTTTCTTCTCTTTCCTCAATACAACTTTAGTTCTTCTTCTTACTTTTCCTTCACAGAGCTCTCTCTTCTGTACTTTCGGAACCTAGGTTGCCGATATTGAGACCTTCTGTCATTCGCCATTATCTTTTGTTCCATGATGTTCGAGCCTCATAATATGTCAGCCTGTCATGTCAATTGTTTGTTTTTCATTCTTTGCATCAATTTCCTCCAGTCAACATGTGACTTTTTGTATTTAGACAAAAACTTAGTTCTTTCGATGTTCAACTATAGTGAGTTTTTGTTTTATAGTGACAATTTCAATTTCCACATTCTTGATGTATTTTAGGTATACTGCACAGTTTGATGATGACCGTTGTGCCGAAACCGGTCACTGTTTTTTAATCTTACTTTTATATAAAGTGTGGTCGACCGACTTTGAAATTTGTGTTTTTCTTTCAAAATACATTGAACCACTCAGAGTATGGATGATTTCTACGATTTATTTCAATTCCGTCAAAAAGCCTCCCGCAAACAATAAAAAAAATTTCATTGAATTTTGATACTTTTGAAATTGTTACCCGAAAACTGTGGGTATAGTTAATCGATCTCCTGATGTAAAATCACTCAGAGTGTTCAGTCCATAATTCAATTATTTATATGATATCAGCATCACGAATATTGAGGAATGCATGAAATGATTGCAATTGAAAATACATACTTGTATAAATGTGTGTCAGGTGTCAGGTTCATACCTAATCAGGATTTTGCACATTTTTCCTATTATGTGATATCGCAAACGTGCGATAAGCCCCAACATCGGATATTTATCATGCTTAATCGAAGATAAATACTCATCAGGAAACGATGAGGTCTACATATTGATGTTATGGTATACAATGTGGTGATTTATAAGTTCAGATGTAACGATTGTTTGGAATTAATCGGAATTGCCAAGTCAGAATGTTAATTGCGAATACAGCTAAGTGCATGAAACATTCCATCTAGCAGAAGCAATCATCAATTCATTTTTTCTTGACGGGTGTTGATTATACAATTAAAATGAAAAATCGGGATTGAGTGTGAAAGTGGTAATGATATTATCGATCAGAAACCTACGACTGCGATAAAATGTTATCAAGAAGGCAGAAGCCTGTATAGTTTCTCTAGAAAAGCGTAACTCAGTATGCCCGACATGTTGGCTACTCAGACACACGTGAAAAAGTCTTTCAAAGACGAGTGAGTAAGTGGATCAGTCCAATTCCCAGAGACCGAACACGTAATTTACACAGATGGTTCGAACACCCCTCTTGGAGTTGGAGCCGTTGTGTTCAGCAGAAAACCGAAGACGGAAATCTCTGTTTATCTCGGTAAGTATGCTACAATCTTTCAGGGGAAGGTCTTCGCAATTGATATGTGTGCTAGAGAGTTGACGAATAGAACTCTAGTAACCAAAACATCAGTATCGTATCAGACATTCAGGCTGCTCTTAAAGCACTGAGCTCCAGCAAGATAAATTCCAGGCTTGTATGGAGCTGTATTGATTCCCTAGAATGCCTGGCTGCAAACAATGAGAGAATTTTCGCTGTGGGTACCTGGACACCAGGGGGTGAAGGGCAACGAGGAAGCCGACATCCTCGCCTAACAAGGAACCGAATCTGTGTTCATAGGATCAGAACTATACTTTGGAATCACCGCAAGTGCAGCCAAAACAACTATCTCGGACTGCGCGGAGGGAAAAAGACTCACGTACTGGTCTAAATTACCAGGATTAACCCATTCGAAGGCGTTTTTGCCTTAACCATCGAAAAATATAACCAGGCAGATCCTATAGAATGGAGCAGGGGTAACCTGCGAATTCTGACAGGACTGCTTACGGGACACTGTCGTCAAGATACCACCTGGGAAGGATGGGTCTGAACCAACAAACTGTCGACTGTCGGTTCTGCTATGTGAAAGACGAAACTGCTGAACACATATTATGTTCATGCTCTTGCTTAGAGACTGAGGTTCGACATATTGGCTTTACCAATTCAGAACCTATCGATCTCAGACAAATCTCACCTAATTCAACCATGGACTTTGTAGAAAGATGTGGATTGTACAGTGAACAGTAACCTCTAGGGGTGAGCCACAATAGACCCATCTAGGGTCGCAGTGGAGGAAGATAATCGCCCCACTCACATGGAATCTACCTACCTACAATGCCTGATATAACAATGTCTGATGGTACCCATACGTGAAAGCTGCTCCAAAAAACTAGGATTTTCATTTTGTGCGAAAATCTACTTCTCACCTTCTTCTCTCCTCTTCTCAGCTTCTCATGATCTTCAAAGCACAGATACGGCCAGTTTTTGAATATTGTTCTCACATAAATAGGGCTCAGCTCCCAAAAATACTCTGATGCTCTTAGATTCCATCCAGAGAAGAGCCATCCGCTTGGAAGGTGATGCCACACTCACTAATACTTCGACCTCATTACAACACCGTATAGAAAAATTGGCGGCCTTTCACTTATCTATAGGTACTCGTGCTACTCAGGCATAGGTACGGGTGCTCTTCTTAAAATGAAACCCCCCCTTCTTTTGTTTTCAAAGATATAAAAAATAATGAAGAAAAAAAGTCTTTGTAATGACCCGAACCTTTATTACGTGTAGTTGCTTCATATACAGGGTCATTTGTTTTTCCGGAAAGGACAGTAACTTCGATTTTTTCAACGGAATACCCTATATATTTTCTGACATGTCAATAGAGCTTTTTTTCTGATTTCAGAAATATATATGAGTTGCATATTTGTATGGAAATCAATTGAGTTATTGATTATGAAAGTTTCTGCCATTCAAACTGTCCATTCATATTTTTTTGTATTGAGATTGAAGGATTTCAATTTCGAAATAAACAATATCATGAAATTTCCATTGAGCTAAAACACAATATATAAACATTATTTCAGAGCCCACTATGTTCAACATTAAATGATATTATCAAGTAAAGGTTCATAAAGCGGTATCTCGGTAAACTATTTTTCATCCAAATATGCAATTCATATTTATTTTTGAAATCTGAAAAAAAGGCCCTATCGACATTTCGGAACTTCATGCAAATGCGTTGAGGGGGGGGGTCCATTTTATATATAAGAGGCGCACCCTGTATACGCTTATAGGAATTTCCTTTAGTGCGTTCCAAGACATGAAAAAAACTATGAACAACACATTCACTGATGGAAAATCAGTATCAACAAATCAGGATAGCTTCATAAAATATGTTCTGCAAATATCACATCTTATTAACCCGATCACAAGTCTCAAGAAATATTGAATTTCATCACATCATTACAAAATCTCTCAACCTCTCAGTCTAAAGTAAATCACCATCAAGACCCTAGACCTCAAAGCCATCATTGATTGACTTGACCTCGAAATTTCTCTGTACAAAAGTGGAGATTCATTAATCAAGAAACATTTGTCGTTGTCTGCTCCTTCAATTAGCCAGAGATATGTAAAGGGCGTTCTACAGACAGACTGACGTTCGCCGAATGAATTAGAACGAAATATCCTAGGTGGAGGGGTTCTCCATTGGAAGAAAATCCACATCCGGGAATACGAATGATCGCTAATTTCATCAAATTAGTGTCGAGAGGTGTACGGCAAAATCTGAACTGAAAATCTAATAATAAACTAGTATCTGAAGTTGCAATTAATGAAGTAATTCCAATATAAATTCCTCTTCGTCTGGATACACGGTTCACATATTTATTAAGATCTTTGATTGTATGATTGTACAACCCTTTTCACTTCACGAAATCGTAAAAAAATACGGTTAATCTCACGGTACAGATGGCAAAAGGATGGGTAGAACGAAGATCTGTAAGTGTCTCTTTGGGACTTTGTGGCTTTATTCGCTTCAATATCTGCTGATATGTCGATTGAAAAATACGATGAAGGTTCTGACTGGATATTCTCTCCTTTTCAACTTATGTAGGTATAGGTTTTTCGTGCTTATTTTCAGCTTGAGAACAACCATTTCCATGATATTTTAAGCAGCGTCAAAAATAATTATTTGTATGCAACTATTAAGTTCAAAAAGTGTATATAGGTATGTTTGTATCATGATGCATTTATGACGCGAAAAATTATCGAGAGAACAATTCATAAATCGGTCTAATGACAACAGTATATAAGTATATTTCATCTCAAGAAGAAATCACATATATCGATTAATGAAATTCTTAGAATAAATCATAATAAATGATCTAATGACAGCAGTAAGTACCGATATCTCATCTCAAGAAGAAATCAGATATCGATTGATGAGTTTCTCAGAATAATTCATTAAATGATCCAATGACATCAGTAAGGATATATTATTTCATCTCAGGAAGAAATCAGATTTCGATTGATATGATTCTCATCTGGATTGAGAGTAGGTATATATAATGTCGAACGAAAGGACTACAAAGATATATAAGTAGATATGCCAAGAAATTCTCAATGCACATGTTCGATGATCCATTCGAAAATAATATCACTAGTGTTTCATAATGTGGGTATAGGAGACTATACATGATACATAGTCAAAATTATTAAGTTTCATAAGCTAAAACATATATTATTTTATTCCACTGTTCTTTCCAATGAATACTCCACTAATTATCAAATAAATCAAGATTACAGCAACAATATATCATTTCATAGAACGATTTAAATAGATGCTATGAATTGTTGGTGAATAGTGCCACTATTATTTTCTGCATTTACTTGCATGCTATATGTAGTTATAGATTCATAGAATGGAAGAATATTATATTCATAATTATTTTTCAATTAGCAATATAGGCAAACGTTACAATAAGTGTTAATTTAATGAAGATCGTTATGAAAATTATTGATTTGCAGTATAGTTGATCTCAATTCGCATCTCTGCTGTGAAAAAAAAATACAGGGCATTAAAGATGTTTTTATTTGTTTTTTGCTAATAATTTCACTGTATATTTATCAATTATTATCAAAATCGTCAAAGAGGCGTAATTTTATACAGGGAATATTAGTGTATGTTTAATTTTGCATTTTGTTACAGGGTGCGCCACGTGAATGATTCGAAATCGACTGTTAAGTTTTTTTGGCGACATTTTGTAGTGATTCTTATCAGAAAATATGACTTGAATATAATTTATACATAATATAGGTACTCCCAATTGAAAATATTTCCAACAGTTTTCGAAAAAAATGTAAGTGGTGTATGTGATGTATTATATTTCATTTATGAAGAGTGTCAGTGAATGAATTTCGGTGCGAGTTCATAGTCAATACTATCTAGATTGAAACGCCCTGTATCATTTTCGACATCAATATTTTATCAAGGTATATTTGGTCCAAACAATCCGCGCTTATATAGCCTATGTCCCAATAGTTATGACTCACCCGTATATTATGCATTTCTATGAGTCTGAAGATGAAATTGCCAAGTAAATACTTTTTCAACTTAGCTTCCTGATTTATCATTACTTATTATAACTAAGTTATATCACATTGAATATGCCCAGCAGTAAATAAAATATTAAGGAATATATCGATTTCTCGTGAACTAAGCGCAATTTTTCATTTATGACTGACAAATTTCACCAGCATTCGGAGATAAAGATTAATAACGAAGGGAATTTCTCTACTTTGAGCCCGTTCTCCTCATCGAAAATTTTGTCACACTTTGATTACTAATTAGTCTTCTAGGGGTGGCTCTCCCTTATATTTTACCGATTCCAACCCTTTAAAACAGTCCTTTGCATCGCAACCCTTCGTTCCAAATCAACTTCTCCACTCCATCTGCCTCTGTACTCGGTATTATTTCCTCCGTATCGGCATCAAAATGATACCAATTCGGCCAATTTCCAGAGGGTGGATAAGACAAGCAAGAACGTCGTGCTCGTCCGAAAAATCAATACCTCACAAAATCATCACATGGACCCATGCTTACTTCCATATACACACTGAGATTCGCCCTCTGAATGACATGAAAATATGTAGAAACACTTCTAAATTAATATCAAGGGACACATTTCGAAATTATCATAACTTGGTGTAACATTAATCCCTACACCCCTGGAGTAACGTATAAAATAATCTTTGTTGGTAAGTATTCAGGTAATCATAGAAGTAGTAGTAGTAGTACTTGGGGAGGCTGTAGCCAAGCAAGTAGGCCTCGATGTGCTCTTTTTGCTTACCCCTGCTCTCCACATATCTATACGCTCCCTTCACCTAGATTTCCTTCACGAATCTTCCTGACCTTCAGATGAAGGCCAGTATGTCCGTTTACTCTGATATGATCAACTCCTCCTGTTGGAGTTTGTCGACTCCAAAGATTTCAAATCTCAGCCTCCCGTATACACCTCGCACTCGCCGAGAAAATGGAGTGACTTTTCTTCCTCTTTCCCATATCTGCGGCAAGGGGCTTGTCCTCAATTCCCATAAGTGTTAGGTGTCTGCCTAGCCTGTTGTGTCCTGTGAGTACTCCTAAGAGGAGGAGGAGTACTTGGTGGTCTCTGCCAAGCAGCCAGTCCCTCCTTGATTTGCTCGGACCGGCTACGAACTTCTTGGCCTACCTGCGACCTGTGATATTCCTCCAGTATTCTCCTAGGCCTACTCTGCCCATTCGTCAAAGGCTGACGTAATTTGGCTCCTTGCTATACCTATAATACAGGCTCCGGTCCCAGAAACTACATAAATGGTTATATTTGTGTGAAACAACACAACGTTCGTGGTCTGAGCATCTGACAACCAGCCACCGATTCCAGCCTTCCACAATGATCTGTTGGTGGTAACAACTTGCCATATCCATAGCTTTGCAGATGACAAGTGTAGGTACTCTCCATACTGTATTATCTCTCAGAATTCCCATTTTATCCCTAGGCAGGTCGAAGCTGTCAATTGAAGATTTAGCTGAAGATACAGCCTGGTATACCAACAACTTGGTTGAATTCAACGCCACCAAAACTCAAGCTATAATATATACAGTATTTTTCCTATATAGGAGAGACGAACGCAGTGTGCCTGATATAAAAATGTCTGCGGTACCACTATTGCAAATAAGTCCAACATATGATCTGTTCGGTTTTTCCATCAATAAAACTTCTTCAAGTGAATCATGTCGCAGATCCATCTCGAAAGCAGCTCAACAAATTTTCGGATTATTATTCCGAGCGAAAAACTATTTTACACCTCAATAGCTTCTCATGATCTAAAAAACACAGATACGGGCTCCGTTTCAGAATAATATTCCCACATAATATAATATGTATATTATATGGGGTTCAGCACGCAAACATAAGCTTAGATTCCATCCAGAGACGAGCCATCTGCCTGGTGGGTGATACTCAATAATTCTTTGACACCACTGAAACACCGTAGGAAGTTCAGCGCCTTTTCACTTCCCAATTAATCTAAATCTTCAGAAATCCCTGCTATATCATTCATCACTAGCAATATCAACCAGACGTACCTACTCGACAAGCCCAGGCAGCACACTGTTTCATCGTCACCTTAGAAATATGTCGAACGACTCTTTACCACAACTAGTTTGTCTATAGAATGGCAAAGCTTTAGATTTCATTGCCAAAGGAAGTATTTCCAAGAAGTTATAATCCGTATCTCCCTCTCCTTCCTATAGGTCTCTTTTGTGCACTCCAAGAGATGAAAAATAAACTAAATAGTGTACATCAGGGACGCGACCGAGCATCATGCTTTCGCTAAAAAAAGGACCAAAAAACGTCTGTATCGCGGAAAATTTACCACCCCATTCCTTTTCCGCCTTCTCATCCTATATTTTCATAATCAACAGTCAATCTACTAATGATCTGTAGACCCTGCGAAAATTCCCTCCCTGAAAGGGTTGCTGGCGTAATATTTATTGACATTTGGTAATTATTAATCGATAATCATACTTCGCACAGCAAGTCTTACAGACGCCTCAGAAAGCTGGAGATATTAATAATCTTTGACAGCCTTCAAGACAAAGGAGACTCTGTTCAATACTCGATACACATACATATATTATAGTTAATCCGAATTCGCTTGGGGTGAGCTATGAATTCGATTCGTAACATTTCCATCATTCGTAATAAATGATGGATAACAATGTTTTAACGTAGATATATTATAAAAGAATCCAAGCATAAATATGGCAAACTGTTGAATAAGATGTATATCTTCCATAACTCGTTTGGTCTCGACTTCATGACACTTAGCTCGTACTGATCAACATCTAAATGGTAGTGAACTGCTAAAAAAGACTCCACAATAGGAAGACAAATTGTCTTTGTTCTGGTCCTGGGCTCTCTGGAATGAAAAGAAATGAAATGCTAGATTCCCTCGCAAGGGAGGGTGCTGCTAGTGGTTTCATCGGACCAGATCCTGCCAGTGGCATCTCATAATGTTTTGCCAAACACTGAACACTTGGACTGCAAGAGAAGTTGGAGACTTCTGGCAGAATCTAGGATTATGCCTCATTTCACGCAATCATACATCCTTCGCAGAAAGTTACCAAACACATTTTATACAGACTACAGCAGGAATGACCCTACGCTCTCTAACATCAGGCCTACCCACAGGTAGGTACTGTCGTCTGAATCCAGTCTGAATCATCATAGGTTTGTTCGCGTTCACAAAATTAACAGTTCGAAATCATCAGAAGCGTGCGCAGTGACACAGAAGTGTTCGTGTTTTCTTAGGACTGTTTCATATTTCACAGATCACGTGTTTTCGTTATATACGAACTAGTTTAGGATATTTTCGAATCGGTCCAAAGCAGAACGAGCCTCTGGGCAAGAACTGCTCATGACCATGACTCATTTTAGATGCGCATGCGTTTATAAAAAAAATTCCCAACCCCTAAGCGTTCTTATGTTGACAATTACTTTTAAACATGGTGAATATTGGAATTATTGATAAAAATCAATGAAGATTATGAACAACGGGAATATATGAGCTCCAGCTCATCGTTCTATCTTCAAGACCAATCTGGAGAATGTGGTTTTGAATGAATCTGTACTCAGATTAAGAATTCAGAGATCATTTTTGGTATGTATAAGTGTAGGAATGTTTTACTATATGGAGAAGGTTTATGTTCAGGTCCTGAATTGTATAGGATTATTTCATGATAACATCAACATAACCCTAACCTAAATATGCCTTGGATTCAAGTGAGTCAAGACACTGCATATTTTCGAGGAAGATGAGAAAACGGGAAAACGGGTTTTCGTTTATCTGATGGTTTCAAAACTATCCTAGACTTGTTTCGGATTGAATTTGATGCGCACGTGACTCTGCGCAGTCCAAGGACCGTTTCAACAATTTGGAACACAAACAAACCTCATATGTCTGGACTTGGACTGTCTTGAAGTTGATGAAGCAGCAGAGCATAATCAGGCTTTCGCTGTTTGGCATGGTTTCACTTTCGCCCTCGAATCTGAAAGATCATTCACAGAGTGAATTAATCGGCTTCATTAAGAAGCAGGATTCTTCTTGGTGAAATATGAATTGGTATGTGAGTTACAATAGACCTTTACGGATCGCAGTGGAGGGCCGAATAGACTCACTCATTTCGAAGCTAACCTAACCTAACATTCAAAATGTCTACCCGAAGAATATCTATAGGTGGTTGTTTTCTTTGTTGATCAACTTTTCAAACACATGAGGTCTATTCGATTGCCTTGCTGAACTTGCTGAAGTTGATTTTGTTCCCATAGTTGTATCTGTTCATGGCATATTATAAACAGAGAAAGTCATAAAAGATATCAAGCTTAGCAGGTAGAGCAAACACAAATGTACAGGCCTGTAGACTGACCACTCGCAGTTGTTAACCAACGAAAATTCTTCAAAGAAATTACCTGTAAGTCTTCGACATTCGGAATTAAATCCATCAGACTGTGAACGAAGAAACCTGAGCGGCATCGTCTTTTTCATTTCTATGGCGTTAAAATTCATTCCCGGTCTCATCCGAGACATTCGCACAAAGAGACCAGCTATACAGCAGGCCATGCAAATCAAAAACAACTGAGAAGCGCGCGGCATTCTCGACGTAGGGATTAATAAAATTAACAGATAGAGTTACTCTCTAGTCAGATGCCGTACCAGTATAGTGTGTGCGTACTTTCGGCATTTGTCTTTCCGTCTCTCTCACACCTCCGATCGAATCGGTGGAGAAAAGAGATGGAGCTGTATAATTTCGTTATAGCTTTAAAGGAAAGCCAACGTAATAGAATGAATCGCTGAACTAAAACTTAAAGTTTTGTCCTGAATATCCAATTTTCAATAGGGTTTTAACTATTAACTGCATTATCCCAAATTCAATTGTTTTAATGGACATTTCCCATACGATAATCCGTTTAAGCTCTAGTGAGTCCCTGAAAAACCGTTGCTGCCCTCTGAATCAACTTGAGACAAATAAAATAAACAGTTAACGTCGATTTCATCCCCACTTCAGAATATATTATATCCTGGACAATAGATTATTATACAGGGTGTTAACAAATAAGTGTCGCAACGAAAAACTGTAGATGCCTCATAAAAAATGAGACATTTTTCTCCGGGCTTCCGTTTTCAAGATATACAGGGCGTCAAAAAAGTAAAATTTTGCAGGTTTTTGCTTCTATCTCTGGGACCGTTTGAGCTGAGCCTTTGCACGCACTTCATCATTAATAATGACTACTTTTAAGACGCTTATACAATTTCCTTGGACATGTCAGTGGCGGAGAGGGTTCAACCCCCGAAACTTTTATGCCACTGGAGAAATTGTAATTTTTGGAGCACATTCTGAAGCGCCGATATCTTTCACACAAAAAAGGTCCTCCTGTTTGAATGCTCTAAAGTGAACAGTTTTCGAGACAAATGGCTTTTCGAATGAATATAAGGTTGTTGAGTGTTATGGTTATCGAATTGTTAAGTTTATTGAGTGTTGTAAAGTATTTTCGATTAAGTCTGGTGTACCAACATTTTTTGACGTTTTAAAACGGCTGCCCGGAAAGAAATTTTGAAAAGACAAAAATTGCCTCTTTTTTAGATATATATTTACAGGGTGCTACATTGGGAAACGGAAAAACGCCATCAATAGATATAGACTTCACTGAGAGGAATCTGAATAACCATTAATTTCACCCATATAATAATTCATAAACGACAAGTAGTGTGTTATATTGATTTTGCTGATTTATTTGTAGAACGAACCACCCAGTATGTTTTTCTTATATTTGGCACACATTTCATTTTCTCCTTTTCACTTCTCAAGCGACCAACGTACTATCGTGAATACAAAAATCCAAGTTCATATAGATTAACAAAATGAATAATTGTTGTGTGATCAAAACAACACCCTGTATTATCAAGTGTCAAATTTCAACAGAGGACAAAACATAGAATTCAACAGTGTACTTTCGATTTTTCAGCATACAATTTAACTACTAAACTTTTGAACTAACAGGAGATTCAATTTTAGATTTGGAGAGTTATATAAAAACGGAATGAGCATTTCTGATTTTCTATATCAAATTATGGATTTTTCTACTGACTAGTATTTTGGAAGCAAGGATAGTGAAAGGAGAACATTGTATTACATATCATGTAATATCAATATCATAATAATACTTATTAACAGCTCTTCAATATACTTTATCATATTGGAAAGAACAATTGGTTGGAAACAAGTATATGTTATTGCATTTGAAACAATTGATAGGGACATTTTTTTACAGAAACTGAGGTATTATGGAATTGCTGGTACTGTTTATAATTGGATGGAAAATTATCTTCAAAATCGAAGTCTAAAAACGAAAATAGGCTCAAGCTATTCCAATATATTGCAGTACCTCAAGGCAGCGTCTTGGGGCCACTTCTGTTTATCCTATATAAAAATGATATTCAGCAAATTGCAGGGAATTGGTTTTGATAACCTAGTATTTTTATTGTGAATTTTATACATGTATATGTGTGATGTTTGATGTTTCATGGATGCTCGAGATGTTTGTATATTAGGCTTCCCTATTTTTAATAAACTACTACTACTAGATCAAATTTGGATCATATAATATTCAATGTTTTGGGGTTTACATCATACAGTATGCCCAGTGATTGTAGGAATTTACAGGAAGATATTTTTTCATCAGTGGTCAAGGATGAAGCCCTTTTCGCTACATCAACTTTTTCTCGTTGAAATTTTCAAATGAATCTAGCGAATTACAAACAATTATTTTTTTTTCATTGTTCTAAATTGTTGTTATAATATAGATAGCAGCTCAGCTAGGCTGTTCATGGTTTTAATACGAACGTATTTTGACGGATCATTATTTCCAGCTCAATTCCCGAATTATCCCCGAAATTCCCGTCTATAAATATACGCACCTTCTCGCTAAAGCACCACCAACTGCGTGAAAAATCATAAATAAAACGATTTTCCATTTATTTATGACTTCGAAAGACATTTGAATGTAAAAAAGCATGATAATAAGGCAGGGTTATTCGACTGTTACGTATATATTTCCATGGCCATCCTATTCGCGAGAAGAGAGCGATGTTCAATTTTTCGCCCGCGAGCCCGGGAACTCACCCCAACCCCCTCCTTATTACGTGAAATATGTTCATAGCCACCTTTCTATACCGCATAGGGTAATATCTCAATGTTATTATAAAAACAATAGCGTAGAGTTTCATCCACACCGCGAACATCAGGCTCAAAGATACCAGTGACGTATCAATCGAAATTATATTAGAGGATGAAATTAATGAATCAATAAATTGAGGGTATATCTATAATTCTTAAGCACGAACACCTCATTTATATATTATATTTATACATTACAACTTTTGGTTTATTTCAGCGATTTTGTTCGATATAATATGACGATTGTTCATGATCTTATAATATTTGAACAAAAAACTAAAGCTCACATAATATGTAGGTATAGTACTCAAAGTGTCATTATTATAATGTTGATCAATTGAACTAACTATATGCCTGTTACGTATCCGCAAGACTTCAAGTCTTTATATATATAGTTATTATGGATTTTGTTAGGGTTATGTGATTTTGTGTGATCTGTGATCGTAAAAACATTTTTATACGTCAGTATGTTACATTCAGCTTTACCTTTTTTATGATGCAGCGAGATTCAACTATTTTTTCATCTCTGGAGCTCATGGAAGGTTATGTTCGAGATACATCGTGTGTACCTTGGGAGAATAGAGTTAGAAGGTATATAGATATCTGAGGATGTTGTATGTTCTCGGAAATACTTTTCTTCGCTAAAGAAATCCAAATCTTCGCCGTTCTATAGATGAATGAGTTAAAGAGTTGTTTGATATAGGTATATCGAGGTTAACGACAAAAGGATATACTGACTGGGCTTGTCGAGTTCGTCTGACTGGTATTATTGCTAGCCAGTGCTATATTGATGGAATGACAATGATTGTTGGAGTCACAAATGTTGTAATAAAAAAAAGGAAAGTAGAAGAGAGCACTTTGTGTGTTTATATGTTTTCGATTATGAAAAACACTTGTCCCATTTGAGGATTTGTTGTTGTTTATTTAGTCCACTCAGGATTGGCTCCAATATACTGAACTTGATCTATAACGACTCTATAGTCGTTATAGACTATCAGAAGGAGTTTCAATCTAAACGCTGGATCAGAAACTCCTACAAGAATGATATATAGATTCTCTCCATTGTTACAGATTTCTTGATGCACCTCCGGAATGATGGTCCAAGAACGGAGTCATGTTCCAATTATTTATTACCTTATATTATGTGGTTGACCAGCTGTTTCGTATGGGGACAGTATTTTGGTAATATGTAATGGTCAGGTCATCTTTCATATTCATATACAGAGAAAAATTTTCAATGATTTACCCACACATTATGTATAAAACTGAATGAAAATTTCCAACTAGTGAAGAAGCCCATACTTAACTTCTCATGTAATCTGGAACCTTATTCCATAAATGATTATTTTGAGCAGTGCCTGGATAGTGCAGCAGCTTCAGAATACTTATAAATTTAATATAATATCATGTGTTATTATGTATTCATTTTTTGTCCAATTTCTGAATGCTAACTCTGACTGGCTTGTATATTACCAATATATTTGTCATATGTTTGTAATATGTAATTCAAGTGCAACAAATTATTATAATTATTATATCACTGCACATCAAACAAAGACCAGTGCTGTAACTTCTGAATCATTTCTCATTTAATTAATTTAGCAAAAATATGAATTTATAACCACAACTTTGAATTTTGGATGACACACTGTATGTTTTGTCATTTTGATCAGAAATAATTTCTATTTGTGTGTAAAAAGATCTTCTGAATCCAAACATATCTCAATATAGATATAATAAAAACTGAAAAATAATGCTTTGGACATTTCGATGAGCACTAAATTTAAAGAAAAATACTTGGTACGCCTATGACTTCGAGTTTATTATTAAGCTGGAAGTAAGGGATATATGTTGAGGCAATATATTTTGATTTTTAATTCAAACTCAGACATTGTTTTACGGGTTTGATACTCCGTGTGATAATAATGATCTTCTTATATATTCGCGGCGGGAACGAAATGGAAAAGAGGGGTAATCAGTTATTCAAATTTTCATGCTCTCCCAATTCCCCCTATACATCGCGCGCCCTATTTATTACAACATATCGTAAAAAATAATAACGCGATCCATTATTAAAAAGTTTTCTGGTAATGCGATCCAGGAAATACGATGGATACGAACGGCAATTCGAAAACATAAACCGTCCAAGTTTCGGTGTAAACAAAAATCGGGAAAAAACATCAGATTTTATACCGAACGTAATCACTTTTTCAACTTTTGAATCCGTTTTTATTTCCCATTGCCATACCCTTCGTGATGCTTCATTCCACAATGAATTTTCACCTCCTCGTATAGTACGACGGTTTATTGCGCCATAGTATAGGTAATCTATACATTTTTTATGAAAATTTTAAGATTTAAGGACTTCAATCGTCTCTGTAATGTTCTTCTGCTGATGTAGTTGTTATATTTACTAAATATGAACACCATATAAGTAATACTGTCTGTAGGTTAATCGAGGAGGTGGAACATTCATTTTCCTAGATCATTTGTTGTAGGACAAAATTCTGAGAATTGTGGTGAATTAATATAAATATAGCGCTGATGTTTTTGCGATGATCAGGCAGTAATTCCTTAATTTTTGTTTCAGAGAGCAACACTAGCAGAAAAAGAAGTAACAACGTTGAAAGAACAGCTCTCCGGAAACAACACAACGAACAACTGCGAAAACAAAGACACATTGAACATGGACCGACAGAGTTTTGAAACTGAAATTGCTACCAAAGATAAAGAAGTAAGTGATTCGAATAGAAACAAAACCCAACAATGATCCAGATGAAAACAATATGAAATCGTGAATATATCCTATAATCACTACCTTTACCTACCCTCGGTATATGTAGTTATACTCAGCTATTTCCTAATTTCTTGAAGAATATAGTTGGTCTCGAAACACATACTACTGCCTCCGACTACAACTAACAACTAACTAATAAGGTTGAAGAATTTGTGGAGTGAACGTTTTTTCTATTTTGATCCTCACACTCCATTTCGAATCTTCATTGACTTTTTCACAGATTATACAGAGAAGAACACAAAAATAGGCCAGACTGTAACTTCTGAATCATTCGAGATCGGATTTTGAAAACCGATGGGTATACCAAAGTATATCAAATTACTACCGAAGTCTCGCCGCTTCAGGTCTTCATGAAATGGTATGATAGGTATATATATAAAATTATAATGCATTCAACTACAACTCAACTATAATTTGATTCTTGACATCGTGTCAGCCGAGTTTAGCCGAGTTCTGACGAAGTGGGCGTAGCAATATCAAGAACTGACGTCATCAAGATGGAAATCGGCTGGCGCGGACCAGGCCATATAATTTTCAATAACTTTGAACTGCTCATTGGCTCATAATTCGCAACAAAAACACATTTCTCTTGCGAGATCTGTAACAACCAATTGTTGAATCTGACAAATTCGATATCAGTTCAATAGCTTAATTATAGTAACTTTCTCAACTGTTGAGGTGCCAATTGGGCAATGAACTCGCCAGTGACCTTCAGTTGGAGTTTTCCAATACATATTCGTTCATTTTATAAACTATTGATGTGGAAATGACTTTGAGTTTCCCTTTTTTTGATACCATTTCATTCCACTCTGAGTATATTTTGAGTATATAACGCCGGAAAATCAGTCACTCCCATTTTATCTGAAATAGGACTTTGTTTTGAAGTGTTTCTTTCCTTCTACTCAGGTGGCGTTCTTGTCCATCTCGCATATGCCGAACGCCTCGTGGGTATTAAATGTTGGGAATTGTTTACGTTGGGGTTGGGTCAAGTTCGCACCAGCTGAGATCCCAAAGCCGTTACCCCCGATACTTAGGGGGTAACGCCAAAGCCCGGTCTGTAGGTATGCTAGATTTCGAGAGGATGTAATGCAATATTCTGCGTGGCATATATAGCCACGAAAGTGGTTGTTTTCCTCTCGTTATCAACCACTTTCGTTAATTTTATGAATTCTTGTGGTGATGACGTGAGTTTTTCCCTCTTTATTAAGGAACACCCTGTAGATATATTTATGAATCGGTACTCCATACCCATTCCGATTGACTGAAAATCGCTTTATCATCGACCGAGAGCGTTCGCTGAAACAAAAGAATAACAATGAGCGCCCCCTAAACACGCAAGTGCCCCATTCGAGCCGTTTTATCGCTCAAGATAAGGCCAGTGCAGTATTGAATATGTGTCATGATACTTGGAAATACAAAGAAAATACTCTTGATATTAATTACCCACCAGGTTTCAATTATTCTTTTTTTATTTTGGAATTCGGATCAGAATGAATGACCAGGAAGCGATAAATAAGGTGCCATTGTTATTTTCACCAAATCGAGAGGGAACAAAAAAATAACAGGAATACCTATACTTAGTGTTGAGGATTGCCTGCACGAATACGCGAATGGAAATAGATGAGAATTCTATAAGAGCATGGATACTCATTGTTTTTTATTAAAAAACAAAATTGTAACGTAACGGATTGATGTACCAAATTTCCTACGATTCGTATGTTGAAAAAAATGCCCGGCTATTTAAACAGACCAGTCACACATTGTTCTCTGTGAACATGTATAAGGATTGGAAATGCACTGATAATGTTTTGGAAATCTGTTTTCTCCTCGGTTTTCTCGAATGAAAACAAATGTCTCCATAATAACGAAAAAGTCACATTGCAGATGGTTAATAGTTAGGATAGTTTTGAAAACACTTCTATCCAATTTTCAATACCTTGTATACATCGTAAGAATATTTGTTGATGTAGGCTAAAATCAGTCATAAAATAAGCCAAAGAGTTGCTGCCTTCAATATGGGACATAACATTCGGGTACACCCTGTATCTAGCAAAGATTCAAAATTAAAACATTTCACGGCATAAGTATTGTGGACTATTTTTAAAGCTATACTATTTGGGGAGACATGCTCGTATTTATAAATAAAACACGTGGACGAACCTTTCAAGCAATCAAACCAAATATTTTTCGTTCTGATATAATCGAGAGAACATCAATTCGTGAAACGTCAAAATGCAGCTATCGCAGCATTTCATCACACGTGTGGTAAAGCGAGTTCCTAAAATATTCTCGAAAATTTACACGTTTGAAATTATGAAGTTGATTTCAAAATCGAAACCACGACATTTTGTGTCAATCTATGTCCACACCAAATTGTGTAACCATTTTATAGCTGCTCTTCATTTTATACTGATACAAATTTCATGCAAACATTTGAGGAATGTTCGAAAAATCATGTTCTCATTTTCAGTTAATTCTAACAAAATTCGAGTTCTTGTCTGAAACTGATTATGCATTTCTATTTTGACAAATATATATATATATTTATATATGCATGGAACCAGTGTATATTGGGGGTAGCAGCAGATTGAAAGGAATACTCTTTGAAGTTTATCCAAGCTTTCGGAAATGTTTATTTCCATCATCAGGAATACTACAATGATTGAAGAGTGTAAATACATTGGAAAACACTATGGCCATGGCTTGAACTTACATCTTTGGTGAGGTTGGTTACAACGTTGTTCGATATATAAAATTGTAAAAGATGAGGTGACATATTGTAAAATTGCTTACGTGGACCCATGAGAGACTAACATTTGTACAGCTAAAAACAACTGTTTATTTTTCCAAGTCACAATTTTCACATTCTTCAAATTCATCGAATTCTTTTAGGTTAGGAATGTCTGTTTATTTTGAAAAACTACAGGCTGCGTTACATGTCTCCTGTGTCACCCGGTATATAAAAAAATATCGATGAACTATAATACTATATATACGAATAAAAAAACTCCAGTATAAGTATGATAATTTGGGAGTATGATACATTAATATTTCACAATATTTCACAAGGGTGTTTTGAACAGGAAATAGAGGAGGAAGTTGAATGTATTTCATTTATGACTATTCATCCGACAATGCGCATGAATGCTACCAACAAACAAAAGAAACCATTCTTACTTTTCCGCTCTGTTAATTGCCAATTCTTATCAATAGTCGATTATAATATGAAACCTTCGCACAAAAATTACACGGTAGAGGTTCATCAGCTGACCCTGATGGGTAGAAAGATGGTTAAGCTCACTTATGTCGATCATATTAGTTTAGAAATATACGATTCGATGGTCGAAACGTCCATGACTAACTTCCTGTGAAGCAGAGGCCTTTTTCACTACAAATCGGTACTTATGTAAATCGGGTTATTCCTAAATAACCTATCGACTAAATTACATAGTGTTCGTAATTAAAAATGGAATATTCATGAAATTTAATGTAGTTGGCAACATGAAATTTAAATATACCATCAATACCTTCGCAGGTACGCGATCACCATAATACGCCATTATTGGCTTCCGGTGCTAACTCATTTGTTATTGCAGAATTCATTTGTTTCACGCATGT
Organism: Phaedon cochleariae; assembly: GCA_918026855.4. Taxonomy (NCBI): domain Eukaryota; kingdom Metazoa; phylum Arthropoda; class Insecta; order Coleoptera; family Chrysomelidae; genus Phaedon; species Phaedon cochleariae. The sequence goes on from OU896717.1 coordinate 30,800,512, forward strand.
GTGAATACGCATTTGTCAAAAAACTGTACAGCCAACAAAGACAAAAACTGATAACGCTTTTTGATAAGTCGCTCGACTTCCGTTTCCGACAGTATTTCTACAAATAAATTGACGATAAAATTGAATAATCTAAGTTCAATGGCTGAATATTGATTATAAAAATAGTCATTAAAGAGCTTTTGTGATTTTTTCCCAGTTACGCTCGAAAAATTCCTGTGAAAATGATACCGCAATGATCCAATCGGAGCGGAAGCTATGGGGAGATAACTCTCGACATGACTTTATTTATCTGAAATCCTTTCGATTTTCATAAACTAACACAACCAATGTATATTGAATAATGAAACCGATGTTTACTTCCATTAAGCCGACATACCTTCTTCATAACAAAATTAGTCTTTTTTGTATGTATATGTATGTATGTATGTATGTTACATGAAAGGAATATTGAGGGAACTGTTTTGAGAAATTTACGAACAGATTATTGGACACCGTACTGATGAGGGCCGAAAGCCCGAAACACGTGCCTGCGGTTACCCCTTGAGGGCTATGTCCAGTAACCTTTTCGTTGTATGCATACTTGAGACGACCCTTCGATGTTCAATTCTCAGTAGCAGACCTCTGCAAGATTCAATTAATCACATGATAATCCATTTTAATTTCAATCTCCTTATGCAACATTTTGACTGTTGAATAGACGATCGGTAGACCTTTCAATCAAGGTCACATGACCCCTATTTGTATTTGAAGAAATCGTCCATTACGTCTCTACTCCAACACCGGTGACGTAACATCTCTCATATGAATATCATGAGATGAGGCTTCAGAAATTAAAACTCACGTGTTTTTGGAATTTTTTCAAATGTCGCCCATTTCTGAAATAATGAATTTATTCCATACATGGACGTATAAAAAAGAAGGACACAGCAACTCTATACTTTCAGCATATAATGTTTTGAAGTCTTAGAGATGTAGGCAAACGGGTTGAGGGGAAGGGAAACGGTAACGATAGACTGTGCTATTTCCTCAAACGGCAGCGGCGTGCGAAAATGAATAATCGTGATAGTAAATTTCGGAATCCAAAATGCAAATAGCGACTAAAAACTGAATACCAATCACTTATGACCGTTTATCAATCCGGGTCGCTATGGGTTATACGTGGTTATACCAAGTGAACATAACAAATACAGATTTGTGTTTTCACATATTGAATAATAGATTTTATATAACTGTGGTGTGGTGAACTGGTACGCAAAATAGATTATTAAAATATAGAAATTTCGGTACTATTTAAGGAATCAGACCCTCGTAAACATTGCAAATAAGGCATGTCTCTTTCATATCCTTTCATAAATGGTAATTCCTATGAATTCTGAGAGCGGCGCCACTCTCTGGACATAAATTGTTGCCATGCAAGGGTTTCGTATTCCCTAACTTTTTATGTTCATTTTTCATTTCGAGTGAATGAAACAATCAGTACATATTTGTGAAGATCTGATCTATGTTCCTGTCGTCTCACTTTTTCGAAATTTGATTCAGTTTTTTCTAAAAAAATCGCAAAATAACGTGTTTTTTGATGATTTTCAAATTTTTTTTCTCAAGAACTGGATCAAATTTCGAAAAAGTAAGACGGCAGGAACATTTATTAGATCTTCATGAATATGTACAATTTTTTTCATTCACTCAAAATGAGAAATGACCGTGAAAAGTTAGGGACTACGAAACCCTTGCACGAGCACTTGCATTATTGCTTTATATCATAGTACAACTTCCTCTTAACAGAAAAGCATTGAAAAGGAATGTTCTCAGATGAATTATGAACGTAAAAAAATGGATGTATACATATATGAAGAAATACATCGAGACTTCGCATTCTCTATCTGATGAAAATATCAATTGTTACGCCTATGAAACTCTAATTCAAACATGTAAACAAATAGTACTCACGAATGGAAGGTGAAATTTGGGTATTAAAACTTTGTTTTTTCGCAAATCAAGCAGTGTAACACCATTATTAGTCTCTGTCTATCAACTTTTCACAAAAGAAATAAGAAAATTCACTCAAAAACAACGAAAACAATAAACTTCCTCGAACACATTAACATAAACGAACAACGCCGAACTCGCCGAAAGCACGAAACATCACGAAACGAGCCTGTTTTGCAGCGGCGTTGTCGGTTGTGTATAATCCCGGTAACCTTCACAGAATAACTTTGAAATAATGTATATAACGACAGTTTTATAATATTTGATTGTGACTATCTTTGGACGTATGATTTATTCCTTGAGTTCTATGAATTGGATCATAATGAACATCTACTTGAATAGATGATTACAAAAGAGGTAAGTAAAAATACTTGAGAGGATTAGACTGAGGTTATAGGAATTATTAGCGACAGGACGTGACAACCTCCAATTCAACATCAGGTGATATGCTGTGACCGTATTCTCTGACTCCACATTACGATGTAAATAAATGGGTCCTTCTTTGTTTATACGTCCATGATTCCATACATTTGCATCATACTGCATATAGGCGAATGCTGCAATCATTCGAGTAGGAAATTAGCATTCCGTGCAAGTTATACACTATAATTTTTCTACGGCTATAATAGATAACAGCGGCATTTTCGATTTCTTCGTCTTGTAGCCATCGATTTTCCCTCAAGTATTGCTCATCTATTAGACAGAGCTGTCATTGCTTGAAATTTGACATTCCATGAGCGATGAGATTTTTTTGATATAATAACACAATGGAATCATAGTGATATCAGATACGGAAATAAAATTGATTGATGGGAAAATAACATGTTTGCCAAAAAGGTGCACATACTTTCAATACTATTAGGACTTTTCGAAATTGATTCTTCTTTAAAAACTGAATAATGTATAACTTCTCTCAATAAACAAGTGTATTTCGACTGTCTTAAATCCTTCAACACTCTGAAGTTTCTATAAAATTAACAGTTCTAACTTTCATCAGTCATTTCTGCTAACCTATGACTTTTTATGGTTCAGACTTTTGGTTTTTGGTTTAGTTGTCATGATCTTGCCTCCGGGTCCATAACCTACTATAAATATCCTATATTTCATTCTGTTTTTTATCATTTATGGTGTGTTCCTTTGTACCCATTATCGATGCACGTTAAGCAAAACACGGAAAATAAAGCCGCTAAAACAGCTTATTCAAGAGTCGTCTCTTCAATGTAGATACTGCATTTTACAATTAATAAATTAAGAGATGGGAAAATCAGCAGCTGGTCTCTGGAGAGGAGATAAATATTGATAATATAATACAAAGCATCCAATACAGATTGATGTTGAAACTTAGAGAGCTTTATAGATTCACGCTGTTGGTGTTTTTTCTTCAAACTACTTAAGTAATAAGAAGATTACAAGAGGAATTTTATCGGGACCTTCCCAGAATCGCACGATATTACGAGGGGTGTATCAATAGTCGATACTACCGTCATAAAAAGTGAATTGAAAAACAAATAGTTAATATTCATAGAATAAATTGCCCACATCCCACAAGGATGAGTGCTTCATTTTTACAGAGTTCTTGGAAATGTGCAATTACCTAAAATATATATAACTTCGATTTCACTTCCGTCTTCATTTCGCAAAGGTATATTTTTGATGGAAAATTTTTATAGAAACAGAAATTATTTGAATAATTCTGATTGTCACCGATTGCAAATTGGAACAAAATGAAAATGACAGTTGACAGTTCCTACACTTGACAAGCCGAACAGGACTCAAACGGCTGAAGATGTGATTAAAAAACTGTGTTGCCATGGTAATGTGTTTGTGTTTGATTTGTTTTATGAATCACAGATCGTCAATCTGTGATTAATTGATTATTTAGCATGGTATATATCCGTACGCTAAGTGCCATTTTAGTTATGTGAGTAGAAAAATAAATTTGTGTCAGCAAATGATTTGTTTACAGGTGCAGAAATCATGATCTTCAATCTATACTTGATAAGATTATTTATATTTATACATTATATTTATACAGCGTGTCTCATTTCAAATATATATCTGAGATATAGAGGGGGGCCGTTTAAAGTGAGACACGCTGTATATTATAAGATTATTTTTTATGAGTACTCATAGCTGAAATTTTCAATTGGCATAGATCTTCATTGAATAGTGTCGTTGATGACAGTAATTTGTATTTGACATTCTTGCTGACATAATGTGCTCGTTTTTTTATATGTATAATTATAGTATATTCGTTGAGATCAAAATTATAGTGAAAATTGTTCATGCAGGCTTCAAAATGTGTGTCGAATAGATATTTACAAATATAACGTACTTTATGAAATTTAGCAATACACTGAAGGGTGCAGAACTTCTTGAAGTGACCTCGTAAGAATCATTCAAGAGGGAACGACGTGGTGTAAAATGAACTTGCTACAGAAGCACTTGATTCTTTTAAACCGATTACAAGGTGAAAATAAGTTTATTCACCAGGATTTTTGCAGGATTTCTGTAGCATTGAGGAAGGCTATATTCACGGGGTTCATAATAATTATAACACACTCGTCGAGTCAGTTATGCTGTACATTCTCCTCCAAAACTGGAACATAATAATAAAGGTAATAAGAGAACGTGATGGGCAAGAGGAATATTAGATAATAAAGACGAAATGGAAAATTCAGGAGAGAGTAAACCCTTTTTCAGTAACATTCGAAAAGGGTTGAGGGATCCCAATACGAAATGATAAATTAATGAATATTTCGCCGAAACTCGATATGAGGGTATTGTAGAACGTCTACCTAACCGGAAATGGCATACTTATTATTGAAAATGTGAAAGCAATATTGGTTTCTTTATAAGTATTCTTCAATATGTATAGCGTCGAAGTAATTTGGAGAGTGATAAAAATGTATAAATGGTTATAATTCTTGCAGACTGAAGGCATCATGTAACCTGAAACCTGGAAACCTGAAACTCGTATAATATAGGTATATTATACCAGACTGTTTCAATTTCCGAAGTGAATTTCACATTGAATTTACACCTTCGAACCTTTTACCACAGATTGTCGTGATTATTACAACTATACAATGGATAAGAGAAGCGTTCAAATAGGTGATGTTTCATCGATTTGATTATACACTATCAAGGCCATAAATACTTGGGTATATATAGTCCTCTCAAACAGAGAATAGTAACCATTTAAATTCTAATTTGTGTTTTTTTAATTCTTTTGGAGCGCACGAAAGGGAATCCCTATTCGGAGGTGGGGGATCTCATGCGCATATTTGGATCAAGATGATTAACATACCTCATTACCTATCTCATTTTTCAATAAAATATCATTTAAATATTGTTTTTCTCTTATAGACAACCATCATTTTGGAAAATTTTGGGTCTTTCACCACCATTATCCTCGGTCAATGAGTCTGCTAAAAAATATGATCTGATCAGACGACCAATATTCTGATCATAAAAATAATTTCAATTTGACTTTTACTTATATTTTACTTATAGGCCAACGTCCAATGCTTTCCAATTTTTTTGATAAAATAAATATTTTGTTCATGCAGATTTGTATAAGTTTTCCCCGATTTTCCCTTGTATATTTAGAGTTGTAACTCGTGATACACCATTCGAAATAGCATGAATCACATATATTTCATCTTCTCTATCTTTTCAATGATATTCGATTGAAATCTTGTGATATATCTATTATTTTACATAAATTTCGTTAATCAATTGTCAATGTCGCTGTTGTTTAGCTGTTGATTTACAAAACATACACTACATAATTTAAAAAATAATCAACCAAGTTGCCATGTTCAGGCAAAGTGAGTCAGTACTCTTTTCTTGGATATATATCACATATATATGCACTGTTGATGGCTTTTGTTGTGCTATAGTTCCGAAAAATGCAAATCCTTTTATCTTCCATTCGACTTCGCATTTACGTAAATTACTAAACAACCCCTAATTACGCAGTTTTTGAGAATAAAATCACAGAATCAGAATGACAGATATTTGATTTCTTCAAAAGAATGATTAATTTGTTTTTTTGTTCTAAAATTTGTTCTATCCGTCACTCGGTTGCCCCCTTACGAGCAACCCTCAAAAGTCTTCGAAAGTCTTGTGCGAGCAAGGAATGACGGGGGCCTTACCTTTTAACGTGTGATCCCAAACACTTTCTTGGGCCATCAGAAAAATTTCTGCAGTCGACGGGGATCGAACCCACGACCGGCAAGCGAATGCGAATTAGAATATAGACACTCTGTCCGCACGGCTACCTGGCCACCCAGATTATTGATTAAAAAAAACTTCAAATTTCACGTCGATAATTTTCTGATTTCAATATAATGTAATATCTTCTCAATATTGGTTCGTCCTTTTTCATGTCACATGAAAAAATAGTGTATTATACACGGGAAAAATATTAGATTTTACCTCACGGTTTTTTGTCTCCCTCCGCTATACGCGTCGGACCCACAACCTGGAGCAAAATCTACAACTCTTTATTTTTAGGAAACTTTCTTGAGTTGACTCATATTCTGTTTCAATGGCTAGGGAACGTGATTCGATATCAGCATCTACATTTGCTTTGGTATTTGTAGGATGCAGAAATTATGATTTGTCTGTCTTCACACCATTTTCAAATGTCTGATCTACGTTTTCCCCGAGTTTTCCCATTTTCTGTCTTGATGAACTTATCTTCTCTAGCACTTTCTTATCACCTGATATTTTACTAATATTCGTTAACCGTACCTCTTCGTACAAAATCTAGTCGGTACGCAGTATAGAACAAGACGGTCAAGGGTTTTTCTATCTCTTTAAGTTTGTACCAATTCGTGCAAAATATAGCAACTACAAGTATAAGCATACCTATTTGTAATCTTCGGATGAGACTGTAGTATAATAACTATAGCAGTCTAACATCTAAAACCCAAATATTTTTTGCATGTTATCTCGACACATCAGTCAAAGTCAATACTCCATCCGCTTCAACTTGAAACGATGACGACGAGAACATTAACAATTTCTACTTTTATCTTTCAACACTTGATGGGCTGCTTCGAATCTGAGGAAACACAATCAAGTGACCTGCGTAAATAAACAAACGAAGCGGCTGGCGCTTCACTACAGAAGCTCTAAACTGGCAGATAATGACTACGAAACTATAGACGTTTATTTATTTTGAGCAAACATACACACTTACACATGCAATATAATAAACTTGAGGAGCTCGAGGAGGCATATATCATAGAGTTCGCTGTATACGGAGCTGGAGATCCTTCGGATAAGCACTGGAAATATATTCATATACGAATAAACTGAATTCTTCAGGATTGTTATAAATTATAAAGTAAAGGGCAAACAGCTAACGCATTCTTGATTTATTGGAATATCTCAGATAAGGAAGGAGATTTATTCTTACAATTATTGCATATTTATGAAGCTTAATGCATTCGCGAAATCGATAGTACTACTGGATTTCCTATATGAGATAATCTCTTCGATCAGGCATTTTACTGAAATTTATACGAGCTGTGAAGGAAATTTAACATTAGATGTCTCTTTTTAGGGAGAGGCAGACTTATAATAATATGACATTACCTAGTTCCATTTTTTCCTTATTTTTTGAAACAATTAAATAGTATGATGACCAAGACGGTGCAACAATTTGGTCTACTTTTCTGCAGCCTTAACTTCAGTCGAGTGTAAGTGTCAGTTCAAATCTGATGGTCCGGTTTCCAACATGAAAAATGGAATATATTCTTCTCGTAAATTGGCATTTTGGGGCCAATCCTCTGATTTTTCCTTTATAGAAACGAGGAGAGAAAATCCCAAAAAATCTGGAATAATGAACAATCCATATCATTTTGGTTGAGTCTTCCAGATTTCTCGGTTGTTATTGAAGATACACCTTGAGGATATCAAGGTCATTTCCTACAAGGCTCTATACAGTGTGCATGCATCTGAATAACACCGAGAAAATGCAAGATTGAACTATTGAAATAACAACTTCTTTATCCTCTGTGTGATTTTTGTATCTAGCTTAGTTTTTGAGGAAACAATAAAAATTCGATTTGACTCCAATTTTTGATGTGGGTGTTTTCAAGACTTCCATTGAGATTACTCAATAACTCCAATTATAATTATTCTGAAATTCTGGGGCTTTTTCAGTCTCCATCCATACTGAATTTTGGCATAGGGGGGCTATAAACTCGGTTATAAATAAAAACAATTAATACTTTCAACTTCAACATCCTGTATCTCAAAGTTAGGAAACATGTTTATATGAACTTTATTGTCACAAGAAAACACCCCTTGAATTTTTTCGGTGTTATTTAGATATATTTTCAAAAATACCCGAGAAACCTCAATCAAAATGGGATGCACTGTATACAGGGAGGAAGAAAATTCATCGGCTCTTGAAAAGTCTGAACTAAAAATATCACTTAAGTGTATGCAATGACAAAAGATCTGTGGTGAAACTCAGTTCCGATTGCTTTCGTTTCGACAAACATCCCAGACGTCACCGATTTTAGGTGACGAAAAAACCAATTCAAAAACAGATGACTGGGCGCTTATTCACCATGTATCCTGACAACGAAAACATCGACGAAAATAAAACTGTTCCGACTCATTTATATATTAATCCTACCAATTCCCGGTTTCGAAAAGTCACTCGATATTTATCGAAAAACGAAAATAAACAAAATACCTCAATAAATTCCGATGGTGTCGTTGTATATTTCGAGCTTTTGAAATTTTTCCACGGGCTATTTAATTGTCTCCTTCTAGCGTTTTCGTCATTTTATTATAAGTAAACAAAGACGGATATACAGCAAGATACCTACGAAAATTTCCCAACGAAATTTATATGTTTGTGACGGTGCCAAGTGTGATCGGAGACATCGCCTTCGTTTATCTAGAAAAATGTACGGATTTCGGTTGACTCATAACCAGAGAGTGAAGACATCATCTGATACTGTATAATTTCAGACATGGTCGATTTACTAATACAGGCTGATAATTAAAAAATATACTATATCTTCCAATGGAATGAATTACATGAAAATACAACACCTCGTTCAGATAACCTCAAAAAGAACGCATATTCTTATGTGATGAAAATCTATCGCCCTGATACACTTCCACGCCCTGTGTATAGATCTTCATGAACCCGGATTTACTTATTTTTGGTAATAGACATTATTATCGTATCAAGGTCTACAAATCAAAATCAAGCAGGTAGCCATGATTCGTTTATTGTAATCTATACTTGAAGCGTGACACTCTGTATATTGTGAGATAGCTTACTCAATTCCGAACGTATGAAAACTGAATTATAGCGAATAATAATTCTTATTCGATACACTGATGAGAATTTACTCAGCCTGAAGTGAAACGATCTTTTTTACGATTCAATCTGATAATGATCCAGCTATATTAATTAAGCTGTAATAAGAGATTCGAAATTGTAAAAATGAAATCTCTTTCATTTTTTCATAGTCTAATGATTACGTTCCATTTGAAGTGCGCGCATATATTATCTTACACATTAGAACAAAAGGATATTGAGCTTTTTCATAGCCGTCTGGATCCGCGGATCCTTTCCAACGTTTTTCTCTTCGTTTGAAAAGGCAAAAGAAGGAAAAACTTTCATATATGAGCGCGATGCGAGTCGTGAATTATCACTGATTTTCCTTTGCCATATTCACTGCACTTCGTACCCAGCATTAAGGAAAATCTATTCCGAACTGATGTTCCTTCTACCTGCAGTGTTTACTTCAATTGCTTGTTTTTTTTTCCTTTTTATGACTTGGAGTTCTGCCTAATCGCCATTAGTATAATATATGAACCCTTTTTACAGGAGGATTCCACCAAAATAGTCTATATATCTACCTTGTAATATATTTTTTGCACGACCGGGCGTAAAGTAGCACTTTACCGCCCGGGTTTGCGGGCGTAAAGTGGCACTTTACCGCCCGCGGACTACTTTACCGCCCGGCGGGCGATAAAGTCAGTGAGCTGGTGGTAAAGCTAATGTCACTGTCATATCGATAGAAATGTAGATTCCAATGGTTTCTTCTAGCTTTCAACATGGAATAATATGACCACATGGAAGAGGGCTTACGAGATTTTGATTTTTCCAGAAAATAGGCAAGAAGCACACTGTCAGTGTAGTTCTTATTTTTTACATCATTTCTGTCGCACCAGCTTACGAACTCTTCGTATACTTTGTCGTATATTTTTTTTGATTTACTTGGCAATAAACTCGATTTTGTTTCCTCAGCTGCCTCACTAATTTCTGGTGGAGTACAATTCACACTTTCTTCATCACTAGAATTCATTTTGAAATCACTAATGAATTATGTATGATTACACAAATTGACAGTTAATATGGCTACTGGCCTATTCCTATTTCGAAAAATTGACGGAGTTGATTCCATACTTCTTGATTAATTGTATTTGCGATATGCGATATGTATACAATACAGTCTCACTGCAACCGTGATGTATTTTTATTGTGCTTGAGGGGTGAAGAGATACCTATACATGAGATATCAAATATATGTATATAGGTCGTGCATAAAATGTTGTAGGTATGTATTTCGGGCGTGTCTTGCTTTTATGGACCTAGGCGTGTTAATAGCCCTCGCTATCGCTCGGTCTATTACTTACACGCTGCGGTCCATAAAAGCCTATTTTACGCCCTTGATACATAAATAACTATTACCTATACGGCCACTATAGAAAGTAGGCAAGAACTCACTCTTTACGCACAGTAAGCACATCGTACAGTTTTTTTATTCCGCCAGTGTAGGTATGTCATGATTGCGTAATCGCCGTTAACAGCGGATGACATAACTGTCAAGAATTAAGTATAATTCAGACTGTTGGTCCAAACTTTTTTGATGTATGGCAGCTCGTATGGCAGTATGTAAAGTATAGTACGTAATGCGTGTTGTAAAGCAATTACGCACTTTTCCATTCGTGCGTAATATGCTTCTTATACAACACATATTACGTAATATAAACTTATAATTTCTCTTTTTCTCATCCATATTATGCAACGTGAGCAAAATTTTTCCAAAATATGCACATCAGATCCGAAGTTTCGATACTTATCATACATATCAAGTTAATTCTAAAATACACGGCATATATGAACAAGGACATTGAACAAAAAAATGTTTTACTTTCTCAACAAAACTTTCGAACATTTTAAGGTTTTCTTCCATTACTTGAGAAACACTCAGTATATAGGTAGACACCACATTTCCTGAATCATAATATACGAGACGAAGATAACAAAACTGAATAATTATTTATCGCGAATAATTATAAATGACTGTTACAATTTTGTGCGAAATGACCCAATATCGAGTTATTATGCAAAAAATTATCAAAATAAATTACTTCCAATGTCATCGCTGGTGATTATTCTGTGTTCAATAATTATTAGATTTGGCAATATCAATAATCTAAGAAAACTATATTATAATATGGTGTGTTTCTCAAATTGGAGCGATTAACTAACTCTCGTATCAGACCAAATGACCCAATATAAAGTTGCGGAAAATATTGATTTTTTGTGTTTTATAAAAATGTATATACAGGGTGTATCTATATAACGCCGAAAAAATCCAAGGGGTGATTCCTTGTGATATCCTGGCAAATAAAGTTCATATGCACATGTGTCCTGACTTGCTCCGTTTTTGAGATACAGGATGTTGAAGTTGGAAGTATTATTAATTGTTTTCATTAATAACCAACCCCCTTTGTATAAGCTTTCATGGGGCCAAAATTCAGTATGGCTTTAGACTGAGAAAGCCCCAAAATTTTAATTGAGGTTATCGAGTAATCTCAATGGAAGTCTTGAAAATACCTGACATCAAATTTGGAGTCAAATCGAATTTTTATTGTTTCCTCAAAAACTAAGCTAGATACAAAAATCACACACAGGATAAAAAAGTTGTTATTTCAATAGTTCAATCCAATGAAAATATGAAACTCAGAAAAACATTGGCGTACAATGACATTCACCAGAAATATCGATAAATTCACGCACTGTGACGCCACTGGAAATATCATTTCGAATCTAATTGCACCAGAAGAAGCTACATATAAAGACAATTGAGTAATGAATAAAACACAGTTTTTTATGGAAATATCAATACCCTGTATCTCGAAAACGAAGCAAGCTAGGACACATGTTCATATGAACTTCATTTCCTGAAATGTACCCCTTGAATTTTTTTTGTGTTATTTAGATAAGTACACACTGTATATATGTCCGGTAACATAGTGGCATTTCCTGATACCTTCCGGTGCTTCTAACCTCGCCGAAATAAACGCTTGGGTTCGCCTGTAATGATATCTGATCAATATTCAACAAAAGTTCGAGGCAATCTTTTAAATCCAGTATCTTTTAAAATTATTTGTTTACCCATTTCATATATCGACCCAATTCCGGAAACTACAATGTTCATTCAGGTATCTGTATTTTTTCATCATGAAAAATAGTTATGATGACTTTAATTTTCAAGGTGAGTCGATATATTCTCCACCGTTAACTTGATGTGAAGGAATAATTCTACAAATGATGAACTAATTATATTTGAAATCTATTTGTGTTTATCAATATTCAAAAAATCGTTTGATAGTATAAACAAGACACGGAGGTTATCGAATATCGATGAAGCTTTAAAAAATCATAATTTTTATTCATTTTCTACATAGACTACAGTTGATGTGGTTCAGCCAAGAAAGGGGTGAGCTCATTTCATTTGTATAACATTTTATCAATAAGTACTATAATATATTTTATGGTAAATATGTATATGAATATATGTAAAGGTCTCTTTTTCTAAAAAAGTTGTCAATCTCAATAATGTTGATTCACTTTCTTTTGTTGTCAAATATCACAAAGAAATTGTGTTTACTTTCCGAATACAACAATCTCCGAATTTGTTGATTTGAAAATTTGTGACTGGGTCACAGTGTATAGTTTTTTAGTAATCCCGATAGGATGAATGAAGCATCTTCAAGTCAACTATGGATGAAAGACTGTTCAAACTAATCATTAAGGTGAATATTTGTACTATAGCTGCATACATGTGACTGATCAATCAAATGAAGAAATGTTGTATCTCGTGTAAATTTTTATCATCAATCGCAAGGCGCTTTCAGCTAATAAGGCATCATCAGTGCTATATATACCTGCAGATCGTGCTTTCCTTTGGACCTTAGAGAAAAATTTTAGGAACATTTTTTAATATACATCCATATATCCTTGGTGTCCCTTAATGATATGTTTATATTCAAGGGGCCGATTATTCGACCCATTTCAAGAATTAAACTTCATATGAACGTCTCTTGTATACGTCCTAACTTTTGAGATATAGGGTGTCGAAAATATGCATCCACTATGTATCTTTTTCTGATGGCAAAATTCAGTCTGCTATGTGACTGAATCGGTATGAAAATTTCAAAATGTTATATACATACTGTGGTTATCCAGTAATGGTTGCACCTTGATGCGCATAGAAGGCGTGTATCAAATTTCATGAAGATGTATACAATATTGTCTCGGTTATTATCATCACCCTGTATAGGACATACGTTCATATGGAGTTTTCTTCTTAAAATGAGACGAAGAATCACCCCCAAAAATATTAGCATGTCACCCTGTATATAGCACTGATGATGGCTTATTATAGCCCAAAGCGCTCTGCGATTGATGATACAATTTAACACAAAATTCAAAATGTTTTCAATTGATCAAATTTACCGTGCCCAATATTGAATAGATTTCAACAAATAGTTTAGTTGAAAACTGGTTCAATTTGAGAACGCAGTTCTCCTACTATGTGTCCTGTTAGCCATTTTATCCTGCATCACTCAAGAAATCTAAATAAATCCGAATTTGTATTTCCTCTTATTTGAAACTTTCCACACAGCGACATTAAACCAGATTATCATTTGTTTTACTACTGGTTTTTCTTATGCCAGGCCGCCCTCGATCTGATCCCATTTAATTATGACGAATACATCTTGGGGTCCGGAAACAAAAGAAGCTCCCATTCTTATGTCGAGCATTAAAACAAATTAAGATCCTGTGCGATATCCCCAGGAGTGTCATCCCTATAGATTGAATCAAAATGGCAGGCATCGGCAATGCCACGCATAATTGGTTCTCCCAGCTTTAAATCTAGAATTAAACGGGCTTCACTAAGGTGGAATATAGGCAGATCTAGACGGTTCTGATATAGTTTCAGCTACGGATAATGTTTATAATTTCGAGGAATGATCGAACGTTCCAGCGATGTATTACCGTATTAAAATTTCCCCGAGTCCCGGAAATTGTTATCGGCAATTGGATAATGAAATCAATCTGGAGACTCATTGATACCGGGTGAGTGATTCAAGCTTGTCGTTGGATGTATTGATGGGAGTATCCAGTGGCACAGATATTTAATTATATTTCCCGCCCCGCCTCGTTCTCGAGATCACAAGTCTAGTACACCAACTTCGCACCAGGTGACGGCACAAATTTCAAAGCATCTAAAACTTTTCTCCCATCTCTAGCTGCTCTGTGCCCTATCGATCTTCGTCTCGAGTCTCGTCATTCCTTTCTATTTTCTATTTATCAGTTCCTGAATCATATTGTGATTTATATTTTGGAATATAAATTTTATTATCGCAACAAGCTTTAAACATCTACACTTGTGATATCGAGAACGAGGCGGAAAATATAATCACAAGATCAAACGAACTTACCCGAGTGAAGTTCGATCTTGATTATATGAACCGCCTCGTTCGAAGAGATCACACCCTCCCTAAAATTCATCCGATTATGGAAAAAACTCCAAAATACCCTATTATGTGTTGTGACAATGTGCTTTAAAGAACGACGAGACTCGAGACGAAGATCGATAGGGCAGGGTACTACACTTGTGATCTCTTCGAACGAGGCGGTTCATATAATCAAGATCGAACTTCACTCAGGTAAGTTCGTTCGATCTTGTCATCTCAAAGCACTTTTCATTGCGAATTCTTTGGTGCATCGTTTTTGGAAATCGGTTGCGATTTGACAGGGTTTTTGAAGAAAATCAATGCTTGACAATAATTGTCAAATAACTGACATTCGCGATATAATTTATAATCAAAATTGCTCACTAATTGAAAGCTAAAACACAATAACATATGTAATAGTGGGATGGGAATGCCTGTTTTGGAGTGGTTCTTTCCTTCTCCACTACTCAGATGGCGTTGCTTTCATATTGTCTATGAAGGACGCCCCTGGGGGAATATAATGCCGACTTGATTTTTGTTTGGCTGGGCTACGCTTAGTCGGCGGTCTTAGGACTGCTGGCTGGAGACTGCCCTGCACTGATGAGAGTCAAAGAGCTCGAAACCGGTCTGTAGGTGTCTAGCGTGGCCTGGCTAAATCTAAATCAATAGGCATTCAGGAAAGAATCACTTGTATCAGCATTCGTTTATACGAGTCGATGCATAAATTATAATCTCACCATGCACAGAAATCAAGCTCTTCCCACCTCGGTGTGTAATATACTTTTGATATGAACAAATATTTAATATAGTGAATAGGAATGGCGACATTTCCCGGACTAAAACTTCCCTAAACTTTTTTCTCGTTTTCCGCATTCGATCCACACGAACGATATCGAAGTTGTAACAAGTAATTTTTGCTATTCTAAATCGTTTTTAGGTATAAGCTGACGGCCAGAACAATCGATAGTTGTAATAATGAATAATAACGGGTTCGCATGATTCGAATTCAGCTCGCAGATCAAAACATTGAAACCGATGGCCAATGGCGTATAATGCCAAAGGCCGTAAAGGGGCCTCTACACTATAGAAAATAAAAACAGCGCGGAGTTTAGGTATATCTCGATACAAACCATTTTGGGGTTAAAGCTATAGTGATGAGTGCAAGCGATGCTAATTGATTTATAACTCATTCAAGGTTTATTTATATTTCCACATAACAGGAAACACTCGATAACTATATAAATTGCTAATTTCAGATGTTGTTATTCTCGAAATTCGAACAATACGGTTGATGTCAGTTCTACACTATTCGCAATGCCAGATATCATCAAGAACATGAAGCGGTGTGATCGTCAGACCACTAGATTTTTCTTGTGATCACTTAATCGTCCCAAAACTCATCGTCTTATTGGTCATGATGAATGACCAGATTTATTAACGTTATCCTAGGGTCCCGGAAGACGAAAAATACACCCTTGAAAGCATGCATTAATACGACAATGAACAAAGTTTGCTGTTTTTTGTTTTACATTCACTCAAGAAATTTGAATAGATTTCAAGGAATTTTCTTATGAAATGTTGGATATTTTTGACAAAATTGATGCAAAGTTGCTCTTGTTACATCACTTCATAGCAAAATTAATTTTTATCACGATACAAAAAAGCATTACATTTATAAAATTCGATTCAAGCAATTCATCATTGAAATTGAAATAACAAAAGTGTTTCCAGTTTCTCGAATTCAATTTTTATCAACTAGTAAAATAAATATATAGTGGTGACTTCACATCAAGATCTATGCATCAAGTATCATCTCGAGTTTTTGAGAATATTTGTTTTTCTTTTTGAAAATATTCAATTAGAAATTCTGGTTTCAAACATCATGGAATCACAGTTGTTCAAGTTTGGTAGACTGGTATATAAAATCTAGAAATTGCTCATTCAACTTCTAAATTTTAAGGACTAACATACTATAAACAGACTCCAAATTTGAATTAACCAACTAATAGCAAGCTCAAACTTCTTCTTCATGTACGTCTCATGTAGAAGTCGATACTGTATAATAATCGCATTCATATCATATAATAAATGATTCATTTCGATTACTTTTACAATAAAAACCATAATCTATTTCATGTATACGTTCACCAGACATTTTATACGCTTTCTATATAAAAAGCCAATCAAAATAACGAAACTCACGAGCTGCCACTGTTGATCGCTATATATACAATATTTCGTACTGAGGAGGTATAAGGCGAAACAGAGGGTGTCTCTCTCCAACCCTCTGCCATTTCCTCCTCTCCTTCTCATTGGCACACTGGAATCGGCATTTCACTTGGCTCTTTTCTCTTTATATTTTGAGAGTATAATTATTGATTATCGAGCTTAGATGTACGTAGCGGGGAAAGGGGTATGGTGATTAAGCTATATGGAAACTCACCCCTTTCGGTGCTTCGGGATGTCTGACTGATTGGGGATAAAATACGGGCGAGATCTAATATTTAAATTAGATACGTTTTCGTTCTGGATGCGTGTGTGTGAGTGCTCTCCTTATTTTCCCTCATCCCTTATATTCGCATCGTATACGGCCAAACGGAATGACGAATGGTTTTTTCTTTTATTTGGAAAATTCCCTACGTTGATTTATTCATCCCACTTCTGATTTAATTAGGCGCCTCGCTCTGTTGTGTTACTTTTGCGGGAATATCCGAATTTCACTCAACATCAGATCCTACGATGATGTTGGCGTTAATTTTTCATGATGGTCTAGCAAAATCAATGTATTCAGGGTGTTTTCGAAAGTTGAGGGAGGTACAATAGGAAAGAAGTCGTTCTCTATTGAATATACCGAAAAAGAATAATCATCAAATTTAGAATGCGAATTCTCAATGTATTTCTTTATATACCGAGTGTTTCTCAAAAGTGGCTCAGTCCTATAACTTTCGTGTTTCTACCAGCAATAACCTTTCTTGGAAAAATCACGTCAGATCAATTGCTAGAAGTGCATCCCAAAAACTTGGTTTTCTGTTCCGGGCCAGGAGCTATTTCACTTCCAGTCAGCTGCTTATGATCTATAATGCACAGATCCGACTTGTCCTGGAATACTGTTCCCATATTTGGAGTGCAGCACCCAAACATACCCTGAAACTGTTGGATTCTCTCCAAAAAAGGGCAATGCGTCTCGTGGGTGATGCCTCGCTCACAAACTCACTCACTTCTCTGGAACACCGTAGAAAAGTTGGCGATCTGGCATGCTCTTCTGAAATATCAACAATTGTTCCTCCCTTGGCAGTCCCCGCAAGATTAACCCGTCGAGTTGAGGCTTCGCACCCCTTCGTGGTCACTTTGGAGACCTGCAGAACATCTCTTTCCAAAGACTCGTTCATCTAACGAACAGCGAGGCTCTGGAATACATTGCCAAGGGAGGTGTTCCCCGAGGCATATAACCTCCAGAAATTTAAGAAGAACACCAATTCCTACCTCATTTTTCTTGGTTCTCACGATGTTCTCTGAACATTACAGGATACCTATCCCTTTTCGTGGGAACCAGAACATAAAAAAAAGAAATTCGGTGTCTGAAGTATAATTCATGAATTTGCATTATTTGACGTATTCAATTGTTGTCTGTCACTCCTGGTTTGACCGGGAATGACCCTTATTTTCCTGTGAAACGAATGAAAAGTGAAACTCCATCGAAACTATTTTTCCTAGGCAACATTATTCAAAATCAAATGTTTTAACTCATTCATGGCACTCTAGATTAAAAACTAAAGAAAGGAAATTTCGAATTTCAATAATGTCAAATACTTGCAAAGGTGGTGTCATTGTACTCAGAATGTTATTTCCTATCGAAATGAGTAAAAATTCACCAGGTGTCCCATTTGAAATAAGAAAATATGAGTCATTTCCGGTCAAACCGGAAGTGACAGAAAATGTTTGAATACTTACACACCAAATTTCCATTGTTTATCTGTATATAATCAAAGAAGTTATAGGGTAAATAGCACCAGGTATCTGTACAGTTTCATTCATGGAGTGGGCCTTATGTCAAAATTTTTCAATAATAATTTATTAAGACATTCGACTCCGAGTTCGACTCTGACTTGAGTTTTGCTATAAAAAATATGGAAAATGAACTACTTGGTCGTGGTCACGTAACCTTCATTACATGTCGAATTTTTTTTTTATTATTTGCTAGATAGACTGACCAGATCTTTAGATCTGAGAAACAAAGAAAATTTTCTTTAAAATGAAACTCAGCTAATGTAACGCTAGCCGCTATGTTTGATTTTGTTGTTTGTTTGTTTGACTGTTTTGTAGCTAGTATTCTGATTGTTGGTTGAAATAATATCATTTTTCTATTCTAATGATCCCTACGCCTCAAAACACATTCTCTACTGTAAGGGGGCCAGTATCAGCGAGCCGATGATATGACATATTATTTTATGAACTCCTTTCATCATTATGATATTATTTCACAATTTCATCTCACTTAGTCCTCCATGTATTGTACAGTCAGTAGGTACAGGACAGTATAGCTGTATTTTCATGAATTATTTATTCACAAACCTTCAATATTCATACATCATTATTTATCGTTATAATCATTCACTTAATGTATTATTCAAAATCCAAATAGAAACTGATACCGTTTACTAGTTCACAACTTGTTTGACGTGTTCCACCTACACTAATGAAGTCTCGGTGAATAATAGAAATTTCTTATCACTTATTAGTCTGGTGATTCTCTATATATTTGAATATATGCTTCATATATTATCTGCGCAATGATTTTGTTTTTATCTTTGCTATAAAAATGGGTTATGTACTAACACTTTTTTTCGGTTTCATTCACAATTAATACTCTTTTTATCTCGTTTTTTGTCTGGGTAGCTATTGGAGAAACACTAAAATCCCATCTCTCTTGATTCTCTAGTCATTTTGGTCTACATAATATACACATGAATACAGAAATTCATCATTTCAAAGTGATTACTTTTGTCTGCAGTAGATTTTCAAGAAAAATCCATCATATTTCAAATATACAGTGTGTCCCAGCTAAAACTTGTCACTACCCTTTTTTCCGAAGTTGTTAAAAAAAATGAGAATTGCTTGGAAAGGTCGATTTTAATTCGACGGGGAAACCATTTTTTCCATCAATACATCACACTTGGGGTCTAGCAGGAATGATTACATAGATATAGGGTGTTCAAAATCGAGGTTTTTCAACTTGAGGAATATTTATGTCGAAACTATACAGGGTGGCATTGAAATAAGTGCAAATATTTAAAGTTTTGAGTAAGCTCGACGTATACTATCGAGCGGTACCAATAAAAAAAATATATCAAAATTAAATTTGAGGTTACATCCCTTTTTCCGTCCAAAGTTCCACACTGTAGCAATTTCTTGCGAAAGGCACAATCATGCGGATTTCAATCAGTTGAATTGTTTTAAATTGGCGTACTTGATTTTTTTTCTCGATTTTTGTTCAATTTTCGGGATGAAATATCTTGATAATTAGAAGAATTAGGAAAAATCGGATATCATGGGAATATTCGTTAGACTGTATATCATATCGATGTGCTGATTATATGTACTCATTACAAAAACACTTTTTATATTTATCATCGTTCAAAACGGCTTTCATGTCCCTATCTCAACTTTTGATTAACTCTCTACTGACATTTAATTGAAACAAATACCTGGTGGTTCGAGATTCAGAATTCTGATCACCCTGTATTTATTTCAATTAAATGTCAGTAGATAGTAAATCAAAAGTTGAGATAAGGACATAGGAGCTGTTTCAACCGAAAATAAATAGTTTCGACAAAAAAATTCCTAAAATTGAAAAATCTCGATTTCGAACACCCTATATCTCTGTTATCATTCTCGCTACACCCAAGTGTGATACATTGATAGTTTCAGCTCTTCAGGGAGAATCTAAATGTAATGAAATACAGGGTGCTCCATTTGAACATCGAAAGTTATTGATGCCCATTCCGCTTCAAGGTATCAACTTTGAGATATGATAGTTACAGAAAAAAATTGAAATCGATTTGTCCGAGAGATTTTCAATTTTTTCATCGTTTTCGGAGATAATGGGCACAGTTAAAAGAATACAGGGTGACAAGTTTTAGCTGGGACACACTGTTCAATAAATCACGAAGAAAAATCGAAATTTCACAAGACAGTTATGCGTATGCTGAAAATACCTATACCTAATTAAAAATGGAACATTAGTTATTTTCACCCTATCACAGAAATACATATATGACAGGTCACGATTCCGAAAATAAAAACATTGGAACAATTTCGTATCTCCCATAACTTCCCCACTGGAAATTCTCTCATAAAACACATCCAATTAAAGATGTTCGCTTGTTTTTTCAGTCCCCAATAAGCCATAAATCAGTTCTCAAAAATTTTACTTTCATTACGTTTCTGTAATGTATGATTAGAAACGACAACACTGTGGGGTGCCATCAGATAAAAAAAGGGAGAGGAGAGTGAATAATTAAAAAAAAGAGATCATGCGTGAAAGATATGGGAATCGAAGTTTGTTGGTGCGGAGTCCTGTGGAGATGAAACGATTTCGACTCTCTGCTATTCACCTGTTTTCCACATGAAGGTTGGTTGTAGAGTTGGTAGATATTTTAACAGAATCTCAAATCACACAGGCAATTTCAGTTTGGATCATCCGTAAATTTTGAATAGGTCAAAAAATTGAAAAATTATAAAAACAATACTTGGTTATGCGTCATATATCTAATCCCATAGATTAACGATCCGATTTTTTCTTCAAAAAGGAGGAAACGATAAAAATATTCATGGACGATCTATTTTTGCCTCTTCTTCTTGTTTTTCTTCTCTGCACAGGTGGGCGGGTGCGTAGACCCCTGCACTCAGGCCTCTTCAGTCGGGCCCATTGTGCGCCCACTTGTCCTGTGAATCAGCTGGGCATGCCGATTTCTTTGACGAAATTCAGCAGCTTCCTCAGCTGAGTCACTTTCACATCCTTTGGGTGCAGTACAATGCTCCCAAAAGCAGCTTTCCTCTGATGCACCAGCGCGGGGCATTCAGTGAGTATGTGTGATGGTGTTTCATCATCCTCCAAGCACCATCTGCAGATGGGATCATCTTTGATCTCTATGAGTTCTAGGTGCTTGTTGAGGTGGTTGTGCCCAGTTAGGAGCCCAACTACCATCTTGAGATCCCTTCTATTAAGTGACAGGATCTCTCTCGTGAGCCTTTTTGAAGGTTCCTTTATATGGAGCTTTGATTGTCTCATTCCTGGTGTATCCCGCCATTTTTGTCTCATTGGCGATTCAAAATAAAACGTCGCTCCACCTGACGGCAACAACTTGAACCCTTCTGAGCGGTTTGTTCTGAAGGAATGATGACGATTTTATGTTCACTGCATTGGGCATAGAAAGATTAGTTCTTGTACCAAATTGCGTCATTTTATCACATGGCGTTTCGGAAATATTCGATAAATATCATCTTCAGGAGACATTTCTCGGCTCATGTTCATTGGGACTTTTCTTCCTATTTTTGGTCGAAGAATCTGATGGTGAAGTTTGGCAGGCTAATTTCGAGACACCCTGTATATTAAATGCATGTTATATAGAATTTCATAAATTCCTGCAACATCATCAAAACCAACTTACACATCACATAACCATCGTATACTAACCATTCGATCCATTCCTATTTCGACGCAACCATAAATCAGAAGCGGGATTTCTAATACCAAAAGTGCGTCGTCCTATCTTAAACCTTTTTAATCAATGCCAAACCGAATGAGTCATTTGAATAATTGATTATAGATATGTGGCCGCGTTTAAAAACCCTTTTCCGGAGCGTATGACGGGGTAGCAAGGCGGGAGGGGGATGAAAAAGCGTTGCATAGCGGGGGTGGCAGTCAGCCGAGAGATACACATTATCTTGAAGGGAGAGATATTCAGAATAGGTAGAAATGAATAATCTGAACGCACGAGAGGGACGAACAAATGTCAATTATCGGATGAAAAGAGATGGGAAATAATCAATCGATATTTGCTTCAGACTTAGTCGGTATCACACTAATTGTCAGTTGGGGGGGTAGGGGGGCTTAGTGACGGTAGCGGGAGGGGCGGAATATTGAGAAGGAAAGCCGAAATACAGAGTTATAGATTCAGACCATTGAACATAAAGACGTAAGAAAGGACCATTTATTTTCTTTCGAATAAGGTAAGTTTTTTTAAAAGGGATAGTCTGTAATGTTCAGAGAACATCGTGAGAACCAAGGAAAGTAAGGTAGGAATTGGTATTCTTCTTGAATATCTGGAGGTTATATGCCTCGGGGAACACCTCCCTTGGCAATGTGTTCCAGAGCCTCGCTGTTCGTTGGATGAACGAGTCTTTGGAAAGAGATGTTCTGATGCAGGTCTCCAAAGTGACCACGAAGGGGTGCGAAGCCTGCTCAACCCGACGGGTTAATCTCGCGGGGACTGCCAAGGAAGGAACAATTGTTGATATGTCACAACAACACATAAGAATACAGAAAATAAACGAAAATCATGTTAACTAATTTATTCATTTATTCATTCATTTATTTATTCTTTACACTGTTCAACAGGTTGCCCCATTTACAAAACAAGAAAAAAGGACAAAACAAAAACAAAAGCATAATGGATAGACGCAACAATATGACAAAAAAAAAGTTTTGACATGAGTTATTCCACAGCTGAACAGATCTAGATTCCTTGCCACCAAGTTATATGTACTACACAATCATCTTATACGAAGGTCAATTTTTATATATGTTAATTGGTTCGAGGGAACCCTAAGTAAGATTTATCACAATTTCTGGAAGATAATCTCGAGATAATAAAATTCAATGTTTCCAACAAATCTGCACAGTCAATAAGATAGTTAACAACCTATAAAGGATCAGGATAGAAAAGTATTCTCTTCTTACGTACAGGCTTACAAATTTGAAAGTTTCAAGAAGTTCTGCATGAGGTGTACCAATTGGAGGGTATGTACCGCTATAGTGTTGCCATCTAGACAAGACAAGACAAGAGTTTACCTACTTTTGTCTTGTCTTGAAATTTCAAGACAAGAGTTGTATACGCGTAAGTCTTGATTAAATAAGCTAAGTGCGGTCTTGTCTAGATAACGAAAGTCTATATTCTTATTCAAGACTCTAGATAAGACGCTCAGCTTAAATTGCGTAGAAACAGTCAAGTGCATGCAAACTCCCGCTCTCTGGGAACCAATCAAAACAAATCATAGCCGCGCCAGCGAAACGACGTATTTGTAATATAGATTTGAAAATAATCAAGAGTTTTGAATAAAAGTCTTGTCTTATCTAGATAATCTAGACAAGATATATTGATGATCTTGTCTTGATATTCTAGACAAGACAAGACAAGAGTCTAGAATGTATAAGTCTAGACGGCAACACTAGTACCGCATGACCTGTAACTTAATATTTTCAAAAACCGTCGTTGCAGACTCTCAAGACGATCAGTATTGTTCCGATAGTATCTTCGAACGTATAAAACAGTAGTACAATTTCTTAAGAGTATCTATCTCTTTGAAATCGCGACTGTTGCGAACTATGAACCCGTATGCTCGAAGATTTCAGGATTGAGTCAAAATGATCATTGAACGATATAGATTGATCAAACATAACGCCATCAAGATCTTTGAATGTTATTGGTCTCTGAAGAGAAATGTCACCAATTGAGTAATTGAATACGATTGGGTCCGACTTCAATGTGGAGGATATGATATTACATTTGACAGGATTCAGTTTCCAATCTGTTATTTTGACACCATTCTACCATAAACGGTACCAAAACTGAACAATATATGGCTTCGAGAATGATAATCGACAAAAACGCGCGAGTAGGTATATATATTGTGTAATATAAAACACTAAGCAACTCCCTATATAACGTACAGACAAACAATAGACGAAACATCCAGTACAATTACAATTATGGGAATATGATTACATAAATTAAGTGGAGATATAATATTGTATGAATAAAATAATGAAACATATTGTGTATGAATTTAAATGAAAACTAATAAGCTATGGTTGTAGAAATTCTGTCCAGAAAAGTCGATTCAAATAATAGTAGGGAAAAACATAACAAGTGCCTTCACCAGAATTTGAAAGATCATAGAAAATGTTACATAAGGTGTTCTTCTAGTTGCTATGATCTAAAGAAACGAATACTGTCATTTCAAATGTTTTGTTCCATTTCATCAGTTGAATCAATAAGTACTATCAGTATAAATCAATTTTCAGCTTTGGTCGTATATACTTCTGAATCACCCTGTATAGTAGATATAAAAGGAATTTCAAGATCATCAGAAAGGATACAACTGTGGAAGAAATCATGTCTGAATCTCTCATGGAAATGCGTATAGTGGAATAAGTGTCTAATAATTCTATAATTAAATATTTAATATAAAAAAATAAGAAATAAAATGAATCTTTTTGTTTTCTTGCTTATATTCATACTTTGCAGTATACGTCATACGTCCTTTCGTCTTTATGTTCAATGATTCAGACGTATATCTCATTCACATCATCGTGAGGTTTATTCTCTATGGATTGATCGGATTTCCACACATAAAAACTCCATCTAAATGTTTGCCCTGAATATTAATAGGGAAAGGTCTGCGTAATATTCGCGTCGAACAGAGAAAAGTTATCAACGCCTTTTTTCAACTGCCAGTCGAAATCGGTTGGGGGAGAAAAATCATCAAGCTCAAAAAATAATACTATATATAGACACCTATAGCTAACGGTATATCATCGACTATTTCACTCATCACCAATCACAAGCATAATACAACTTGTATTATCGCGAAAACACTAGCTGCTTCTTGCATCAATCCTGATTGGTCTCTCATAGTCAGGGTTAGAATAATTCATGACTTTTATAAAAAAGTCATCAAAGTCCGACTTTTTGAATTAAGTCAGACTTTTTTGAATTAATTCATTCGAAAAAAAAAACAAATTTCATTTACCCAAAGCGAAATAGACAAAAAAAACTATGTTTTCATTCCCTTCAGAAATCTTGTAGAATAACATCATAATATAACATGTCATTTTTTCATAACAAAATTAAGAGCGATGATAGAATACAAAATAATAGATACATAATATAGATCCAGTATCATCCATAAAGTTCGTAACACATGGAGAAAAAGTTTATTAGTAGAATATCGAAACATTTTTTCTCGGGGATCTATTATGCATGTCTGACTACTTGAAAGTTGATTTTGACAAATGTCACTTGATCACTGGTATGGCGGTAAATTCAAAAAATTACGATGGCTAAAAGTGGGGTTAGATGGAAAGATGAAGTTATTTAAAACAAATAAAAATAGCTATTTTCAGTTTTCTCAAATAATGGCTGGGAACTCCATATTATTATGTGAGCATGAAATTGAATTCTATTCAACTTGTACATCATCAACATCACTACTGCCAAAAAAAAAAGAGAATTGTAACAAAATTGAAGAATATTCGGAAAAATATATAGCTATTTCCAATTCTCCTCCAAAAATTGCTCGAAACTGAATGTGGAATAGCAACTTAATAAGAAATGTTTATGGATATTTTGTTATCTCACCCCACTTTTCGTCGCTTTATAGTATTATTTTTATTTATCACCATACCAGTGATCACGTGACATGTGTCAAAATCGATTTTCAAGTTATCGGATATGCATAATGGATCGCCGAGAGAAAGAAATTCGATGCTGTGATAATAAACCTGTTCTCATATGTTATGGACTTTATGGATGATACTTGATACTGTATATATCTGTTAGTAAAAATCTCTGTAATGCTTGAAATAACAAAGTCTTGCCAAAATACGATCGAATTTTTCAGTTTAAACTAGTTAAAATCAAAGGTAATAGTGCAATTTGTCTCATTTTTAAAAATTTGAATGAATTCATGACTTTTTCGAAAAAAGTCAATAGAATTAATTCACGAATTGAATCACTGATTTAATTCATATATGAATTAATTCATGCCAACCCTGCTCAGAGTTGATGTTTTCAATAGCGAAGCATAGTCTGTCAGTTTGGCTCAACTTGATAATTATAGCTGTAGTTGTCAGAATGAAGCGCTGATTTATAATAAATGATTTTTATGCTTATTCGTGAACGTGAAATAGTCCAGCAAAATACCAGTCTGTTCTGAATATCTTCTCATAATTCTGTCTGTATTGGAGAATCATCGATGTATAAGAATATCACCTACTTCATTGAGTGCAATTCCAATAGAAATTGAAATACCATGCATAGTTCAAAATCAGCTTGAATACCTATTACCTATAAATATGCATATACTTTATTGATATTAATACCTGTATACATCAGAATACAATACCTATATATATATATGTACATATATATAACCCATTTTTACTGAAATCGGTGATGATATGTGGGCAACATAAACTAACCATATTTATTTAAAATAAATAATTATAATTTATATCATACTATCAATTCAATATTTTTTAAATATTGCCGAAGGCGCAACAATAGAAAATTTGGTGGAGGTATCAAACTGGAACATTTAATTGGCTCCTGTGGAAGGTGTAGACTACTTACTACTTATAAATCTATGAAATTGAATTCAAAATATAATGAATTTCCCATTGGTTGTTTTTTTAGATCCACCTGACAGGAGAAGAATAATGAATGAACAAAAGCATATATTATTATGAACCAACAACTACCTATATCATATTCTATAACTATGACAGAAAAATTCTGAAAGCATTGTCTAACTACTGAGAGACTGCTTTCATTCTGCTGTACCATCAAACTAATCATCACAATTTCGATTTTTCATGTATTGTTGTATTCATTTTCCTTATATTTTCGTCCCTAAGCTATCAAGCAACTAGTTCCCGAGTTGTGATGTGGTCGACCTTGAACGAATACCCTGTGTACTATAAGATCCCTCTTCCTCTTCCCTTCCTACATACCATATGATTGGATTTTGCATTAAGGGCAAACGGTACATCAGAAAAGAGAATAGGATGCCATTTTACTAATTAGAATTGGTCCCAAACGTGCTGTTATTGCAGAATGCTTTTTTCTCATTCGATATCGCGATTAAAAAATCTTCAACAATATATTAGAGCGGGATCTAATAGTCGCTCGGTAGATTACATAGGGAGATTGTTTTCTTTTTTTATTGCTTCGACAAATCATGTTGTTGCCTCTTGACAGGAAATAGAAACTCAGATTTAAAATTCACATTCACATTATAAATATGTATTCTAACTTTATGAAATGGTTTCTGAATTCGGCGAATACCCTAAGAAGAATCCTACAAAATACATAATATATTATTAGATATTAATTTTCTCATATCAATAACGAAATGGTATATCTATTGTTTAAGGAACACGGAATGATAGTCATTTTCCCCGTGAAATCATACGAGTGGGATCATAGCATTCCGTGCGAGTTATTAACTATACTTTTTCTACGACTGTAACAGATTGCATCGAAATGTTTGGTTTCTACGGCTTGTTGCCATCTGATTATCATAAGTAATATCACGATGTTCTGAATATTCGAAATAATTCTGTCGTTTCACTGTCACAGAACAGAGTGGTATTTTGCTAGACTATTTCACGTTCACGAAGCATACAAAACATTTATTATATAAATGAGTGATTCATTCTGACAAGTACAGCCATAATTATTTCATGTCAAACTGAGAGACTTCACTTCGCTATCCATGGTTACATCCAGACATCGCTTTGCTATCCATGGTTACATCGTTGGAAACATCAACGCTGATAGACCAATCAGAATTGAAAGACAGCTAATGTATTCGGGATAAGCACACGTTGTCTCTATGGCTTGTGATTGGTCAGATGATGTGATGAATGAAATAGTCTCTCAAATAATGCAATGCTCATCTATTTAACAGAGCTGTCATTGCTTGAAATTTGTTATTTCATGGAAGATGAGATTTTGTGAAATATAAGCATACAATGAAGTCATTGTGGTTTGCGATATCACATACTGAAATTGAATTGATGACTTACAAAATACCTCATTGATTCATTGAACACAGTAAAACAAGAGCAATTTAGTGTTTTACCGCTGAGTATAGAAAAAGGTATCTACTTATATATTATTGAGTGCCATTCTCTTCTGTTTTATTGAGGGTTCTTGAAGGTATCTATATATTATTGAGTACCATTTACTTCTGCTTTTTGAGGGTTCTTGTTCATAGCAGCCTTTCAGCTCCAATTCCTTTGTGTTATGACGTTTTTAGACGTTTTTTTCACGTATTTCGACATTTCCACGGATGATTCGTGAAGCATACTCATAAGAACTAAAACTCCTGATTATTCGATTTCTGCTTTTGCCGAAATTGAGAATTGAAAAACTGTGTAGATTGTAGAGATAAAGGATTTCTTTTAAAGAGATATTCGTATATGACGGTTGCGCACTATCAACCGACCTAAGTACCTATAAATTGCGTAAAATGAAATGATCGACCAATAGAATTAATTGCAGATTGTTCATATACATAAATTTATCTAAGCCATTGTTTAAAGTCATCAAACCGTGACCCAGTATATCCAGTACTGAAAGTATGGAGCTCATGTGAATTTTAAAAGCAAGACATTACGTATATAAATTTATTGAAATGAACAAAGAAAAAACACTTTCGTGTAATAATTGATCATGTATTTATTGAACCGACCGTTCCATTGGATGGGAACCGGAATTCCAGAAAGAGATTTTGAATACCAACGTGACCTTGATTGTTGTAATAATTGTTATATTGGACATATTCGTGATGAGTGCAATAGTGTGTGAATGAACGAACATTGTACGAAATGTCACAGATAAGTAATGACAATAATTTATAACTCATTAAAAAACTACCAAATATTCAGTAGCATATATTATAACCTGTGGGAATTCATATATATACAACCAAGGAGAAATTCGTCAATTCAATTGATACATCCTTCCACATAAGCAAAAAATACAGTTAATCGTTTGAATCAACACGAAACATTTTATTTATAGTACTTCAGTGATGTTGGATCTCAACTCTTTATATTGGTACATATATAGGTGCCTGAAAAACTATCAAGCTGGCACCCACTAAGAAAATATAATAGGTAATTGATGTCTGGAGAATATTGTATTTGTTTTATTCTTAATGCAGTTTACAACCTCATATAAATAGCTAGTTATTGGATCATAAACGACATAGGTAGTATTTATCTTCGACTATTAAAATATTCACTGCATGTATAATTACGAATTGTTTTCTAAGAAATGATTATTCCGCATTATCTGATTCACAACACCATGCACTGAAAAAAGGATCTTTTCATTCAAAGAAATACGCACTTCATTATGAGAAATTTTGATCTTGGATATGGCCGAGTGTATTTTCACTTCAAACACCATTAAAATTCTCTTGCTATGAGATTGTCAGAATATCTTACTGGAAAGAAATACGTATTTGTCTCTGTAATAGAATCTTCAGGTACCTAATACAATTTACTTGTCCCAAGTACTTGATTTCTCCAAATGTATTGGCTGAAGAAACTTGTTCTATTTCATTAAATGCTCAGATACTCGCCCGAAGATTCCATGATGCGTTTACGTTGGGTCAGGTTCGCACCAGATAGCGGTCATGAATGCTATCTGGGACAGCCTTGCACTGATGAAGCCAACAGCTCGAAACCGGTCTGCTGGTAGTAATGCGTTCCTGAACCACTTAGGCGCAGCTCGGTGTTTAAGAAGGAAACACTTGCGATTTTATTCGTCTATACGAATTATTGCATAGTTTTCTGGAGGATGATCTGCGTGGCATATAGCCAGGAAAGTAGTTGTTTCTCTCGCGTTGTCTACCACTTTCGTCGTTTATTTTGTGAAGTAAATATTGTGGTAATGGTATACTTCCTTTTCTCCTTTGGTTTTCCTGGAAATGATATCAACTTTCGATTTTTAATTAAACCTATTGATGATTTCCAACATTTGTGTTGAGAATGTTGATGCTTCTCAGAATTTGTCTGAAATATTCATAAAAAATGGTGAGCAATCAAAATTAATGTTGTTATAACTTTGTTGCCAATTGATATTTTTGAATGAAATTTTGCGCTTAACCTAAATGAAGGATGCTGAATTCAGTGGTGGGGTCGATTTTTTTCTGGAAAAAATCGCTAATGATATTTCGCAATTTTTAAGATGAAAAAAATAACATAGTATGCCCTGTAGATTGAAATTTTATTTTGCAAATTTGTGTAAACGTAGATCTCCGGATAGTCCTTCTGCTGAAACAAAAAAAAGGAATTGGTTAAAAACTATAGATTTTATAAGGGTGCCTCGATCTTAAGTGGGTCACACTGTATGTATAGAATAATATCTTAGATATCTTGTTTGAGGAAGAAATTGAGTGTTGAAATCTTGCAATCCATAGACAATAAAGTATATTCATATTGTTCTCAACTATGTGTTTGTCTTATATCATCTTGTTTACAAGATCATATCATGCATCAAAACTAAGTTTGCACCACAATTTCGAAATAATTCAAACTTTCCATCACATCACATCTACTCGTGAACTGAAAAAGTAACTTTACTCTATGTTATAAATTTAAAACGCTATCTTTGACTTCCTTGGAAATGTGTCCGTCACTCATATGTGAACAATGGTATGAAATGGAAAAAATGAAGCACTCTTTGAGTCAGTCAAGGGTGGTCATGCGTTGAGGAAACATTGTTAATCACTCCGAAGATGCACAACAACCTGTATACGTTATACCGAACGAAAATTAACGTTTGCTTTTATTATTCTCATCCACCAGAATGATACCATAAAAATGTCGTCATTGAAAGTTATGGAAGGTATGTCAATTTGCTCAAGGAAAATGAGGTGAAATGAACTGGAGTATCATTCAGGATGTGATATTTATTATATTATATATGATAAGATATAGATATGGACGAGAACATCATTTGCCTGGTTCTTTAAGGAAAACTATGTCAATATGAAACAACTATAATTAAATCATCTGGAGAATACAAACGGAAGTATGGATCTTGTCCAAATAAGGAATATATTGGTCTGACAGGTAGAGCCTATAACCACTGCTTTCAAGAACATCAAGTGATTTATAAATATATAACGAAATTCCAACATGCGCTAACCATACTTTATAAGAAATACAATTTCGGAATTTTATACGTAGAAAATAAGAGATTTGGAATGGTTATAGAAATCAACAAACGAAAGGAGTAACATTCTACAATCAGATCTCAACAATATTAATAGACTACCCGGTATATAAAACATCATTTCCCACAAGGAATAATTGGAACGTCGAAATCCTTTCGATGCGAAAAACCAATTTTCAGGACCATTTATCTTCTGATCCAATTAACGACAATCAAACTTTTCACTTCCTCATTAAAGATCCATCGAAGGCAAAACCGATAGCTCTAATTTTTGCAAAGAAACTAAACGGAATAATATCGACTGAGTGGTTTCATCCTTTTAGCACTGACAGCATACGGTGATGGTAAGAATAGCCAGAAGATGGCATCTTTCTTCCAGAGTCGATATCCTTTAAACCGCGCTTTAAACAAAGTATGACAAGGTATAATTCAAAACACCTAACTGTAAGTCTGTGAAGCTTATAAACAAGTACTGTTGTTAAATCGTTGTAATATTTCGGTATATCAAATACCTATTTGTTAACACTCTGTCATAATATATAACAATATAACAATGTTTTTCTGCTGATATGCTAGGTAGTTATAACAGCACCAAGGAGATTACCTGAGTATGTAAAATAGTGTCTCGATGTTGATGTTTTTAATGAATCCTTCCATGCAGAAAATACATGCAACGTGAGGTTTTTACCAGATTAATTGGCACTACAAATTTACTTATGAGGGCCACCCTGATATTCAGATGACATATTTTTTATCTCCAGTTCGTGCATTGATATGTGTATTATATTGCGGAAATGCTTCTGATTGAGACATTTCAGACGATTTCCTCTGGATTTTCCCGAATTATTTATGGGCGATTGCGACATATTGGTGCCATCACTGCGGTATTTATGATTTTCTAACCCATCGTCAACGCCATATTAGTTCAAATATATTTGATTATGATTTAAGCGCCATTGCTCTTTATCTATGCCTTATAAAACCGTTATCTCCATTAATTATTATTCTCGATTTTTAATGATTTATTTTACAATACGTTAGCAGGTTATTATAATATTTACAGATGTTTCTTCTTTATTTTCTAGAAAGATATCTGATATGAATATGATAGTGTTGACAATATTTATCATAATTTTGTTTGCTTAAGTATAAATTATAATTTAAGCTTAATTTATTTATAATATATCTCGTACTGCGATCTGATTTCATCAGTTATCTCAATATTCTTTAAGATGTTAGATCGGTGATGTTGAATTTTATGAAAAAAAACTATGCCTCTTCAAAATCAAGTGAGTTTCCAAATATACTCCTATAATAATCATCCACTGTTATTGTTTTTTAAGTTCTGTAATACCTACATGTTCAATAATTGTTCATATTCCAGAAATATGGCAGATGAAGTATTGTAATCTCTGTCATGACGTAATTTCCTCTCAAAACAGAAGTTATTTTTCGACAAATTGAAACATTTTCAGTTTTCATTGGCTCGCTTTCATTATGAGGTTCAACCTATAGAACTTTAAAAAATGAAAAGGATGTCTGATGTATCATAACATTGAATCATCACTTTTCTAACAATTTCATCACAGTGAACTACCATTAGCACATTTTTGGAATGTTCGATGGTAAATTATGAAAGTGACCCGTTAGCCCACCCCCTTTCCGGTACCTTCCTCTATGAGGTTCTCATTCCGAAAGACACCCATCCATCTTACCCCTACTCCTCCTGGAGTAGTCCCTATACGTCTGCATGGATTGTCTGTCTTTGTCCATGTTTAGACAAAATTGATCTTTTGGATCAATTGGAATGCGTCACTTGCAATAAGTGTAGTCTTCGTGTTGTTTTTGTCTTCTTTGGGGCTTGTTCAGGTTGTGCCATCTTGCCTTTCTACGCCTTTATGTGTGTTTTGGTCTTTTGTGCCTTTCTCGAAATCTGGGATCGTATTCCAAGATTTCTCGTAGACCTCGGTTTGGGCGCGTCTCCAGCATTGGGAACCAATTCTCAGTTTTTTCTTTCATCTTCGTGGTCACCGGAGTGATCTTCAGGTCCCTGAAGATTGTCCTATTTGATACGTAATGAATTGCGTCGAAGGCCCACCTAAGGACTGAGTTTTCCTGCGCTTGTATCTTCTTTCTGTTCGTTTTACAGGTTTGTCCACAGGCTAGTGAGGCGTAAGTGAGTATGGGCAGGATAATTGCACGTATCAGTGACAATTTGTTCTTCAGGGACGTCTTGTTTTTTCTTCCTATAAGGGGAAATCATTCAAATTTAGATACATTAACTTAACTTACCGTTTGTGTGACGTGTTCGCTGAAGGTT
Source organism: Phaedon cochleariae (assembly GCA_918026855.4). Lineage (NCBI taxonomy): Eukaryota > Metazoa > Arthropoda > Insecta > Coleoptera > Chrysomelidae > Phaedon > Phaedon cochleariae. The sequence continues at coordinate 30,834,874 of OU896717.1, forward strand.
AGCCTTTGGTCCCATACTACTCCTAGGTATTGTGGCTTTTCTGATCATTGTATGTTATTTCCACCTATCTCTGCATGTCCCTCTGGTCATTTGTGCATTCTTCCTCTGAACAGTACTGCTTTGCTTTTGTCCGGGTTCATGGCTATTTTCCATTTCACACACCAGTCCTCTAGTTCAGTTGCTGCATGTTGAAGGTATCATGTTACCAGTTCTGGTCTCTTTGATCTTGCTGATATTGCCGTGTCGTCTGCGTATATATAAACAGGTTTTATCTGACTTCGGGGTGTCTGATGTGTATATGGTATATAGCCTTGGACTTAACACTGTGCCTTGCGGGACTCCTGCTTCCGTTGATCTGGATGATGACTTCTCATGTCCAACTTTGACTTTAAGTTTCCTATTTCGGATGTATGAGTCAATGAGCTTCAGTATAGGTACTGGGTATCCTAAGTCCATCATTTTGGATATAAGTCCATCATGCCATACTCTGTCGAAAGCTTTAGGAGCATCTAGGAAAACCGACCCTGTGACTTGTTTCCTATTCAACCCTTAAGCTGCATATTCGACAAGTCTGAGGACTTAGTTAACGCCATTACTGATGTCGAAGCAGTACTTCCATTTATTGCTTATTTATTGTTAGCCCAATAATTACTGACTGATGTTTTTTCAGTAAATCCTTTATGTTTTTCCTCGCACAGAGAATAATAATAATAACTACAATCAAAACAGAGCTGAACTTCTCGTATTCAGATTCAGATTTGGTCTACTATACTATCTACTTAATTTTTCATATTGGATTCATGAGAATAAATCGGAATAAATAGTATACTGATAAAATCTTTATATCCATATATAGGTCAATGGTCTATTTTGACCAACGGCCGAATATTAATTATATTCAAGGGCTATTGAATTTTCAACAAATCAATATGATTTCGGATGAAATCCTTTTGATTTCAAACCAATTCTCGATAAATTCAAACTCTTCTGACATACTTATTGCAAATCCCCACCGGCATTTATTATCGAATATCTGGTAACGTCAAAGTGCCAAATGATTAAAAACAATCATAAAAAACGACCCAAGCTAGGGCTTTGCCGCCGATGACTTATGAAAAAACTCGCCTTCGACTCACCCCCACTCCTAGCCGACCAACCGAATAATCATCGCCCATCACAGATCGCAACCGCAAAACTCACACGGTCCATTGGAAATACGCGATTTTTTCGTTTTGAACGCCAATAAATTCCCTTTGTTATCGCCGGCTTCTTCCGGCCTGATATTCGACCTACGTCGCGAGTTGAACGCTTCCAACGGCGCTATTGAACCGATGGTGGCAGGTCTGGGATTAGTGACGCCGGAGCGGAGATATGCAAAAACTCTACCCTTGCAAGGTATCGGTTTGAGTTATTGTTTTGAATATATCACCGCCGAAATTCCCTTCTGTTCGATTTTATTTTTTACTTTTAATGGCGCAGATCCTAAAACTAAGGGGTTCGGACCAAAAAACCGAATGAAATATATGTCTTGGAACGAGAGAGATGGCATTTTTAACGGTCCCTAATTATTGTATATCTCAATCCCGGAATAAAGCAAAAAAGGCAGTTAAACATGCCGGAATGAGGTATTATTCAGTTTGAAATGATACGGGTTTCGTGGATGTGACATAAACTTTTGATTTTTATGTGGAACACCTTGTATGGAAGCTACTTCATGCAGCTTCGCAGATGATACTCCATACCGCCTTCTCTTCCAGGGAGATACCAGCCAGGCAAATCAGAAACGAACGAAGGAGAAATGTTGATAACATAAATATGAACTTGACAACAATTCCCGAATGGGGATCCAATAAAAGCCGATCTCACTGTGCCCAACATAAGCTTGTCAGGAGTAACCATACCTTTGAAGACATCCATTTCGATGTTTGGTATTACTATCAGCAATAACCTTTCTTTGGAAAATCACGTGGGATCAATTGCTGAAAGTGCTTCCCAAAAACTTGGTGTTCTGTTTCGGGCCAGGAGCTATTTCACTTCCAGTCAGCTGCTTATGATCTATAAGACACAGATCCGACCTGTCCTGGAATAGTGTTCCCATATTTGGAGTGCAGCACCCAAACATACCCTGAAACTTTTGGATTCTGTCCAAAAAAGGGCAACTCGTCTCGTTGGTGTTGCATCGCTCACAAACTCACTCACTTCTCTGGAACACCGTAGAAAAGTCGATCTGGCTCTATTTTATAGATATTTTCATGGACGATGCTCTTCTGAAATATCAACAATTGTTCCTCTCTTGGCAGTCCCCGCAATATTAACCCGTCGAGTTGAGGCTTCGCACCCCTTCGTGGTCACTTGGGAGATCTGCAGAACATCTCTTTTCAAAAACTCGTTCATCCAACGAACAGCGATGCTCTGGAACACATTGGCAAAAGAGGTGTTCCCCGGGCATAAAACCTCAAGAAATATAAGAAGAACACCAATTCCTACCTCATTTCTTTTGGTTCTCACGATGTTCTCTGAACATTACAGGATATTCCTTTTCGTGAGAACCAGAACATGGAAAAACGTACATATTTTCCTCACGAGTAAAAGGATGCACTTTAGCTCCTGGCAGACCGCTACTAGATTGTATAGGTTATTAATCTTACGACTGAAAACATTTCTCAATGGGGTTTTGACGAAACTACGATATTTTCTTAGATTAGCAATGTTGCAATATAAAACTATCTATATATATGATGTTCAAGGACTCATTTTTGAACTCACAAATTAACTATTTTAAGTATTTGAATAGTTGTAAGTGAAGAATATTATTCTACTCGCTCATAATATCTCGTACAACAGTTTTCCTATCGTAGAATAATATATTATCTACAACTATCGAGTTAAACTTCCACTGTTTACTCGATTTTCAGTAATATTGACAGTACGATTGAGGGGGGGCAGGGGGAAGAAATTTTCCCTTCTACAAAAAATAATCTTTCAATTTATCATCCTCTATCAATGACACAAAAGGAAACAGATCAGTAGGTTCAATAGGGAAGTAGATATCAGAATTTCCTCAATTGTGAAAACTGACGCCTTCGGCCATTTGAAAATATCAAGGAACGCTATTAACAGATCTTTCTATCTAGTAATAGACTGATAGTTTTTGCATGGAATGTATGATATGATAAAAATTGAAATGAATCAGAGAATATCTTATTGAGAAATGAGTAAGTATCCCTTGCTCGATAAAAATCATTGAACATTACTCAACCAATAAACATTATATACTTCAACGCATTCATATATTTCTTGATTTGTTCATATCTATTCCGCTTTCTCATCTCCTTAGATTCTTTGGGTTTTCCTTCCCTAATTTATAAAAATAAAAAAATATAGGTAAACAAAAATGTCCCTGCGTTCAAAAGATGTTATCCATTACTTTCATAAAACTGGGAGAGAAATCTGTTACTAATTATCAGTGGCACTTCATCATTATTACACATATATGGGTATTGAAATAATATTCAGATTTTCATTCAAAGAAACGTGGTGAAAAAATATCGGGGGATCAAGTTCTCGTTGGAAAACCCTGTATAGTATTTTTCCCATATATAACGTACTTTATGGCGGACACATCAAACTTTTTCTGGACTATTGAATGTATTGAATACCTTACACTCGCATCTCTACTGCTAGGCATATTTTCTTTAATTGATCGACTCCAAATCGGTTTGTTCTACCCCCTTACTTGGATCAATCAATTCAGCACTATTCTATACCTTCCGCGGGGGCGGATTAAATATAATGTCTTCATTTCTCGAAGCGATTGATTGATTTTGATGCTACGTCCTCACTAATTCCAACTCGTGAGTAAAGTTCCACCGTAAAATTATGTCGAGATTCGAAAGGGAAACCCATATCGATTGAAAGTGTAGATAAAGGGTATATAATATCCTACAGAGGGTCTGCCTATCTAAATACTTACTCATTCGATCTTTGTTCTTTTGCAGATAAATCATTTACTCGAAGAAGTTCAAAGGCTTCAAGGATGCCTAACTAAACTTCAAGAAACTTCTATGTCACAAATAAGCCGACTCGAAGACCAACTGGAACAAAAACGGCAGCACATACTGAGACTGGAAAGCAAATTGGATTTGCAAAAAGACTACGACGAGCTTAGGAGGGAAGTTAGGTAAGTATAAGAGGATTTTTTAATATAAGTTATATCATTTCTCACGGAACTTGGTTTTTTACTAGTTATTTTTATATTTGGAGATAAACAAATTGAACAAACTGTTTGATCTTCTGATGTTTGTTCATCACCTAATATAATTCACTGTCTCAGATATAAGTTTAACAATGGGGGAGACCGCTGATTTTTTTGAACGACATTATCGTGAACTCAATACTGAAAAACTACCAGTGAATTGATTTTGAATTTTTTCATTCATGCTAAGACGATGAAAAAAATAAATTAGAATATGTCCATTTCTAAACACACAATTCCTGCGCCATTTGAAGTTTTGTCAATTCATTGGTGAGACTGGTGCGACGTCTTAGTCCCAACACGCCTATTGTCCTTGAACTCACCAATCACACTGCAACACTGCAGAATGACGAGGTATCAGAGAGAGATAGCTACAGTGCGGGACTAATACGTCACAGCTCCACCATCATATTTGACTTTTCGAAATAACGAATGAAATATGCTGATTTCAAAACGATATAGATTCGATTCCCTTCAACTTCAACTCATAATATTGATTGTAGATCAAACGTAAATCATGATTCGTCGATTGAAAGAGGTTTGCACGGATTTCTTTCCTCAGTGGTCTTCCCCATTGATGGAAACAATGAAAATATGTTATATAGTTTTATCCATTATGCATGACACAGAGAAACTGGTTTTCCCTTTCCATTCATTTTTCTATATCAGATTGCGATGTTCATTTGTTTCAATATCTTTTTTTCCTCATTCCTTTTGAGAGTTTCACAATACCCATAGCGTCATCTTAACAAATAATCGTTTCATTAGGATTAAAAGTGACACTTTGTTTGACAAGCAAATTTTGCATTTGCGAGGCGGTGCGTCTAGCAGCCGAGCGAAAGCAAATTTTGCGAGTCAAACAAACTCACTTTTGATCCGAATGAAACATTCAATTTTTTTTGCAACTGAAAGAATCAACTAAAATGAATATGTGAAGTAACCATCAATGTGAGTTTCTTGATAGATTATTTACCTTTATTATAATGATATATAGGTAAGTAGATAAAAGCAAGAACTCAGACTCAGAACTTTACATCAAAATATTGGTGGACGACGAATTTACTTCGTTACAATTTGTGATGACTTGCATCATCAGATACTACAAGCATGAATTCAATACTATACCTGTAACGTGAATGCCGTGCCATATCTATGCAATGCAAAATAATCCGTGTGGTGAGAATATTCTACCTGCACTTACAGATCAGGTTTATTCAATTTTCAAGGATGTTCGATTTGTAGTTTCAATATAAATACAAACCACCAGAGTGACCCATTTGTGTATGCTATTGAATCGATAAATCGATGAATTCATTTGGACCAGGTGTCAGCTTTAATAGCAAATACCGCGCCAGTGTTAGGTATACGAAAAATAAGTGGAAAATGTTAGGTTAGTGAGCATATCAACAATCAAAATGGCGATTATTTATTCCTTTCAATACTCCACTGTGTTTGGCTCGGTAATTAAATGAAGGTGAGACAAAAGTTTATTGCTGGCCGTGATTATTCAAAAACAAGTTATCCAATCAATCAGATCTCGAGAATGAATGAAATGCAAATCAAGCAGGTATGTGAATCTTGAAGGCGTTCCTGATTGAAACAAGAATACTCAACTATAATATGGTGTATTTATATCTCCAGCATGGATATGAAATGCCAAATCTGCCGAATTCGGGAACAAATCAGGTATGCGTCCCAACCCAAATAACCAACCATAACCATGTTGTTTAATCTTGATGACCTAGTAAACCATTTTTAGTTCCTACAGGCTAAAGTTCAACTTTAGCTCCTAGGAACTGAAAGTGTTGCCTACCAGCGTACCTATGTTTGCGTCAATAGAAACGTCAATCCAAGAGCTAATTTTGGTATTAAAATGTGAAAAATATAAAACCACACCCATTATACCTTCGATGAATCCATCGATATGGTAAAATTCCTATTGCTGTTATTAACATACCTATAGTTTTATATCACCAGTTTTCATTTCGAATTTCTAATCCAAATATTCAACTGAACTTCTAGTCCCTATATAATATAGAGAACCAGTTTCTCTATGACCTAATGACAAAAAAATCCGCAAAACATTTTTCATTGTTTCTATATCGGTTGTCAAAGTTAGACCAATGGGACCTGAGAATGTCTCTTCCATTTAACTGTATTTTCCTCATTTTCTTTCAGTATACTGAGGCCTGACTTAACCAACAATCCAGATGGAAAAAGTATCGAATTACTTTTAGAACAATCAAAGACATTCAACCAAGCGAATACGGATAAATCACCATCTAGAGAAAGTGAAGGTAAACCCCATTTACTATTTTTTAGATTTTTTCTTTGAAATCCAATTGCTAATAATATAGTCGCAAGTATTCATATTTCTATAATTGAGATAACAATTTATACCATATGCTCATATGCAAACTATTTCCAAACGTAATATAACTTCTTTATTACCTACCGAACAACTATTTTAAAAGGTTTTATTACCTTCAAAAACTGATATGTTGTTACTCGACTTGTGAAATATGGTTTTATTGTTTTTATTAACAATTGTACAGTATAAATGTCGTCACCATGAGAACTATTTAATAATATTTTTTACGAAATCTGTGTACAGGTTTCTTTTCAGTGCATGATCGTTGAACGTTCGGAAGAATGGTTTCAACTCTGCTCCAGTCATTCGAATTAATTTTTTATTGCTTCCTCGTAAAATCAAAAGAATAACCTAAATTATTCGTATCTATCCGAGAATCTACTTGATTCTGATTCATTATTTCCTTTTTTACGCTCTAGAGAATATGTCTAATTAAAAGTACGGATTAATTATTATTGTTTAGTGTTCATGAATTATGTTGATTGTTTTTTTGGGAACCAAATATGTTTGGAGTTCGGTAACAGTATCGAACAATGAGATGTTATCGTTAACTTTTTTTAATCCTCCCATATAACATTTGGAATTATTGTAAAATTACAGTCATAAAAATTATCCTTGTTCACGATTTCGACACTAAGTAATAATTATTATAATTGTTCCAAACATCATGCCCATTCACTACTTGCAATGCTAATTACTTCAAGTTTTGGACCACATCGCGATGAAGTTCATTTGTTTGTCGGTAAACTCATCCATCACTGACAATTAAATTGGTTTCCAGAAGAGTTCGCACCATATTCCAAATCATAAACTATACCTACCATTTTCAATATTTTTGCATATTTTGTCTAATCTCGACGAGATATCTACTAAAACATTTCAAACAAGTTGATCAAGGCTATTCAAATTAGGTACTTCTTTCACCATCGCTCCTAGAACCTAGCATTACCAGGCGGCAGAATCCTTCCAATTCCCGAAGTCACTCGAAATCATGCACTATACGAAGCATCGCTGGCAGGATGGCACTATACAGTCTCCATATTTCCCCGTTCGTCCTCTGGCATTGTCTTTCCTTGTATACGGAAGAACTTGACCTCCCTGCCGATTGATCGACGGATGACCCGTTAGCTCCATTGGCAGAACGTTGGGCATATAACCCAGAGGTTGTGAGTTCGACTCTCACACGGAGCGATGGAGTTTTTCATTGTCACTCGAAATTGGGGCTTTATCCCTCACTTCTATGTACACTATGAAATACCCCATTTTCATCCGATCCCAAACCACCTTTCAACAACATTCACCCCCGCCCCCATCTCTCGCACCCCCATTCTAACTCTTCATCCATTTTTTTCCAGGAGTCGACCAACAACCAACGCAACCCCCCGCCACTCCCACCAACCCCCTCCCGCCTCCCTTCCACAACGTAGACGCCTTCGGCAGCCTGCTCGGCGAAGAGCTCGTCTCCACGTGGAGAAGACCCCGAATAACACCGAAATCCCCCTCCGCAGATCATCCCCCGAAGAGCTCCACCCCCCTGATCGACGAGCAGAGCGCCGCCTCCACACAGGAGCCACCCTGTCGGCAGTCCCCCATCGAGAGCCTCGTCAACGGCAGCCCCAAGAGTCCCTTGGAGGACAACAACAACCACCACGTCAGCAACAACAACATTCCTCTGAGCGCCATGTGCGCGGTCAATAGCTTTCTTAGGTCGGAGGACTCGCTGAAGAGCCCCTACAGGTTCGAGGACCACCATCGGTCGCCCTTTAAGTTCGCTGAGGAGCTGGGAATGGCGCCCGGATCCATGGTGGGGAGGCTGGGCGAGAGCCTGATACCCAAGGGGGATCCCATGGAGGCCAGGCTGCAAGAGATGCTGAGGTACAACATGGACAAGTACGCGTCGCAGAATTTAGGTGAGATTCCTCGTTCTTCGTTTTGCTTGATTATTTGGGTTTTCCTTCTCGTTTCTATAAAATCAAATATTATTTCAATATACGTGTAGGACGAATCAAATGGTTTGCCCCAAAATGTCACTGCGTTTACTAGCTATTTATATACCAAGGGAGCAATGTGAAGTTTAATGCCCGACGCCCCAGTTAACACAGATTGATCTCATCACAGATATAAGAGGGCATCACATTCATGCCACACATCACATCTGTGACTCGAATTGAGAGTCCCACTGAAATCACAATGACTGCTATTCCGGACCCTTTTGGTCATTTTATGATTCACATTATTCACATAGTACGTATTGAAGCGACTCCTCATTCAACATCAAAAGTGATTGATTCCGTTTGTTACATAAATAGTCAAGAATGTGAGGTTCCAGTGAGTCTCTTGGTTGTTAGGAAGCCTCACATATTCACCTACATTTTATGCCTCAAATCCAATGAAATGTGAAGAAAAGTGCGGATGTTTTGTAAAATAAAGAGTCCCCTGGCAATACCAATGGTGTTTTCTTGCAATTCGCATTGTAACCTAACGTGACATCAAAGGGATGTTTGTGTTTACTGGAGCGTAGCGTACGTATATTGGAAAATATGAATGTACCACCTCCTCGATAAACCTACAGACAGTTTCCTCACTCTCTTTAATTTCTTTTGATACCTCTTTGATAGATTTCTTGGGGAAGGTATGAAGGAGACGACCTAAGCTACCCGATTCGACTCCTTATAACTTCATTCTTTGGGGATTTTTAAAGACCAAAGGCTGTGCAACTCAACCAAAGTTCTTAGTCTCGTCCACTGAACCCTCTTCATTTCTATTGTGGTTGCTTAGAGAACACTATCCAGCTTTTCTTTCCATTCTGGTTCGTGCATATAGTTTGAGAATTTTGGTTTTTCCTTACCTAGACAAGGAAATCCTAGACTTGTCAACCCTTTGCATTGGCATAAAACATGGACTGCCATTTGTTCTTCTTCATCACAACTTTCAGAACTGGTGCTTCTTCTGCCTTGTCGAATACACTTGAATGCCTAATATCAAGTGACACCGATGTGGTGGCAGTGTCCCAGTGAGCTACTACTTTCCAGACAATCGGCTGTCTTCTCATGGGGAAACGATCTATTGAAGTGAATACGCCTAGAGGTCACGAGTATCTGATAGAGAGCAAAAGAAAGCAACAATGCCAAACAAATTTATTGCCACATGAGCTACACACAAGTAGGTATAATGGCAACGCCGCTTACGTCACTTTCTCTCTATTAGATACCCATGAATCTTAATGCGTATTCACTTCAATAGATGGTTTTCCTTTGAGAAGATTTCTTTTGCCAGACGTGTATATAATAAGGGTGCAAAGAACTATTTAGTTTCTTGCAAAAATCTTTCTCTTACACAAATAGGATATTTTTCAGTTGAATTTTCTTTTTTCTTCAGATACTCTGCACATCTCTAGGCGGGTGCGAGAGCTGCTATCCATCCACAATATCGGCCAAAGATTGTTCGCAAAGTACGTCTTGGGACTGTCCCAGGGCACTGTTTCGGAGCTGCTGTCGAAGCCCAAGCCTTGGGACAAGCTGACTGAGAAAGGGAGGGACAGTTATAGGAAGATGCACGCTTGGGCGTGTGACGAGAATGCTATTATGCTGTTGAAATCGTTGATACCAAAGAAAGGTGAGAACCGTTATTTATCTTCGATATGTTTGTGTTTTTTGCAAAGTTGCTTTGGTCGTTTTTCAGTGGATTATAATACACACATTTTCCAATTTCAATTCAGAAAAGTTTTTCTGTCAATAATCTGTCAAGTCAGATAATTATAAAAGTAGGAGGCAGCACACAAAAATCTCCTTGAATTCAAATGTTCAAAAGCATGTCGTTTGTAGATCCCCGATCATTAAATTAAACATTGGAATTCTTTTCATCACATGTTACATGTTTGTTTCTAAATCTTCTGTAATTATAAGTTCTTAATTTCTAAGTCGTTTGGCCACGAATTTAATCAATTTTGGTGATTATTTTTGTTTTTTCAATCATCGGAGCACTTTGAGAATGGATGGTTTTCATGACTCATGCTGTTTCAAATTGGATTGTGAGGATCATTCTTTTCCGCGAAGATTGATGTGAGGAATTATAAATTTTGGGAATACTCCAAAACTGTGCTATCTGTCGATCTGGAAATGTACAGGCTGTTCTATTTGAATCAATGACAAATTTCTGGTTCAACTGAAAATATAATCAATACCTACTCAATACAATACCTACAAATACTGAAAAGTCCTCCTACAGGAGAGCAATTCCAGGTCATCGACAAGCGAAAAAGTTCATCAACCATTCGCATAATAGAGCCAAGGAGCTACTCAGGCTCAGCAAATCAGAGCCAAAGTTTATCATATAGGCTTTCTCATATGGCACTTCCCTTTGAGGCACCACCTCAAAAAATGAGCCTAACAAAGACTGGTACACCTCAACTCTCAAGAAAATCCTAGGCTTCATTGGACGTTTAGGTTCAGAGAACTGAAATTAGATAAGGGTAATGATAAGGAGATTTCCCAGGTCTCTCAGCCAATACGACCAACTTACTATATATATACATTTACTCATATTATTGGGAATATAAGTATCTAATGTTACCTACATAATTCAAATCTAAATGGTAAAAACCGTATGCTTACAACCCTAGATAATTCTAGCAATAAAAACTACCTACCTAACTAGTGATAATTTTTTGTCAAATAAAGCAAGTCTCATGTCGTGTGTGTGAATGAGTAGAATATTTGTAGAACTTGATGAAAAGTAAATATAAAGGAATTAAAGTTGCATTAAAATTCCTGCTCATTTTATATTGACTCATTGTCTTCCAGGAAAACATTAATTAATATTTATTTGTTTCTGTATCAGCCCAAACAATGATATCACTCTGGAAGCCATGAGACGAATTGAATTGCAATGATCGGAATACCTACCATTTCGAAACAACCAAAAATTTTGCAATAAACATGAACTATAAATATTATATATAGTGGTTATATTGTTATATCTCACCGTCGATCATCGTTTTGTATAAAAAATTACGTATTTGGGAAACGAAAAGCAGCTGCAATCAAGGCTAATTATAGACATTTAGCTTGAATATAGTGTCTGGGAATGAAATTAGATATCGTATTGTGTTTATTGAAAAATAACGGTGGCAATTATTAATATGTAATAATAAATAATTCATAAAAGGCCAATTATACGTATAGACCGTGGCATTTATTATTATTTCCATGTTGAGGAATAATTCGAGATTATTCCGAACTCATGAATCATTTCCTGTCATTCAATCAAGCCTAAATTGGTTTCGAGGAGCTCATGTTAATCACGAAAAAACATCCAAATTATATTTTATTCTATTGGATAGGAAAATCTAATTGTATTCAGACTAGACTTGTATTTAAATTATAAACTACAGTAATTGACTAATGAATGTCGTATTGTTCTATTTCTGGATTTATATGCTGTAGGTACGTTGCGACAAAATAACCTGAATCTAGACATTTCAAAACAATTGAACGAATTTTTCTCACGTACTTATTACAAAACTGAAGTCTCATATGATTTGAAAATATGTGGCACAGATAGGTTTATATTTATTTTCTCTCGACCATATTAACGATTTTTTAATGCATCATGAACAGAAAACTTCTGCTTAACAATCGAAATGCAACATTTGAATCTTTATGCAATTCTAGCACCTAGATAAACCTACTTCTTTATAATGAAAAGGTGAATGAAATTGAGACTCTACATATTATGTATATGGAAACAATGTAAAAACGTGATAGTGACACAACTACACAAAACGTCCATACCGGGTTGAAATTCAGGCAGATTATTATGTGCCAATTTATTTATTGAGTCAATTCCAACATAGCAACCGTAATTTTGAAATGAAATTGATCAATTACGAAGGTAATCAATTTTTTTTTGGTTTCACATAAGAAAATCATCTCAAAAATCGTTCAAATAATATTCTCAATAACAACATTCTTCAATGCCTACTGATATTAATGTATATCGGCACTCAAGGTGTGGATCCAATATATCATTAGGATATGTACTTGTGAGTTTTGCCAAGAATAATATTCTGCTATTAATATTCTGCACTAATCAACATCGAAACACGGAATTAAATTGATAGTTTTTTTGGCAACAGTACATCATTTGTTCGTGTTCACGATACCAGTAAATTTTCTTGAAGAATTTACTGCGCTGTTTTGACAGGTAATATTATAATTATTATTATACTTGATTGGGAAATATGATTAACCATGAGATATAAATATTATATGAATTATGCTACATCAATGTCGTTTGGTTGGCTAAATTCATTTGCATTCTCAAAAAGACTGTTGATATTACATAATATAACGGAAAATTCTATTATTTCTTAAACTTAGATTGGGCCAATATAGATCAAATAATTTGAAATCACAAAGGACCCCGCACTTTATCTATATAAAAATGGCGTTCTGTCAAATTTCCTGAATTTCTGGTATATTATAGAACTCGACCTAATGATCAAATATGCCAAGTCCTAATTCGATCCTATGATCAGTTTTTGAGATACAGGATGTTGAAGTTGAGAAATGCCCCCTTTCCATCTACCCATATCTCCAAGAAAAGACAAATGAATCAGAATTTTCTGCTAGCAGTTTTTCAGTTTAACCTTTAGGTAGAAGAACCATGTACAGAAGCAACCAAAGCTGATCTTTATCACAGGGTGATTCACATCTGAATTATTGTGTTATTTTAAATTTTTAAATATCGATACTACAATTTGATAAAAATTAAAAAATCGAAACTATCATTCGAAATGTTCTTCTTACATGAAATTGATTCATTTCATGTATTGATTATACATGATTTTTCGTGAATGCACAAAATGTCGTAACGGTTCGTACCGAGTAGTTTTGAACATAACTTTTTTGAGGTTAGATTTTTCAATCCAAATTTGATGTGAACTTGAACATCATTCAATTTCACACCAAAAAGGTACTCTTGGTAAAACTCGATACTGTGTTCCGTTTTCGGAATATTTCGATTTGAAAATGATGAAGTGGTAACTGTTGCTGGTATAAAGCTATGTATTAGAATGAGTATTATGAAAAATCATCACCTATTTATTGAAAACCGAAAACAACAATACATTTTTGATGCAAAACTGATTCAACAATAAATCACAAGAATAACATCGAAACAGATTTGACTAAGAACATGGATTACACAGTTTGGTTGTATCTTGAGCAGAAAGTCTATGCTACATAGGTAAATTCACGTCAAGGGTTGTGACACATAATTGAACATCACTTAAATGACTCAACAGCTGATCCTCAACTGTTCAGAAGAATAATACATTCTTAAAAAAAGAATATAGAATCGTGTATTCCTCGAAACGTAGGACATTTTGAACACTTTCTCTAACTGATTCAATATTTCATGTTTCTAGTCAAATATCTCTTAATTTTCTACTTATGATTCTTTATTGTTCCATCAATAACTCCAGTACAAGAATAATTTTATTGTTTTTGAACCTGAATAAATAGGTAATTGAACTCAATAAAATTGAATGACGTTCAAGTTCATATCATATTTGGATTGAAAAATCTAACCTCAAAAGAGTTATGTTCAAAACTACTCGGTACGAACCGTGTAACTAGCGTGTCAGATTTCAAGAATTATCCATACAAAATTTCAACACAATGTTGCCAGTAGTTTCGGAATAATCGTGAAAAATGTGTAAAAAAATAATTTTTTCAACACCTTGTATCATGAAAACGGATGCCGTTACAACATTTTTTCACTGAGCAAACCCAACTTATTTCGCAATGTTCTACCTACCCTAGCAAGGGGGTTAGGTTTTTTTGAAACACCCTGTATATATAGGTGATAAGTTCGAATGCTTATTGAGTTTTTTCAATAATTGCAATAAACAGGATAGGAATTTGGTGAACCGCAGACGATGAAATCTTATCATGAATTATTTCCGAAAATAGTAATATCGAGAATTATATAGAAACAATCAGGACTTCCGTTCAACACGAAAATGTTTATCTTAAACCTATGGAGTATTGTATTCCCATGTATTGTGTATCATCTGAAATATGAAAATATCTATACAGGGTGAATTAATCATCAAATCTGCTCTCTCATCAGTTCTTCTTTTCTTGAATTGCAAATTAAATATTCAAATACATCAGATGTTAACCAAAAAGTCAAAAAACTTTGATTTTGATAAAGAAAAACACCTTTTGTCACTGTTAGTATAAAAGCTTCACGTTACTGATGTGAGTTTCAACTATAGATTTGTGAAAGTTCTTCTCAGAGTTCCATATTTCAAATATTTCGGTAAATATTTCAATTTCACTGGGTTATAAGTTACTTCTAGTAGCACAGAACAAAATTGATAAGCAGCTTTAGTATTATAAAGCCAAAAGTAGAATTCCAGTATAACGCGTTGAGAATTCGAAATTTTCGCGTTATTCACTATTGTTCTACTGGAATCAATTGATAGTTGGTAAATAATTCTTTTAAATAATTTTGAAGAGTAGGTATACAGCGTGTCTCACTTTAAACGCCTCCCCTCCCTTTATATCTCAGTTATTAGTCGTGCGATTCGTACCAAATTTGGACCGGAATGAATAACCATCAATATGATCAGTTTTCCAGAGAACATCATTTTGGACAGTACCGTATGTTTTCATTAAAATAAAAATTGGTAGATTGTGTATTTATTATTTTCTTGTCTCCTTTTTTGATGCCAGCTAAAAATAAGTCCTTATGTTATGTTATGTTCTGCATATTACTTAGGATATAACTTCAAATCTAGCAATATCAAAATGATAATAGATATAATTATAGAACATCACATCAATGATTTATTAATGATCAGGGTAAATTTTCCGATAAAATCTGATCACCTTGCCGATCACGCTAATATATCTGGGGCATAGACCCCAGCGAATATGAGCCTCGAATACCATTGTGTTTTGTGTGGTATAAATCTATGGAAAATCGTTATTTTGCCAATGAATATAAACTTTGTAGCGCTTTCATGGCACCTTCGATTGTATCGGAGTCTATTATAAAAAAGTTTTTACGGCATTTTCAGTTTTTACACATGCAACACTTAACACGCGAATGAATCAGTTCGATTTGAATTGTTTATAGGTAGTGTATGAAAGCACAACCGGCCGTCGAAGAATAGTACCAGCCAGAGTGACATCAGATTGACGTCATTTTGGTCACAAAATCACGAAGGGGGCATTCTAAAAATACGTCTGAAGAACCATATAATGACAGTAACAAGACGTCACATTTTTATGTCGAAATGGCGTCTCAGAATGACTTATAAAATACGGAAAAAAATCTTCAGGTTTATATACGGTATGAAGTAGTTTGTATATGTTATAATCTGGCCAGAGACATAGTGGCACAAAAATGACGAAAAAAGAACGTTTCATTTATATGACAAATACATATTCGTATGGAAATAGTCATCACATTAGTAGTGAGGAGTAAAATGTGAAAAATAACAGATAAACACAAATATATACATATAAAATGTATGCAACTTTTTTTTATGTTCTGGTTCCCACGAAAAGGGATATCCTGTAATGTTCAGAGAACATCGTGAGAACCAAGGGCAATAAGGTAGGAATTGGTGTTCTTCTCAAATTTCTGGAGGTTATATGCCTCGGGGAACACCTCCCTTGGAAATGTGTAACAGAGCCTTTCTGTTCGTTGGATGAACGAGTCTTTGGAAAGAGATGTTCTGCAGGTCTCCAAAGTGACCGCGAAAGGGTGCGAAGCCTCAACAAGGGTTAATCTCGCGGGGACTGCCAAGGGAGGAACAATTGTTGATATTTCATCATCCATGAAAAAATATCTATAAAATAAAGTCAGATCGCCAACTTTTCTACGGTGTTCCAGAGAAATGAGTGAGTTCGTGAGCAAGGCATCACCCACGAGACGAATTGCCCTTCTTAGGACAGAATCCAACAGTTTCAGGGTATGTTTGGGTGCTGCACTCCAAATATGGGAACTGTATTCCAGGACAGGTCGGACCTGTGCCTTATAGATCATAAGCTGCTGACTGGAAGTGAAATAGCTCCTGGCCCGAAACAGAAAACCAAGTTTTTGGGATCCACTTCTAGCAATTGATTGAATAAAATCACATGTTGAAATAGTTATTTTTGTATCTAGAGCGCGAAATGCTACTTTGGTGATCGAGATTTGATTTTTTAACGGGGCGTAGCCGAGTTGAAAAAATAGTCGAGATGATGAATTCATGTTCAGTCCACTCGCCCATTATGAACAAAAAAACAATAGGGGATCATCGAAAGGGTCAAACCAAATATAGGTACCTATATTTCAAGTATCTCTCATTGGTCGAATATTCACTTTGAGAGAGACATAATATGTTCGAAGGAACTGTAATTGTAATTGAATCATTCCCAAAGTTTGAGGATGTTCTTCTGAATCGCAATGTATATATCGCGGATTGAGTAACATATACGTGTTGTCTCACTTCTAGACACTCCCTTGTTTGTACGTTCGATATGGGGGCGCCTTTTTCAATCCGAAGATGGTAATTATATAGACGTCACTTATTCTGACTTGACATCTAACAAAAGATTTATTTCCATTCCAACGGTCTCATTTGAATATGGTTTCGAGGACACCTTTGAATAGATTGTATACTGAATCGTCACATATAGGGATATAGGGATATTAAATGATTCAATTCAATAAACAAACACTGGTTGGTATGTTGTTTCAAAGATATATTCTCATCAAAATGATCATTATTTGATCAGATCAACAAAATGTTTATAGTTGAATCAACATCGACATTATTTTGGATCGACATACTGTGTTTTTGAGAAAACCATATATTTTGTGGATTCAATTAGACTACATTCTTGATTTGAACAAGCTGCTTCCGTGAAATAATCATGTATCTGGTTGATTCAACAAAAAATTGCTCAGTCCAACAACAATAATTGAAGCATAAATAATTTGTTGATGCAACAAATCCTTTTTTCCGTGTATATGTTTTTTCTCGAGGTGCTCCAACTGACTTTGGATCGACTATACCAAGAGCGGTTTTTTTTTTGGTCTAATTTTGGAAAAAACGTGGGCTATGAATATCGTGGTGAATCAGAATCACAAATGGAACACTGATCATCAGTTTGGAAGGTGATTATGAGGTACAAAAACAATATAAGAATTAAGTCAAATCAACAAATCTTGAAATTACTTCAATTGTTCTGTGATAGGTATCTTTGTAGGAGGGAATTAACAAATGATAATCAAGGAAGTCCCACTATTATAAACGTATCAAATGTAAACGCATAAAACCTAAGTACCCATTGTGTTCTCTTCAATTGTTTATGCCATCATCGCCATTTTTCCTCTTAAAATGAACGAACTATTGAATATGAATTGCCTGTATTTCTAATTTCGGAAGTTGCTATTTTGGTAATCTATCAATAATGATTGCTCTCCATTTTTTGGTTTTGTTTGAGTAAGAATTGATCTCATTGTATATTCATTCTTGAACACAGTAGTTATCACTATAGAAACTTATCATTAAACACGTCCGGAGGTATCAATTTTCTTCTTCTTCAAACATTTTTCAATCAATGACTATCGATTGAATTTCTTATCAACTGAAATGTCGGATATCGATTCGCGTCAATGTGCGTTGGCAGTTTTAAACAAAATGACCACTCGTTTTTTATCCTGATCCCAAACTTTCATCTGGTATATTAATTCAGGATATATTTTAGAAAAATTCAGATCTGTTCGCCCTTTGTTATTATAGTTAGAAGAACCATCAACCGTCCGATAGTTGGGTAATAATGATGAGATTTAAATTACATCCCATCGGGATCGTCCAGCGATTTTTTAGGGCCTGTGATCATTTATGGAATTGATTATAGGTAATTTTGTTCGATAATTTTTAAACGCAATTATTTTCTCGTTACCGTAGAAAGATTCGCGTCATCGGTAATAATGTTCAAACTTATCGTTATTTAATTGACATATTCTCGATAGATCATGTCATTTTTCAATTCTAGATGTGGATGTATAATCGAACATGTACCTAAAGGTTACCTGAATATAGGGAATGCATTATACACCTACATGAAAATAGGAAAGAATACTCGCATTTCCTTTGCTGCTATAGAAAATATGCTATCAAAAGATCTCGAAAATATTATTCCTGCATATAGGAACAACTAACAATAGTGATATATTCTCTATCTTCTTTTGAAGCATTATGTAGGTAAGCTTATTGCGGAAGCCAGCATGACCATGGTCTTTGGCCTCTAGGTTTCAGACATTTCTTGGAAATGAGCCAAAAATACTTCTTCTTTATTTGGAATTTTCACTTTTTTACTATTGCACCATTCAATAAATCCCGTGTAGTGCTTCCCATACCTTTCTTAAAACTTCGTTGGCAATAACTCATCTGTATCGCATCATTCTGTATATAGCTGGAAGTTTTTCATCGCAATTCCACTGAATCGAAGATGACAGTAGCGCTCTGTCTGTTACTCTGAGAATTACACTAACTAATTTGTGTTTTGATTGAGATGACAACAATTATAACTATAACAATCAATTATTATTATTCAATATTTCTTCATTTTCACAATAAATAGTGCAATTTGATGGATGATTTTGCGAGAATATTATATAAATGTTTAGGGTGAATCACGCATGCACGCTCGTAGAAAAACCAATTAGGGTTCTTTCCATAACCATGGTACACAAAGATGAAATTAATTCAATAACCAAATTGCAAGCCACAGACTATACATTTCCACAACATCAAATCAACTAAATCAAAAAGAGAAAACGATGCTTTTGTTTTTCAAAATTTTGCGTCAATTTATATTGTCATAACTTTTCTCCATTTCTCACAACTAACAACTTGCAGAGAAATTCAATAAAAATGTTCAAATTGTGCCATTTTGAACTTTGGGTCCATGGATGATTTACTTCAGGACCCAAAGGTTTAAAATACCTGCGGACAGGCTATAGTAAATCTTTCATTCCGGAGGGTGTGGAATAGGCAAATCACCTACCAAGAAAAAAAGGAGTAAAAAATAACCGGTAAATTCAGTCCCACATTCGTATGTAAGTGAAACTACTCGAGTAAATTAGAGGAATAAGGAAAATCTTTCCTTTTTATTGATGCAAATCCCCTGTTTTTCATCACCGGTTGATGATGAGTTCGGTCCCAACAGGTGTATATAGCAGATTGAATAAAATGTTCTATAATCTATCCTTTTGCCTTTTAATCCTCGGTATACCTAAATTCCCTCCCTACCACGATATTGGGGTGCTTCATCTCTATTCGTAGAAAGAAGTAATTAAGAATTATATGGTAATAAGTATAAATGATATGAGTAGATGAAATTAATCATTTGTGTATTTTTTCCCAGTTAAGTTAGAAGTCGAGTCAAGTTTTATCTGTTACTATGGATTTCAATATTATTTTGAGCGAAAAAGGGAAAGAGTTATTAGTTATAAAAAACTATAAGTATAGTTTTCAAAAATTATTGAAAAGTGGTGAAAAGCGGTGGACTTGCATAAATAAAAAGTGTAAATCATTTGTGCTCAGTATGGGTGAAGTGGTCAATATAACTATTAAAAAGCATGTAGATGAGCATTGCCATTTTGCGAATATTGAACAGTTGAACCGCCAGATTGTAAGCAATTCTTGCAAAAAGAAGGCAATTGATGATTTATTAGAGAAACCTGCAAAAATCATTCGCCGGGAACTTCAAGACAATCTGCCTACAAATTCAACAATCACCAAGTCAGACATTGTTCAAATAAAGAAGAATTTGTACAATGCTCGTCGAAAACTGCTTTCACGTTTTCCAACCAGTGTTCAAACTTTCGACCTTCAGAGAAGAAAGCCCAACAATGGAACATCCAGAGGTGAACAATTTTCACTCTTTAAGGATACAGTTGAAGAAATCGATGTATATTTTCTTGCAAATCCAAAATTGAGAATCTCGTAAAGTAACACAAATGAATTTAGATGGCACATATTCAACTACTATCGTCAATAGGCGAGTGGGCACTCAAATACATTTCAATTTCACTTCATTTTATAATTTTTCGGTCGATTTTGAGGTGTCAAAATCATCAATAATGCCACGGTAATTTGCAAACCGCCAGAAATTTCTCGGGATTATGAGTTACTAAGTCAGAATTCCGACATGATGAGTTGGAATTGAATAGTCGGAATTTCGAGATACTAAATCGAAATTATGAAAAATAATTGCGATGGCCCTTCAACGCCTTCGTTACTATCTATCTACATCGATGAAAATTCTGAAATTTTGCCCTGTTGAAGTCAGTAGTCAGTGATTGATTGGTATTCGATATAGATACTCTCAATAACGCCAAACGATGAAAACATTCAAATGCATTCCGATACTTATATTCGTGCTCTTACATAATTATTTACTTCATGAGCCGATTTGTTTCTTTATGTTCTTTCTCATATACCTATCTATTATTCATTATACATATGTATAAAACTTGTTCGATAGGTATATATGAAGTCAATCACATATAAAAACTTCAAACTGCTCGGTTCATATCGTGTCAAGATTGAGATTATTTTTGATAATTTCGATCTACCTATAATTATCCTCAGGATATGATGTTTCGAAATTATATCCTCATAAAAAATCCTCATAAAAACGCTCATACAAAGTCCAAAACGCACGCAACAAATATCTATAATGAGACAAGACACACACGTAGCTCAAGAACGGGTGGACTAGAACAAATCGAAGAAATCTAAGTGTCATTTATGAAAATTTATAGTACGAAATTAATGAGGCACATTGAAAAAGATGCCTCGCAACAAAAGCAATCAGGGAAACAATTTTAATGAAGAAAATTCTTTGGCAAACGTTCAACACTCGAATCATTGTTCCAGGTCTGGCGAATTTTAGAATTTTGAGTCAATGGACACAGTATATTATCTTAAAATAACGCATCAATGTCAATTAAATAACCATAAAATACTGTATATACACGTCGGGACTCAGATGTTATGTGAATTATATGGATATATAATATTTTATACTACCTACTTGAATTTGAATTCCACGGGAGCTTTGTTGACAGCAGGGAGTATATAATATCGAAAAGCTACAGCATCATATGATCTCGATAAAGACACTAAAAAATTATTAATAGTTTTTGTTTCTTGATTCATCTCAACATTTTTAGAAATTACAGTTATATTTTCATGACTTCGTCTTCACTATTATCTGTAATTGATATCTCGAACTCGGTAAATGATAAGTGGTTAATTACCTTAGCCTTTTTTAGGAAGCTATTGAATTTATTTCTAGAAATTTGAAATATCGTATTCAAAAGATCATGTTCGATATTTCGATAGATAGAAATCAGGAATAAAAAATTACAGATCTGCATATTTCAATAAAATCAGTTGATGAAACATCGGGTTTCATATATACAGGGTGTCCCATAAGTCATTAATCAAAAGAAGTGTCGTGGTACAAACATTCAACAGAGTTCAGCAACATCTTAGTGACTTCGTAAGCAGTATATGTACAGGGTGTCTGTAAAAGGTCTTCACAAATCATACCACATATTTCCTGGACCAAAATGAGTCGATTTAAGTAAAATTACCTTAGTACAAAGTTGCATCGTTTGGGCTCCAGAGGGCCTTGAAGTTACAATTTTTAAATCGTTTTTCCCATATAAATTCAAAACGGCATATGCGATTTTGCTGAAATTTGGTATATTGATAGAGTTTCATGTGGCAAAAAAAATGGTGTTAACATTTTGTCCGATAATAATACATAGGCGTAGAACTTGATTTTTTAAATGATTGCACCTTTAAAAATTCTACGCCAATGGAAGAAAAGGAGTTTGAGTATGAAATTTAGATTGCGCAACTCATTTACTTTGAAAAAGGTACTCTTGATAAGACTCGATTGCTCTCATGGTTTGGACGAAATTTGCATTTTAGTACTTTGAGAACACAAACAATAATTATTATTAAAATACAAACTTTGTCGAAACCATAAGAGTAAATCGAGTGTTATCAAGGGTACTTTTTTGAAGTAAATGAGTACCCATTCCAAATTTCATACTCAGACCCCTTTTCTGCCATAGGCGTAAAACTTGATTTTTTAAATAATTGCACCGTTAAAAATTCTACGCCATTGGCAGAAAAGGGGTTTGTGTATGAAATTTGGAATGGGTACTCATTTACTACAAAAAAGTACCCTTGATAACTCGATTTACTCTCATGGTTTTGACAAAGTTTGTATTTTAATAATTATTGTTTGTGTTCTCAAATTACCAAAATGCAAATTTCGTCAAAACCATATGAGAGCAATCAAGTATTATCAAGAGTACCTTTTTCAAAGTAAATGAATTGCCCAATCTAAGTTTCATACTCAGACTCCTTTTCTTCCATTGGCGTAGAATTTTTAAAGGTGCAATTATTTAAAGAATAAAGTTCTACGCCTATGTATTATTATCATCCAAAATCTTAATACCATTTTTTTGCCACATAAAACTCTATCAATATACCGAATTTCAGCAAAATCGCATATGCCGTTTTAAATTTATATGGGAAAAACGATTTAAAAATTGTATCTTCAAGGCCCTCTGGAGCCCAAATGATGCAACTTTGTACTGAGGTAATTTTACTTAAATCGACTTATTTTGGTCTAGGAAATATGTGGTATGTTTTTGTAAAGACCTTTCACAGACACCCTGTATATACCGGGTGTCCCAGTATACATGTTCCAATGGATCATCTCAGCGATTTCCAAAGGTAAATGTTTGAAAATTTTCTCCAATTTGTTCATGGAACCTTCAACTGAGAAAAACAAAAATTGCAAGTCACTTCTGGTTGCCAAATTCAGAGCCAAGCGTGTATTTCTCTCTGTATGCACCTAGGGCATTCCGACGATTATTTTCGCATTTTCCATGAAACAGTATCATATTTAATTCCTCTTGATCAGTGAAGTTTCCACCATTTTAACATTCATGCATTCTTGAATGTTAGTTTCTCTAACGCGCACACAATTATTGAGAATTATTAATTGTCAAAGTTTCAAACAAAAAATGTATTCAAACGTTTCCATGGCACACTGAGGTTTTCATTTAAGAAATATTAATCATTTTCCCAGTTCTACTACAATTCTAATAATTTGAAATTTGACGTTCTCTTCATCATCTCGAATGCAAAATCGTTAATAAATTATCAATTGTTATTGAAGTCGAAATCAAGATTACACAAAATATCATTTCTTACTGCAATTCTTCCAATTTTAATTTTCTGTTTTCTCCATCAAGTCAAATGTAAGATAAAAAGTGTGATACATCGTTGGGAAGCTAATTTTGAGTAGAAATCAAAAATTGCAAAAAATATACAGGATGCTATTTGAAATAAAAAAGTTAAAGTCGCTTCCGGTCAAACCGAAAGTGACTTTCAATTTTTGTTCTTCTCAGTTGAAGGTTCCTTGAACGAATTGAAGATCATACAATTCTTAAATTTGTATCTCAAGAAATGGTTGAGATAATCTATTGAAACATGTATACTGAGACACCCGGTATACATATAAATGCATGATAATGTTGCGAGTCACTTGATATGAACATAATATTTCTTTCATATGAATGTCAAAATCCTCGCCAATCTCTTGGGAAGTTTTGGACTTCTCTTTCAGCATCATTTTCGAGCCTATTCATGATATATCTAACGCTCTAACGGTTTAATAGTAAGTAGAATGTGTTTTGTTACACTCCATATATTTATTTGTATCAGACTATGAATCTTCACTGCCACAATGATTTCATAAAATGATAAAGTACAAACACACATACACACATACTTCATTATTACTCGAGCACAAAAAAATATTTGCAGATTATATACCATAACCTTAGCATGGTCGCAAGAAGATATCATGTCATTTAATCAATTTTTAGGTTAACCGTTCTAAAACTGGTAGGTACTTGGTATCTCCGAGATCAAATAATCACAGTGAGAGTTTGAGTTGACAATCAGTTATGTGCTCACTCCCATGAAGAAGTAATTATATTGTGAAGAAGACGGTACATGAATGTGGATGATTATAGAAAACGCTACCGGAGTCAAGCGGGATATAAACACAAATATTAAAATGTCATCTGAAAGGAGAATATAGTCGCACAATTATTGAACAGAACAATTTTCTAAATCTTTCTCCGTAATAATTCTAGTTTAATAATAGCGGAAACTGCAGTGCGGAAAAAGAAAAGCGCTCCTGTAGATATCTACCGGGTGGTCAGTTTAGGAGAACTGACATCCCTGCAGGTGCCTGCAGCTTTAGAAATGATAAAGAACTTACCACCCTTGTGAAATCTTTAGGTTTTGATCGAACTTGATGAACTTTTCTTTCTTTGGTAGATATTTAAAATGCATATTATTCGTGACAACCTACTATAATTTTTATTGGCTCAAATTCGAAGAAGTAGATACTATAAGGGATTCTGGCAAAACGAAGCATGCACATATTTTTCGAATGATTGAAAAAGTGTAACTAGTTTTTTTTTCAACTACTAATCATCGATGAGGACCACTAAAGATATATGTGCATATTATTTTCATCATTAAAAAATACATATAGTTGAATGAATTATAAATCATTTTAACACCCACACCCATTATTTTATAATGATGAAAATCGTTTCAGTTATATTTTGGGTGATCCTTAATAATAATCTGTGTGAAAAAAATCGTTATGAACATTTTACAGGGGTTTAAAACGACAGAAGAAATCTGAGCAGAGTTTCTTAAATTGAAAGAAATTCATGCCAAATTTGTATATTTTCCATATTTCGAAACTGAAGTAATGACGTCATCAAGCTATTATTTCCAAGAAGCGTACCTGTATTTTGGCGTATTTGAAAATAGCTAATTCTCTGATCAAACATTTGTTGTCGAGGGGGTGGTATACATTCATTATTCCAGATTTTTTGTGATTTTTTCTCCTCGTTTCTATAAAATGAAAATATGAATATTATTTCAATACACGTGTAGTAAGGACAAATCAGATGATTTGCCCCATAATGTCACTGCGTTTAGGGAAATTTTCCTATCAGAGACCCTAAAAAAAATTCACTAGCTTATCGGTGACAATTTGTATTGAAAAAGGTTTGAAGAAGAGAAATAGAAGTATATAGAAAAAATATCAAATTTTCACTTAGCTTTGGACGTTTCGGGAACGAATCTGCTCCCGTTTTCAACATAAAAAATGGATATTTGTATAGCAAATTCGTATTCTTCTTGACAATTCTCAGTTCTCAGTGACAATTGGTGACTTTGGCAATCAAATGAGTTACAGGATGTCTTTATTAATTGTTCTCGAATTTACCATCCTTCTGAACGGAGACAATAGCATTGCTTCCTGTTCAGTTGATATAGATAGAATATGGTATTCACTACTGAAATCTGAAAATGGTAAATTCAAGATCAATTAATAAATATCCATTCTTCATGTTGAGAACGGGAGCAGATTCGTTTCCGAAACGTCCAAAGCTAAGTGAACATTTGATGTTTGTTTTCTATATACCTTCATTGCTCTTCTCCAAACCTTTCTCAATCCAAACAAACAAACAAAATTTTAGAACAAATTTGTCCTTACTACACGTATATTGAAATAATATTCATATTTTCATTTTTTAGAAACGAGGAAAGAAAATATCAAAAAATCTGTGGGATTTCACCAGAAAAAAAGGAAAATTCTCAAATTCTTTCTCGTTCGATCCTTCCTTCTCTCTTTTTTTTATCATTCGAATCTATATTGTTCAACGAGTTTCTTTCCCAATTTTCGATCTTTTTCATTTCAGGTATTTGAAGAAACTATTATTTCGTTTATATTTTTTTGCAACATCTAATTTGCCTGTACTACACATATTGAAATAATACTCATATTTTAATTTATAGAAACGAGGAAAGAGAATCCCAAAAAAACAGTATTCACTATATCAATCGCCTACGGAGAACAAATTCCGTACAGTAGAAAATTATAAATTCGGGAAACTGCCAAACGTATTCTTTTGTTTCAGACGCGATAACCCTTTTTCATGCGAACATATATCGGCAAATTTTAACCGCTTCCGTGGTTTCCCCCAAAACAAAACATCTTTATTGTCCGAAAAACGAGCAATTCGTACGCAAAAGTGCACCCGAGAAACAAACGTTTTTATGCGTCCAAATCCGATTATGGCAGAGCCTACTGCACATTTTACAGCCATTCAACTTGTCATTCACAACGTATCGTGTATCGTCAATTATATTTTTTTCATTAAACAGGAGCCAGGAGCGCAAAAAAATTATTCATCCTTATAGCAACTGCATTTGAGT
The DNA here is from genome assembly GCA_918026855.4 of Phaedon cochleariae. NCBI lineage: Eukaryota > Metazoa > Arthropoda > Insecta > Coleoptera > Chrysomelidae > Phaedon > Phaedon cochleariae. The sequence goes on from OU896717.1 coordinate 30,861,916, forward strand.
CCATATGGGCAAAATGACATGTCAATCATGTCATTATTGATTATGCGATCATAGATGAATAGAAAGTCAAATGGTGTTATCACTTCCTATCTCTCGATATCGCCTACTTTGTAAAAATAGCGAGATATGGGAGAATCTTGCTAAATTTCCGAAGTTTCAAACCAAATTTACAGGCATCATGACACATTAATTTGAGTTCACATTATCATTTTCACAATTTTTTGTTCAAATGGAAACGGTGCTTTATATTTTCGGCATTCAATGCTGAATTCATGAACGACACGAAGTCCTAACCCAAGAAAATCCTGAGATAATAGTTTATTGACACACTTTTGGTACCCACATAAAATAAAACGAATGTTCGGATTTTCAAATAATCCTCACACTGTGCAGCAGTCATCAGTCCATGATGAAAGCTCAACTAATAATATAATATCAATACCTGCTCAATAAACTACTAATGCTTTCAATTTATAATAATTCTATTTGAAATTTGAACAAAATCATAAATATGCCGAAAATATAACACTCGTGACAAATATGTCAAGATCATGATGTTTCCGCACGGATTATTTGTTGCTCCCTGTCTCCAGATCCTTCTTATCAGCTATTATTGAATTCGTGCATCATCAACGGGACTCTTCAGGTCCCGATAGAAGGAAAACACATCCTTGAATGTCTAGTTGGACTTCATAATAAGATTCGAAACGCATTTTGATATTTTTCAAGTAATTGTCCATCGTTCACGCCATCTATCATCGAATATGAGAACCCCACGTTTGGAACTCGCATTCAATTGTCCATATCGAGAGCTAGTCTGACGAAACATTTGAAGAGTGGGCACACCAGAGAAATTATAAACATCTCAACTCAATGCGATCCATCCTCTACTTCGATTTTGTTAATATCTTTCAACGTCAACAGCATGCTTTAAACCGAGTGTCCTAGTAGACACCTGTTACATTGTGAACTATCTCATTCATTTCAGAATATATATACCAATCTGAAATGTTTTCGAATTGATAGAAACACGAAAACTTGTTGTTTATTAGAACTGGAAAAATATCAATTGAATGTCAGTTCATCCAGATGTCACTAATACTTTCTGATTTCAAATAGCACCCCGTGTATATTCTTTATACCATGGGCGTCATTAAGAGGGGGCGGGGCAGGGAAATTGCCGCCCTGCATCATTTTCTACGAACCTAACCTAACCTAACCTAAAGAAGCAAATGACAAATTTTCCTATAATATAGAAATTGGCGCCTTCATCAATATGACAATGTCAACGCTTAAAAAATTATTTACAAGACTGATGAGTTATTTGCCGCTATAAGTGATAGTTGTTGATCCGGATGACATAAAAAAAAGTGAGTGAATTAGGGAATCTCGAAATTACTTCCCTTAATTGAAACGAGCCAGTATCCCTAGCTTGATAAAAGTCATTATCACCACTCAACTAGTGGTTGACATGATCTTCAACCGCACTGAGATATTTGCATTTAAAGAAGCTATAAGAGAAAATCCCAAAAATCTGGAGAATATCTCCATCTGCTTGGTTAACCTACAGACAGTATTTGAAATACTTTTGAATTGCTCTTCATATTGTTATCAGATCATTTTATATCAATTACAACAAACTGAGAACGTGAAACTGGATAATTTATAATATAAAAATGTAATGGTTATTGTTACTCTGAATGAAATCTGTTAGCATCTAGCAACTAGATGCGCTACTGCTCAGTGGAATGTGCTTAGATCAGAGCCTATGACAGACGTGTGTGAAGACCGCCTCATACAGTGTTCGGCAGGCAGGCGAGTTAAGAGCAAGTGTAAAACCCTTGTCCATGTCATTTTTTGAAATCTTCTAAAATCTATTCTGCGCAAATGAAGGATTCTTCAGTTAATATCAAATCGTGAAAATATAATTTTTTATCTACCTATATGAATAATATATTCCATTAGAACAGGTATACCGCGGAAGACAATATATATAACTATATATATTATTAATTATACGAGCCGATAGTGAGATATAACTGTTTTCTACAGGATGTTTCGAAAAACGCTGCCACTAAATCAGACATCTATGCGTTTGTGGATCAATGATGTTTATTGATACTTTTTCTATCAGTTTTCACAAATACTATTAAATTTTTCGAATGTTTTTCGAAACATTTTGTACATAGTGTTCGCACTATTCGCTATAAAGTTTGTTGAAATCGAAAAGAAATTGAAGTGAAAATCAACTATTCAAATTTGCCGCCATCTATTGGTCACGTGACATAAATGTCAAAATCAAATCAGAGGAGTAAAACAACTTTTCGATATTCAAACAAACTTAATAGCGAACGCTGCATTTTATTATGTTTTTTGTTTACCAGCCGCAAAAAGTTCCAGTAACTAAGTCTTTTTTACGTTACCATTACAGACAATTTTTCGTCAACAGGCAAATCAGAAGCCGGTATGCCACCGTTCGGCAGGCCAGAAAACGATCTGAGTAATGATCGATTAGTTCACATCTTGAACGACGGAAACCCCTTTCAGCACATGAAACCTCACCAACAACCTGAAGACAGCCACAGCAATGAAGACTCGAAATCTCCTCACGGGTGTACGAGCCCGTTTTCGAGAGACTCTTCATTGAACAAGAGACTGAAAAAATACGAAAACGACGACATCTCTCAAGAAAAAGTCGTCAGGATCTATCAGGAAGAGCTAGCCAAACTCATGGGTAGAAGGATGGAGGACATGAGGAATCAGCGGGAAGGCAATTTTCCTGGGTAAGTGTCAAAACATCCACCTAACAACCTCTTGAAAAATACCAATATTTTCCTATTAACCTCGTACTAGGACAGTGCTAAACTAATATGCAGTATTTTCCTTCCCCAACTATTTAGCGGTAACGTCATGGAGAGGACCCAGGATGACATCCGCATAGCCTTGGACGCATATCACCGCGAACTGGCCAAACTGAACCAAGGTCAAGCTCCCAACCAAATGCCAATCAGCCTGCTAGCCATCCAACAACAAGCTTTAGCCCACCACCACCAGCAGCAACAGCAGCAGCAGCAGCAACAACATCACCAGCACCAGCAGCATCCAAACCACAACACCAACGGCGGTGTCCAAGACCTCTCTATTCCCAAAGACAAAATGAAGATGATGAACGGTTGCGCGGACGACAAAGACAAAGACGATGATACGATGTCGCGTCACTCCGGCTCCGCGTTCAGCTTGGTGAGGCCCAAGATAGAACCAGGTACCCAACCCAACACCGGATCTACCGCCTCGAGTCCTCTGGGCAACTCCATTCTACCTCCGATGACCCCTACGGAGGATTTCTCCGCCTCAGCAGCCGCCTCGCCACTACAGAGAATGGCCAGCATCACCAACTCACTGATATCACAACCCACCTCACAACCCCATCACACCTCCAACAACCGACCCCTCAAAGCAGTATTACCTCCCATCACCCAGCAACAGTTCGATCTCTATAATAACCTCAATACGGAAGACATCGTCAAGAGAGTCAAGGAGCAGCTCAGCCAGTATTCCATAAGCCAAAGACTTTTCGGAGAAAGCGTCCTGGGGTTGTCCCAAGGGTCAGTGAGCGACCTGCTGGCCAGGCCCAAGCCCTGGCATATGTTGACGCAAAAAGGCAGGGAACCCTTTATCCGGATGAAAATGTTCCTGGAAGACGACAATGCCGTCCACAAGCTGGTAGCTAGCCAATACAAGATCGCGCCCGAGAAGCTCATGAGAACAGGCGGATACGGAGGAGGTTAGTATTCCACTCTTTTGGGAAAATATACTCGAATTTCAAGAAGATTATTTTGTTGCAGCTTGCACTTCCATCGGCAAACCGATGCCGCCCACTCAAAAGATGTTGTCCGAAGCCGCTGGTTTGCTGAACAAGATGCAAGAATCTCAGCAGAACATCCTGCCTCCCTCTCTTCAGCTAGGGCCCCCTCATCCTCAGCCTCCTCCACCTCCGATGCTTTTGACGCCTCCCGGCATGCCTCCACACCACGCCATGAACCTCCAGAACCACGATCTCATGAAGAAGGCCAATCACAGTCCTCATACGCCTCACAGCATTCCACATTCTCCCATGGGGGGACAACATGCGTCTCTTAGAAACAGCTTGCACCAACATATCTCGCCCAGCGTTTACGAAATGGCGGCTCTCACCCAGGATCTGGACACCCAGGTCATCACTACCAAGATCAAGGAGGCGCTGTTGGCCAATAATATTGGACAGAAGGTGAGAACAGTCATCTGATCTAGGTAACCGTTTCTGTATTTTGATAGCAGTCACGTATACAGGGTGCCCCGAAATTATATCGAAAGATTTCAACAACAGATTGTATGAACAAAAATAGTGAAAAAAGTTCATGTAAACATGGGTCCAGAAATTGCCCCCTGGTAGGTTATAGCAATCTAAAAGAGAGCCTGAGATGATGATTATGTGATTGATTTTGAAACCCTCTATGATAAAATAACCAAATTTTGTAGATGTACCTAACTTTTTATGCCCGATTTGAAAATGTTGAGGATTTTCCGAAATTTCGTTCAGGGGCGTGGGGAATAGGTGGGGCTGGGGACACTTCCTCTTCCAACTTTTTTGTTTATAAAATTTTCGATAGTTTGACCAAGTAATATTGAAAGCTCAACATTTTTACTTGAAAATGGTAAGTACTCTTGTTCAGTTTCGATAGCATTCACCATTTTCGAGATAAATCGATTTTGAAATTCTGCTGGGTATCTACTTTTAATGTTTGATTTGAAATATGGGGGGTGCAATAACGAAAATTTGGAAAAAAAATGAAAAATGGCTTTATTCAAACATTTCATCAATAAATACCAATAAAACTGAACATATAATTTTCCATCAAAAATAAAGTACTGAAAAGAACTAAACATATAAATATCTTGGTGAATGAATTGATGAAAAATTGAAATGGGACGAGCATATAGTGGTTCTACACAAAAAATAACAATAATCATTAGTGCTTTGAGAAGGTGTCCTAAACTCAATCAAAAAATCATGAACATAGTGCTTCATTCTCATATACTCAGTCGCATTACCTATATGATAAACGTTTGGGGATATTGTTCAAAAAATTATTTCAGTAAAATATCTGCTCTTTATAAGAAACGTCTGAAAGTATTGTATCGCCTCTCATTTGATATCCCAACAATTGAACTGTATGCGATAACAAAAAAAATTCATTGGATGAATTATATAAGATAGATGCTCCAAAAGTTTCATGTGATATCATAAACAAAAATTTGAAATCCAATTTTGTTTTGATAAAAAACTTTCAAAATTGAAAATAGTATATTACACACCGGGGTGGGAAGTGATTCTTTCCTGTCGTGAGATCAGTTAGTTAACCGAGACGCAAAGCGTCGACGTTAGCTATAATCTTGAGACAGGAATGAAACTCCCTACCGAGATTTGTGTACCATTTTATTTACAACCATCATATTTCGATCAAAATTAATAAATCTATGTTTCGTTTTGAACATACCTGTATTATTACATGACGGCGGGGAGGGGCGGGAAGTGAGGGCGGGAAGTAGAGGTGTGTAATGTGACACTTCCCAACCTTCAATGACGTTAGTAATGACAACATTACATATATGGTTGTAAATAAACATTTTGTTGCACTTGGACACCCTGTATCTCGGAAATGAAGCATTTTCGGACCCATGTTCTTATGAACTTTTCTTAATATATTGTTAAGAGGAATCTTTCCTAGGCTTTTGTCACCACAACTCTGAAACATCATGTATATCGTTTCCTTTCCTTACAGATATTTGGCGAGGCAGTGTTAGGCCTCTCCCAAGGCTCCGTCAGCGAGCTCCTCTCGAAACCCAAACCGTGGCACATGCTCAGCATCAAAGGGCGAGAGCCCTTCATCAGAATGCAACTCTGGCTGAACGACACCCACAACATCGACAGACTCCAAGCCCTCAAGAACGAACGACGAGAGGCGAACAAACGGAGACGATCCTCGGGCCCAGGCGGCCACGACAACAGCAGCGACACCTCCTCCAACGACACCTCCGAGTTCTACCACTCCAACTCCCCCGGGCCTCCGTCGGCCAAGAAGCAGCGCGTGCTGTTCAGCGAAGAGCAGAAGGAAGCCCTTCGGCTGGCCTTCGCCCTGGACCCCTACCCGAACGTGGCGACCATCGAGTTCCTCGCCAGCGAGCTGGGGCTATCTTCGAGGACCATCACCAACTGGTTCCACAACCACCGGATGCGGCTGAAGCAGCAAGTGCCGCACGCCCTTTCCTCCGATCTCCCGCCCAGAGAGAACGCCGGGGGGCAACAGCCCTTCGACCCGGTGCAGTTCAGGCTGTTGCTGAACCAGCGGCTGCTGGAGCTGTCCAAGGAGAGGATGGGTTTGGGTGGTGTGCCCTTGCCTTACCCGCCGTACCTCACGACCAATACGAACCTGGCCGCCCTGATTAGCCGCGGGCTGCTGCCCACAGGCGACATGGACTTGTCTGCCCTCAATAATGCGGTTAAGGAGCAGATGAGCGGGTTGGATTTGTCGCTGAAACGAGAGCCGGGCGACTATGACGACGACGATGACGTGGAGAGCAACGTGGGGTCGGAGGACTCGAACATCTCCGCGGGCAGCTTGAAGGTACAGTGGCTTTATTTTCTATTGTTGCGACCTCAGATTAAATAGCGATATGAATATATGAAATCGCGAATAGTGGGGATAACTCTGCAGAATCATTGCCAGAGAATTGATATTTTTTAGATATATTTGAATATCTAGTAAATCGGGAATTCTATTTTTTTTTTCATCAATAAATCAACTCCGTACTGTAACATAAGAATTAATCATTCTGTAACGTCTGTGTGAGGTTTGGATTGATTGATTGTTTTTATTACCCACACCCCAAGAAACATATATTTTTATAACAGGGATACATGAACACATAATAATAATGATAATAATATTAAAAGGTTAACTAATGAATTCCACTGGGTTGAAACAAATTCATACTTTTTTCAAGGTGAATTCTGAGTAATCAAATCATGCCAAATAATTTCAATCAGACATTTTCAATATTTCAAAACACGCTTATCATCAACAAAAGTAAGCCACAAAATCAAGACAACCAGTGGACAAAATTGTTATTTACCTGTGAAATATTAGGCTAGGATATTTGTAACTAGCGTTTCTTTACAGATTTGACACTGCCGAATCATATTTATTTACAAAATAGTCTGCTTTAGATTTATAATATCAAATTTTACCTAGTGAATCACCAAAAACTAATCACACAACAGCTGGAAAACCATTAATAACAAGAACGACAAATGACATTTCTTACAATGATTATTGCTCTACTACTAAATTTTGCAGTGCCGCCACGTCCATCTATAAATAATTCATATTTTTATTCTGTTATGTGCCTTAAAATAACTATTGAGTTTATAATTATTAGTACTGCATTCCTGGCAATTATGTTGTTATGGGAGTATATTTATGATTTGAAAGTTTTTCCACTCAAGTTGAATAAGAAGTTTTGTCCGAGAAATATTCCCGAATTATCGATTTGGCAGTGGTTCCACAGAAGTCCTTAGAATGTGATGTCTTTTCTGCAGAAGGAATAAGCAAAATAAATCACTCTTTTCAACTAGTTACTCTGAGATGCCGACAATACTGAGTCACTTTTCGATTGGTTGACCTGAATGATGGCGGTGCATCCACCTAACTTACATTCTCTGCGATTTTTTATTGTTGTTGAGTAATTTCCTGGAATTTTTTTGGACATCGAAAATGGTTATTAAGATTTGATGATTTGAAGGCTGGATTGGTAAAAATAATATGAATGGGTTGATGGAATTGAACTAGATGTAATAACTAAGAGATCTTGGATGAACAAAGTTGTCCCAATTGTCAGCAAGAGCGATAAAGTACTCTGTTTCGGCACACCAGGCCTTATCAGCCGCTTTCGGTCTGCTGAAAAATGGGATGCTTCGGGTATATCACTGATTTTGAAGGATAATGAATTAATATATAGGTATATAGGTACTTTTCCACTATGCAGTCTTATGAAAGATCATAATTATATATTAATTAATTATTTTTTTGGTAATCATCTTCCAATTTTCTGGTTCATCTGCTTATGCTAGGTGGTTATATTCAATTGATTATTTCTGGGATTCTTTCAATAGATTCTAGTTTTCATGGAAATTCACTATAAGCTGTAGGTCCCGCTCTTCCTAACCCCGCAAAAGTTTCGACTTCCGGATAGGTGGTTCCCAACTTCGAAGTGGCAATGTACAAAATTCACAATTTTCTTTTTTTTACTTGAAGGAGGAGCCCAAAGAAGTACCTTCGAGCCAAGGAAGAAGCTCCCGACGGAAACCGGTTGCTCCCCAGTGGGTGAACCCCAACTGGGAAGAGGAAAAGGACAAGCCTAGCACCGGGGACGAGGTGATAATAAACGGAGTTTGCGTGATGCAGACGGGGGATGACTACGGGAGAAGGAATGCGGAGGAGACGGTCAGGATCGAGCCTCAGCCAGTGATGGACCGGTTTGAGGACGACCAGAGTGACGCTTCTTCCATCAGCGAGGACAATGAACACCTGGATAAGGCCGAGGATAAGTGTGATGACGAGTTGGACGAGAACAACGATGAGGAGGAAGCGAAAAACGAGGATAGTGAGAATAAATTACCCAAACACGAGAACGAGGACGAGAGGTGGGAGTACTAAATGGGACTGTCTAGTTACTTCCTGTATTATTAACGGTTGTTGATAGCTAGTGTTAATTTATACGAGCCCGTGGACTTCTTGGGGGAGCTTGGCGGTTAGTTTTGTTGTAAGATAAAAGTAAAGTGCAATCACGAAAAATCGAAACCTTATTATATTTATTGAATCATTGTGATTATCGAAATAGGGCTTAGCGGAAGCACAGTGTATAGTGTGTCCAGTTTTCGCGGTGCTGTGCCACTTTTTTGTGAAACTGAAGATGGCCTTATTAGGTTTTGCATAACTGTTTTCGTTTTCGAGATACAGGGCGATTTTGAAAATTTATAATTTTTGGACCCCCTCTATATCTACGAAGTTTCATAGCAGAAATGTCAAATTGAAATCTCAACCCATACAGAATTTCACGCAGTATCCAGTGGCGTACTCATTTTTTTTCGGGGTATGGTTTTGCAGACTCAAACTAAGGATTTTTGGAACACATGGCACAGGACCGCGAAAACCGCAAGGTTCTACCTCCAAAGATAACTGAGATATCACGCAAAAGTATGGAGAACTGGACACACTGTACTGTGTTTCTATGGCATTCGGTAGGTATACCTCGAATAATTTTGTTGAAAATTTGCGGGATTTTCAGTTGGATTTGTTATGGTCCAATTGACTTTCGAGCTGCGGTGAATTTCTTGCCAATTTTTAACTGTTTTCGCTTATTGGCATCATTTGTTCTCTTTTCATTTTAATTTGTATTTATGTAATTATAATAAGACTGTTACCGTTATTGAATATATGTATAATGTTTAGCTCGATTTCGGGCTGGAAAGCAAAGAAAAATGTTTTGAACATTTTGTGATATACACTTTAATTTTTTATTTTTATTATTAAAATGCAGTGCTTTCAAATTTGTTTAAATTATTGAATGGCCAAAAAATGCAATATCCTGAATACCTACTAGACCTGGATGAACATTTGTATTGTATTTATTCAATTTATCTCGATTGTTTTATAAGGATTTTGATTGCCCTCAGTATCGAGTAGGTATAAAAAGAAATTGCACTTATTTATTCACATTACATTTCATGATTCAAACAATTCCAAACATTCTTCCAAAGTATTGTACATAATAAAGCACATCTCAGAGTCTTCTCAAATAAGGAACAATAATTATTATTCTGTCGGCATTTTGTTTGTCTAGTCTTCCTACAATGGCATCAGGACTAAAACTATTTGTCAAATACGGCCAGTACTGATTTTTTTTAATTTACTGCAAAAAACAACTGAAACGATAGTTCAATGCCTTACTTTCAACAAATGAAAGTTGCTAATCAAAACTTCTTACCACTACTAAAGAAACCTCTTAGATTTTTAATGTTCGATACTTGATTTACAATTACTTATAGTACCAAAATCTGATTTTAGATCTCAACATTACTGGAAAATCTTCAAATAGCTTTAATTTCCAAATATAATGATTAGAAATAAAGTTATGAAAATGCATATCGTTAATATTAAGTGATTTGATACAAATACAAAAGAATCCACCCATAGAAAGAATTTATGAACATATATGCCATAGTTATCATTTGTTTTGCTCCCTTTATGCGGTAAAATATGGCACAAAAGTGTTATTAAAAATTTTCCAAGTGCAATATTTTAACGTTCGAAAGAAAAATGGTATATTTTTTGTGATATACAAAAAAAATTGTATTTCTTCCAAAATGTACTCAATGTAATAACATTGTAAAAATTATGAAAATACGTAAAATTTCGTCAAAATGATGCGATTGAGACATAAATTTAGCAAAAATGTATATTAAATGCACATTTCTAAATAAATAAAATGCATGTAGGTATATAGCATAGATTTTTTTTGCTGTAGCCAAAATATTGAGGTTCTTCTGTTATTTAAAAGAATTTTCTGTACCAAGACATAAAAATACGTAATCATGTTTTTGTTAGTACTGAGAATAATACAGTTGGTATGAGAGAATTTATTTTATTTTTTATTATATTTTATAACTAGAACATCCAGGATCAATGCTTAGAGAGATCGTAGATCTACTTCTCCTTTTTTTTACTGTACATATTTATATCATATCATCTCATGAAAATTTCTAAATTAAAATTTTCTCTGTATTTAATATTGTGTTTTATTGAAACAAAAATATGTAATACCCACATACCCCATGTTATAATCTACAACTATAACACAAGATTGGTTTTTTGTGTGGTCTGTCTGTCTGTACTCTGTGGTAATCATAAATCGATATATCTCCGGAATCCTTTGACATATCGACTTGGAATTTCGCCATCTTATTGTACTCGAAACAGTATCATTTCATTAAAATATGAAGGAAATCGGAAAACTCTAAGGTGGTTTTTCCGGGTTTTTTCGATTTTTCACCGAAAGTTTCTTGTAACCACTCTACAAATCGCAAAAGTGGCCCGATCGATTTCATTTTTTGTGAAAAAAAAAACTATCAGGGAGAGACGAAGCCTATTGAAATTGAGCAGGGTCGGAAAATTCCAAGTGGGTTTTTCGAGGAGATTTTCCGAAACACACGGTTCGCTTTAAAACGACATATCTCCTGAACCAATAGACTAAATCCAAATTTGAAAAATGCACCGTATGCCTCTTCGATGACGCAACAAATTATTATATCACCATTTTTTCGTGCATCCATCGGAAAATGGAAAAACAAATAAAAATCAAAACATCAAAATTTGAAATCCTTTCAATTCAATATTATATCGAAAACAAATGGAAATTTCGAAAATTATCAGAAGTGCAAAGTTATCCACTGGAACATTTCCTACAAATTATTACCCATATTTTTTTTGTAAACCCAATAGTACAGGAAATAAAGTGAAAAATATGAAAAAAAAAATTGAACGACCCATAGGGTACCATGAAGATATATTGAAAAACAAAGATTATCGATAGATGAAGCTCATCGACTTCCACTGAACCATGAAATATTTTTTCCTTTTGTTGATTGGAAGATGGAACAAATTTTATTCTCAGATAATTCCAAATATCTCGAAAACAACTGAAAATATCTGAGAATGTTATAGAACCAAAATTATTCTTTTTGATAGAATCTACTCTGAATTCAATAGTTCGGGAGATACGATGAAAAAACTAAAAAAATCACAAGTTCCAAGATAATCACTTGCCAATAGAAAACAAAACAAAAAACAAAAGAAAGTAGAAAAAGCACACTCGATTGTCTTGATTTTTTTCTCATAAACTACGTACCTAGCTCACTCGACTGTCTGGACGTAGTTTGTGGGAAAAATCTCCAGTTCTCTAACTTTCATAGGGTCGTATACACATCTTTGGTGCCCAATGATATAGTTTCAGTATGAAAATATGCTCATGATATGGTGCCATGGCCTCTACTCCCATCTTACATGAGCAATGATAAAATATCATCTGCTTTTATAGCGTCGTATATAAATTATCTGACCTCTATACTAATCTAATACCTAATGAAAACTACATCTATACTAATCTGATACCTTTCAACTACGTACCTCACTTGTTTTACTGTGTTCCATACATTGTCTGCTAAATATGGAGAAGAAATCTAGTGAGCTGTCACTACTGGTCTGTTCTATAGCTCAGTTGAGTGTATGTTGCCGTATCGGACGAAATGATCTTCACTTTTTTCTAGAAAATTTTCGAAATTTGTGGTTATGTAAGTTGTCAGTGTTAAGAGCTGTCATGCCATCGTGACTTGTATTGTATTTTTTCCTAAAAAAATCTTTCTTCTTCAATTCTCATTGTTCTAATATTCCTTTCGTTAATAGTATTGAAGTAGTTTATTTTGATTGATAATTTGTTACAAAACTCTGTCTCTCAATTGTTCCTACCAGAAAGTGTGAAACCGTCTCTATTAATGTATTTCCAAGTGATATTTCTTTGCGACATAAGTGGATACAGGCTCATTACAAGTAAGATAATCAGAGCCCTGATCAAAAGCTAATAATCGATACTACTGATTCTACCTCTCATTTAATTTAGGTGTTGAACATTACGAAATTGTGGACTATTGTAGTGTCCGTAGCAACCATTTTGAGAAGAAATGATTTATTTCACATCACACGTTTATTATGAACATTCAAGAAAATTTCCTCGAATTCAGAGATGATTTTGTTGACTATAATATACGAATACAAAACTAACTGCACAATCAAAGCTTTTCTATTTTTCCTCTACTTATACTTTTTATGAGAGAGTAATTGTCTTCTATTATTAATTCATCATTATAAATTAAGCTCTGTTTACTACTGAACTCAGATGGAGAAAAATCCCCGCGGTGAATTGCATATACCCACATTTTCGATAGCTCCTCGTCCAACGGGAAACTAAAAGCATGAACTTTTGAACCACCCACATAATTCCCCCGACAAAAGGGAACACAACACTTGAAAGGCATTGTTATTTCGCCGATCACAACACAATATATTTCACAAAACAGTAATTTTTCCGCCAATTATTTTGATGAATATACAACAAAAGAATTCGGGACCGTTTCAAAAACATACGTGAATCACCGATGAATTAACACGAACTGACGCGTTAGTCGACAAGCGATAAAATAATACACTGGCCTCTCTTGGTGACGTCACGAGCTGTTTACGTCAGAGTCTGCTGGCCTTGTTGTATCGGTGGTAACGGCTCAACTCGTTTACGATTTTCAAGGTTATGTAGGTTTGACAGGAAAACAATTGAAATAAGTGTTCCTCGAGTTGACCGTATGGCGGCAATACTGTATCGGTCACAGAAACCTGTAGGTGATTTTCCTTGTTTGAACAGACCAGATACTACAGCTCACTAGATTTTGTCTCTCCATATTCAGCAGACAATGGTTCCATACATATCAATGAGGTACTTTGTATGTCATCAATGTTATTTCCGTATCATTTATTTCAAAAAAAAACTCATCGCCCATGGAATGTCAAATTTCAAGCAATGACAGCTCTGTCTAATAGATGAGCATTACTTGACAGGAAATCAGATGGCTACAAGACGAAGAAATCGAAAATGCCGCTGTTATCTATTATAGCCGTAGAAAAAATATACTGTATAACTTGCACGGAATAATGCTAATTTCCTACTCGAATGATTACAGCATTCGCCTATGGCTCATGCTGCAAACTTCATTCTCGTAGGAAATCACTATCATTCCGTGCTCGTTAAACAATATACCTATTGTTTCTTCATCACAAGTTTTTTTGCCTAAAAAGAACTTTCAACACAACTTCTTTCCACACAACAAATTTCTCCTACCTGCCGAACCATTATATGCAAAATTGTAAAGAGACTATTAAAAATAGTATCCATCACTAACACGAGATAGCTGGCGATTCAAGATTCAATGATATACTATGTTTGGCACTATTTTTCGGTAATAAAAAATATAAGTTCGTTTCAAGATAACCTGGGGATTTGGAATAGCAAAATATCCCTAGGTAGAAATAATTATAGTTGAAATAAAATTACTGAATTTATAAGTTGATTTTTGGATTCCAGGACTGATACAACCTATGTTGAATATGAGAATACTTTTTGGTAACTATATGGTTATTGCTAGGGATGCCCTTTTAACTCAGTGATGATGGGTTTGGGTTCAATCAGAAGTTGAACAAAGCGCCACCCACCTCATATTATAACCCAAGCATAACTGAAAATCTAAAGTGGGAAATGAGATCTAAAATCAACTCGTAATTGGAAGTGAAACTAAAATTCAATCCGGAAAAACTACTGGTGTATGTAAAATGATACCCTGAATCTAAAAATGGAAAAATATACAGGGGGTTCCATTTGAAAATCAAAAGTTGGGGTCACTTCCGGTTAGACCGGAAGTGATGGAATAATTTTTTTTTCGTCAATAAATGAACAATATGGTATAGTTGCTACCCACCAAATTTCAAATTTCGATCTCGAATGATTCAGAAGTTACAGCACACCTCTGTATATACACTGTTGATGGCTTTTGTTGTGCTATAGTTCCGAAAAATGAGTCACCGTCTCCGATAAAGAACTGCAAGTCCTTTTATCTTCTATTCGACTTCGCGGTTACGTATATTACTAAACAACCATTAAATTCGCAATTTTTTGAAATCAAATCACAGAATTAGACTGACAGAAGTGACATCAGATATTTGATGATGATAAAGATGCCTACAACGCAGGTGTCCCTACTGTTAAAAACTTGAAATTTCACGTCAATAATTTTCAGATTTCAAAATAATGTAATATCTTCTCAATATTGATTCGTCCTATCTTCTGTCACAGAAAAAAATACTGTATTTATTATACACGGTTTTTTGTCTTCCTCCGCTACGCGTAGGGAGACAACACAACCTGGACCTAAAATCTACAACTTTTTTCCCTTGTATAATAAATAACTATTTTTCGTATCCTCATTCGTAAAATATTACTGGTTGAACATATCTATTTCGATATCCCCACTGACATCAGTTAGCGAAGTCAGCAACTGACGATTTGTTCACTGAGAAACCTGAGATAATAATTAAAGAATACATGAGATCTAAATAATTTTATAGTGAGCGTTCATATATTCCGTTACAGAGCCAACAATGAATAAGCAATAAATGGAAGCACTGCTTCGCCAATATTGGCGTGTAGTCGGACAGCGGGTAACTTTTTTGTGATTTCCAATTGAAAAATGTCAATAGCGTTCCAATAATAATAGTTCCCTGGGGGTGTGGTATTACTCAAAAAGTGATGGCGCATTCATTTTTGTTGGATACTCGTGGTGGTTTATTATAAATGTGACAATTACATTGAAAAAAATATTCCTAATCACCTTCACAACTCCACCAAGCATCCACCGATAGAAATTATTACTGTGGAGAAGAAACGAACAGTGGTGCCGTTAAATACACCCCATATAAATACATAATTTGTTCCTCACTCTAGTTCATCGCAGTAGCTCAGATAATTATAATATGTAAAGAATACATAACGTTTCCAGTGAAAGTGTCTACAGAAAAATGAAAGTTTGCCGATTTTCTTACGGTGGTCCAATCATGTCGAAGTCATAGAGTGGAGTATCACCAACCTTATAGTGAAAAGCGAGGTGAAAAGTTAGTAACTTCGAGAAGATATGTAAATAGGCATCAAAATTAATGTGATCGGTATCATCGACAAAACTGATGTGTCGCGATCTTCATGCATAATTTCAAAGTATTAAGTCATATTCCTTTATGTTGGTGAAAAAAATACGGATCTTCAACATTTCTACCTACATTTTATTAACATTTTGTGTACAATTTCAGTATTTTACAATGTAACATACACATTTCCCATCTATAGTTATTGAAAATTTGTAATTCAAGTACTAGTTTGTGTGTATACATCTTATTATGCGAATAATTTCAACATTTACAACGTAGTTTGAATATTCGAAGATTTTAAATGTTCTTCTGAATACTATACCTATGTATATTATAATGAAAACAAATAGTTTGAAACTCAGTCAAGTGGGTGTTTACATAGGTACAAAGTAGATTTCGTAGGATTTTACAAGCTGTTGGTCATTCAAAGTAGTCATTTATCTACTTGAACAATACACTTATACAGGGTGCTGCAGTGCGGCAGCGAAAAAGAAACAGGTCGAATACCTAATTTTGTGAGAAAAAAAAATGCAGAAACACTTCGACTTTGAATCGGTATTTCTCAATATCAAACGATCAAACGCTGAAAACTATCACAGCACATTAGTAGATAAGTAGATCAAATTAGACCTACATGTTAATTATAATGAAAATAAAAGTCTAATAAGTCTCCTGATGAATTATAAATAGATAAGTAGGTAATTTTGCGATAATCAATCTCTTCTGAAGTACCTTTACGAACCACACTTGACCTGAGTAAATTCTAGAATCTAGAACTGGAAATGTTCCATAAAATGTAACAAAAAAATATGTACATTCTACAATAAAAAAATATTCCGAATGCCTAAATCACCTCCACATTCTTGAGAGTCCATAATCATTACACTAAAATTGACTTATCAACTTCGAAACAGCTAAATATATGAACACGTACCTGAAGATTATGAAATCAGAACTGAAATTTTTGTGAAAATATTTAATATCAATATCAGTACAGTTTTTGAAATGTGCCTGAAAATAAATCTATTCATTTGGCTTTACTTGAGATGTTCATGAGTTAAATGATGCTGTTTCTACTAAAAACTAGTTTCCATGGTTATATTGTTGAAAACTGGTCATATTCAAGGATTCGGCTAATTCAAAGAATAGGCATGATTTAAATGGGTTGAAAACAGTTTTTCCTATTAACGTGCGAAAAAGTCCACTTTTCCGTACTTATTTTAGTGTTGAAAGTCACTTTTCCGCACCAGTGTGAAAAATTCCGCACTGTGAGGAAAAGTAAGTTTGTTATGTTTTTGGGTAGTATACTGACAATTGAATATTTAATAATAATAACTGTTTCTTCATGTTGACTTTTGATTGTCAATTCTAGTAATAAAATGAATAGTTTTGAAAGAATAGCAAATTTCCAATGAAAATAGAAACTGCCCTGAAAAATAAAACGGCCACTTAAATGATCTCCTTCTCCTTCTTATTACTCTGATATAACATCATTAAAATTTGCATGAAAATGTTTCCCACAGAATTATTACTGATTAATCAATAAACTACATATATAATTTGAAGACAAAATGTCGATGAACTGTTCGGGGGATAGCCAATAATTAAAATTGGACCAGTTTTTTTGCAGGGTAGGTCGTTTATTTCTTAGCATGAATAAATGACTCTTGAAGTCATGATATTGAGTTCAGATAAATAGCGAAGTAATGATATTGCATTCAGATAGCGACAATTTTGTCAATCGATAGATTTTATATTACATTATATTATTTTCATTACTATAATGTGAAAAAAGTATAGGTAATATTCCAATAACCTTCAGCAAAGTTCTTTCTGGATATTTTTTTGTTGATTTTTTTTTTCAAAGCTATGGGAGAAATAATATTTCATTATATACCGGGGTTAGATGGCCTTGGCATGATACTCGCTGTATCATTGAACAGGGTCAGAGTAAGACAGATAAATATAATTTTCAGATTCCTTATTTTATTTTGAAGGAGAAATAACCTATCAACGTATGTCCTAAAATGCATTTTGTTATTTCTGTTTGAGCTACAAGATGTCACAAGTACGAAAAATTCATGATGTCAGTTTTTTCTTGAGAACGCCTATAGGGGAAGAGTACACTTGGTATAATATTATAGGTTATTCAATAGTCAATGTAATAAATCGAAGTTTCAATCGCCCATACTCGTACTCAACAGCGTATAGCTACGGTCATAAGTATGACCATATTTTCATTTCATATGCTTGTAAATATTTCGACATAATCAAATCATCATTGATTGTCGAAAAGCGTCAAAAACTCATTATGTTCATTCCTTAGAACTGCTCGGAATATACAGGGTGTCCGGAGATAAAACCGGCAAAACTCATGGAGTTATAGGGACTGTCAATATGATTGCAAATTGCCATAAACGAATGTCCAAAACGGCTCCGTTACTGAGATACAGAGTGATTTGTGGATTTTGACAAAAAATTCAATCCACCATATAAAATACAGGGATTAGCCGATTGGATTCAAATTTGGTACACGAATTACACTGAAAAGAATCAACAGGTAGCCCTTTGATCGAAACCAATATCAGGACCGGAATAATATTTTTTCCCTATGTTGGGTTATTGTTAGGATAACTCACCCTGTATCATAATAACCAAAAATTTCAACTCAGATTCGCAATTTACGGTGAAAATTGTATAGGAATTTGTTGAAAAATCTCCTGGCACCATCTTAGTCATTCCGTAATTAAATATCATTTTGATTTTTTCCATTGAAAAATCAATCATTGTCGGATAAAGTACGTATATTTACGAAACCGAGACATGAATGTCGTTATTTTCTTCGATCAGTTCATGAATCGGAGTAAAATGAAATATTCTCATGACCCGAAAAAACTGAAGAATAAATTCGAATCAGGACTGGAATGAGTGTTTTGTTTGGTCATGTTAGCTGACCTAGTACATCAATAATCTGATCGTAGATTCGGAATCTAAAAAAATCGTATAAGAACCTTTTAAAGACGGATAACAGTGAAGTTTTCGTAAATTATATTCGCTCACTAATGAATTTGAATTTATGACAATACTACTCAACGAACAATAACTGTTTGTAATGAACATAACAAAAGCAACGAATTCGTGAAAAACTTTCACTAACCAGTATTACAAAACATTTTCGAAGTGAGCCCTCCAACATCAATACATTTTTGAGAGCGTGCTATTAGATTATTCACTGACTTGCGAATTATTTGAGGGTTATTTCTAACACTAACACATGCAGCAGTAATTTCCCATAAAAAAATTCTTCATTATGAACTTCTTACTTTGAATGACCTCATAAAAAATGATCTAGCTGAGTTAGATCAGGGGATAGCGGTGGCCAATTTACTGAACCTCCACGGCCAATCCATCTATTGGCATCGAGATGGTTTCTAAATGGAACTGAAAAGTGAGGTCTAGCACCATCATGCTGAAACCATATACCTCAGGTACTTACACCTTGCAATAGATCCGGTCAAGTATTGACCACGAAATTCAGGTAAACATCACCAGCTAAAGCCCAAACACAAATAGAATATCTGCGTATTCCTAATAAGTGAATTGAAACGGCATCATAAGCACACTCTCAGAACTATAGTTTGATCCTAAAAACACTGGAATAATGAATGAACACCAATAAAACAAACGCTGATGACAGCTGAACAATGGTTTTCCATAATGAAATTCTGAATTTGACACAAGCCTAGTATTCTTTATACACAAATATTATAAGGTACTGATACGGATTTATTATTTGAAAGTTCAATCCGATCATTTTTCAACAAGTTTCCAACTTTTCTCAGTGCATTTCGAATCTGCGATCAGATCATTGTTATACTAGATCATCTATTCTTACAGGAATATAATCATAGAAAACCGCATTCCAGTCCTGATACGAATTTATTTTTGAGTTTTTTCGGGTAATGAGAGTATTTTATTTTACTACGATTTACGGACTGATTGAAGAAAATAATGATATTCATGTCATGGTTTCGTTAATATTCATTATATCACCAATTTTAATAGTACTTTATCCGACAACTTTTGAATTTTGAAAGAAAAAAATTAAAATAATAATTAATTACGGAATAACTAAGATAGTGCCAGGAGATTTTTCAACAAATTCCTATACAATTTTTACCGTAGATGTCGAATCTGAGTTGCAATTTTTTGTTATTATTATACAGGGTGATGAGTTATTCTCACAATAACTCAACATAGGGAAAAAATATCATTCCGGTCCTGATATTGGTTTCGATCAAAGGGCTACTTGTTGATGCTTCTCAGTGTAATTCGTGTACCAAATTTGAATCTAATCGGTTAATACCTGTATTTGATATGGCGGATTGAATTTTTTGTCAAAATCCACAAATCACTCTGTATGTCAATAACGAAGCGGTTTTGGACATTGGTTTATGGCATTTTGCAATCATATTGACAGTCCCTATAACCCCACAAGTCTTGTCGGTTTTATCTCCGGACACCCTGTATGTTTCAACTTTCAACCACCTTGAATATTTTTGGATATTGGGTGGATTCGGAGCATTCACCCTGTGTAGGTTTTTAACAGGATGCATTTTAGAAAATACTTTTACTTATAGGAACATTTCACTATAAAATGAAGGAAGGATCGCACCTCAGAACGAAATTTGTCGGCCTCATTATCATAAAAAACAAATACACTCACCGGCCACCAAGAAATGTTGGAAAATTGTTCACCCTGTAACTTTTTAAATTCTTGCCCGTTTTTTGTGTAATTCCGACCAAATCGTATATTCATGTTTCGGAATATTGACCTGCCTATTAGATCATCAGAAAAGTTGATGACCTGATCATTATACAGAAAAAAAAACAAAAGTTACTCCTTCTCCCTCAACTTCCGTGGCATTTCCATGTTCCGTGACGTTTCCGTGACACTTCCGTGGCATTTCCTTGACGTTTCGCTGGTCTCTGATTGGCTTGAACCAGAAACCCCATAGCCCCTCTACTAACGACAATATACAAATAAACAACAATAATAATTACCTTTATTGATGATTTCGTGTAACTGGTAGTTTGCGGATTTGATTTTCTCATATTTTCGTGGTTTCTTCAGACGAACTTTTTCTAAAACGGCGTGAACCATACTCATCAATCAAACTTGACACGACAGAAATTGGAGTGACATCAGGCGCAAATAGCTACTAGATCAAAGGAGCAGGCAGTTCATCAGCGATAAAAAAAGGTGCATTCTTTTTTATCGATGTCAAAATGAATCTCGTCGTCGTCAAATAGCGTTTTTCTACGGCTTCAACATAAAATTGCTCTTGTTTTACTATGTTCGATACATCAATGAGGTACTTTGTATGTCTTCAATTTTATTTCCGTATCTGATATCACAATGACTCCGTTGTGTTATTATTTCAAAAAAATCTCATCGCCCATGGAATGTCAAATTTCAAGCAATGAGAGCTTTGTCTAATAGATGAGCATTACTTGAGAGGAAAGCAGAAGGCTAATTTTCCACTATAATTCCGTGCTCGTTAAACAATATACTATTTCCGTGTAGGAGTTGCTTTATCAACAATAATTCGGAACCTATAGAGCATCTGAGATCATCTTAAGGATGAACTCCAGAGACTAATTTTCCACTATAATTCCGTGCTCGTTAACAATATACTATTTCCGTGTAGGAGTTGATTTATCAACAATAATTCGGAACCTATAGAGCATCTTAGATCATCTTAAGGATGAACTCCAGAGACTTATATTCGCCTTCGTCATACCTTGTCAGAGTTTCTTCAAGAGCTACGATTCGCCTTTCAAGAAGAATTTGAGGCAGCTCTTCAAGTCTACTTGAGAAATTTGAACAGCTCAATGCCATGTCGGTTGATTACTGTGATTCCAACTCGAGGAGGGCATACTCGTTATTGACTACAGGTTTGCTTTTTGTTCGTCTACTGTAATAAAGGTTTATTCTGGTAAGTGCTAAGGAAATGAGGTAGAAATAAGTGATATTAATCCTTTAAGTTGATAATCAATAAGTTCACGTTGGTTCTGATTATTGTTAATGTGAATTGAAAAATGTCATACTTTCTTAGAACTCGTATCTTCTCTTAAAAATAAGATATCGACGTGATTGAAAAACAATTGTCTTGAGAAGGAATCACACTTCAATTCAAAGCCTAATGAAGCCAAGTTCAACCTCACTATTTTGCCACAGGGCGTCAAAAAGTAAAGAGTGAAATAATAACCATAGATCTAAATTCAGATCTATATAATAACTTTGGTTTTGTTCCCTGTATAATACTCAAGTCATCAGCTCTTCACAAAAACTATTATTCAGGATAACATTCCGGAACATGAATCTACGATTTGATCAGAATTTCACAAGAATCGGACAAGGATTAAAAAAGTTACAGGGTCAACAATTTGGGCACATTTTTTTTTTTGGTGGCCGGTTTTTTTTTGGGTATGTTTCCGGGTATATTGATGTCCTGAATAGTTCCTCAAAAGCCCCCTACGATAGCGTGTACTCATCACATTTGGGAACGCTCTGAAGATGCTAAAAAACAGTTTTTCTGATTTTTCCCGGTAAATATTTGTTTAATGACAAATATATCTTTATTCAAAATAAAAGATGAGATCATTTTACACATGAATTTTTTTGTAATTGGGGCAGTCTGTTGTTTCAGATCTTCCACAAGAGGTACGGGACATCGAGTAAGAATGTGTTTTTCCCACTCCATTCGAAAATTTATAAAGAAAAAACCCACAACACTTTGATCCACACTAAAGTTACTCTAGTAATCACCACCACAGAATGAAAAACATTTAGAAGTCTATAACCGGAACCATTTTGACAAGTGAAACACTAACACTGAATCGGCAATAGAAAAAATCACCTTCTTATCAGGCTACAAGTACAATGTAATGACTAGAGAGACATACAATATTTGAATTTCCCCTACCACATCATATTGTCTGTATGTTCCCAAATTCTAATAGTAATATGCTACATCCTAAACATTTAGTACAATTTTCTAGAGAAACCTTTTTTTGGCAAAATGGCTCCTCAAACAGTAGGTGAAATGCAGGGTTATCATATTATAATATTTCATATACAGGGTTACGGCGCAAACGAGCTTTCATAATACAGTGCAGTACATGGCCCAGGTAGCAGAGTGACCTAAGAAGACGTCCCATTGACTCGATTTTACCGTCACATTTGGTCCACGACGTCTTTTGACCAAAATATGACCTAATACTGGAGGTTTTAAATGACATCCCGACAAAGTCCTACATGTTTCCGTTCGACCGGATGAGAAAAATTAGTCGTTTCAAATTGGTAAATATAAATACGCTTCTCTACAACGTGAAGCTTAATTCCCCAAGTCCGCTTACATCTCGCCGACGCACGTTACATAACGTTAGAAAAAAATAGGAATATCTAACGGTATTGTCATGCGTACTAATGATTGCGCCAGGATTGAACTGTCACCACAACGCATATTTCCAAATGAATTTCATCATTGGTTTGTGGTGTATTATTATGAGCCTATAATACCGGATAAATATTACCTCAGGATTTTATTCATTTCGTCTTTAATAGGACGTTATTTTTACATCTGACGATTGACATTTTAACGTCATTATAGGGTCTTTCAGACGTCATTATAGGACGTCCTTCATTGCATGACTGAAAAATGAGGTCAATAGGACGTCACTCTACTACCTGAGGTGACCTTGCTACCAACATCTTGGAAAATAATTCAAGGCTATGTTTCTGTGTTGATTCTAAAAAGGTTTGTTCACGTTACACATTGTTGAAATAGTCCTTGAGCTGCGCAGAAACAAGTAGAAACAACGAGTTCTCCTGTTTTCTCTCGACTCACGTGGATCGAGGGCATATTTATTAGGTTGGGGTTATGCTGATTTTAACAAGGAATTATCCTAAAAACTAGGACCTGATTCTTCACTACACTTATAAGTACTTAAATATATCCCTGACTATCTGGGTAAATTTATGGTGTTTTCAAAAATCACCGGTTCCCATGATCAGCTGGACCTCATTATGCCCATTGTTTATAATCTTGACTGTTTTTTTTTCATAATTACATTCTTCATAAATAAAATATTGAATGCTATGATTGTTCTCTCATAATCCTAGCATGAAAACTACCATTGAAGCTTACTTTACTAGACACCACTAAGATGGTGGATCAATGAAGTAGTTTACGAGCCAAAAATTTGAAAAAACCAGATTTTTTTTATGAAATAGAATAAGAAGTCAGCGAAATCCATCCAATCCATCAATTTGATATTTATTTATTTTTATTCATTTATTTCAGTTATTGCATTACATTCTCTTCTTCATTGATACATTTCATACAAATAATATATAAAGTATAATTAATTTTCTAGTAGGAATGCCATGAATGATCAGACAGTAATTCCTGGTATAAGATCATTCATGAAGTATTATCGACTGTTGTATAATTGAAATTACAAATAGTGAACAAAACTTACATATCATTAAGATACAGTCATATTATAGTGAACAAGAAGGGGAAAAATAAAAACAGTGAAAAAAAAGAAAAAAGGAAATCCATAGTCTTTCAGCTTTGGTCATTCCTTTGCATATAAATATATTTCTTAACTTTATTTTTGAATTGCATAATATTTGGGCTGTTTTTGATATCATCTGGTAAATTATTGAATTTCGAAATCGCCTCATGTGTAAACTTTTTTTGTCCAAGTTTAGAATTTGCAGCTTCAAGTTATATTGTCTAGTGTGATGATCATGAATTTCGGAATTCCTGATTAATATAAAATTTGATTCAAGCTTTTTGTTGATGATAATAATAGGAAATTTTGAGAGTATTGATAAAAAAGTGCTCTTCCAAAGAAAATGTTATTATTCGGTTTTCGTGTCCCGATGGTCTGTTTCCTTTTTCAAAATGTCTTGTTCATTTTTCGCGAACCTAACGCCCAATGTATTGGCTTCTGTCACCTGTATAAATAATATAATGGGAATTTTCCATTGTGTAGCTGAACTTACTGAGGTTGATTTTTTTCTATAGTTACCTCTGTTCATCGCAAAATGTGAATAAAGAGATAGAAAAAGAAGTTTTGCAAATGTGACGTCAGCAGAAAGAAATTCCAATAACTCAACATGGTAGTTTCGCCATAACCCTTCCAGTATAATATAATGACCCTGGTGAAATGTTAAAAATGTACACTTCAATTGTTGAAGTAAATGCCACTAATTTTCGACAATTTACTTCAGCAAACTAATTCAAAAATCACCTAGTAGAAAATAACTTCAATAATTCTTGACTCACAAAGTAAGAAATTTGTTATCAGTAGAAAAATAATGAAAACACTTTCTAATTAAATAAAAAACCCACATCCTAACTACATTTTTATTCAAACAAAAAGCAACATATAATAAAAATGTTGATACAATAAAAAAAAATTCAATACATGACTTTTCATTATTTTTCCCTAGATCTGTATTCTCACCTTGAACATTTACTCATAAAAATAGTAACAGTCCTTCTCGAACTGCTTGAAAAAAACCTTTTTTACAAAAAATTGTGGTAACTACATAAAATATAAAAACCTTTTCATCTTTCAAATATCAGAGAGGAATCATAAATGCATCGTATAGAATTGATTAAATCAGTTAAAATTTTTAACACTTAAAAATACTGGGTTCACTCAAGACTGACAGGCATACATGAAAAATACTGTGGCCATCAGTTCCAAGAATGCCATACACGTTAGCTATATCTAGAGTCCCTGTATGTATTTGACACTTTTGCTGTAATAAGAGTACGGACACTATGACAAGCAGTGACAGAAGGCATAACCCTAAAAAATTTGAAATGACATGAACAATTTGGCGGGCACTGACAGTTCATGAACGTACATGACATTAAATTATTTGAAAATTCAGGTTTTCAAAAATTAAAATGTCTAATTGTGTAGTGGAGAATTGCAAAAATGGAAGCGAGTCCTTTCATTTATTCCATTTCCCCCATTCTAACCAACAAGTACATATACCCTTTGTTAAGTATATCGAGAAATACTTTCAACAAATTGATTTACAAACTATGACCCTTTTTCGCCAGTTAGATGAGACGCCACTTCTTTATGAAAATAAAGACAGAGAAAGATATATGGATGTACCCTTCACCGCGGCAGTAGAGGATAGAAGATCCGAAGGGCATGGAAAAGCATATCCATGTCTTTGTTCAAAAGTCATTTTGAGAATTTGGGGTTATGCCTTCCGTCACTGCTTGTCATAGTGTCCGTACTCTTATTACAACAAAACTGACAAATATATACAGGGAATTATACATTCAGGGACTCTAGCTATATCCAGATAGCTCCTTGGGGGCGTTTAAGTCGGTTTTTAAATTAAATTTAGCTATGAATTATGTTCACCTTGGCCATTAATCTGATTCGGCTTTCATGCCTCTAACCTCACCCTTTTGACGCAGGGCTTCCAGTTCTTCTTTTGTTTTCTCTTCTATTGCTCGAATGTCTGCCATCGTCAATCCATACCAACGATCCATCCAACAGAATACCTGCCTAAAAAGAATCTGATTCAGTTAAACAGGTAGTCAATGGACGGGTTCAGCAATTCATTGCCAACCTTGAAAATAGCTAAAAACGTCTACCACTGAAAACAAATTATTTTCATAAAATCAGTTATCATATTGGCTGCCTGTAAGATGAATGACACATGTTGGTGTGTTCTGTGACCCCTGTGACCGTTTTAAAGTTAATTCAAAACAAAACAGGTAATGAGTAGTTAGGTCTGTTCGTTTGTGTTTGCTAAACTTGCTAAAGTTGATTTTATTTCCATAGTTGTCTCTGTTCATGGCATGATGTAAACTGAGAAAGTCATAGAAAAAAATCAAGTTCAGCAGGTAGAGCGAACACAAACGAACAGGCCTGTTGTGTGGTTTCTAGTACAGTTTCTAGTAGGTAAGTGCCCAAATTGGGATACCCTGTACATTTTGGAATACGAGGTTATGATATTATTATGCAAATTTGGTTATTTTTATGATGTTCACGCCCCACCTCTTTAGTTTAGTAAAGTTATATAGTATATCTAGTTAAAATTAATTTTCTTTTCATGCAAAATCATATTATTACAAAATTTCTTATATTGATATCTCGGCGATTGTTTATTGAGAATATTAATTTCCTTGTATCTCAATTCTCGCATATTCCGCGGAATAGAGTCAAATTCTGCGCATTGGCCGAACGTGTGCCAGTTTCGGCCGAAAAAGAGTAGTACCTCTGTAAAAATATATAACCCGGCAAAATACCTACTCAATCAAACCCAAAACCTCTCTCAATAAATATTTAGTGTGTGAGATCCTTCCAGAAATACAGTCCACTTCCCAGAAAGCAGGAGATTGGTGGTTGCAACCCCGACCAGCTGGGAAAACCTACACAACTTGGGAAAGAACGAAAAATCAAGGTAGGCCATTTCTCGCGCTGTAATTTGACTCTTCGTTTTGTTAATCATACCAATCCCAAATTCAATGTTCTCCAACATATGATGATCCTTCCTTTCTTCTCTAATAAGGGCTCAACATAATATTTTCACGGGTACACAGGTACTTCTTGGATGTCTGAATCATAGATAATCTACACTAAATGAAAATTATCAAAATTCTTGAATGCTCCTTTTTTAATTGTTTTGAATTAACCTAAAAACAGTGACAGGGGTCACAGGACATCACGACATGATACAATAATGAGTGTCATTTTTTACAGGCAACCAATATGATGAACTGAAATAACCTCAGAATCAGTTGACATCAGAGTTTTGATAATTTATCGCGATTCGAGAGTCGGTATCAATATTTTATGAAAATAACCTGTTTCCAGTGGTAGAGGTTTTCAGCTATTTTCAAGGTTGGCATTGGACACTTTTGAAGGGAAAGTTTCTTTCTCGAAATAGTTAAAAGATAACTGATGTCGGTGTCTACCACTCTCATGGCAAACTAATTCCAAATTATGACGTAATAGTTAACCTAACTTACAAACCAACTCACCAAGGTAGTTCACGGAGTAGGAGTGGTTGAGTTATGGGTTGGAATATCCATATTTCTAGTAAATATATATAGTAACTTTCTGTTTCAGATGATGAATTTCTTATTCAATATACTACAAACTAAAACCAAACAGGGAAAAATAAGAACAACTGACAAACTGTCAAGCTTCACAAGTAAACCATGACATCATAATAAACTATGACTAGTATATACGTTATAATTTGTATAGGTAACTCCTTGGTTATATTTATTGTACTAATTATTGTTTTACGAAAACTTGACACGTCTTTCAAAATAATGTATCTCACATAATATACATTGCCAGATGAAGGGAGAATCGAATTGTATACAAGGAGATACATTACACGGTATGGTGTGTCTTGGAGGATACTTTGCTTGGTAAATAGTACTCTAGCAAGTCATTCTTGGGAATACTCTGCCACCTACCGGGCACTTGTGCGAAGGTTTTTTTCATTAGTTTTTAGTCTACAATCGAACAAAACTAGTTTTCAAAGAACTAGAGCAGGAGAATCAGAAAGTGTTCTGAATTCTGATACCGCAAGTGAATGCTAAGCTCTGATTTTGAATCAAAGATTTAAAATGATTCGAGAACATTTTTTTATTTTTTCATACATTTCAACTTGTCTCATGAAATACATGGTTAGTTTTCTGCTTGTCAGGCGTTGTAGCTAAGAGGTTTCGTATACCATCGATCATATAGCAGGCAGAATATCTCCTGAGATACACCTATCAAAAACGTCAAATTTTACAAAAATGATACTTTTTGCGCCATAAATCAGTTATTTATTGATGTCAGGAGGAGTGGAAGAACTTACAGTCACAAGCTCAAAAATAAGAGCTTAGATAATTAAAATTGTGACAAAATTCACTTAACGAAATGAACCAACATGTGGAACTGGATTTGTTGAATTAGGTTAACTAATCACAAATGACAATCGACAAATGACAATTGATGACAATGACGCTGAGGACAAAACACAACATCAGAATGACAACCGTCAAGTCAAAACTAAGGAATAAATCCAGTTCCACATGTTGATTCATTTTGCTAAGTGAATTTTTTCACAATTTTAATTATCTAAGCACTTATTGAGCTTTATATGGTTCCCTTACATTAACTCACCCGCACTATGCGCGGTTTATAAACAAAATTAATTTTTTTCCCATGTTTTGTATTATGTGAACTTTCTCCACCAATAATGGTGGGTACATTTAGATTACTCAAATTTTTATGTTGGGGAGTTGTAACTGTAAGTTCTTTCACCCCTCCTGATTTATATCACCTCCACTGTAAGTTATGGATCACCTACGTTGATTTTTTGATGTGATGTGCCATTTGACCCCCCGTCCCATTTGAGATATTAAGGGTAACATCTACCCCTTCTAGGGGGTTGAACCAAGAGGGCTAAAAATATGCATTTGAAGTGTCCCCCTTGGCATTGAAATTTACCTATCTTTACGATTTTTCATTTTATTCATTCATTTACTGGAAGGAAGATATTAAGGGTGAGAAGTTTTCTAATTGACACGGCATTTTTCGGGAACTGCTCACAGAAAATGATAAACTAGGTTACTGTTGTTGTTACCGATGGTTTCTTTTGTTGTGGTGCATTTGTTCTGATTTGTCTTCACTACAGATATATTGAAATGATACTCATTTTTATTTTCAGAAAAGCGGACAGAGGAGAGAAAATGCCAAAAAATCTAGAGATATACAATGAATTCAATTGCAACATTATCGAATTCCAGGACCTATCAGGGAGTAAAATAAAAATATAAGAAACACATCTCACTCACCTATGGAAATTCGTAAATAGCCGCCTTTCTGACTTCTGTATAAAACTTTCTATCCTTGTCTGAAATGAAACAAAAAAAATATATTTCCTTACCATTTTACTACAACAGAAACAGTAGCATCAACCATCACTGAATATATAAATACTGTGAATTTGCATGAATAACTTGAAAGTTCAGTGTTGCTTCTGCTGAATATGAAACTACAAAAGAACTACTGAAACGGTGTTCTAGGAGAAACGGAATATAATCATGATGTAATTATGTGTATTGAATGATTTTTTGCACTTTTAATTGATCATAGTTCACCGTTTAATTGAGTACTACGTGTTGAGAGAAAAATATATTGAAATCGATCAACAAACATGAAAATACAAGGGTGATGCTGCTTAAAGTGGGGACACACTGTATGACCACGTTTATGCCAGGTGAGTTGGTTGGCTTGCAAGTTTCGGTCATTTTATCATTCTTCAAACTGTGAAGTTTGTAAAAAAAATTATATATACGTATTTTTTCTTTTATTCGTAAGATCAAATTTCACTTCGGAAATGAATAAATGAAAGAGAAACTTGGCTCTTCCACCATTCCTATGACGTACTTTCTGGAAATCCACATTCACACAGTCAGAATACGATTCCCTGTGCCAGTACGACGTTGCCGACATCACCAATATGCCTAGATTCCCGGAAATTGTTCTTTGAAAGCATAATAACTATATCATAACAACAATGGGATATAATAGGTTCTTCAATCCTACTTTGTCAAGTATTATGAATAATTCCTATAAATCTCTCATTGGCTGAATGAAGTTGATTAGATAAATCATGATATTTTGAGATAATATGTTATTCATAACTTGCCAGTAATTTTTTGGTTAATGAATTAGTTCCTTAATAAAACGGATCTATTTTCTAGGAAACTTGCAGATTATATCTTGCAACAACACCACTCAAAATACTGACAGGCACAACAAGAGGAAGGAGCCATGGGTGTCGGCTTTATTCTGTTCTGACCGATGACAGTAAATTAGGAAGGATGGTATCATTGAATGTAACCGATAGTGATTCATTGATTTAATGATAATTCGTTATTGATCCAGCTCTATTCGAGATATTTCAATGCATAAATAACAAAACCATAACCTGTCTGAATGAAGCCAACTACCCTCTGCATAGGTCGCGTGCACGATGACCGACCCTGGAAGCAAAATATTGAAACACAACCTCACTCTTCTGTGAATTATTGAAACACAACCTCACTTTTTTATTTTTTTACAAAGGAATCAAAGGATTGAAATACTTTTTCACAATATTTTGGCATACGAATCGTGTTTTTTGCGCTGTTCATTAATTCAAGCATGCCTTCGCAATGTGCTGTTGTACAATGCACAAAAAATGCAGCGAGACGACGGAATATGATTTTTCAGGTAAATAGTAATCTCACATAGTTATCATTATGAAATAATGTCATTCCTTATTAAAATTCCTTCTGCCTTCTGCCACTTCTGCAATAGAAGCAAATACTGCTAATAGATTGAAAATGTCTACAACACACACGATCGTCAGCATTTCAGACCAGTCCTCCCGATTAATTGCATGAATCCAATCTTCTTGCATTATTTTAGAAATTTCACGTGTATTTCTATTAGCTCCTATTGAAGAAGGAATTCCGATGAGAATTCAGAGAAATTACCAAATTTCAAAAATGAAAACTATATGTGAGTGACTATAGTAGGTACTTACTTTTAAATCATAATGTACCAACAGGATTCCTTCGTCTTCTGCTGCAGTTTTTTTGCATTGTACAACAGCACAATGTGATGGCATGAGCGAATTGATGAATAGCCGAAAAATACAATTCGTATGCCAAAATAATTGTGAAAAACTATTCCGATCACTTGTAAACAAATAAGAAAAGTGAGGTTGTGTTTCAATGTTGTGCCTCCAGGGTCGGTCATCTGACAGTTCTTGCACGCAACCCTTTGCTGATCCGAGTGCATTTTGTGGTTATGTATGTTTTTGTTTACCAGTTTTACTTCTTCTTCTATTTTTTTTTATTCGTTAGCGTTAGTGTTAGGACCTCTGATATTTCTTTTATTCATAAACGATATGCCATCCTATATCAAATCAAAATGCATTGTTTTATTTGCTGAAAATCCTGTAGAACTACAAGCTAGATTGAATGCTGTGGCACATCTATTCACTACATGGTGCGAACGTAACAAATTAATAGTGAACGCCGAAAAAAACGGTATTGTTACAGTTTTTCGAAAAAAAAACAGAAAAATCATATCTCAATGAATGTTAATGTCAATAATACCACCATTGAACCCTCAGAAAGAAGCAAGTTTTTAGGAATACATTTGGATGAAGCACTATGCTGGAAATACCAAATCAATCATGTGTGCAAAAAATTATCAAGTGGATATTTCGCACTATTTCAGTTAAAGAAAAAACTCGACCAAACAACCCTGATCAAAGTTTATTAAGCTATCATGAATTCACACATCATGTATAATATTATCCTATGGGGAGGAGCCACTGAAATAAATAGAGTATGTGTATGGCAGAAGAGGGCCATTAGACTTATATTTAACTTGAAAAAAACAGACTCATGTAAACCATACTTCAAGAAACATTCATTATTGACTGTTCCGTGTATATATATTCATAGCTGTGTATGCTATATTAAACGAAATATAAAGTTTTTAACCAGGAATTGTGACAATCACCGATACCAAACAAGGCATGGTAACAAAATAATCATCCCAAAACATTCGACTAGCTTATATGAAAAGACCCCTTCTCTGGCTGGAACAAATTTATTCAATAATTTACCATCTGAGCTGAAAGATATTCAATCATACAACCTCTTCAAGAAAAAAGTCAGAGAATTTTTGGTACTGCATAGTTTTTACTCCACCTCTGAATACCTTAGTTATAAGTGAACTGGGAGTACAGTTTTTGATTTTTAATTTTTAATATTTAATTCTTAACTTTATGTATATGAATGTTTTGATTTTTGAATTCTGATATTCAATTCTCAACTTTTTGTATTTAAATGTCCCCAATGTATTCTGTTTGTGATTCTTCTATGGATGTTATGATTGTTCATTTTTAATATGTAGGTTTATATTACGATTTAATCTCAGACATTTTTATACTTCTCCACTGACATGTCCTATTTCATGTATATGAACACAAAGGATGAATAAATATTCTATTCTATTCATTAGCTATTCTTGGACTTGTACTTTATCGCTCGCCATTCTGTACAGCGTGGACATAAAACTAAAGAGTTCCGAACTTATTTCATAAAAATAATTTTGAATATGATGGAAATGCCTCTAGCCAGTTATGTTTTATTGAAAAAGCATATCATTACTCCACGGCCTGCTTCACTAGATCTCCCTCTAACTGGAGCGTAATACAACAGGAAATTTGGGTTGCAAAATGTGGGTCGTTATATAGGATACCAAACGCACCCTCTTTTCTTCTCCTCTAGTTTTTTACAGTTAAAACTACCCCATGACTGAACTATATTTGTGTAAAAATGTGTTAACTCAAGTGATATTCTTTCACTCTGAACTAACTGACACATTTCACTTGAACTGAACTGAATCAGTTGACATGCATTGTACATAATGAACGTCATTCGAAAGAACGAATCAGTTCAGTCCTAGTGAAATATTTCAGTTAGTTCATATTGAAAGAATATTACTTTAGTCATTTTGTCTGATCTGTTAGGAAAGCAATCAAGCATACCAATTATCCACATGGTATAAACATAGCCTGAATCTTCCACACATGGAAAACGTTCATTTTACCAGATTCTTTTTCATCGCTTGGAGCGCACGAAAGGAAATCCCTATAATGTTCAAAGAACATCTTGCATTCCTAGGGAGGACAGGGACAGGAGGTAGGTATTGGATTTTTTTTTAATTAATACCTCACCTGCAGTCCAAACCATTTGAATTCTACAGTAACTAATTTGTAACAGGTCATCACCGGATTAACCCGCTCCTTCCAATCGGGACCGACCAAGGGACCTCGACCCGTTTTTTGCGACTTGAACTTGGTGGGGTCCTCGTCTTCCTTGAAGTCGCCGGACGCCACAGCGTCATTGGCAATGTCGATGAGCACCACTTCCCTCTGTTTCAGTTTGTCGTTGGATAATTCGTGGACCTGAAATGCAGCTCTTGAAGCTAGAGTACCTTTGTACTTGACACTGTTCTTTTGAAGTTTTTGTATATTTATTAGACTATATGACAAGCACATTCAGGTCGAGTTAGGTTAGATTGTTTAGGCGAATAGTTTGGATGAGATTTCGGGTTGATGGGATACGACATGAAGCTGTCTAGAAAGTAGGTTATGTCGGTATTGGCGACGCAAAGACTATATTCGCGACTCAAATCAACCTCAAATTCCGAATTGGTAAGTTCAATTTCAGAAAACATCTCTTGATTACAGAACTGGTTAATTTGATTTAGAAATGAGTAACTAAATTTCAGAATCAATTGCTAAGTTCAATTCCAGAAAATAAATCATATTGTTTAATCAATAGTACATTATACATCAAGGGACAGAAATGCAAGATTTTGTTCAAGGTGCGAATTGTAGCTCCAGGGCGAAGCCCGAGAGATACAAAGCACCGAGGGAAAAACATTCTGTCCTGAGGTGTATATATTATTTTTTACGCACACACAAAAATTAAGAAAGAATAAAAATTGTGTCGAGTGTTTTGTCATAATTAGTAGTAGTATAGTTAGTGGAATCCGACATACATCTTGTTAACAACCCATGGTGACAGCAAATATCAAACTGAAATTCATGAAAACATCTTTGAAAATGGTTAACTGTTATGGTTATGGAACAAGAAATCGAGTAAAAACCCCAATAAACTATTGATACTGCTTCTGCAGTGATTCTCAACCTGCTACCAGTGAGATCTCTAGAAATCTGTATGATGCAGCTTATACTCGCTTCAGAGAAGGGTGTTCCGAGAAAAAGCGCAGAGCTATGCGGAAAATGTAAAGTTGGTAAATACTCCCTAGGGAGAAAATATGTCACATTATCTCCCTAGGGAATAATACGAGACTTCTGTCCCTCTTTTGTTACCAGAGAAACCAACTTCTACTCGCGCCGGCGATATTTTTTCCGTTCATGTTGAATCAGCAGAATTACTTCATAATAGCCTAGTTTTCAATAAGTCAAAATGATGATAATTTCAATATAGTAAAAAGTTATACGTCGTCGTGAGGAATTTTTGGACGATTTTCGTTGGCCTGTCTCTAAGGTTATTTTGAGCGGTTGATTGCACTTTACTGGAAAGGATGTTATAATGAATCCTCGTTCAACTACTGTATGTTTCCCGTTAACCGCTGCAGCTGACTTGTGACAGAACTGACAATTGACAGTAGATCTTCATAATATCATATTGTGAACTGTTTTTTGTAATTAATTGTATAATGTCGAATAATTGAAAAAAAGATTAAATGTATCAGGTATTTGATATACTCATTTCCAGGAGTGAATTTTGAGACTTGAGTTATCCTTCAATTTTAACCATGATCTCGTTTTGTTGTTTAATGATCAGTCATTCAAATTTCACTTTTTCAATTGAAAAACAAAAAATTAGTTCATACATCCTTGCTCAAACTCATATTTTTTCATGTATCATCCTGGTGAGCAGAATGTCACCGAGAAAATCGACGACTTTAAAAATTTTCCGAACTTGAACTTTCCAATTCCGAATTTGAGGTTGAAATACGATTGGAATGATATAGTGACACAATTTAGAAGCTGCCTAAAAACGACACTTCTAGTTCTGTGACGACAATTTAGTATGAATGTTGTGTTGATTATACAGTGTTCTCCAACAAAATATCTCGTGGGCTCATTCCCAAGACAAAAATATCACCAAAATTGATATAGAAAGTAACTATACTATTTCTGCAGACGATACGGTACTTTCAGATACATGTAAATAGAAATCATATTATTTAAAAAAATGTAATTAACATATACTTGATGAAATTTTTGGGATACTGTTCAAATAACAATTCAATAAAATATTCGCATTAAATACACATACCTACATGTCAACTACAAAAATATTTCCATTAGATGAGATGTTTGAAATTGAACTATGAAAATGTCATATATCATGAATTGGACATTGAAATCCAATTCAATTTTAAGAAGAAACATAAAATTCATAATCACCAAACTTAGCAACATGACATATTTCACCTTGATGTTGCCACATGTGGATATTTCCATCAATAGAAAAAAAAATCACTGACTGCTCATTCTCAATATTGATATAATTTTTTTAGTATTATTATGACTGGAAGTTATTTTTTCAATACTCAATAGGTGCATAAATATATAAATAAATAAATAAATAAATAAATAAATAAATAAATAAATAAATAAATAAATAAATAAATAAATAAATAAATAAATAAATAAATAAATAAATAAATAAATAAATAAATAAATAAATAAATCAATAAATAAATAAATAAATAAATAAATAAATAAATAAATAAATAAATAAATAAATAAATAAATAAATAAATAAATAAATAAATAAATAAATAAATAAATAAATAAATAAATAAATAAATAAATAAATAAATAAATAAATAAGTCAATGATTATTTCTGTTTGGAGAATCAGCACTCTAGAGATTTCGGTGGAATTGAGAATCACTTTGTACACAAGTGACAAAGTCCTAGGGAAGATGCCTTCCAAAGAGAAACAGTTCCCATCAGTTAGTTGCAAAAGCGTTTGGTTACATCAGTTACATCACGAAAAATTACATTCCTTAGTTGACGTAGGCAAAGTACCCTTCTTAGGCTGCTTCAAATTCTACCACTCGGCTTCAACTGAGAATTTTTGTGTCGCCAATAAAAGTAAAAGCATTGATACAGGATCTTCTCTTCCAATTGGAGCTATCGATTTTTTTTTCATTTGAACGCATGAATTTACGATGTAAGGAATTGCTATTGAGAAATGTATTCCAATATAATCACTAGTCATTTACATCAAGTGTCAAATTTATGACCGTTATAATCTGTAACTTAATAATTCAAATTAAAGACTATCAACATTCGAAGCATTGGTGTAATTCTGAAAAAAAATTAAATATAGTTATATAGATTGTTCCAGATTTGACCTGTCTAACTTCGAGCATCCATAAAATGAACAAAAATGATCGTAAGTATTTAATTTTATGAATGACCGGGCGTAAAGTGGCATTTTACCGCCCATGTTTGCGGGCGTAAAGTGGCAGAAGTTGATTCATTTTTCCAAAATGTCAAAAAATGCCGACAATGTTCCAAACTTCAGAGATATAGCTGAAGGAAAAAGGCGACAAGGGGGTGTACTATGAGTCGTGGTTTGTATCTGGGTATTTTCTATTTGACAGAACTGTTTAAACAAAAATGACAAATCAACATAGGTCAAAAACAATACCTTCGCGACCAGTGAAATCAATTTAAAATCCCTGGTTTGATTTGAACTTGGGGTGTGCCACTTTCATACCGAATATCAGACAAGCGTAAATTATTCCTGAAATGTTTCGAGCTCTTGTGATATTATAAGTGAAAATTCGAGCAAACTTCCGAATACGCATGAACTCTTTTCATTTATCTATTTCGTCGGTTAGTGTGTGAAGTTAGACTTATCAAACCTGAAACATATAGAAAATAAGACACAAAAATGTTCGATAGATCCTATTGAAGAAACGTGTATTTGTATGTGTGAGGGTGTGACTGTTTGTGGTTTTCTTTTTTTTTATGCACAAAATAAGAAATTTCTCGTGAAATTGCAATTTCAGTCTCGTGACAATACCCTGCCTAGATCAATGAATAGATAGTTTTTTTTTCAACAGCAAGAACATAAGATATTTTTTCGTCGGATAAGTTTATCTTTCTAACGAAAAAAAATGTGCCAATGAAAAAATTGTCAGTTTTACGAGTGAAATTACTGAGACTAAATTATTTTGAGCAAGGAAATGTATCCAATAAAATATAATTCGAGAATTTTATAGCAAGATAAATCAACGACAATAATTATTATTAACTTTATTGACGATTTCGTGTTTCTTGAAGTTTGCCTTAACAATATCCAACTAGATGAACTTCTATGGAGGAGTTAATTTATCAACATAAAAAACGGTTTCACTAGTACGTTTGTTGTTTCGGTAGCAAATTCTTTTGTAATTGAATACAAAATAATACTATTTTGTGATTATGAAAATCTTCATTTATGAAAATGCGAATGTTATTCAGGGTGGAATTGAAATAAGTGCAAATATTTCAAACACTGAGAAAGCTCGACGTGTACTAACGAATGGCACTAATAAAAAAAAATAGGGATCAAAATAAAATTTGCGGTAAGACCATTTTTTCCACCCAAAGTTCTACACTGTAGCAAATCTGACGTCACCTCTGTTCAAATTTCCATGCGGTAGGCACAATCACGCGGAGTTCAATCATTTAAATTGTTTTGAAGTGGCGTACTTGACTTTTTTCTCGTATTTTGTTCAATTTTTGGAATGAAATTTCTGGTTAATTAGAAGAATTAGAAAAAATCTGATAACATGGGAATATTCCTTAGACTGTATCATGTGCCGAATATGTGCACTTATTTCAAGAACACCTTGTAGTGTTCACAATTCCATTAATTTGTGTTGCCATTTGAAAATACTTTGGATAAAACTTTATTAGTGATAATTTGTGGATTTGTACAGGATTATCCAGTTGCTCCAGAGGAGAAATAATTCTTCCCTATCGCTATTTTGATTCCAACGATACAAGAATGAAAATTAGCATATATGTATAAGACATAAAATTGCATTTCTTGACACAACTTTTCTCAACTTCTGAATAGTAAGGCATTCGAGCATTCACTTCAATTTATTTTAACTTGTTCTCAACGTCATTTCTGTCTTATTATTGTCTAAATTAACAATAAAAATGTATTAGTTTCTTTTTGGTTTGTTTTGATCGTGTATTGTAATTGTATGCATTTGAAGCCTTTCAAGCCTATGGCCTATTTGTGATTATATTATTCTAATCTGTATTCTATGGATAACCTGAAAATGCTCGGAATTATACAGGCTGATTCACGATTTAATTGAAATAGATACAGGGTGGGGAAAAATCTTAATTGTGAACCACCCTGTATTTATTTCAATTAAATATCAATTAATAGTGAATAAAATGTTGGAATAGGGACATAAAAACCGTTTTGATCAATTATGAATAGTTTCGACACAAAAAATTCCCAAAGTTGATTTCGATTTTCCACATCCTATAACTCTGTATTTATTACTGCTAGACCCTAAGTGTTATTGGTCAATAGAATCAGCTCTTCAGGGTGAATCTGAAAATGAAATAATATACAGGGTGTCCAATTTAAAAAATCGAAGTTTTTGCTACTTTTCAATATAAGCATCAACGTCGCAACACTGAGAATATTTTAAGTCCATAGAACACAACTGATTATCCAAGGCACCAACTTTTCAGAATAATCCTGAGTTACCTTCTCCAGAAACGTGCATATCAAATTCCTTATAAACGGCAGTTTATTTTTCCTTGAACTGAATCATATTTGTGTTAATGCAGATTAGTGTTATAACATGCAGTTTAGTGTGATAGTAGGTGAAATATCTAATCTAGCACAAATACCATGATTATCTACTTACGTTATCCTGCTTCCCAGTATCAGCGATGTGAAAACTTTCAATGCAGATTATGAAATTATCCTTCATGTAACCTGGATTCTTTAGTATTTTCAAAGGGTAACCAAACCAGATGGACATGTACATTCAAATGACGAGATGCGAAAATGTTCCCACAAGCATTGTGATAGCATGAAGACAAAATGTTCCCACAAACATAGAAAAAAGAAGAAGAAAATTATTACTCACATTGTCTTGATTACCTCTATCGGGGGCATGCATGGTTTCAATGACTAATTTGAATTTTTCTTTCATATAAGGTGGATTCTGAAACATGGTCCAATTATAATACAGTGAAACGAGATTTATTATTCATCATTTTACAGGGCTAATGAAAATTGTAGGGTGTACAGCACTTTTAATATTCCAGCAGAATTTGCAGTTTTTTTTTTTTATCCTACTTGATGAACACAAAAACATGTATAGGTCGCGTGCAAGATGACCGACCTTGGAGGTAAAATATTGAACCACAACCTCACTTTTCTGTGAAACATTGAAACACAACCTCACTTTTTTATTTGTTTATAGAGGAATCAAAGAATTGAAATAGTTGTTCACAATATTTTCGCATACGAATCGTCTCTTTTGCGCTATTCATTAATTCAAGCATGTCTTCTCATTGTGCTGTTGTACAATACACAAAAAATGCAGCGAGAGACGAAGGAATATGATTTTTCAAGTAAATAGTAACTCACATTGTTTTTATTATGAAATTTTGTCATTTCTTATTAAAATTCTTCTGCCACTTCTGCAATAGAAGCTACTACTGCTAATAGATTGAAAATGTCTACAACAAACACGATCATATTTCGTCAGCATGTCAGACCAGTCCTCCCGTTTGATTGCATGAATCCAATCTCCTTGCATTCTTTTAGAAATTTCACTAGTATTTCTATCAGCTCCTATTGCAGGAGGAATTCCGATGAGAAATCAGAGAACTTACTAAATTCCAAAATAAAAACTATATGTGAGTGACTATAGTAGGTACTTACTTTTAAATTATAATGTACCAACCGGATTACTTCGTCTCTCGCTACATTTTTTATGCATTGTACAACAGCACAATGTGATGGCATGCGTGAATTGATAAATAGCCAATACAATTTTTGAGTAAAAATGATAGTATTCTCATATTTCCTGGCCAAAATGCTAAAAACTATATAAACAAAGAAGTTGGGGAAAAAGTATCCCTAACTCTACCAATTTTCTATGCACCTAATCAACAGTTCATCAAACTCAACATTTTCAAATTGGGCATAGAAAGTGACACATGTACAGAATTTGGTTATTTCATCACAGAGGGTTTCCAGATGGGCATTTCTGGACCCATGTTTATTAATTTTTTTTTCTTTACAATTTTCGATCCCAGAATCTGTGGTTGAAATATTCTATGTAATTTCGGAACAACCTGTATATATGTATGTTCATGAAAAAGATTCACTAAAGTTGGAAGAATATAGGGTTTCATTAAATTTGCAAATTTGTGATAAGATAGTACAAATGAAACTCTACAACTTTAATATTTGTGTGTTTTCCACTTTGTATAGTTGACGCTGTAGGTAGGGGGCCAAAAAATATAAAGAGACACCCTGTTCAGTACACATAGATCTCCTCTTGAAGAGGTAGAAATATAATACAGTTTTATTATTAAAAAAGGTATGTTTGAAATCGGTTGTTTTTCATGTGTTGTCATCGATAGTTATCGATATATTGATATTTTTGCAATTATATCTCGTTATTCGATAAATCGATAAATTTATCGATATATCGATATTTTTTCCCAGGCCTACTCTGTGCTGTACAGGGGAATGACTATACGCCTTCCGGAATCACCATGACCCAACGCAAGATAATACGCTGTTACCGGTGCAGCGCCAGCGTGACAATATTTCTAAACTGATCAATGTAATTTTAGAAGAAAAAAAAAACAGTTGATATAGGTATATCAGGATGAATATCGTCGAATAAATATCATGATTTTTATCAAGACATATATCCGGATATTTATCACTGATATACAGGGTATGATGTCACGACGAGCTTACACTATCTCTATATCGAGAATCAGTCGAGAGAAATCCATACAAATATGCATGCTTATATCTTAGAATAGGCTCTCTTCATTTAAAATATTTTCAGCAATGCCGTGTTGCCGCTTCTATCAAAGAGTTGCAACAACTTTGTTATTTCAAATAGAATACCCTGTATTTTATTGCATTTTCAGATTGTCCCTGAAGAGCTGATTTCATCGATACATCACACTGAGAGTTTATCGGAAATGAATACAGAGATATAGGGTGTTCAAAATCGAAATTTTTCAACTTTGGGATTTTTTTTGTGTCGAAACTATTCATTATCGGCCAAAACGACTCACATGTTCCTATCTCAACTTTTGATTTACTATTTACTGATATTTAATCGGAACAGATACAGGGTGATCAGAATTCTGAATCTTGAATGACCGATAATCGAAAAAAACCTAAAGTTTTCAGATTTTTCATCTCGATTTTGAACACCCTATATCTCTGTAATCTATTTCGATAGACCCCAAGTGTGATACATCGTTAAAATCAACTCTTCAGGGAGAACCTAAAAATCCGATGAAATACAGGGTGTTCCGTTTGAAATATCAATGTTGCTACTACTTTCTAGTTGAAGCGGCAACACCGCATTATGGAAAATATTTTAAATGAAGAGAGCGTATTCTTAAATATGAGCATGAATATTTTCATGGATTTCTCCTGACTGATTCTCGGTATAAAGATAGTGTGATGACCGTGACCCTGTATATCCTGCCGACTTTGAGGAACGGAAAAAAACAATCTCACCGTTATCACAGTCTTGCAATAGGGATAGGCGTTCCAAGCCTCCTCGTGTATCTCCAAGCTACCCTTGGGCGCCAGCAACCTTATGAAGGACGGTACTTTGCTGGCCAGATGGTATATCTTGTACGTGTACTGGCCGGTGTTGTATTTGCCGCCCAACAGGGGGTAGTTTGTGAAGGGCTCGTTTTTAAGGACCTCGATGCCCTCGCCTCCGCCCGTGTTGTCTTTGGACGCCTCAGCTACACTGAACAGCTGGGCCACTTGGTACTGAACAGAAAGGTCAGGTGGTCAGACTTCATAGCAATAGAATAGAATAGAATAGAATAAAATTTATTCATCACTGAAATTTTACATACACATACAGAATAATATACAGGGTGATCCACGGTGGATGGCCTATTAGAAGTATCTGGAGAACGAAAAGACAGAACATTCTGAAAATTGAGATGCTTTGATAATTGAACATTCTCTATCCGTCTAAAATATTTTCATCGATACAGGATTGCCACTTCTATCAGAAGCAACTAGCAACTTCGTGATTTTAAATGGAGTACTCTGTATTTTATTGCATTTTTAGATTCTTCCTGAAGAGCTGATTTCATCAATGTATCACACTTGGGGTCTAGCAGGAATGATTACAGAGATATAGGGTATTCAAAATTGAGATTTTTCAATTTTAGGATTTCTTTGCGACATTTAATTGGAACAGATACAGAGTGATCAGAATTCTGAATCTTGAAGCACCCTGCAATTTTTCCAATTAAATTCCAGTAGATAGTGAATCAAAAGTTGAGATAGGGACATGTAAGCCATTTTGATCGATAATGAATAGTTTCGACACAAAAAAATCCTGAAATAGAAAAATCTCGATTTTGAACACCCTATATCTCTGTAATCATTCCTGCTAGACCCCAAGTGTGATGCATTGATGGAATCAGCTCTTCAGGAAGAATCTAAAAATGCAATAAAATACAAGGTGTTCCATTCCCCTCAGGGGCTCACAACTTGTGAGTACAGGAATGGTGAACCCGAGGTACCCTAGCCGGATATTCACCATACTTCAACTTGTCTTGGGTGATATCCACTTCTCTCTCCCTTTTTCAATCTATCTATCGGCCTTTCTTGGCCAACTTCTTTTTTCCTCCTCCTCTCTAAGCCCAACCTCACCATTAAGTGGTGTGGGGAGGACAGACCGCGGCCGCTCGACGGATGAAGCATTTTGGGACCATCTTTGCTATCTCCGGCCAGATGGGACAATTTGTGGACATCTGTAGCAGGGATGGGGAGATTTGCTGATATCTGTCTAGGTGGCCGAGGACTGGTCAACGAGGCTCTGGCAACCTAATCCAAGCTGTGGGAACCCGTGGTGATGGATGAATGGCACCGAGGTATGGTGTCGCTAACGGGGCCTCTGGGAAACAGGGCGACATCTTAGAGTAAGCAGCCTTAGCCCTGTGCAGGGGGCACCACAGGGCTAGACCAACTCATTCCCCCGTCACTCGTAGGAGAAGGAAAACTTTTGGCCTTCTTCGTAGAAGAGAACAGGGATCGGAAGAGCAATCCGAGGGGTAAATCTCCTTGGAAGTCTGGTGTACACTCCATTGGAAGTCTTTGGAATTCTTTGGAATTCTTTGGAATTCTTTGGAAGTCTTTGGATGTTTTGGATGTCTTTGGAAGTCTTTGGGTGTCTGTGGAAGCCTTTTGATGTCTTTGGATGTCTTTGGAAGTCTTTAGAAGTCTTTGGGAGTCTTTGGAAGTCTTTGGGAGTCTTTGGAAGTCTTTGGAAGTCTTTGGAAGTCTTTGGTAATTGAAAGTCTGGTGTACACATTTTTCCTGGAGATTTACCCCTCGGAGCAATCTTCAGGAACCTGAACGAAAAGGGTCTTTCATATTGAAGTGACCCTTAAGAAGCACCATGAGTCGTATATGGTAAAATTGATAATGGCATGTAGGTAAGATACAATGGGCCACTAGGTCTAAGTGTCGTCGGAGACTTCGGTCAGA
Organism: Phaedon cochleariae; assembly: GCA_918026855.4. Taxonomy (NCBI): domain Eukaryota; kingdom Metazoa; phylum Arthropoda; class Insecta; order Coleoptera; family Chrysomelidae; genus Phaedon; species Phaedon cochleariae. The sequence continues at coordinate 30,906,307 of OU896717.1, forward strand.
CAAGCCTACAAACGGGGTGGAATGTTTAGTGGGTATACCTCAGTCAGTCAGGGGACTCCCACACTATCATATGGGGGATTGGACCCATATGGTGTCCATAAAAGATTTCAACCACCTCGATGAAAAAAAAGGTGTTCCATTTGGAATAACAAAGTTGCTAGTTGTTTCTAATAGAAGTGGCAACACTGTACCGATAAAAATATTTTAGACGGATAGAGAATGTTCTCCAGATACTTTTAATAGGCCATCCACCGTGGATCACCCTGTATACATGTAAAACTTATTGGACTAGTCAAGACAAAAACATTCAGAAGTATACAACTAACAGCATAAAATACATTATGATGGGAGGCAAATACTTTAATATCAGAAAACGCATAAATGGAATAACTACAGAAATAGATTATGCATTGTAGCTTTGCAATAATCTCAATTTTTTTTTTATAAAATACATTAGGATAGTCGAAGAAAGAACTTCATACTTAATAAAATTCTTTATGTACTGTGTAAATATATACAGCGTGTCTCACTTTAAACGGCCCCCCCTCTATATCTCAGTTATTAGTCATGCGATTCCAACCAAATTTGGTGTGGTATGAATAACCATCAATATGATCAGTTTTACAGAGAAGCCACATTATTTTGGACAGTGCCGTGCGCTTTTATTGAACTAAAAAGGGGTCGATTTTTCATAAAATCATATTAGGCATTTTTTTACAAAAAATCTAACCTCGCATTATTGTTCCTCATGCTTTCGAACCACCATATGCAAAAAATCATCTAATTCCGGATTAACAGGATTGGCTTCATTTTGTTCATTTTAAGTCTGGAATAAAAAGTGACTTCAAATCAACTACGAATTTTGGAACGTTCAAAGGCTTCGGTAGGTGGAAAATCATGATTTGGAAGGAAAAACTAGTTATACTTTGTTATGTTAAACTCACCGTTCCCGAGTAAATAATCATTACGTTCGCAAAAATGCTATTTAGATGTGCCTGTTTTTCTGAAACCCATCATAGGCATCTTATGAAAATCCACATATGTGGGTTTGAAACCATGAAGAACAATATTATGAGGTCAGTTTTCCTGTGAAAAAATGCCTAACATGATTTAATAAAAATGTGACCCCTATTCATTTCGATAAAAATGCACGTCACTGTCTTAAATGATGTTTGTCTTTGAGGAACTGGTCATATTGATGATTATTCATACCGATACAAATTTGTTAAAGATCGCACGACTGATAGCTGAGATATAAAGGGGGGCCGTTTGAAATGAGACACGCTGTAGATCGGGTTAGGAATAAGTCATGACTTTTATAAAAAAAAATGAAAAATGTCTCGGAATTAATTCACTGAAGAAAATCTAATTTTATTTACCCAAACACAATACAAAAACAAGGTCAATTACGCAATAGTCACAATTCTCGAAGTGGAATGAAATGTCAAATAAATACAAAAAGCTCGAATTCATTTCCACACAATGGTCATAAAATGAACAACAATGGTAGATTTCGGGAGAAAAACAACTACTTTCCTGGCTAATTCCACGCAGTACATTGAATTTCATCCTCCCGAAATCTATGCATCGACTCGTATAAACGAATACTGATACAAGTGATTCTTTCCTGGCCTGGCTAAATCGTAATCAATTTATTTTAAGGCGAAAACATGGTAAACAAGTTTTTTGAATGGCACTTCATTTTCGTTTTGAAACCAAAATTTGAACACCTTGTATTTTGAAAACTAAGCAACATTGGAGAAAAACTGTTTAACATTTTTTTGCCTTGAAATTAGTGAGGATTCGCTTCTTTCATTTTGCCAGAGAAGTTAGGAAACCCTGTGCAAAGAATACAAATATACAAAACATCAGTAATATCACGATTGATCCATCATGATATAGATAAGAGATTGGAATTTTTTTGGACAATCCAATACTTTGTCCTTATCGTATTCAGCAGCAATATTTTTGATTATGAAATTAAAAGCGTTTATTCAACTTACAATGTATGTATGTAAGTATGTTCGGTCCGGTAGAATCTTCGATCTCAATTATGAAGTAGATATCTTCAAACGATTCAGCTGAGATTTTGTATACACGTTTAGTTTGGAGTACAATGCACGATAAGGTATGTTACCTTATTTAAAGCCAATATGACGGACCATTCATGATGGCGGAATAGTTATGTAAATGCAGTTCTGCAATATGGGTTTCAAATGAAAGAGCTCGTTGAGAGCAACTCGAAAAATAATGTGACTTCATTTTAAACCCAATATGGCGGACAATCCATGATGGCGGAATAGTTATTTTAATGCACTCCTACAATAACTCGAAAAATAATGTGACGTCATTCTAAATCCAGTATGGCGGACCATCCAAGATGGCGGAAGTTATTTTCAATCTACTTCTTCAATATGGGTATCAAATCATTAGGGTTCGTTGGAAGTAACTCGAAAAATAATGTGACGTCATTCTGAATCCAATATGGCGGACCATCCAAGATGGCGGAATAGTTATTTTAATGCACTCCTACAATAACTCGAAAAATAATGTGACGTCATTCTAAATCCAGTATGGCGGACCATCCAAGATGGCGGAAGTTATTTTCAATCTACTTCTTCAATATGGGTATCAAATCATAAGGGTTCGTTGAAAGCAACTCGAAAAATAATGTGACGTCATTCTTAATCCAATATGGCGGACCATCCAAGATGGCGGAATAGTTATTATTTATGCACTGCTGCGATATGGGTATCAAATGAAAGGGCTTGCCGAGAATAAGTAGAAATAATGTCACATCACTCTAAATCCAATATGGCGCACTATTGAAGTGTTTTGTGCTTTACCATTATATGAAAGGGTTCGTTGAGAAAAAATTGTAATTGTTTCCGTTGTAATTATAAAATAATTGATAATTTTTCCTCACCCTTTATTACTTTGTTTTGCTAATATCAGTATATGGTTGGATAGACAATGAATATACCTTCCGAAAAAAAAATAAAAAGGGGATGTTTCAATTTGAAAAAATTATCGATGACGTCACCACAACTACGCGGATGACGTTACAAAGTCCGTATGTATATCAAGAGGTGTCAATTTGAAAATAAAAATCGACCTGTCTCAGGATTTTTTTTCAAATTCATATGCGTTAAAGATAATGAATTTATTCCATTCATTTACACCATACTGTATATCCTGAATCGTTGGATCACACAGGGCACAATTGTTTCAACAAAATCATTGGACAGATGACACATGACAGCCGATTCCGTCAATCTATCGTCGTATATTCCTTCCTGTATACATACGAAATTGACATCTAGACAAGGTTGCATCAATTTGAATCAAATGATATGAATCGTGATTTAAAACATGATTAAAATCAGTTTCGTTTTGATGAATCTAACGATATTAATTAATTTGCGATTAGATTAGAAATGATAACATACCTATATTTAAATAAATATTACTAAAGAAAATGGTGGATTATAATTTATTTACATTTGTCAAGTGCAAGGGCGTCGATTAGGGGGGGTAATGGGGTTAATTACCCTGCCCCAAATATACAGTGAGGACGTAAAAAGTTTACTCCCCCCCCCTTTAGAACAGAACGAACTAGCGAAGTCGAGTAGATGTAGATTTCAGATAAAAAAATACCTCATTGTGATTTCAACAGACAATGTGAATTTTATCACTATCGGTTCAGGTATATTCAAGAAATTGATAAAAATCGTTTTTTTGAGGAACTTGAGCACCCTGGTTCTATCTTGAAAATGAATCGTTTTCGGGCATATACAGAGAAGTGCACAAAAAACGGCCAGGACTGTAACTTTCGAATTATCCGAGATAGGGTTTTGAAAGTTGGTGGACAGCTAGTATACCGAATTGTTTATTAATTGACAAACAATTTTTGTACTATCGCTTCCGGTTTTACTGGAAACGACCCCAACTTTTGATTTTCAAATGGGACACCCTGTATTGTATTCCATAATCGGTTAGGGATTGTCATAACGAATTCATCGATTCCGGGTTTGATAGGGTTATTTCAAACGATTACGCAGATATTCGCGGTCTAAGTTTCCATATGCTCAATGAGTGTGGCAGAGAAGGAAGGTTTGATATTGCGAAGTCCCACCCATTGAGCATATGGGAACTTGGAACGCAAATATCTTTGTAATCGTTTGAAATAGTCCTATCAAACCCGGTATCGTTAAATTCGTCATGATAATCCCTAACCGATTATAGAATACAATACAGGGTGTCCCAATCAAAAATCAAAAGTGAGGGTCGTTTCCGGTGAATCTGGAAGTGATTAAAGAAAAATTGTGCAATCAATTAATGAGCAATTTGGTATACTTGCTACCCACCAATTTTTGAAACCCTATATGGAATAATGCAAAAGTTACAATCCTGGCTTTTCGTGCACTTCTCTGTGTGTTTATACAGGGTAACTCACGGTCCATGGTACGTTAGACGTTTACGGAGAACGGGACATAGGATCATTCTGAAATTTTGGTTACTCACGTAGTTGCTCTTGCTCTATCGATCTAAAATATTTTCAGCTCTGCGGCGTTGCCGCTTCTATCTTTGTTATTTTAAATAGAACACCCTGTATTTTATTGCATTTTCAGATTCTCTCTGAAGAGCTGATTTCATCGATGCATCACACTTGGGGTCTAGCGGAAATGATTATAGAGATATAGGGTGTGAAAAATCGACATTTTCCAAGTTCAAGAATTTTTTGTGTCTAAACCATTCATAATTGGTCAGAACGCCTCACATATCCCTATCTCAACTTTTGATTACCTATCTACTGATATTTAATTGGGACATATACCGGGAGATCAAGATTCTGAATTCTACACGACCCTGTATTTGTTTCAATTAAATGTCAGTAGATAGTTGATCAAAAGTTGAGATAGGGACTTGTGAGCCGTTTTGACCAATAATGAATAGTTTCGACAAAAAAAAATCCTAAAGTTGAAAAATGTCGATTTTTCACACCCTATATCTCTGTAATAATTTCCGCTAGACCCCAAGTGTGATGCATCGATGAAATCAGCTCTTCAGAGAGAATCTGAGAATGCAATAAAATACAGGGTGTTCCATTCAAAATAACAAAGTTGTTGCTACTTTTTGATAGAAGCGGCAACGCCGCAGAGCTGAAAATATTTTAGATCGATAGACCAAGAGCAACTACGTGAGTAACCAAAATTTCAGAATGATCCTATGTCCCGTTCTCCATAAACGTCTAAAGTACCATCGACCGTGAGTTACCCTGTATGTACTTATTTTCTTATTTTGACCCAAAAAATATGACCTCGAAGTTTTGTGCAATATTAAGGAAATATGCTTGAGTATTTCTTTCGGCCCATAGAACCTGTCAAAAACAACTTTCAATTTAAATCCAATTGACCTTGATCAGAGAAAAATTTCGCCTGCAGCGCACCTGACCCAAAAACAATATTTTTTTCGATAGGACAAAAAGTGGTGGTAATGATAATAAATAATGACATAATAACAAAAATAATAATAATAATGAATTCTTCATTTTCTCAAATTAGTTCGCACACCAACAGCATGGTACCTAATACAAATAAAAATAGAGTGAAATGTCAGTAAAAATCCAAGAATATACATGTATCATGAAGAATAAAAAATATATAGATAAAATGACTAATGAATAGTTATTTACGAGGTTATTTATTATACAAGGGAAAAAAGTAGTAGATTTTAGCTCCAGGTTGTGTTGTCTCCCGACGCGTAGCGGAGGAAGACAAAAAACCGTGAGCTAAAATCTAATATTTTTCCAGTGTATAATACCCTTTTTTTTCTGTGACAGAAAAAATGACGAATCAATATTGAGAAGATATTACATTATTTTGAAATCCGAAAATTATCGACGTGAAATTTTAAGATTTTAACAGTAGGGACACATGCGTTGTAGGCATCTTTATCATTCTTTTGAAGTAATCAAATATCTGATGTCACTTCTGTCAGTCTTTTCTGTGATTTGATTTCAAAAAATTGCGAATTCAGTGGTTGTTTAGTAATATACGTAACCGCGAAGTCGAATGGAAGATAAAATGACTTGCAGTTCTTTCTCGGAGACGGTATTATGGACTCATTTTTCGGAACTATAGCACAACAAAAGCCATCACAACAGTGTATATACAGGGTGTCCCTAGACCAGTGAGACAGTTAAATATCTTCTGAACCAATAGGAATTTCCAAAATATTATAATTTCACATCATATAGCATTATGAGTGCTAACTTCAGGAATGACTATATTTTATACGAGGTGCGCAAGAAAGGCTCACAAAATCGAACATCAATTTTTTCAAATGGAACACCCTGTATTTCATTGCATTTTCATATTCTCCTTGAAGTGCTGAATTCAACGACCTAGCACACTTGGGGTCTAGCGGGAATGATTTCCGAGTATAGGGTGTGGAAAATCGAGATTTTTCATTTTTGGGAATTTTTTGTGTCAAAACTATTCATTATTATTTTTCAAAACAACTATTTACTGTTATTTAATTGAAACAAATACAGGGTGGTGTGGAATTCAGACTGAAACTGAGAATTCTACACCATCCTGTATTTGTTTCAATTAAATACGAGTAAATAGTAAATCAAGAGTTGAGATATGGACATGTAAGCCGTTTTGACCAAATCTTTCATTGATAACTTTGAAAGATATAGAGTATTCTGTGAAGAATAAATGAGTTGACTACAGCGGCATCCAAGGAAAAGATTTCATGAATATCTGTTCCTTTATATGTCTTTGCAGTCGTCTGATAATTCTGCTTAGTATATAGATTGATCTGGAAAACTATGTGATTCAATAATTTGTCCGTGATGAACTGACGAGAGAGATTATCCATCTTGAGCCACTCCAGATGTTCTATTAAAATCTTTTGGCTGAACAATCTCATCCACTCCACACCATTTTTTTTTCTTTATCCCTGGTTTCAACTCCGCGATAGGGGTATCAAATCTTCTGGATCCCATGTATCCATATATAAGTACTGGTGTCTCGATATTCATATCAGAAAGTATAATGTTGTTAAAATTGATTTCGACATCATTTTCCTTATCATTATCCTTGAAAAATGTCTTGGTGATGTTGTATGGTGGGACAAATTTCAAACAACGTAGATTTTAACATTTAGTGAACGAAAAATAAACATATAAGTTGGAAAAATATAACAAGTAGGTTACCTATGTTGCCTAGATAGTATATAATGCAACAAAAAATGTAATAACATGATAAGCATGAAATTTGCAGCCGCAATTCGAGAGGAGAAACACAACGTACGGAACAAGTTTTGAGTTTATTCTATTCACTAATAATGTATTGTTTTTTTCGCTTCAGCTTCGAACATATATGATTCAAAAGACCAATATGAGTGAGTAATATGGGGCGGGAGAGAAAATAAACCGTCCTACAACAAATCATAAGCCCATTGCAGAGCGGGATATATTTTGTCCCAGCATACCTCTAACTCCAAGAAATTCGTGGTTCAAATTCTGCACCAAAGTACTTGAAAGAGTTAAATAGAATCATCACTCAAATACATTTCAATTTAATATTTTTCAAGAATTTTTTGGTCGATTTTCAGGTGCCAAAATCATAAATAATGCCACGGTAATTTTCAAACAGCTAGAAATTTACCACCAGTAAAAACCGAGGTAAAAACTGACGCCACGATTTCGTGAAATACGACTGGGAACTTCAGAAATATTAGTTATTCAATAATTCATAAATTCACAATTGAGTATTGGTAATATTCCTAATTAGCTATAAAAACTCAATTGTCTCAAAATGTTCGCTTATGATTTGTGGCTTATTGCTTAAAATAAATTTGTGTAAATAATAATTATATTAATTCACACTAGAGGACATTTGAATCAGTGAACGTGACAACACGGCGTACGACTTGTTGGCGTGGTCTTGTCAGTTCTCAGCATTCAGCACAATGTTGTCAAGTGTCCAACATTAATATGATACTTTGTTATAGACAATATAAAATATTGGGACATGCTGGTTGCTCGAAAAAGTCAAGAATGAACTATAATATCAGGGGTTCCTCCTATTATGTTTTATTTAACGACTGGACCCTAACATCTTTTTGATAACTTGATTATAATAATTGGTAACTTGACAAGCTCGCTTCATGAGTGGAAATGGAATATTATCGACAACACTCTACAGAGGTAGAGGCTAGGGCACTATAAGCTTGATAGTAATAGCGAAAATATTCCACTGACCACAGCCAGGAATTAAAATTCTATCGAAAATTCCCAACAATAATTTTAAATTGTTAAAAATTCATCAACAATTGTCCTGATTCCAGTATCATCAAAATACAACAAACAATTTGATTGATCAACAAATTCAGTTCTTCCCCAGAAAATATTATATTGGAATGAGTGAATCCAAAACTCACCAAAAAATTTTAAATTTTACATGATTGCTCTGAGACCAAATTTCAAGATCTTTTGAAATTCATTTCATCTTATGTTCCTTCAAATTTCTTCATCAAATAATGTTACTTGAGTATCATATTTATTCAATATTTTATAGAAATAGGTATCATCTTGGGTACCATTTAGAATCAAAATTCAGTTCATCTACTGTAGCTTGAATTCAAATATTTGTTGAATTGAAAATGTTTGTTGAGATAAGTTGACTCAGAATTCAAAATTTATATAATTTGCTTTCAGAGTATTGAGTGTTGAGTTATCAAAATTTTTTGAATTTTTATCTCTGTTGAAACAAAATTAATCCAAGTAGATCTAAAGTCAGACATGTTGTTCCCTAGTTGTCATGTCACCCCAATGTCAGATGACCTTGACTACCGTGAATATTTTTTGCAGTTGTCTGTCATTGAATCCTTTTGAATTATTTATAGGGTACCATAGGAGAGTTGAAACTACTGGAGGATATATCCCTCATTTCGTCATTTTTCCTTTCTGAAAAAACTGGTAGGTATGTAATATTTTCAATTTTTCTATAAATTATCAAAATTGGACAGACAAGTGAAACATGAATACCTCCCTGTAAACAATGAATATTAGTTGACCAGTGATGCCAAGATATTAGATTTTTTGTAAGCTTTGCCATTTTTTTCAAATATGATGGTTCAGACAATAACTCTATAATCAATTCAAGTCTTCTACACTTCATTAAGGAATTCCTCAAGGGATTCATAGACTGCAACTTTAAATACAACTGTAATTTCTTCATATATATAATATTATTGTTGCAAATATTATGCACCTAACAATGGATAGGTAAATCTGTAGGTATGCACTCCCTTAGTTATATTGGGTTATTTTTATCAGTTTTACCTAGAAAAGCACTTGATTTTCTTGAATGCAGTCATCAAAATGTTATGTTAACATCTAATTATCAACTCATGCTACCTTATCAAATATATTTGTTTTCAGTTTAATTGAAAAAGTATGTACCTACCCAGGATTTACATCCTTGAGCTAAAAGGTACCTAGCAAGGTAGTGATTACTTTCTTATTAATGATTAATTATAACAAAATGATAACTTACTTCTTCTACTGTCAGAGGCAACGTCACACGGCTAGAAAATAGATAAATAATAATTAAAATTACATGTGTGTAATTTCTACCTAATTTGCAAAATCTCAATGTCCAATATCACCCATCAATCCAGAACATGCCAAGGTCTTTTGGAGAAAAGAACATTATTTCTATAGAAGTACAGAATTACAGAATCATATCGATTCGGCTTGCCAAATCATAAGCCAAGACCAGGAGGAAGATTTTATTGTGAAAAACTATTATAGTGATAAGGAATAATTCGGCAATAATATGCGAAATCTGATGACACTTGACAAAATCACACAAAAATGGGTTACTTTTGAATTGGCAACTGCAGATTTTGTTACATCAAGAATCGTTGAATTAACGAAAATTTTGATGTTTATATCTTAACAGAATACTTACTATTCTTTGATCAACATGTTTTCTTCCTTAGTTGCAAATAACACGAAAAATCACCGAACACCACACCAGGCTCCGATGAATCACTTTATACACTTTGAAAACTTGCAAGAAAATTTGCCCCGCGCACACTCGGTGACGCAATATTATGACGTCAATGTCATTTTCACATATACCAACCAAAAACTGGGAAAATTAAAAATCAATAACATTTTATGCCGACTCCACAAGATAGCTACGAATGACCCGTCAGACAGTCTAGATATTTAGCCGTCATTGGCTAGGATCATTGCTGGAATGCAAGAATTCAGATGGACACAATTTTTTTCATGGACTCGTTTTAACCACTATTTATCGGCCAAAAATTTAACTTTCTTTTCTCATTTTCTCCTTGCCAGAAATCCGATGTGACCGCGTTAGCCCTCTGTTTTCACCGGCGTACCGATTTGGGCTCCAACGAAACAGGTGAAGTTGGGCGACCAGCCGAAGAAAGGATAATATACTGCACTCACGGCTTAGGGCAGCTTATCAAGGAACCTACACGAATTCCTGGTGTCAACAATCATTCAACCAACACACTCGACTGATTCCTCACTAAGAATTCAGCACCTTACACCATAGATGTACGAGCACTCTTCACAACCGGCCCATGTCTTGTGTGTGGCATTATAATTCAGGACAGAGTTCTTGCCTTGAAACAAACAGTCTACAATCGCTGGCGCAAGGACCCGAACCTCGTGACTAGAGCAGAATGTGTTGAAGCAAGGAATAACTGCAGACAAACAATATAGATGCATCAGAAGAATCATACAATGCCAAAATATGATCCAGACCCATAAATTGGCTCTCGTTCGTTTTGGTCCCTCACTTAAAGCAGTCGGAAAGGAATTTCACTAATAGTCCATTCCCACCACTCTTCAAAGTCGTCGGCCCATTAGCAACAACATCGCAAGAGAAAGCGAACATTTTTGCATATATATGTTCGCAGCAGACTCCATCTTAGATTTCCAGGAAAGAATGCCACCATGGCAATAAATTGTATCTGAACCAGAGAAAGTATTCAACTACTCGAGTGATATTCTTTCAATCTGAAATCGAAGCTGACTGAAATATTTCACTAAAACCGACAAACGACAACATAATTTCATTCTTATGACGCTCGTAGCAAACGGACACCGTGAAAAGCACTACACCTACACTCTTGAAGTACACCGACCTACATCACACTTTGCACCACACTAGTCACTTCTGCTAAAGACCCGGCAACGGTGGCGACTATATGACATCTGTCAAGTAAAATTCAAAAATTTGAAGTTTGAACTGTCACTGTCAATTCTGTATCGGGATAGGGGTGGTGTCAATTTATTTTATCGCAAAAGATGTGAGTTTTTTGCGTAAATAACTGGAAATTTTGGACAATTCTTATCAATCTTTAATTTTCCCTGATAAAAATCGAGTTTCTTCATATTTTCATGCTGACACCTACTTCGAGTCCTCCAAATCGTGTAAACCTAACATTGCCGACTATATTGAATGATCATCCATAAAGTCGAAAATAAATACACAAACTGTCTTTCTGACAGTGATTACCAAAGTCGAAACCGTTGGTACACCACCAGCCCAATTTGGTAATAATCTACACTGCAATATTTTTCACCTTATTTTTCTTCATTTTTTCTTGTCAAATTGTTTGAGGAATTATTTTGACGTCTTAAGCCAGTGGCGTGGCATGCAACAAGCTGATCTAATGTTTTCTTATTTTTGTGTGAACAATTGAACATTTATTTTTCAGATATTCCTACCACAGACCAGAAACAATTGAACATTATTTCAACATTTCTGGAATCTTATTCTAAATTGTGATAACCAATACAACAAATAATATATAAGTATCAACAGGGTTATTTACAAATTTGGTGCTACTGGATGAAGGAACACCAGTAAATACTTACGAAATTTATCAGCCTTCATTCTGGAATTGGAGAATCTGAAGAGGAGATCTGGCATACTGAAATATGGTACATCCAGTGGCAAAAAAAAAGGAACATCTGTGCTAACTGGATCCAGGTGTCAGGCCTGTAATCCTGAGAACAATAGAAACACGGGACAGTCTTGCCCTAAGCTTGATACTGAAAAGTAAGTATAAAATTGACCATTCTCAATATGGATGACTCCTATAAGCCTTCTGAAGATCAAAATCACAGTTAAACAGAGTGGACAGGAACTCTTCTCCAATACTCAATGAAACTAACATGCTGAGCATGTTGAGTTCATAAACTCCACTAAACATAGAATTAAGATTGGTTTTGTTTTAATTATTCAACAAATCAGCTTCTTGGATTTCTGATTTAATTGTTGAGTCTTGGTTTAGTTAACTTTATACATTCATCATAAGTGTCAAACTGTTTCAAAACTACTGTCTATTATGGTTAGTTCATATAAATTATTCATATTTGATTTATATTTAATTTTAACTTATCTTAAGAGTTCAAGCATTCCTTTCACTAAGATGCCTTCATAGAATGTCATTTAACTTATATTTAATTTAGTCCATTCCTTAAGGGAAATAGAGCTGTAAAATTAAATTAAATATAAATTAAATATAAATGAGATTCTATGAACAGATCATGATAGTTTCTAAAAGTAGTCAACTCAAAATTGGTTGGTAGGTATATGCTCCATCTAAATGGACTTTTTTGAAGAATGTCATTAAGGACATGAAAGGGTTAGTATTTGAAATTTCTTGAAGAGTTGTTGGATGAGCATGACACATTGTTGTTTTTATCTTTTCATGTGTTACAAATACCCTTTCAAAGTGACAAGAGGACCCCCAAAATATCAAGCCATACTGCAAAAGAAAGTAGTTTCAGGATGTTTGTTGATACTGTATCTCACAGATTTTTTATTACATAGCATGTAGTGCTTACTTTTGAACATTCAGTGTTCATGTGTGCTTCCCATGTTAGCTCAAAGTAATACCTAAGAACTTGATAGTCTCCACTGGTTGTATAGATATTCCAGATAAGTTTAGGTATAGGTCATGATTTATGTTTTTTGTCAGAAAACTGACATTGGTTTTGTTTGTATTCAAAAATGAGACTATATTTTTCTATTTCTTCAGAAGCAGTGTTGCTCAATTTTGTAAGTTGGCAAATGTTGTTGGGTGACATTAGAATATTAGTATCATCAGCATATATATTATCATTCCATTTGGGGAGGTACAAGTGTCATCAATGTCACCCAGAAAGACTATGAACAGTAGTGGTCCCATGTTTGAACCCTGCGGAACTCCTTTATTTATTTCTCTTGATTAAGATTTCACATTGATTTATTATTTATAATAGTATTGTCTGAGTTCTGTTTATTAAATATGATGTTATCATTTGAAGTGGAACACATTCAACTCATATCCCTTCCAATTTCATGATCAATAAATTTTGATCAATAGTATCAAAAGCACAACTAAAGTCATAGAATAGTCCTAGAACATAAACTCTAAGTAATCAGAGATTGCAGAGCAGGTTGAATTGTTTTTGCAAATACCATTCTGATTTGCTGGGAGGAGATTGAAGTGGTACAAGTATTTGGCCAATCTAACACAATAAGATGCTTCAAATATTTTAGCAATCTGACTGTATGCATATAGCTCTATAGTTATTCACTAGGAGATCCTTTGTTTTTGAATACAGGTATAAATTTGAAATCCTTCACATCTGGAAATGTTATAGATTGGATGTGGAAGATTCGTTTAGTAAATATGATATAATTTCTGCTACAAGAGTACAGATAGTTTGAGAATTTTAATTTTTCCATTCATATCATCTAGGCCAGCAGACCGTTTGGATGTTGTCTTATTTATAATGGAGATAACTTCAAATGACATCACTGGTTCAAGGAAGAAGCTTCTGTGGAATCTGCATATCTTTCTGCTATCATTATTTGGTGTAATATAATTTAGTGATCACTCTACGAAAAATTCGTTAATGAAATTACATTTCATGACTGGATCAGTGATTGCCTGTTCTTGATTATCATTAATATTTAATTTATTTTTATGCTCATCACAATTTCCCTTGTTATCAATCATCCAGCTCTCTCTCACAGCATTATCTGAATTGAGAAGTAGCTTGCATCCTGTTTTTGTTTTTTCTCTCTTTACATTTTACATAGTTGATCATCCATTTCCTTGATTTTAGGAGAACCATTTTTTTGGATTATTTTTTAATTTAGATTTTGTGATAGGAAATGAGATGTCATAATAATAAATGGAGGTTTCATAGAACATTGAAAACATATCTTGAAAATCGAAAGGACAAAAAACAGGGTGTTGTTCATCCATATCTTGCAAAAAAGACTATATCAGAGTTGATTCAATTGTAAAAAGATGAGAGAAGCTCATTCAGTGCAACAGTATTCAACGCTAGATGAAATTATCAAATCCGGCCCATCCGGCCAGTTGGCCGGAAATACCGTTCCGGCCGGATCGCTCCGACCTGATCGCTCCGACCTGATCGCTCCGACCTGATCGCTTTCCGGCCAGAATTTTCGGAACTTTTTGGAAATGTTTAAGTTTTAAATTTTTAATATAATTTAAATTCAAATATATGCAAAAAAAACGAGAATTATTTCAAGGTTTTTTTACTTGTTGCCTAATTACTTACCTATTGTTAAGTCGTTAATTAATCACAAATATTTTTTTTTTCAGAACAAAATATATTTTCTTTCCAAAAATTACAAAACATGATAGTAACTGAAAACATTATCAACAGCAAAAATAACAGCCAAATTCCCTGTCATGGATAAGTCTTATAATGAAAGTATACAGGTTACATAAAGAATTAGGGTGAGAAGCTTAAAACTTAGTATTCTAATTCATTTTATTAAGATTATGATGAATGAATAAAAGCTTTTCGGCATTTAGCATACACCTATTATCAACAAATATATTACCAATTTCTGAAAATAGTCACTCTGAATGGACACTAGTTGCTGGATTCCCCAACTTCTTTTTAATTTTTTTATTATTTGCAGGGGGCTGCTATTCTCCAATTGAATGAGTAGAATTGTTTCAATGTTGTTAATGCTGATTAAAAATTAATATTTGAGTCGAGATTTGAGTAAACATTAATTTCTATCTGGGTGAAATTAATGGTAATTAACACTCAGAGTAAAAATAAATCAGCCTCAATATTTTCAATGTTTTAAGTATAAAAATATGCATGCATATACATTTCAAATTTAGGTGCCGATCCTGCCGGATCGGCAAAATACCCGATCCGGTCCCTCCCTAGTGACAAGCAAAAGCCAGTAGCACCTGAAGCACATTTTTTTGCCGATATTCTACTGTAGGTATGTCACCCTGTGGGGGACGATACCAGATAAAGAAAAGTTGAAAACATGGACATATACCACACACTTGACTGGGAATCACACATCAGGGAAGTTGTAAAAAAATTGAACAAAAAAATATATCAACTAGATGCCTTCACAAAATATTGAATATCAATGTTCTGGGAAACTGTTATTTTGCTGTAATACAAATCAGGCTGACTGCCACTGACATATGGGATAATGCTATGGAGAATGTCTCCTGTAGCACAGAAGTTATTCATCATTCAGAAGAAATGTCTCAGAACACTTATGAACAAAAGACTCAGGGATTTATGCAAACAATTGTTTAAACATTTGAATATACTTCCTTTCTGTTGCCTCTATATTTTGGAAATATCCTGTTACATTCATAAAAATTAACTTTGGCAAATAATATAGGTATAGTTTTTGAACATATTCTGAGACTGGGAACATTGTACACCTAACTGATCATTGCAAGAACTATATTTTCCAAAAATCTGAACAATATTCAACTTACCCATGGAATGATAATTTCCTTTTGTCTTGCTCGCTCTTGCATCCAAAGGCGACACAATAAATCACCATTGTTTATCAATATGAAATCACAAACCTTCTCAACGATCAGTTCACAGTGTTCACATCAATAAATTCAGTACTTTTGATAAAACAAAACACGCCAAATGAATAGATATTTTACATAACCAAAGACAATGAACTTATGTCTTCACTTTCTTGCCTGTTTAGATGACAGAAAAAAAAACTAAAGTACTTCAATCATTAGATAAAAGAAAACGTAAACATCAATCCAAACAACACGAGTAGGAAAGAGACAGGTTACCGTAAAACATGGTATCTTTGTTGCAGCTGCCCCTGACACACTTTGTGCTATCCGTCTCACGACCGCAAGGTCGTGGGTTCGATTCCCAGCACGAGCAAGGAACTTTTTTCAATATTTTATTAACGAATTAAATATTGTGAAGTTTCGGAGCATCGGCTGAGGATAGTCCTGCACGATTCGCTGTTGCGTTCCAATTAACAGTGCTGCTCCTAAAGTGGCGCATGGAGTTAGTAACAAAGCCTACACAGAACACGCAGAAAGCGATGATGATGTG
Organism: Phaedon cochleariae; assembly: GCA_918026855.4. Classification (NCBI taxonomy): domain Eukaryota; kingdom Metazoa; phylum Arthropoda; class Insecta; order Coleoptera; family Chrysomelidae; genus Phaedon; species Phaedon cochleariae. The sequence continues at coordinate 30,922,757 of OU896717.1, forward strand.
GTTGTGAGCATCAGAGAAGAAGTAGGACGGTGTATGTAGGTGGGTGTGGAAAACTACCAGCTGAGCGTGAGAGCGGGCCAGCTGCTTAGTGGACCTCGGTCTCTAACGGGGGTTAACGAGAATAGCTAGCTGGCCTGCCACTGCAGCATATGGTAGTGAGTACATTACTAGCCTACAAAAGACAGCCGAAAAACTCTGAAAGAGAGCTGATGGGCGGTTCCTGAAAAGGATGTTAGCCAGCTCTCTTAAGCAAACCACATCAGTCATTGAAAAAACACCTTGTGGGTTGCAAAAAGGTCCGATTAGGGACTATTTGCTGACGTGCAAACGTCCCCCACCTGTACCAGTACCAGTTGTGCTATTCGAGAGAACGACCGTCTCTCTTCCAGATGTTAATATTGAGTTCATTGGTTTCTCCTCGTTCCAGATTCGATATTTCGACGATTCCGCGCAAGGGCAGCGAGTCAAGCACGACCGGCAAGGCTAGCGGGGTGCGAGGCCTCCATGGCTGGACGAGGTCCCTGACGCGCCCCTCCTTCAAGTCGTCGGGGGGCCACCGACGGTCGTCGTCGAACGCGTCTTCAACGTCGTGCGAGCTGGGGGAGGAGGCCGCTCGGGTGCTCGTCGCCGAGGGGGCCTCCTCCTCCTCCCCCCCGGCCCTCCTAGTCACCTGTTCGCAGCCAACGCCCATACCTAAAAGGGGTTCGGTAAGTGAAGTTATCTACAACTATGGAGTCATTCATACATTGCTAACTCGATTTTCAACATTTAATGACAGACATTATTGTGATGAATCGAGTAATAAGAGTGATAATGACAGTAGGATGGCGTAATAATCTGACATCCCATCGTCTTGTCAAATTCAAGTAGGTAGGTATTCCTTCTACTAGTTCTACTAAAGCACACCACAATACTCTACTGTTTGTGAAATACACGCAAATTCAAAAGACTCACCTTACATGGTTCTCATAGTTTTAATCACCTCAATTCTACAAATACAGGAAAAATGAGAATTCACTGTTTTTCATTCTCAACAGTGACTACCATCATGAGTAACCATAACCATAAAATAGGGCTCACACTTATGAACCATGGAACTTTATTGGCAAAGTGATGATTCCGATACGTCATCTGGTGGGCACATTTGAACCAGTTTATCAGGGCATTCAAGGTCATTTTTGTTATTGTTTGTTATTCTGCTCATTTATTTGATATTTCATGTAATTCATTCTACAAATTACTTTGATTTTGTTTTCATGATTTTCTTGAGTACAGGACAAGAACTTCATATTAATTACCGACACAATTCTACATTATTTTATAAATCATGAATCAACATATCACTCAAAAACCAAGAAATCAACTGTGTTCTGTTGATGGTTGCACTAGTAAACTCAAGAAGTCTTTTCTGAAGATGAAAAATCAGTTCAGTTGGATGGAAAAATGGATCGTGGAGCATCGAATGTGAATTTGATGGATGTATAAATATGTACCTACTACAAAAATTTGAAAAAATGTCCTATATCATTTACATTTTTCCACCTTCATTGCTCCAATTAATGAAAACAAGGTAAACTTGTGATCAATAGATATAGATCATTACTGATTATTAACTATTTGTAGTGCCCATCTGAAAGAACATGATTGAAATGATCAACAGTTCATATTTTGCATGGTAAGTTTCTGATGAAGTCTCCAGAAACTAGGACTAGGAAAAATAAGTATGTCCCTTTCTCTTTCAAATACCTATTGTGATAATGGACTTTTGAATTGAAATGCACAAGGGTGGGCAAGAAAGATTATGTTGTAAAAATGTGCAGGTCAGTATTTTATGGTTCTATATGAAATGCTTGCCTTCTCTGAATCATATTAGGATAATATTCATGATATCCTGCATAGGATATTATAGATTCCCATCATTGTAGTATTATTTCTATAGTAATGATAACCAATTTAGATTGCATGTACTTCCAAAACTTAAAATACAGCTACATGATGCAGAATAGAAACATTGATTCAAACAATTCTGTACAATCAACAGATCAAATATCTAGGTATTTATAAATTTTCATTTAGGACCATACTAACATCTTTTTCAGCAAGGAAGAAGAGTAGAGTAGAGTAGAGTAGAGTAGAGTAGAGTTTTATTGACTACTTGATGTACATTCATACATTTGTAGCAAGTCCTAAATGATTCCATTTTGGTGAAAAGAATGTAAAAAATGATAATTTACAATAAAAGACAAAAAATATACAATCAGAGACGAATAATATACAATCAAAAACAAAAACAAAATACACATTTACGTTTCCCTCAAGAGTGGATGTTCGGCAAGTGTGTTCCTTGTATCAAAATTGTGGCCACTAACGTGAGCCAGATATTCTGCAATCGAGTAAAAGCAATTTTTTTCAAAATAATCTTTCATAACTCTCTTGAAGAAAAACATATTCATAGTTTTAATACTGGCAGGAAGAGCATTATATAATCTGAGATCATGAGAATTTTTTTGTGATTTGCTGAGTTTGTAACGTTGAGGTCTAATAAGATCACTGTTGCGTGTATTGTGATTATGCAAACTGGATTGCTTCGGAAGCAGGGGAGCTTTTTTGTGAATCTCTACTATACTCGTATAAATATACATCGAAGGTACTGACATTATTTTGTGATTTATGAATGAATCACGACAAGAATCTCTGTAACCAATTCCAACAAGAATTCTCAGAGCCTTTTTTTGTAATATGAAAATACATTGGGCATCACTAGAATTTCCCCATAGTAGAATCCCATAAGAAATATGAGATTGAATTAGTGAGCAGAAAACTATTTTCAATGTAGTGAGATTAGTTATAGGTTTAAGTTGTCGAAGTAAAAATAGAGCACTCGATAATTTACTTTTCAAACCTAAAATGTGGCTGGACCAATTTAACCTATTATCCAAGGTGAAACCCAACAACTTAACAGTTTGGAACTCAGGTAATGGCTGAGCCGTAGATATCACCATGTTTTGTGATTTATCGTTATTCATCATAAGTTTATTAACACTAAGCCAATAGTTGGCTTTTCCTTGTATTTCGACAGATTGATCAGCAAGAGATGAAAGATTTTTTGAGGAGTAGATGAGGGATGTATCGTCAGCAAATAATACACTGTGACATGGTTTCATATAGTTGTAGAGATCATTAATATAAATCACAAACAACAGCGGACCCAATACCGATCCCTGAGGCACACCCAAGTTAATTGAGTTTAATGAAGTTAATGAGTTAATTAAGAGTTGTCATTCAGATTCCAGGGTATCTTGCAAATGAGTGTGAAAAGCTACAAAATGTTTAACCAAAACTCAGATTCATAATAAGTATATAATCAGTTTTTTCTTGTTTCTGTTCATTCCTTGAATTTTATTCAAGTTTGAGGAGATGTCAATGATTATTCAGGTAGCTGAACATATCCTTTGTATTTTAAATTGTATCTTGGAGATATAGATTCATAATTTTGCTGCTTCTATGTTTTTATCAAACTGTATTTTATTAGTAAGTACCTAATATAGTTCTAATTTTTTGTGTTTTTGTATTGATTTTCCTGTTGGATTTTAAAGTTCATATTTTTATTCCACAACTACCTCAATCAACAAGAGGTATATCTATTCCTACATAAAAAAAGTCCTGGATTCCAAATTCATTGATAATTCTACATGTTCATGAAGGTATCTTCACTTGTAATGTAAGAGGAGGAGAGAAAAGACTATACATGAGCTCTGAGGGGAGAAGAAAACTGGTAGATCATTTTCTTAGTACTTCTCTGGAGAGACGCAAGTAGGTCTTTGAACAAAATATTAATTCATTATAATGCATTGAACTTATACAGTGAAAAACATGTTTTGTCAATGTCTACATTCATTTTCAAAAATTATTAATCAATTAATTCAGTTCCAGAACATAAAATACATAGATATTTTTATTCATATGAATTCAGTATAACAAAATGATACAAAAAAAAATTTATCTACCTATAATCACTTACAAAAATCATCTGGGTCATCTGAACAAAGTTTTATGTTGTGGAACTCCAGATTACTCAGATTTCATCAAAATGGTGAAAAAAAAAAACTAATTTCACAAGATATAGATGCATTCATTATTCCAATTTTTTGGGATTTTCTCTCCTCGTTTCTTTGAAATAAAAATATGAATATTATTTCAATATACGTGTAGTAAGGACAAATCAGATGATTTGTCCCAAAATGTCACTGGATTTAAAGCATTTTCCTATCAGAGAGCGTAAAAGAAAAATTCACTAGCTTGTCAGTGACAATTTGTATTGAAAAAATTTTGGAGAAGAGAAATGAAGGTATATAGAAAAATTATCAAATTTTCACTTATCTTTGGACGTTTCGGGACCGACTCTGCTCCCGTTTTCAACATGAAAAGAGATTATTTCAATAGCGAAGTCGTATAATATGTGTTGAAGCTTTTCAGTTTTCAATGACAATTGGTGACGTTGGCAATCAAATGAGTTACAGGATGTTTTCATTGATTAATCTTGAATTTACCATTTTCATGTTCAGATTTTAGTAGTGAATACCATGTTCTGTCTATATCAACTGAACAAGAAGCAATGCTATTGTCTCCGTTCAGAAGAATGCAAGCCGATTCCTTGATTTTTCTCCTCTGGTTCTTATCTTCTTTTCCAATGATTTTAATATTATTCCACTCTGCCATATGTTGTCCGTCTTCAGTAAGGATATGTTCAGCTAGTTTCGATTCATCGATGTTATTTTTCTTTATATTGTACTTATGTTCCTTCGTCCTTACTGAAAGAGGTCTCTTGGTTTCACCTGTATGAAACTTTGTTTGGTTCGTCTTGACTGGATGTTTTTCTCCGATTTTTCGACAAGTATCAAACACTTTGCTTTTCGGATCCGTAACTAAACATCACATATCAAAATATCCATGAAAATTAAAAATGATTTTCATGAGAGGTGGAACATGGATGTCGAATCTGAAACATACCTAAATAATATTTCCAACAAGCGTAACTGATGGATTGCTACATATTCGCTCTCCTTCCGAATAGTGGTTTTCCCAGTAGACATCTGCTACATTTTGAATTTCGTGGGTTATAATAAGGACCATGAATGCCAAACAGTGTGCTGCTCGGATCTAAAACTAAGCATCAATTTGAAATTTGAATCGTGAGACGTACATAAAATATAAATCTATAAAGCCTGAATATTGTTTTCAACATTCGTAACTAAAACGCGATATATTTTTATGATTATTCATCAACTTTCTCAATGCAGACGAGGTAGGCAGATAAACAACGATTTTCTCTGCAATGAAAAACACTGTATATACCTAACCCACCATGCGCCGACCTCCTTTGCAAAGAGGGTTTATAAACGCCGAGTTGATACTCTCCCCTCGTAAGGGTACCTGTCGTGTTTCCATAGAGACATAAAGGTGAATATCTGTCTATCTGTTTGCTTGAGAATCTGGAAAGGAAATCAATATATCGCCTTCCGTACGAATATAAGGATCAGAATTTTGAAAAGTATACTCTGGTCAGTTCTCTTTGCGCGGATTTTCTATTCGGTCCGACTTGACTGGATGGTTTTCTCCAATTTATTGCCAAGTATCAAACACTTTGCTTTTCGGATCTGCAACTAAATATCACATATCAGAAAGTCCATGAGGATTAAAACTGATGTTGAATCTGAAACATACCTGAATAATATTTCCAGCAACCGTAACTGGAATGCTTTATATTCGCTCTCCTTCCGAATAGTGGTTTTTCCAGTAGGCATCTGCTACATTTTGAATTTCGTGAGTTATAATAAGGACCATGAATGCCAAACAGTGTGCTGCTCCGATCTAAAACTAAGCATCAATTTGAAATTTGAATCGTGAGACGTACATAGAATATAAATCTATAAAGTCTGAACATTTTTTTCAACATTCGTAACTAAAACGCGATATATTTTTATGATTATTCATCAATTCATCAACTCTCTCAATGCAGACGAGGTAGGCAGATAAACAACGATTTTCTCTGCAATGAAGGAGATATTGACCTTGAAAGTAGGATTAAAAAAAAAGAATTTCATGTATAACTTTACAACTATCATTATTTTTTGAAATACTGAAAATGTAACGAGCACTTGAAAATATTTAATTAACAATTATTCTATGGAATGAAAACTATCGATAGTTCACCTAATTTGACTCTAATGAAGTTGAACTTTGAGGACTGATTGTTTTTTTTGTGATATAATTGGACTGTGAATTAGGAGTTCAACAAAAATTCTATTTCGAAAAATAATGATGCAAAAACAAATTGGATGCACCCTGTTGAAAAGTAGTAATATAAACTGAATATACCTATCGAGTATGAATCGATTATACACCATGGTTCAAAAGTTATGAGCTGACCAGAGAAAGATTTCGCCAAAATCAAGATTACGTTCTGTATCACAGTTATAAAAGATGGTAGACACATCGATATATGTACATTTATATCTGAAACACCCTGTATAGCCAAAAAATATGTTTTAATGAAATAATCTCGAAGCGTCTTATTTTCTTCTGGTTTGCTCTTTTCGTATTATTTTCTTCTGGAAAAATGCCGTTCTGAACGGAAAGTACGAAAAACAGAAGAAAGTATATCTTCATCGTAAAATATTCAACAAACGGTACCTTTGTGATTGTGAAAACATATAAGGTAATGAAGTTGAAAGTAAAGATGGAAATATGAGGAAAACTTGAGAGAATTTCCCTTTACTCACCAGCGTAAAAAATGCTTTGATCAAACAACACGAAACACCAGAACACAAAAACACAATACTTGCACTTATTTTCAAATGAAAACTCCGTTTGGAACGATAAATAATTCCTTTTGCTAATTTTTCAATTGCGATCACAAAATTCAACCGTACGTGATGACATCTAATATAAGACTGTCTTGATTCACCACCTGTTCTCGAATGAATGACTAATAGGTTGAATCATGCTGCTAACCGATCAATCTCCGAACAAATGAGTTATATATGACTAATGACGATAATGAAATTACACAGGGGGAATAGATATATAGTATACAAGATATAAGATGAAGAATAGAACACGGATATACTGGCACTATTATTTTCGAAAGTCTAACGATTTGAAAAAATTAAATACAGGCTAAAAATATAATTTTCACAAAAATCTCTAGTGATTTGAAGGAATTTTACAGTCAGATGTAGTGAAAAACTAGCAAATTCCTCGAAGAGTGTAAAATGCACAAGGAGGCATACAGGGTGTTACAGATTTAAATGTACATTTTGGCTTAGACTGCCAGGCTTCTCTACGAAGTTATTAGAAATAAGGTTGTGCTGAGTTACTACGAATACTACGTCTAACAGAGAATTTTGCGAAGAATTCAGTGGCGTACTTTATCTCTTCAGGGGTTATGATTTTGAAGATACGACACGTACTTTATTATTACATAGTTGAATCCGATGTTGAATTCGTTAGTTGTTTCCATTCAAAATGACGCATAAAACGTTATACATAGGATTTCCAGAAATCCTAAAAAACACTAAAACATCAGATTCTGATGGATTTTTGCTAGTGGGCCATGGAGTTTTCAAGTTTACTTTAACGATTATTATGTCTGATTTGCCATACAGGGTATGTCCACAGAAATCATATATACGGTATGTCACGACGAGCTTACACTATCTGTATCGAGAATCATTCGAGAGAAATTCATGAAAATATGCATGCTCATATTTTAGAATCCGCTCTCTTCATTTGAAATATTTTCAGCAATGCATTGTTGCCGCTTCTATCAAAAGGTAGCAACAACTTTGTTATTCCTTAGAGAATACCCTGTGTTTTTATTCTCCCTGAAGAGCTGATTTCATCGATGCATCACACTTGGGGTCTATCGGAAATGATTACAGAGATATAGGGTGTTCAAAATCTAGATTTTTCAACTTTAAGTTTTGTTTGTGTCGAAACTATCTACTATTTGCTGAAACAGATACAGGATGATCAGAATTTTGAATCTTGAACCACCCTGTATCTGTTCCGATTAAATATCAGGAAAATGTGAATCAAAAGTTGAGATAGGGACATGTGAGCCGTTTTGACCGATAATGAATAGTTTCGACACAAAAAAATTCTAAAGTTGAAAAATCTCGAATTTGAACACCCCATATCTCTGTAATCATTTTTGATAGACCCCAAGTGTAATACATTGATGAAATCAGCTCTTTAGGCTGAATCTAAAAATGCGATGAAATACAGGGTATTTCATTTGAAATATCAATGTTGCTACTACTTTCTAGTAGAAGCGGCAACAGTGCATTGTCGAAAATATTTTATATGAAGAGAGCGTATTCTGAAATATCAGCATGCACATTTTCATGGATTTCTCCCGACTGATTTTCGATATAAAGATAGTGTAAGCTCGTCGTGACATACCCTGTATATTATAAATTGATTATAAAAGATCGAGTAAAAGATGGAAGACACATCCAAAGTGATTGGAACCACCAACGTTTCCTCTATCTACAGGTTTAGTATGTACATTTAAATCTGAAACACCCTGTATAGGAAAAAGGTATTTTTCCATAAAAAAATTTCGAATCGTCTTATTTTCTTCTGGTTTGCTCGTTTCGAATTATTATCTTGAAAGTATTCATCGAACAGACGTTTCTTATTTTGAAAACATATAAGGTAATAATTAAGTTGAATATAAACAGGGAAATATGAGGAAAAACAGAATCTCTATTCACTCACCAACGTGAAAAATGCGAAGCTTTGATGAAACAACACGAAACACCAGAACAGCACACGATCGCGATAATGTAATTATGTGATCACTGAATTGAATGAGGGATACAAAAACACTACACTTGCACTCATTTTCAAGTGAACACTACGTTTGGAAGGACCAGAACAGCACACGATCGCGATAATGTAATTATGTGATCACTGAATTGAATGAGGGATACAAAAACACTACACTTGCACTCATTTTCAAGTGAACACTACGTTTGTAACGATAAATAATTCCTTTCGAGTATTTTTCATTTGCGAACACAAAATTCGACTGTACGTGATGACATCTAATATAAGACTGTCTTGCTTCACCACCTGGTCTCGAATGAATGACTAATAGGTTGAATCATATGCTGCTAACCGATTAATCTTCGAACAAATGAGTTATCTATGACTAATGACGATAATGAAATTATACAGGGGGAACACATATATAGTATACAAGATATAAGATGAAGAATTGAACACGGATATACTGGCACTATTATTTTCGAAAGTCTAACGATTCGAAAAAATTAAACACATGCTGAAAATATAATTTTCACGAAAATCTCTAGTGATTTGAACGAATTTTACAGTCAGAAGTAGTGAAACACTCTAGCAAATTTCTCGTAGAGTGTGAAATGCACAAGGAGACGTACAGGGTGTTTCAGATTTGAATATGTACATTTTGGTTTAGACTGCCAGGCTTCTCTACGAAGTTATTAGAAATAATAAGGTTGTGCTGAGTTACTACGAATAATACTACGTCTAACAGAAAATTTTGCGAAGAAATCAGTGGCGTACTCTATTTCTTTAGGGGTTATGATTTTGGAGATACGACATGTATTTTATTATTACATAGTTGAATCCGAGGTTGAATCCGTTATTTGTTTCCTTTCAAAATTACTCATAAAACTTTATACATAGGATTACAAGAAATCCTAAAAAACACTAAAACAAGAATTTTTGCTATATAGTGTCCATGGAGTTTCCAAGTTTTACTTTAACGATTATTATGTCTGATTTACTATACAGGGTATGTCACGACGAGCTTACAACTATCTGTATATCGATGCATGCTCATATTTTAGAATACGCTCTCTTCATTTAAAATATTTTCAGCAATGCATTGTTGCCGCTTCTATCAAAAAGTAGCAACAACTTTGTTATTCCAAAGAGAATACCCTGTATTTTTATTCTCCCTGAAGAGCTGATTTCATCGATGCATCACACTTGGGGTCTATCGGAAATGATTACAGAGATATAGGGTGTTCAAAATCGAGATTTTTCAATTTTAAGTTTTGTTTGTGTCGAAACTATTTACTATTTACTGGAACAGATACAGGATGATCAGAATTCTGAATCTTGAACCACCCTGTATCTGTTCCGATTAAATATCAGGAAAATGTGAATCGGAAGTTGAGATAGGGACATGTGAGTCGTTTTGACCGATAATGAATAGTTTCTACACAAAAAATCCTTGAGTTGAAAATCTCGAATTAGAACACTCTATATCTCTGTAATCATTTTTGATAGACCGCAAGTGTAATATATTGATGAAATCAGCTCTTTAGGCTGAATCTAAAAATGCGATGAAATACAGGGTATTCCATTTGAAATATCAATCTTGCTACTACTTTCTAGTATAAGCGGCAACAGTGCATTGTCGACAATATTTTATATGAAAAGAGCGTATTCTGAAATATCAGCATGCACATTTTCATGGATTTCTCCCGACTGATTCTCGATATAAAGATAGTGTAAGCTCGTCGTGACATACCCTGTATATTATATATTGATTATAAAAGATCGAGTAAAAGATCACATCTGAAACACCCTGTATAGGAAAAAGGTATTTTTCCATGAAAAAATTTCGAATCGTCTTATTTTCTCCTGGTTTGCTCGTTTCGAATTATTATCTTGAAAGTATTCAACGAACAGACGTTTCTTATTTTGAAAACATATAAGGTAATTAAGTTGAATATAAACAGGGAAATATGAGGAAAACAGAATCTCTATTCACTCACCAACGTAAAAAATGCGAAGCTTTGATAAAACAACACGAAACACCAGAACAGCACACGATCGCGATAATGTAATTATGTGATCACTGAATTGAATGAGGGATACAAAAACACTACACTCGCACTCATTTTCAAGTGAACACTTCGTTTGGAACGATAAATAATTCCTCACGCGTATTTTTCAATTGCGATCACAAAATTCGACTGTATGTGATGACATCTAATATAAGACTGTCTTGATTCACCACCTGGTCTCGAATGAATGACTAATAGGTTGAATCATGCTGCTAACCGATCAATTTATGAACAATTGAATTATCTACGACCATGATGAAAATTCCACCTTTGATCTACCAGTATACTTTTCTCATAGATCTCTTTTCCCCTCAGTGCTCTTGTATACTGTTTTCCCTGAATTATTTCACAAGATACCTTCATGAAAATTAACAATTATGAATGAATTTGAAATCCAGGACATTCATTCACCTAGAAACAAATTAACAATAAGGAAAAGTAGGTATATCTACCTGCTAGGTAAGAGGTAGGTCATACTTGTACCTATTTTAAAAGGAATCAATGAAGATTATAAAGTGAAACTTCAAAATTGCATCAATAAAGAATGAGGTGTTGATTGAGGTAGTGGAATTGAAATATGAATTTTGAAAACCTACAAAAAAATCATTACAAAAACACACACAAAAAACTAGAACTGTTACTTATGAATAAAATACAGTTCAATAAAAATATACAAGCAGCAAAATTATAAATAAATATTTCCAAGATACAATTTGAAATGTCATGGATATGTTCAAGTACCTAAATAATCAGTGATATATCCTTAAAAATTTTAATTCAACTTCAAGGAATGCATTAAAACTGTATATCATGCTATCTACTGAATCCGGGTTTTGGTTTCAATTTGTGTAGCTATTTGCACTCAATTGCAAGATACCCTGGTTGGCAACTCTTCCCCTGCTGAAAAATTGAAGAAGAAATGTTAGTACCTACTATAAACAAACCATATCTGTAAACTATTACACAATCTGAATATTCAAATAGAAATAGATTGTGTCACTTTAATATATGTTCAAAGATTCAATTAAAACTATGATGTAATTGCTACCTACAAAAACTGCTGAATAATTTGTTCATACCAGGGTTAAAATATGCTTCTGTTCTTGCTCATATGAATGTAATAGGGAGCTGTGTTCTAACTCAATTGTTTTCGAAGTACATGCAATCTGCATTGGCTATTCCACTACAGAGATGATACTACAAAATAATAATCTATAAAGTCCTAGGCAGGATGCCATGAACAAGATTTCAATATGAATTAGAGAAGGCAAGCGCATTACAAATAAAACCATAAATTACCCACCTGCACATGTTCATATTGTCATATACTTTCTTGTCCAGCCTTGTGTATTGCAGTTCAAAAGTCAAAGGCATTGAATTTGCTTCTTCATTTTCATTATGAAAATATTTGAAAGAAAAACAACCATACTTATTTTTCCAAGTCCTAGTTTCCGGAGACATTTCCCCATAAACAGAATATGAACTGTTGATCATTTCAATTATGTTCTCTCTCAGATAGGCACTACAAATAAGAGTGAATTATCAGTAATAAATATATCTATGAATCACAAATTCACCTACCTAATTGTTTTCATTATTGGACCAATGAAGTGAAGAAAGGTAGTAAGTTTTTGTTGGAGCTGCCAGCATCCAGTTTTCAAATTCATATTTGATTCTCAACGTTTATTCATTTCTTCCATTCATCACAAAATACTTCTTAAGTGCAGGAAATTCATTTTAAAAGACTTTATAGGTCCTACATTTTTCCATTGGAACCTTCTACTATTTTTTTTGTGAGAGATATAATTCCCATATCACTGATAAACTTGAAACTTCTGTGAGTTGTAATGTTTATTTCTTCATATTGGCTCAAAAGGGCTTCACTGGGCTGCAGCTATAAGCATGTTGTGATCATATAAAATATCTCCTGGTCTTGTTATGGAATGTATGATGGATCTGAGGCACAAGCTGAGTCCAGAGCTGAGTGAAGTGTTTTTCTTGGGTGTACCCTATTCACAGGTCACAGCCTGTACAATATACCCACTATTTGACAGTTTTCAGTTGATTCTTCAACTATTAAATGAGCTATGTGTTTTCATTTCATTTCACAGTCCACAGTCTATCATATTTTATCTCACGTCTCAAGGTCTTTCATCCCCTACTTAAATCCTACCAAAGGGAACTTCTGGCCATCTCTCTGGGATATCTGTCCCATTGACTGGGTTGTTTTTCTGCTCGCTTCATTATCTATGTTCGAGTTCATTCCTCATTCATTATTTTTCTCAATTCCACACAAAGTTCAAACTAGGAACAATAACAAAAACTAATACCTAACCTCAATAATACGACAGAATCACTAAAAGCGACCACCAAAACCCTTTGCTAACAAACTCACGTCGGCGTCTTCGATCTCATCTGAATATTGATACAGAGTACTGAAACGGAAAAAGCAGACGATTAGCATGCTTTCGCTTTGAGTTGCAGATTCCCACTGCTGTTCGCAGCCGACGGCCATACCTAAAAGGGGTTCGGTGAATGAATTTCACCAGAATTGCAGGATTAGTAAGAATGCAAAATCGCGATTTCTGTAGGAACAAAACCCCCAGATAAAAATTTTGCATATATTCGGATCATAATTACTAAACTCTTCCGCCACATTGGATCCGCCATCTTGAATTACCCAATTTCGACGAAAGAATCATTATCTCCGACCTCAAAAACCCCTAGATACCAATTTTGAATATTAACGGATCATAATTAAAATACTCATCCACCATCTTGAATTTAGAAATTTTGACGAAAGAATCATAATCTCTGATCCCGAGAACTCGCAGATACAAATGTTGAATAGATTCAGATCATATTAACAAGACTCGTCCGCCTTATTGGATCCGCCATCTTGAATTTCCAAATATTGACGAAAGAATGATAATCTCCGACCCCGAAAACCCCCAGATACCAATTTTGAATAGAATCGGATCATATTTACAAAACTCGTTCGCCATTTTGGAGCCGACATTTTGTATTTTGTTTAACAAAAATCTCATGATGCATTGCCACCCGAACTATGTATGTACACCTGCCAAATTCCAAATCAATCAGTCTGTTTAAAGTGGGTCAAAATTGAGTGCAATGGAGTCGGTTACATACATACCTATATCCAAACAAATCGATACCATAGTTCAATAGTGTAACATCTTGAAAATCGTAGTTTCGAGAAAATCGCAATTGAAAGTTCAGCTCATAATAATTTGAATCTAATTTTGTAGATCATATCATATAAAATAATAGCCCTGTCATAGTAGTTTTTTGTTTACTTACTCAAATCAACAAATTTAAAAAAAAAACTTTTGGTAAACAATTATTTTATTTGGACTTGTTACACTATTGATCTGAATTATATAATTGATAATATAAAGCGCTGTGATCGAAAATTATAATCATTATTAGATGAGTAAGTACAATCACTACAATCACTACAGGATCAATGATATAACATAGTATTATAAGTTTGTTTTGAGTGTTACCATTTTGGACTTTTGAGTTATGCAATGTAACAACTCTGAATCACTGAAAATATTCCACAGTTAAAAACTGTAACAAGTCTAGATTATTGTATCGAGTTATTACAGTATGGAGTTATATGGAAATGAAGTTTCCTTCAGTTCTATAGGGTAACTAACACCATCTTTGGGTCAGAACTTGAACTTTCAGTTGGTACAGTATAGCACGTGAAAGCTAACAAAATGATAAATCAGATAGCGACTACAACTCAAAATAATTATTTTTCGAGTTGAACTATAGTATCGAAGTGTTGGCGTCAAACAGAGAAATCCGTCATTCTCTGGAATGCCTAGTCATTTCACGTATTGTCGGCAAACAGCGTAACTCTAAATTTCGTACACCGTTTGCCTAATAGTTTCAGGCATTCCCTGTAATGACGAAAGGAAGGTTCATTTAGGCCGAGTCAGCTCAGGTTGTTTACAATTAGAAGCCTCTTCTGTTCATTCAAGTAATTTTCTGAAAAATATACTTTCAAGGAAGAAGGTTCATTTAGGCGGAAAAATAGTCTCCCTTCTTATGCATATGCAGAAAGGATATTTTCCTTCCTCAACTCTCCGGCAAACAGCGTAACTGCTGAAAATTGAAGTTACGCTGTTTGCCGACAATACGTAAAATGACTAGGCATTTCAGGGATGGACGGATTTCCCTAATTGACGCCGGCACATACATACAGGTGAAGCTAATAAAAGAGTGTCATTGACTTGGATTTTGGTTATGCTGATATAAATTGATGAATAAATATGCACCTTCATTGTCATCATTCCTCACTTTATTATTATTTTAATTGTTTGTTTTCCTTTTTCTAAGAATACCCCACGGAGATTTCTATCACATTTTATCAACCTACGTCAATGGAGTTTTGTATGTATAACTATGAAATTGCTTGAACATCATTGGTGGTGAATTTTCATGAATGTTCATTGATTTTGTTTCAAAACAAAAAATAGACCTCAACAGTCAATGCAATCATTTCCGATGAGAAATTCACTATCCAATTCTGCTATTTTTGACATTGATATGTGGAAAGACAATTTGATTTTATTATATACTCCAATTTAAACGTATTTTGAGATACTAAAATTTCAAAACGTTGTCTCTTACTTACTGGGCTGTGGCCCAGTTCTTATGGCCACTCGGTATCTATTTTTCTTAAATCCTATATCACTCTACAGGTCCCAGTTTTCTTTTATAAACTGCTCATAGAGAACAACTCTTTTTGACCACATATCATTGTCAAAAATGACATTTGATGTCACAGTTGGTGCTCTATCAATGCATGCCATTATGTCTATGATACACTGCCTCTAAAAATCAATTCATTCAATATTGGTGGAGAAAAATAAGTAATTAATAGATGTATGTATTTTGAATATACAAGGTGTTCAACTTGAAAATTCATCAAATTCAATTATTAGAAAAATTTGTGTTTATATTCAGTAACTATTTTCAGAATTTCTCAACGTCACTCGATTATACCGAAAAAAATGCCTTACGAATGTAATGTGTTTGAGAGTTTGAGAAAATCGAACTTTTGTTCATAAGTCGTAAAACAAACAGATGATAATTTTTTTTACTGTGACGGGAAAAGTTTGACGTTTCCTCTCTGTTGGCAGGTTATAAAATGTCACTTTTCATAAATTACTTTTTTCCCACGGTAAATTACTGAACAACCACTAAGTTCGCAATTTTTTATCACAGAATTAGACTGACAGATATTTGATTACTTCAAAAGAATGATGAAGATGCCTGCAAAAAGATACCTGCCAACGTAGGTGTAGTTCCTATTGACGTCTACAATATTCTGATTTCAATATAATGTAATATCTTCCCAATGCTGATTCGTTTTTTTCCTGTCATTCGCAGAAAAAAATAGTGCATTATACACGGAAAAAGTAGATCTTAGCTCACAGTTTTTTGTCTCCCGGCTCGAGCTAAAATCTACTACTTTTTACCCTTGTATTATAAATAACTAGTTTTCGAAATTGAATTTGTCTCCAAGAAAAAAATCGAAATTTGCATAGCAGTGTATTTATATTCTCAATAAATAATCAGCAAGTAATAATTATTTAATAATTATGTATATATTTTTGTATAAGCTCCTGAAGTAGTTACCTACCGACCCTACCGTTAAGTACTAAAATAAGTAATTACCTTCCTGAAATATATGGGTCCACGGGCATAAGCTAATATTCCAAAGTAATTAATTATTTATTGACACACCAGCATGTTATCTCCATATATTATAAGTATCAGTTCGATCAATATTCTTCCTTA
Source organism: Phaedon cochleariae (assembly GCA_918026855.4). Classification (NCBI taxonomy): domain Eukaryota; kingdom Metazoa; phylum Arthropoda; class Insecta; order Coleoptera; family Chrysomelidae; genus Phaedon; species Phaedon cochleariae. The sequence goes on from OU896717.1 coordinate 30,939,502, forward strand.
TGACAATTTTTGCATCTAGAGTATTTGGTAGGGAAACACCTTGTAATACCATTATATCATTATTTTCGTTAACTTCTGATATTGAATGACTTATATTTTGAATACACCGTACCTACTTCTGCACTATTATTGATCCTCCAATGATTACATTATCTGAAAAGAATTTGTATAATGATATAGATCTAGATCAGTATTTGATTTCATCATCTCTATTACAAGGGAAAGATTTATATTTGATATTACCAAATGTAATCTGTGTAAAATGTTTCACATGCTTGATGTAGTTTTGCTCAGTTGATTCATATGAAGGCTTAGTAAACAGTATACAATAAGATATAGACCGGGAGGTGGCAACGAGTTTGTTGTCTCATAAAAAATTTTCAGTACAACAGAATGAACGACGATTAGATTTTTTCTTCACTAGTTAACATAAAACAGTCAAGATCGTTTACGAAAAATGGATTTTAAGACTGCGAAGGTCAGTATCCAATTAATTTAATCGGCTTATATTTTTTATACTTTCATTTAGTTTAAATATAGATTAAAATTAATGCCAAGAGGAAAGTACGCGATGGTATTTGGCGATCATATTATCAACTCAAGTTTTTGTGAATAATTAGTTGAATCAATAACTCGATCAACAAAGTGCTGAACATTATCAAATAATATTTTCAACTACGAATTCTACCATTGTTGTTCATTTTGTGGAAATGACTGAGCTTTTTATATTTCTTTCACATTTCATTCCACTTCAAGCATTGTGGCTATTTTGTAGTCGAAATTACTCCAGTCGGGCAACCATCCACTCCCGTATGGAAATTTTGGTTTTGGAGTGTTTCTTTCTTTTCTACTCAGATGGCGTTGATCTCATATTGTCTATGAAGGACGCCTCTGAGGGAATATAATGCTCATTTGATTTTTGCTTGGCTAAGCTACGCTTAGTCGGCGGTCTTAGGATTGCTGGCTGGAGACTGTCCTGCACTGATGAGAGTCAAAGAACTCGAAACCGGTCTGTAGGTATCTAGCGTGGCTTGGCTAAATCGAAATCAATAGGCATTCAGGAAAGAATCACTTATATCAGTATTCGTTTATGCGAGTCGATGCATAGATTTCGGTAGGATGTAATTCAATGTTCTGTGAGGCATTAGCGAGGACAGTAGTTTTTTCTCCCGAAATCTACCATTGTTGTTCATTTTGTGAACATTGTGTGGAAATGACTGAGCGTTTTGTATTTATTCAAATATTTTATTTTTAACAAACATTGTTTACAACAATACAACAATATACAGCGCCACTGCGCGTTTTATCCACCCTATACGTTTGGCAGTGCTGTCCGCCTAATTTTTATTTCAATTACAGTAACTTGCGACATACGCCGAATGTCAAGTATTGGTTCGAGACCCCTCGTTCTTTAATTCAACACACCCACGCGGCTTCTACCCTTTGGTCTATGACGTTTATTTGGCGAGTGAAAGATGGTATTGGGGGTTCATATACTGCTGAGTGTGAAGAAATGAGACACAAAAAACACGTTGTGACCTCCCGGTCTAATACCTTTGCAGGAAAAAATATCACTGTGAATAATCCATTGTTTTTAATCGTCTCCACCCTTACCTTTTATTCCATGAGTTCATTGAACGATTCAAATACATTCGTACCATAAAGTTCGTGACCATAATGTAGTACTAAAAATAAACATTTCTCGGAATTTCAGATATAGGATACATTTCTCGTGACACCTGGTAACTTGAAAAATTTCATTTGCAATCTGAAATTATGTAATCTGTAGGTAGAGATGTATAGAAATTTAACTGGTGCGCTTGCTCCCTATTGAAGGTTGTTTGCAAGTTTCTCGATGGCGCCTACTCTGATAAACCTTTGATAAACATACTTGACGTGGGTAAATCTCGCTAAGCTCATCCTGGTTACAATCCATATTTACAGGAAACATATTACCGACCGATAAATATTTGGAAACGTATATGATTTGGATCAGAGCAGTGAACTGATACCTGATCGAATAATCGAAACGTCAATATGTCAAAAATATTCTTGAGCTGAAAAAATGGTTATTTCTGAGATTGTGTTCGTTAGGGACGTGTTCCGCAGTTTCTAAATTTTGTGTATAATACCTAATACACCATAGAAAAAAGAAAATCTCTGTTCTACAACAGTATCATTTTAGTGATTTGAAATATTAGCGTGAACTGGTGTGAATAAATTCTAAGTATTACCATATCTGCCTATTATGATTTTCGATATTGGTCTATTTCAATAGTTGATACATTCTTTGTTCTGGTTCTTCAATGAGGAAAATCATCCGATTTCATGCTTTGACTAGGTTCATGTCATGAAAGAAGTGAAGCTTATTAAAATCGGATACAAAAAAGATTTCTTGCTTCTATTTCAAATTGAAATTTGAAAGAAAATTTTGAGCACAGTATTTATTCGACCACAGAACAATGATGGAAATAGATTCATCCCTCACAGAACCAAGGTTTTGAACGATTTTCCGATTATGGCGCTTCTATCGCAAATACCTGAACCCCACGTCCAAAACTCGCTTGCAATTGTTCCATATCGAGGGTTAGTCTGACGAAACAATTGAAGAGTGAGCCCACCAGTTAAATTTCTATACATCTCTCTGTAGCTAGTTCAACATTTTGTATGAAATTTAAGGAGAACTTTTTTTATTGTCCCGTAAAATTGCACTTACTATCAAGATTCATAATTCTGAGATCAAAGATGTTTGACTGTTGCACCACATTTTGGAAATGCTTCTCGTGGTATGTTATCCGATATTTTCAATATTCTGCGGTAATGACTGTTTAAACTAATCTGTGGTTCTAAACTCATCTACATAATTTTTCTCAATTTGAAAATTCTGGATAGAAAATCGAAGCTATTTTAACAGATGAATTCTCGAAAAAAAAAAAGACCAACATACAGTATAATGAAGTAGTAATCTTCGAGCTGTTTCATTGTGGAAGAATGACATCATCACATCAGTCATTGGCATATAATTCATACTTGAGGTATTTCGAATTTTTATCATCAAACAAAACTGATTTATAGTAATAGATTATGTCCATTTCTATTGATATAAAAGTTTGCAGTGATCAATATTCATGCCACAGGCACAATAATTAAAATATAAGCACTTTTGTTTACCTTCATAGTTTTTGTTTGTTTGTTTGTTTGTTTGTTTGTTTATTTATTATAAGTTGTAATAGTATACCGTACCCCAAGTTGAATCAACAAAGTATTCCACTTCAATATTCAGTCGAGAGAACATGGTCCACAGAATATCCTCATTATCGTTAAAAATATGCTCTTGAAATGGAAGAATAGAAAGAGCTTAAATTTGAGAATATTGGCATGTCAAACTGAAGGTAACAAAAACTTTTGATTTCACTAATTCAATCCTAGTTTTTCTATTATTTGTCATTCGACATGTAATTTCCTTTCTAAAAAATTGATATAACATAATTTTTGAAGCAAGATCTCAGAACCATCACTGGTTCCACTTTCTAGTACTCTTAATACCATAAACTTGGTCATTTTTGTATCTTACAGTCAATTTTTTATTTTTCCAATTCAAGTTTATGAAGCCATTGATAACTTTTCATAGCTATTAAAGATAAAACATTGTTTAAATTACTAAACAATCAGTATTTGTGACTCAATGAAAAATTCTTGTTTTTACATATTCTAATCAAAAACTTGACGTTGTAACAGACATTTGTATTTTTCATCCAAACTCGAAAACGGGATGTTGAATTGCTTTTTTTCTCCCTCCATTTTGAAGATCATCAATAGTATTGTTATTCTGGTCATTTAAAAATTTCCACTATCAGAATAAATGAATATACATGGAGCAGCAAAATGTGTATAACTCTTGAATTGAACACCGCATTCAATATATTCATCTTCTGTGTTTCTGAAAATATGGGCTCTCAAAGCTAACAGTTTGATAGATTTTGAATGATTTTTCGAAATTAAGCCTTGACAATGGTCAATATAGGTATTACCAAAGAGCATTAAATGTCATAGGTGGCAATATAGCGATCGGATGTAACTGGATCATTTTGTTTTCTTAGTATTTGTTATTAATAGGTATTTGTGTTAGGAAAAGGAATATTATCTTTGTCACATTTTGACTAGTGTAACAGTGTTAAATAAAGCCTATGTTCTATCTATCTAGCACACCAAACCATTTTGATGAACTTAATTCGGTGATAAATCAAAGAAATATAATATTTTTGGCAGGATTCAATTTTTTTTTATCATTGCACCTGTCGATCATCTCGATCAGACTCGATCAGAATAGTCAAGGCACACTGAGATGGAAAATCAAAAATGAAATCAAAATCAAGTTTTAAATGTCACTTATTTGGTATCCTTGTATATAAAAAATAATGCAGAATGCGAGAATGCAATAATCTACAGGGTGTTCCATTTGAAAATTAAAAGTTATTATCACTCGGTGAAACCAGAAGTAGAAAATAAAACATACTAATGTAAAAACATGACGTTTATCAAGTTGATTGGTCATTCCAAATTCCAATCATTTACCTCTGAAAATAAAGTAGAAAAAGGGAGTGTACCATGATCCTTTTACACCCGGTATACCTAGATTTGCAATCATTGTCATGACCTCACCAAAATCGTTCAAATATCGATCAAACCCTATTGGTTTTGGATGCCCTAAAATTGAATGGGGTATTTTTGGAAAGCTCTACGAATGGCATTTCCAATGATGAGGGAATATATTGGGTATTCTATATAAAATCCGTACACTTTCTGCTACTCCCTGTATATTTTATGAGATATCTTTTGATTCAAGAAACAAGAACCTGTCTGTCACCAGGTACAAAAATTCAAATGTTCGTAAAAATCGTCGTACCACATAAAGGTAAAGTAGCTTTCAAACATCATTGTTTGTACTGAAAGTTCGCCCAAATTGTTATTTCCAAGATAAAATTTACCCAATTTCGCGAGTTTTTGTTACATTTCTCTTCCGAAATCCTTTACTCAACTGGTTGGTCATCACCTAATTATTTGAAATAATTTTTATCCCAAAGTTCAACCAGCGAGCCCTGAATTTGTTTGTGCTCATACGAAAATTCATAAAAGATAAAAATTATAACTTTTCTCCGATTGTTCAATCAGCGATCTGAAATGATAACTTTTGCTAGGACTCCTCAACTCTTCCACCAATCAAAGGCAGCGTCCAAACTCCTACACCCGAGACACGACCATCTGCTTTCGACAAGATCGGAAACATCGAGTTCATAGATCAGACCACTCCGACCGACACCAACAATTCGAACAATAAAGGATACCACACCATCGATACAGAGGTTGAACAGAAAAACGCAGTCAAACTTGCTTCTTCGACTGAGGATGAGGTATTCAGGACGCCGCCTAGCAAACAGCAGAAAAGCAAGGTTAGTGCATCCACTCTCATGATGATATGTTCAATATAAGAATAATCTTTTTCTACTCACATAACTAAAATGGCATTTAGCGTACGGATATGTACCACGCTAAATGATCGAATAATCACGGATTGTCGATCTGTAATTTATTCGAAATATTAAACACGTTACCATGGCAACACGATTTCTTAAACACATTACCATGGCAACGCAGTTCATTAAACACAACTTCAGTAATTAGAGACATGTCTGTCATGTTGTATTAACTGTCAACTGTTATTTTCAAATTTTGTATCAGAATTATTTAAACAATATTCGTTTGTATCAGAATTATTCATTAAAAATATATGCGAAGAGTAGACGAAAGTGAAATCGAAGAGAATGTTCTGGTACTTGCATATCTCCAAGAAGTGTAAAAATGAAGCATCCACCTTTGAGAACAATTTATTCTGCCCTAAGCACGACAATAAACGTGAAACAAAGGTTAGTAAGCAATGGACTGGACACATCTACAACCAATATCACTTATACGTGTCTCGTCAATTCCCATTCCATTCGAATTAATTTGTAGGTTAGCAGGAATTGCAGGTGTGTTAATGTAATTTTCGGAGTTCGTAGAAAAATCATAGTACAATCGTTTATTAAACACTCGCTCCGCTCTGCTCCGCTCGTGCTTAAAATACTCGTTACTAAAAGGACGTTTATAACACTTGTTACATAATATACTATTATTGATGTAATAAATGATTTCTATTGACAATTCAAAATGTATATCTCTGACATTATCTGTCTAAAATACAGAGTGATACTCCAACATCTCCCCTTTCAGATATCATCTCGCTCTTTCTCCCCTCCGAATTTCATCGGTCGCAGAAATCTTCTATTTGTCACTAGTATTCTATCACTTGGTAACTTAACTGTGTAGTTACGGTATCGTCCTATCTCCTTAACAACTCCCATCCTGTCCCATATTTGTAACCTTACTCTATGCCCAATAGCTATAGGCATCAGGTCCTTGGCATTTTTGTTGTATAATTGCGTGTGATATCCAGAACTTCTAACCAATTTAATATCACACTCATTTCCAGTTTTCTGCCACTCTGGTTTGAAGGATTTCAAATGAGTTGGCACCAAGGAATTCATCGGATGTCCATAGAGTGTTTGGCAGGCGAATGTCCATCCAATACCTACCTCCTGTCCCTATCCTCCCTGGGAACGCACGATGTTCTTTGAACATTATAGGGATTCCCTTTCGTGCGCTCCAATCGATAAAAAAAAAAAAAAAAAAATAAAAAATCAGCCCTTGGACTATTTCTCCACTCTAATAAACCTGAGCAGAATTTTTCTTCATCCAATTGACCTGCATTCATGCATTTTGAAATCAAATGTTTCATTGCCTTCACTGCTGCCTCTGCGTGGCCATTACTCTGTGCGTAATAAGGTGTTGATGGGCTCTCCGCTACGTTCAATTTTTTCAGGAACATTTTGAATTCCTGAGAATTGAATTGTGGGCCGTTGGAAAGCCAGTATCGCAAAATATTTTCCTGGAATGCGCTATAACATTAAAGCTGGAAAGATCTCTATTTCCATAATGGCAAATAATGGGCCATCCCGACAATCTATCGATGTAAACCATGTAATGTTTACCGGCACAACTGAAAAGGTCCGCCGATACATCATGAAAAGGATATTCCTGTTTTGGATCATACATTTTGGTTTCTTTTGACAAAGAAGGTTGCATTAATTGGCATGAATCACAATTATTGATCAAATTCTTGATATCACTTGTCATCCCTGGCCAATAAACAGTTTGACGAGCTCTGCTACAGGTTCTCTGAATGCCTTGATGGGAATCATGCAATTTTTCGTGCACCTCTAGGAATTAGAATTTGACATCCTTTCAGAATTAGTCCATCATCAATGCTTAATTCGTCCTTCATATTCCAAAATGGTCTCAGATACCTACCAAGCTTTGCTTTTGAAGAAGGGAAGCCAGCCAATATTTGATCTATAAGTGATTGATAATCACTGTCCTTCTCTGCAACCTGCAACGTTTCTTAGATCGGATAACATTGAATCTAAAAAAAAATTGTTGGCGTTTTTTAAAATTACTGTCTTTCAGAATAGATGGCGAATATCCTGAAATTGGCATTTCACACAGAACTTTACTTGAGAGACATTCATTTAACAGTCTGAAAACTCGAAGAGAGTATCATTCTGATGTTATTCTTTTCAAAACAATTAATAACCTATGCGACTGCCATTATTTGACATATAAACTCCAGTTTCACGTTCCAAGAATTGCGTCCCGAACAGATCAAACCTTTTACTTGCCAACCCCACGCACAAATGTTTGTGAAAATTCTCCATTACAAAGAATCTGTAGGAATTATAATGACCATTGTACAAAAATCGACATTCATCATACATCGATTCAGCAAATTAGATCGTTCTTCTTTTGTATCCGGCAGTAGTAAACTTACATACTCATATAACACTATGCATGCTACTTTCGTATTGTCATATATATCTTAGTTTGTAATTGGATTCATTCTGTAAACTAAGTAAAATAAAAAAATAAAAAAATAAAATAAATCTGGTGACCGGGAAAGAGCATCAGGAACTGAATGTTCTTTGCCTCTTTTATCCTACCGACTGCGCCAAGATATGTTCAATATATGAATAATCTTTATTGATGTAATAAATGATTAAGTCTATTGACAATTCAAAATGTATATCTCTGACATTATCTGTCTAAAATACAGAGTGATACTCCAACAATGTCATAACCAGGGGCGCCGGAACCATGGGGGCAATGGGGGCTCGAGACCCCATCCGCCCCCATAGTCAAGTTTTGGTTCAGAATCAGCGCAATTGTTTTGAAAAGTTGTGGGCTTCTGTGAATGAAGAAGACAACTATAATATTGATGACCCAGTCTAGATACGAAAGAAAAAAATTCCTCTAAAACTGGGGTGAAATAGTTGATGTGTGTTTTCAAAGTCTGAATGATCGGTTTAAATCTGAAGGTTGAACCATTACATGCCAATTATTGAAAATTTTATTTTGAAACAAGATCAGCTCATGAGAATGATGTTATTGAAAAACACTATAAAACAGATTTTGATTTTACATAAAAATATGCACACGGGACAAAGCATTTAGTCAGTTTCAGATGTAGCAAAACATTTCAATACCAATAATCATCTGAAAGAATTAGTTCCAGAATTTTTTAAAGCTATTCAATTATTTTTCACCATTCCCATTACGTCTTGCACATCAGAAAGGATTTTTTAGGGGCTGGGAAGGTTAAAAACGTATTTACGGTCAAAGACTAAACGATTGTGCTGTTTTGAACTTCTACAAAGACCTTCTTCTTACATAAGTTAGTAATCACGAGATAGCAAATATTTTCATTTTAAACAATAATCAAAAACAGCAGACCTTACATGTGAAAAATTATAATTTTGAATCCTATTTGTTAAATATACCTATATTATATATAGTTCAATTAGAAATATGTTTTTTTTTTTTCAATTTTTATTTAGTATTTTGAGTTCGTATTTAAGTTTCTTACATTCAACATGTCAATTAATAGTGACATGACAATATCAACGACCAGGACGAGGCCATCCACTCCTCACAGAACAATATTATATCTCAAAATCCGTGATTCACTTTCTTCAAAATTCAACAATGTTTCTGAGAAATTGAGAAAAAAGTCAAGAACAATGGCATGCATTAATCTGATATACCAAACACATCGGAGTTATTTTTGTAGATATCTACACCCTGATACATTCTTAAATATTCAATGCTATATGTGAGCTACCCTGTATATCATTATATCTTTGTATACACCATAATAATCATTAATGTTGGTGATGCACAAAATTGTACTTTCTCAACTGTTTTATTGCCTTACCCGATAAAACAAAGATTTCATTGTATTATCGTTATAGTTATTATTATACAATGAATCATTTATCTCATGGAATGCCAAATTTCAAGGAAACATATTCTACTGATGACAGATCTGTTTAATTAAGGTTGTAATGAAACGTGCCAAACAATCATAATTATGATGCAGTAAAAGTGATTCAGAATTAACTCCGTTTTCAAACTTTCATAAAAAGAATAATTATAATATATATGCTTAGTGATTCAAATTTAATTGATATTTTGAAGATTTTAAACGATATTAAATTTGAATCTTGAGGTTTCAGTTTGAATGTTGAATATCTTCTAACATACATTGGCTGAGCATACTTTCAATATTTTTGGACGATTCAGATTATACATCAAAATCTGATTTGGAAGTGGATAATAAAACAGCAGTCTACATACCATTTTCATAATGCATACCGAGTTACCTTTAAAAATGGAGTAACCTAATCTTAAGTCAATATCTTCATACTCTAAATAGGTAGTACGATAAGTAAACAGTGTGAACAACTGGAAAACACAATAATTACAACACTGATATGAGATTCGAGATGAGGTGCACTAGTGCGGTAAAGTGAAAATTAAGCGTTTTCTTATTCGGAATTTCAGTTTAATTATCATAAAGGTACCAAGAACTGATTTATTATATGCATAGTGTTAGCAAAGATATTCATTAAGAAGCATTTGGAACGTCTAACTCAAACCCTCCTGAATATGCGAAGAAGCCAATGCAGAATTGTCATTGGTTTACTAACAGAGCACTGCTGTTTCAACAGACATGTAAACGTTCTGGGTATTTCTGATGACCCAACGTGCCGTTTATGTCTCGAAAACGACGAAACTCCCATCCACATTAAATGTGAATGTCCTGGGCTGACTCAGCTCAGATGGTGGAGTTTCGGACACACTACTTTTTCAGTGGAAGAACCGCCAAACATCCCGGCTACCGACAGAGCTGCGGGACTCTTGTGAAGAATGTCACACTCACAGGAAAACACAATGGACCCACATTAGCGGTCGAGTTGTCTGGACTTCGTCTTCCGTCAAGGCACTATCAGACGCATTTTGCTTGGTCTCAAAACGAATAAGGCTAACGGTCCTGATGGAAGTCCACCCTTTATCCTCAAAAAATGTGCACCATATAATAAATACTTCCTCCACTTCTACCCAGCTATAAAAATTGAAAAGTTTTGCTAGTAGTGGAAAAAGTATAAGATTCATCTTAATAATAATGTAATAAGTAATAAGTATTAGTATTATTATTGGTCCCTGGATCATGAATAACCAATTCAATCTTCCTTTGATTTTAAATATTTTTACTATCATAAATAGATGCACCCCTCAACTATTGCTATTAATTAGAATGTTGATGTTTTTCCAGGTTAGGTCTAAAGCAAATGGTAATAAGAAGAAGACCAAGAAAGATAAGGTTAAGCCAATATTGAACATCGAACGTTCCCCTGATAGTTCAGAAGGAACTGACACCGTTAAAAAGATAGATTTGACTCATGTACTAAAGGAAAAGACGCCTCCTAGAGAAAGTGCAACCAAAATACGTACTGTCACTACTGATACAGACACCACACAGATTATAACAACGACAACAAGTTTGAATAGGTAAATATGGATATGCATATCCTACTTGGGATCTGAAATCATTCTTGAATGATGATACACTCTTTTTATATCGAATCATGAAAATGATGAAAATCACGTTCAGTATTTCTAAGCTTTGTTAGCTACTTATAGACTATTGGCCCGCGACACAGGGTTTATGGATGTTCTAAGTCGGTATGCCATTTAAGGGACCCACTCACATACTCCAAGTTAACAGGAAGGAGTGCCTCGGAGAGTCGCAACCCAGTCCTTGCCCCGGCCCTGACCTCACCTTCCGGTTGGAAAAAAGTTCAAAATTTTGTTTAAGAAGAAGCTCTGCAATGAAGTGCAATGATCTTATCTCACGAAAATTGGGGCGCTTGCTGGTTTGCATACGCCTAGGTCACTCCTCAAGGGCGGCATACGAACCGGAAGTGGCAATTTTTCAGTGTTATAGTCGATGATCGAAAAATGTATGCTCTTTGGCGAAACAATGAATTCTGACCCATTAATCAATTTCCCGACATTTGCATACGATTCCGGAGAGGGGAGCTCGACTTATTCGAACATCAATTGACTAGACATCTTTCAAATAATCGATGATTTAAGTTCGTATGCAAATCTCTAGACCGATAAACTAGGATATTCTTTATGACTAGATGCTATTTGCATACGAATTCAATGTGAGCATACGTTGTAATAATCGGGCAAACCCGCGCGTGCTTCGGTCCGGCGCGGCGCCCCGCACTGTAGGCCAGAGGTGCACCGAAAGCGAGCTAGATAATCGGGAAGTCTCATAATCTCACTTCACATGAAACCAGGTCAAAGATTAACTTCCTGGAAGTGATGGGGATATTCGAAGACGCAAATTGCAGATATATTTGTATTTATTCATCAGAAATTTACAGCTCAACAAAATTACATGTGCGAGAGGTTTAGTACCAAGAAATTTTTTTGTGTGATTTTAATTTGAAAAAAAATAACATTTCTTCGATTATCGATCATTTGAAGAATATCCAGTCAAATGATGTCTCCGGAATCGTATGCAAATGTCGGGAAACTGATTAATGGGTCCGAATTCATTGTTTCGCCAAAGGGCATACATTCTTCGATCATCGACTATAACACTGAAAAATTCCCA